>JAUYWH010000002.1:11355747-11454168 GCA_034779795.1 Ctenopoma multispine
CTTTCTCATTGGCGTGATGGGTTTAAGGTTCATGGGCGCAAGGTGGCAGGCACCTTCAAAGTTTCCCCAGGAACTTTTCTAGTTTCTTCTTACGATTCAGGAAACAGTGGCACCCTAATATCATGCTCATCTGCACGATTTTACTTACGATCCCCTTGCTTTCTGATCACACCTGGAAACTCCTGAATATAAACATATGAACAAAAAAGATAAAGTACATGCAGCCCTGGAAATACTCCTATACACCTTGTGACTCATAGTCTTCAGTCACTGATGCGGAACAGCACCTTTAACTTTGCTGTGCCTTGCCTGGTCTGGAATAACATTAGGGAATATTAATATCTGCTGCTTTAGCAGCATTCTGATTTTGACTTTCTGACAAGATGAGATTAATGCCTTTGCAAAAACACAACTGCAGATCTGCAGATGTCTTATGTGCAAAACACATGCAAATTTAGCATCCTTATGGAATTATGCATCTCTCACTCCTGCTTTGGCTGTCATTATTTATTACCTTACTTTCATCATCTGTTATTTCTTGTGTTTCCTGGTTTCCTTACAAAGCAGTCTTCATCTTCTCCATCTCAGTCTTTTAACTGCTGTTCTGCATTCTTTTTTCTTTTTTACTGACCTATACCACACCTTTCCTCGTGATTCCCAATTGTCACCTTTCTGTTAATCCTAAGTACTGCTTTGTCTGTCATTCCTGTACTTCACCCACTCAGGTAAGATGTACTCCAAACTTAACACTGCTTCTAATGTGCTACCTATGAACAGATCCAGCCAACTGAATGTCTTATTTTCATAATACTGTTATTTCTAATCTAATTTCTTCCTGGCTTAAGACTCCCAGACTGATTCAAATCTGGCATCCTTCACTAGGATTGACAGCCTAACACCAGCTATGGTCCAGATCTCATAACCTTTAGCCACTTTGCTGAGCTCTGTTTGCTAGAGTTGTGAATACTTTATACAATACCCCAAAAAGAAATGCTGCCTGAGAGGCTTAAGCAAGGTGAATACCAACACTGAAAAAAAGAAAAAAAAAAGAAAGAATATTTACTGATTCAGCATTTTTCATGGCGTTGCTTTTTAGTCATATTTGAAAAGGTCTGACGTGACATATGGAAAAGAAAAGCATTGTGTAATGGAAAAATACAGACACACACAGATGCACACTTGTGATGAAAATTTAAATTGGCTGATGTCCCATTGCCTGCACTTTCCTATGCACACCTGTGTTACTATGCTCCACATGCCTGTATGATTTGGTTGCATGTTGTGCGTTATAGCCTGCAGTGCAAAAACAGACTAAATCAATTCAATCTTACTGTGGAAGAAAGCACTGCCAACAGGCACTGACAGACAAATGGAAATCAAGGTCTTAACGCAAACATCGGGATGCATTTTAACTTTTTCTCATATAGCTTTCACTGTGTGCACATATACACACACTTGTATGTCTGTTCAAAGAAACAAAAAAACACACTGACACACACTACACACGACATTCTGAAGGCATACCAACTGAGCTTCGAGTACTCATCTATATTCAATTCAAAATGTCTATTTATTCTACACATAATCTGAGCCTTTGATTATTAATACCGATGTGTGTCTGTGTGCCCAAGTGTGAATTGTTTTCTTTGTGAGTGTGTATGTGAATGATTTGGTGCTTCACCAGTATTTGATATGTGAGAGCTGGAATTTCTTTGTGCCTGTGTGAAAGTGTGGTTATGTGTTTGGGTTACCAAGTCTGTAGGAGCAGACAACTGCCAGAGCTGGCAGGCCACCACACAGAGAGCAGCACTGATGCCTCAGCAGTCAGCAAATCTTTTCTCGTTTCATTTTTTACCTTGACAGCCAAATACAATAAACTATAGCACATGATAATGAGATGCAATCTCAGCGTCTAAGAGGCATCTAAATCAGAGGTGTTTTACTCTATCTCGCTGTCCCTTTCTTCCCTCCCTTTCGTTGTTGTCTCTTGCTTCCGGGAAGATGGAGTGACAGAAAAGATGATAATGAGGAGGTTCGGAGGAGTAATGACAAGTAAATCTTCTGAGCTGAGAGGGGGTTGGGACCACGCCAAGTTTCTTCCTGCTTTGCAATGACTAAATGTCTCTCTCAGCAGGTTTTCCATCTCTGCTGGACACTGTGGGTGTCTCCCGCTAATCCACTCTCCCTACATGTGTCATTTGTCTCCTTCCTCAGTTTTTCCCCCGCTCCATTTGAAATTTAAAGACTTACATTTTCTGTTATGATTTAGCTTGTGCCTGTTGGTCCACACCTCTCTCTTTCTTTTCTGAATTTGCTGGTTCAACAAGGTGTGGTGATAAAATATATTTGACATGTATGATTTGTAAAAGTAAGAAATCTGTCTCAAAGTGGTTTAGTAGGATCATATTTTTTCATAGAAATGTATAAAATTCTCCTGCCTGGGTGAATGAGTGTTCTCCCACAAGCATAGGCTCATAACTTACAGGTGATAGAGTGCACTAGTGAATGATGATTGGTGGTTTTTGTTAGGATGCTGATAATACCTGGTGCAGAACAAATTCTGCCAGCAAAACAACACACAGTACACAATCACAGTACAGGGTTCTGTCTTGACGCTTTTCTTCTTCTCATTCAAATGCGTGCACGCACGCACACACGCACGCACACACACACACACACACACACACGTATTGTTCATATAATCCCTTGAGCTTTGTTTTCAGATGAAGTTTTTACTTATTCAACACTGTATTTCAAACAGCATGTAATTTTTCTTTTCCCTTCCTTTCACCTGTCTTAGTCACCCGCTATGAGTCACCCACTAATTGCCTGTCCTCATTTCTGCCTTACTCCTCTGCTCTATCTTCAATATGACTATTAAAGTGACTGACCAATTAGTCGGCTGCTGTAGCATTAGTTGTTACAGCGTTTTGATTAATTTAACCAGGGCAGATCAATGGTAGATGAATGCCTCATGAGAAACCATCACACTGCTTTGACTGATGGACAGACTTACTCACACTATCCTCTAATCGATTCATTCTGGATAACCCTAAACTGCACGTTATTTAGTTTTTTTAAATCATTTTCTATTTACTGCAAGTAATGAGCAATAAGAAATTGATATATGCTCGTTCTGTAAATTCATATTATATTATTAAATTATCTTCAGGCTACTGCCAAAATGTGTCACAATCTCACCAATGCCATTCACTTCCACAACAGTTATCACTGCTGCTGTATAATGACCCAGCTTCCCAATGGAGATCATTAAGATTTAAACAATCCCAGAAATGTTATTTTGCTGGACATGAGAAACAGATATGTATTGACAGCACCAAGCTGTCCTGTCAGGTTTCTCCTGTCTCTAGTTAAAGTTAAAGCATCTGTACCAAATAAATTAGTGGGTAAGTGTGTTGATACACTAGTCATTGTGTCTTTCTACTGTTCTTGTCTGCATTCAGTTTCCATCGAGACCACCCCACAGCTACAAGCATGGCTCAGAATATAAATGATGGAGAGAGAATGTGAGACTGAGGCATTTCCCAAATTGATTAAACTCCATTCACTTTGCTACATTAGTCTCATCCATCCCTGTTTTCTGCCACTGTTTCATCCACAATCTCCCAAACTGTCATCTCTGCAGAGACTGAATGACAGCAACTACCTCTCTCTCATTAACCTTCTGGAACCATCAACCTACAGCTCTACTGTAAGCTTAGCTATTTTGGGCGAGCTGAAACAAAACAGTTAAAATCATTTGTGGCAGGTGACTGCTCTGTTGGCAAACACCCAAACACACACATACTGTATATAAACACATATGTTTCTGGACCCAAATTACATTCATAATTCTGCCACAAGTAATGAGAGGCAGTTTTTGATGGGCATCTGTGAGTGAGTTCTCACGGCATTTACATTAAGACATGACACATACCTTAATGATGATGTAACAAAAGTTAATGTACTGTAACAGATTACGAGGAGAGGAGAGGAGAGGAGAGGAGAGGAGAGGAGAGGAGAGGAGAGGAGAGGAGAGGAGAGGAGAGGAGAGGAGAGGAGTAAACAAAGATACTTTAGCTCATGGAGATATGGCAGTCATATCACTATTGTGACTTTTATGTCTCAGATGCTTTTGAAAATGCTCTTAATATGTCTACTGTATATAATGAAGGATAGAGCATACAGGCACACAGGGGCTTAGCAGACCACCACAAAACCTGTTACACACACATGCACTTACACACAGTCTGAGAAGCAGTAAAGCTGACAGCTTTAAAATTATAGCACAACCAGCTGTTTTTGAGAATGGCTAGAAGAAATACATAAGAATAAACACTGGTCCCTTGTAGTGCATGCAAACATTTCCCTCCCTTTACACTATATCACATTTGATTTCTACACCGCCATGTGAAGTAGTAGTAGCCAGACTGTGCTTGAACGAAAGCTTTAGTAGCCACATGTAAATAACCAAACAAACTAATACACATATAAATAAATAAATATTAGCATCTTTATAGCATCAATATAACTGGGGGCTGATTGGTATGGGAACAATCGAGATCACTCAGGACTGATTAAATTCTGACGATAATAACTGTACAGTACATTAGTCATCCATATTAATCAAGTACTAGCATGCATCTATTAAGTAATCACAGCAGGAGAAATACTTGAGTGTGAACAATGTTAACAATATTGTAAAATGCACTGCATTAAATGCAAGTAATTTAAGAAAAGAGATTGCTGCTGTTTGTTAATGTGGCAAATAGCATTTTTATACCATTATGATACAGGCAGCTTCTCTAATATGCTGCATTATAGGGTATTTTTACATCATGTCAAAGGCATGCACGCTAAAAAGGTCCTCTTTAATCTGTTTAATATGTACTACAAGACAAGTGACATGACTGCAGTCTTTTCACTAGCTGTACAGATGGAAGAGGGGATATTGTAGCCTGACTGAGAAGATATAGAGGGTTAGTGGATTGAATCCGGGACTTTGACCAGCTTTGGGAAATGAGTGGGCACACAAAATGACTCATCCCTCTGTCCCTCTGCTTTTTGCACTCCCTGATCTCCCATTCCTCTTTCCCTTTATCAGTGTTGATGCTCTCAAGCTGTCACTGTGATTGCCCGATGGCATAATTTGCCTAAATTGAGCCATAATGCACCTCGTAAATTTAATTTGGTCTCAAAACCAGATTAGCCCACATGACAGGAAGCACGTGTGTATCTGTGCATGTGTGCTTTGTGTGTGCTTTTGTGTGTATACAGTATATGTTTGCCAAGACTCTTCATCCCAGGAGTTTATGCTGAATAAATCAGAGGAGCACTTTTGAGAAAGAGAAAAAAAATCACATCCCTTCAACACTGGTTGCAGTTAATCATGAGAAAGCCAAGCACAAATGGACAGACAAAATCAGCATGTTGAACATGCTGCATGTCCTACATGCATTGAAACATAAACAGGCATTTAAAACTACAGCTGGAGAAGATACTTTGTGGTTGTGGCAAACTTGCAGTGAAGACAGTCAAAAAATCTATCTGTAATTGTATTTGAAAGAAAAAACAGTGACACATACAGTAGTTATATATGTTGTTCATTATGCACCTCCAATCAACTACAACAGTCAATAAAATAACAAGGAATAGTTTAAATGTAATTTCCATTACAGATTGTACTTTTAAAATCCAATCTGCCCATATTTTTGTATAATTATTTAATGTTGTTTATTTCTAAAACAGAATAAAAAATTACATGATCCTAAGATCATGTTCATTTTCACTCAACTAAACATGAACAAGCAAGTGACACACGCACCATTCCCCTCCATCACCTAACTTCTTCCACACTCTCAGGGTTGACATGTCTCCCTGGAGAGCAAGCCTGACAGGTCTTCTCAGACAGTCAGACAGATCGGCAAGGTTATTAAATATGCATTCCTGTACAGTGATAGGACACCAGGGGCCATTAGCCATTATAAATATATAATTTAGCTCTGCCGTATATTTCAGCCTGCTGGATGAATGGAAACCTAGAATACAAGCCCTCTGATTAGCATTCAGATGCATCTCAATAAGACTGTCAGCCCTCATTTTGTGAGGCAGGGATTGAGATGGAATGGACCAATGTAAAAAATGAACAAACAAATATTCTGTCTAAGCGCTTCACTAGAGGAGGGAGGAAGAAGATGGGCTAGGTGTCGCTGAACAACAGTCTGCAGGTTTACTGATAGACTGTGTGTGCCTTAAACTTTAATTACTTCTGGAAAGCAAGACCAGTCTCTCTCTCCCAAACTCATATTTTTTTTCACTCTCCCCAAGCTTTTTTTGTCTTCTCTCTGCACCACCATCCACCTGTTCTCCCTTTATCGTTGTCAAATCTCTTCTTCTTTCTTCTTCAACCATAGTTTGTCTCTTCCTTCTGTCTCACGATTTCACAAATTGCTGTCTTTCTTTTTCTCACACTGCCTCCTCTGTTCATTCCTACATCCTTAGTCTCTTCTATACATCAGCAGTGCTATGAAAAACTATTTGCCCCCTTCCTGATTTTTTTTTTTTTGCATAGTTGCAATAACTGCAATCAAGTGTTTGCAAAACTGGCAATGAATCTTTCACACAACAGCAGCATCTCAATCGGACTTCAACTTGACCACTCCACAACATTAATTGTGTTGGGTTTTCTGAGCTATTCAGAGGTGAACTTTCTATATATTTTGTTGAGTATTGTCCTGCTGCATAACCCAAGTGTGCTTGAGTTGAGGTCATGAGCTGATGGTTAAACATTCTCCTTCAGGATTCTCTGGTAGAGCACAGAATTCATTGTTTCAGAAAGTCCAGTTCCTGCAGTTGCAAAGCAGCCCCAGACTATCACTATGCCACCACCACGTTTGACTGTTGGTATGATGTTCTTACATTTTTTAAGAACATCATGATAGGGCAAATACACAGGAACAGGGCAAATACACAAATTGACAGCACTGTCCCTGACTCCATCTGAATTATTTTGCATATTAAGTGTTTAATATAATTCAAAACACATAATTTCTGAATCTTCTAAATTTATTGCAGGATAGCCACGTACTTTCCACATATTGACTGGTAATTCAGAGGTCTATGCTATAATAGACATGTTGCATTTTGGCTTGAAACGCTGCGTTCCTTCATTCTTTCTCTCTTTATCCTGCTCTCTCTTTGTCTACTTCACATGCCCATCACTTCCTCTCCTGTTACTTTCATTCACTTTCTTCCCTCTCCCCTTTCTTAGTGACAGAGTGTGACTCTGAGCGTGTTGACAGCTAGCCAGAGGGATAGGCCTGTCGTCTGGGCCCCACGGGAATCAATCACCTGAGCCAGAATCAATACCAAAGGACCGTATCCTGGACCAGTTACCGACTAGGCAGGCAGCGACTGACTGATGAGTGGATCCACTGCTACACTGAGCAAAAACAACATTCAATGTAATGCACACACCCATTAAACATGCACCACTGCACAAACACCCACATACAGTATCATCAGTGACTCTCAGGCAAATACATACAAACAGGTTTGCAGTTTGTGCAATGCATTTTTGTACATATGGAGCGTGTCAGTGATGTGACTTGATGTGAATTTGTGTAAAACAGCCCAGCATGTATCCAACAGACCCACTGAGGTCAATTTCTATCTCGAAGAAATTTGGTCTACCATAGTCTACTCCCAATTCTTCAGTTTGTGCTTCAGAAGCCTGAATATGGACCCCCTTATCAAGTCTGTATTATACAGTACCACATTAGCACACACTGTCCATCACTGTGTGGTCCTCTACAGGGAAACTACCACTTACCAACCGACTACAAGCAAATTAGAAATATATAAAAGGGTTGAAACGAGGCAGAGGGAGGACTTAGATTAGTACAGTGTACACTTTATGATACAGACAAAATCATGTGACCTTGTTAATTATGCCATTATGCTAAATCTATTGAAAATCATTTAAAAGCAGACATGGTGAGAAAATGACATTAATGACAATAATGTTGCAGGATTCTGAAAACACCGCCTGTCATATATGCCTCAAACTCTGGGAGTTCTTATTTATTCTCCTATGGCAGGCAGCAGGTGTCACCTGTGACATTAATATGTATAACACTTATCTTTCTCTATATTCACCACCAATAACTACTGAAGCGTGAATGCTGCTTGCAATGAAGTTGATGGACACTTTCAATCTGCGTGCAGAGGGACATTGCAAGGACAAAGGAAGACCATCAAACCGCCAGTGACTACCAAGTATAGGTTTAGGGCAATGTTATTTTAGCCTCTTTTAGATTCTCAGCAAGAGTGACGTGAAGTGAACTTTACAATCAGAGAGTAGTGCATTGTACAGCAGGTGGCGCTTGTGACGATTTCTGTAAAACGATTTGTAGTGGGGTTGCATTGAAAATATTTTATTGTCAGTGGGGGTGAATAAAGCTGCACTGTAATTGTGTAATTGTGTATGGGGATATAAAATATCCATATTATTTTTTTTCTGAATTTAAATGTTAAAAGGAAGGACATGGATGAGCAAGTCTGGCATGGAGGAGCTTGACTGGCCTGCACAGAGCCCTGACTTTAACCCGATAGAACACCTATTGGATGAATTAGAGTAGAGACTCATCAAACGTCAGTGTCTGACCTCACAAATGCTCTCCTAGAAGAATAGTCAAACATTCACTTAAACACAGTTCTAATCCTTGTGGACAGGCTTCCCAGTAGAGTTGAAGCCATTGAAGTTCATATGTGTTTAAAGCCAAGCATCCCAGTACTTTCGGTAATATAGTATATGTTTATCCTTTACTTTTTAATGTACTAATCAAATAAATTGAGCAATTCAAACAAATAATCAACCTTGCAGTACCCAAACAAAACAGAAATGTATTTACAACAATGTCATTTTGCTATCTTTCTGATGCTTTTATCCAGAGTGTCCCCTAGGGAATGAAATATAAACCTCTCAATATTAGCGCTAAACTGTTAGCCACTAGGCTGTATCAATAATAATAAAAATAACGCATACTTTATTGATCCCCTTGGTAAAAATTCTTTGTGGACAAATTATTTGCAGCAACCTTAGGCGCCAAGGGTTCAGGGTAAAGTGTCTTGTCCAGGGACACTTCAAGCTAAATAAATCCAGCTAAAACCTTAGCAAGTACAGTGTGAGCAGCTGTTTACCCAGTGCCATTGCTGGACTAGGAATACTCACTGATTATTATACTTCTGATTCTAACCTTAATCTCTAAATGAAAATGCTATGTAGGATTTCATTGAGAATGTTTTGGCAGTTTGATACAGTTCACATTTCTGTTTGTTTTTTCACACAACTGGCATTTGTGCAATGGCTTGGTAGTTCAGTGTTGAAGTAAGTAACTGGATAAATGTACCTTGTCTCTGGAAGAGTTGGCTGCTGACAATTTCAGTCATGGAGGATACTTTCTGTTTCTGAAGTTTCTCAGGGGGGATGCAGGAATAAAAGTCATGCAGCAACTGACTGGGGAGAGAAAGCAATGGGGATAAGAATAAATAATCAGTAAGACCATCACACTGGAAGATTGAAACATAAGGTCTGAAACCTGGCTCTGTTTAAAAAATTGAATACACAACCCTACATTAATAAGTCAACATTGAACATCTTTCCTTAAAGGTTATAAAATATGCAAGCACAAATTGCAGTGGGTGTATAAGAGTGCAGCACAGACTTGACAGTGTATGCTGCATGAAAACAAATGAGCACAAGCCTAAATACACTTTAATGAAGACACAGGTTTGACTCATCCCCTGCCCCAAATTCAATTTTAGCCCTATACCTCTTAGAAAGGCTGAATGCTTGGAGCATTGCGAACCATCTGTCTCAGTTTTTTTTTGCCTGTCTCTCAGTTTGTCTTTGTCTACTTAAATTATGTCGCACATGCTGCAATAGCACTCTCAATAATGGCATAAAAGGATAAAATTAACTACCTCTGCTCCCAAACCCAAATACAACAAAAAGGTTTGTATGACTTTTGGTGTGCATCAGCCGGCACAAGGACAGGCTGGGGCACAGAGGCTCAGTGCAGAGTTATCAGGCCCACTAATCATTTGAGCTGAATCTAATTAAAACCCAAAATGTCAGCCTTTACCCTATGGGCATACAAAGGACATGGAGGGCAAACAAAACACATTCATAGTTGATAATGTTTGTGCTGGTCCCACTCTGTGGATCAAACTACAGATGAGTTTACAAGGTGCATGAATGCAAGTGTCCACCTCATACACAGTTATTATAATTCACACAGCTTGCTTTTGTAAACTATGCTTGGGGCAATTCTGATCAGGAATGCAATGGACACCTTACTCTCAAGTTCCGATGACCCAGGTATGTGTGTGCATGCATAGGTAAAGAAGTGAAAAAGAGACAATAAGGGCAAGTGAAGGTGTGTGAATGAAAGAAAAATGAAACAGGTACAGGTAGCACTTTTGTGACACTGTGCTAACACAAAGTCTCTCAAAGGACTCACCTGGCAGATGTGGATATTCCACAAACACACATAACATTGATGCACAGAAGCACACACAAGAAATTGAATGTGGCAAGTCAAGAAAATGTCACTAAAGAAAGTAAATTTGTGTGAAGCCAAGACAGTGAATCCATGGTTGCAATAGTGTGTATGACTGAAAAATTGCTAGAGGACCCAAAAAGTGCTGAAATTTCTAGCTTGAAAATAATATAACAGCTGAAGGAGATACACTGAGGTATGCTTCTGGCTTAGTTTGATTCTGGGTCAAGCAGAGGTCAAGGAAGCCATTTCAAGTTGTTTTGCTCTTTAGGAGGGTGAAAATAAAGTTAAGAGAATAGGTTAAAATGGGTTCTGTTTGATGGTTTCACTGAAATTGTCAGTTCATTTAAGGGCAAATGGAGGAGCTGCTGAATGTTTTTGAGTATGTGTCCTTGTGTATATGTCAGTTTGACGAGATTCTTATTGCCCAATAAAAAAAACAGTAAACCTCAATCTAGATGGAATGTGTGGGAGAAAGAAAGATGGGGGTCAGTGAACAAAGACGAGAGGAAAACTTGACCTGAACCAAAAGCTCCCATATATCCTGTCTGTCAGTGTCCCTGAATGAGACCAAAGATAAGGTGCTAGTCTGTGTGTGGGTGTGTAAGCTTACCTGAGGAGCTTGGCATCAAACACTTTCTCAACATCATGCAGGACTGTTGGCAGGTACTTCAGAGCAGCAACCTTATGACACACACACACACACACACACATACCCAAAGTAAACACTGTTAAATTACTGTGTTGAAATGCTGAGGAAGTTTTTGGTTAATAGAAGGTGACTTTGAAATCAAAAAGACTGTCATTATAAGTGAAAGAAAGTATCTACTTTACTTTTCACAGGGAAGCTTGTCTGTCTACCTAACGTTTTGCATCTCAGTCTTTATATATGTCTACCTTGGTCTAAGTAGAGAGAATAAGTGGACGACATTAAGCCACAGAATACTGATGTAGGGAGAATTGAGAGATCACAGAGAGGCGAGATGAGAAGAATGTAAAGAAAACTACTAGTCCATGAAGTATGGGTACAGGATAAGCATATGCGATTACCCTGAGCAACAGAGTGGTGGTGTAGTCTGTTCTCATCAGGTTGTTGATGGACTCAAATAGCCTCCTCAGCGACTCCTCAAACTCTGCCTGCTCCTTCCCCTCGTATAGCCTAGGAAGGTAGTAGGAAATTAGAACAAACACAACAGGAAAAACAGAAAGAAATGTCAACATCAAACATGACCTGATTCCTGTAACAAGAGACAACGTTACCATCATCACTCTAACCGGGTATGAGTGTATGACATGATTCTTACAATATAATAGGCTATATCTAGTAACGGTAAATAAAAAAATGAATCATAATAAGCTAAGAGTTCATCTTACTTTTTTTTCAAACTAAAACAAACACAAAGCCATCTTTTTTGTAAACAGGTCAGGTTAACCTAAACTGTTTTATTATACATTGTTTTCTACATCTACGTCTCTTTAACCATGTGACAGAATTTATTTCTCAGATTTTAAAACCATTTACTAATGATAATCTTTCAGACTGAAGAAGCTCCTTGAATGAGTAGTGAAACATTTCGACCTAACAAAAAAGAATACCAGTTAGCATGACTCAACTTCGAGTTAATGCTTTAAAGTTATCTTCATCAAACAAGTGCTGGCTTTCTCTGCACTAACTCTAAATAGCAACAATATCAACAAGTGATAAATGACAGTACTAAATTCTTGTTTAGTAGAAATGGGGCATCAACTGAATCACATCCTCTTTCAATACGGCTAAATATGCATTCAGCATGAAGGTGCTACATAGCAATTTAACACTTAAGTCAATATTTCCTAATATTAATCTGCAACATCGTGGCACAAAGAGTCCAAGTGATTATAGGGGTGCCCAGAGACTAGTAATTCAGTCCATTATATTCAATTATGGTGATTCAGCAAACTAGTGCATTATTTTTGTAGGCAGGTATTATGTTGACAAAGTAAAAGTAAACACTGATAAGCACTGAATGTTCCTATTACAACAATCTAACTTAAAAATTGGTTATCTTTTTTGCTCCTATTCACATCACATACAAACACCCACACATCCCTCTACCTTCATTTCAGGTCTACTTCCTCCACCCTTAGCAAACTTCTCTTATACATCCTTTCTTTCATCTGTCTTCACACCATCTCTGTGTGATTCAGTGGAGCTGTGCAGTCGTTAATTACAATGAAAGTAATGAGAGCTGGAGGGAAGGATTAGCATGTGGCACACAGAAAATTTTGCATGTGGGGGGAGGGATTAGGCTGTAACACACAGAGGTATTATCACTGGGCTCTTTGCAGAGTACATTTATGATTACAGACGCATTGTCCCAACTAATCCATTGGCCCTGTCTGGGCATGAATATGTATGTGTTTGGCAGAGAGATAATGTCTTCATGTGTGACACACCACACAAATACTCTTCATTAAGGTATTAAATAACTGTGTCCCATTCCACTGTTATGCAAATCAACACATACACAACTAAAAATGACCATGACCTGTTGCTACAACTTACCTACATTGATATGTCCATATACAGTAGACAGGTATTCAGTACCCACACATAAGTACAACAATACAAATACAAGGGGTAGGCAGATTGCGCCAAATATTGATAGCATCAATACCAATGTTAGTATTGGTATCGGATTGATACTAGCATAATTGGGAACCATAATTTGCTTTAGTAATTAGTAATTTGCAAGTAGAGTTGCCCTGCAAATACAGCTCCTCTCATATACAGGCACCGCCCGCTGTTGCACAGCTCTGTGCCAGGCTGCCCTAATAAGTTAATAGTATCGGGTTGGATTTGGTATCAGTGATACTGGCCCTATATTTATTTGATATCGAATCGAAACCAGATTTTGCAGTATAGTGCGCCACTAACAAATACTGTCCTGGCACACAGGCATAGCAAACTAAAACTGCAGACAGATGAGGAACAGAGAGAGGGATGAAGGGATGAAGACCAGCAGGGGGGAAGGAAAGAAGCGAGGTTCACTAAGGAAAAGTCTGAGTAAATCAAAGAGCAGGAAGGAGAGTACAGAGGGAGGATGGCTCAGCTTCATGTAGTGGTGAGTACAGTATGAAAAAAAAGGAGAACAAGGCAATCAAACTAGCATGCCCCCCATAAAGTCTGAAATCCTTGTCTGAGCAAATCAGTTAAAGATGTCACCCTGTTTAGATGCATAATTGCAGTTCCCCTTTGGGCCAATCAGTGAAAATGTTAAAAACTGCAACTGAGCCGTGTGATACAAGTTTTTTTCGGGTTGGATTACATGTGAACTGCAGATATTATGTGTGGCACATGGATCAACTTTGCTCAAATGCATCCCTCCTCTCAATGTTGGCACACTAAGTACAAACATTTATCAGTGAAACGAATAAATGCAAGATTGATCCAATGGGACTTTGGGTATTATATTTACACTGAAATGCAACCAAATACTGTCTGTCTCATTGTGTCCTTAGCTTTCCACGTTATAAATGTTATATTATTATGATCTACTGTATCAGATTTTCCTATCAAATGAATCTCAGAATAGTCACAATATACAACATCTTACAGGAAACAGAAGTGATTATGTAGAAGTAAAAACCTCATAATTAAGGGGTGACCGTGGCACAGTTGGTAGGATAGTCAGCAACAGTCTACAAACCCTAGGTTGGTGGTTCATTTCCTGGCAAATGTCGAAGTGTCCCTGGACAAGACAGTAAACCTGAACCCTTGGCGTCTCAAAGGGGTAGTATATCCAAAAAGAATTTCCCCAGGGGAATTATAAAATTATCAATTATTGCTATTATAATAAAAGAGAAAATGTTTACATTAGAAAAGGTCCTTAATTTTAAAATGATAAGAAGCAATCTGCTTCCGTAGGAAAGGTTGTGCAAAAATTATAAGTGAAGGATGGAAAAGCAAAAGAGAAGGTGAGACTTAAATTGAGAGGAGGGATAGAAATAAAGAGGACGAGTAGAGGAGGAGGATAACTCAAAAGAGAAATATAGAACACAGCAGTTGCTTGAGGGAAGGAAAAAAGAAACAGATGCAACTGATAAACTAGACTACAGGAAGAAATGAGAACTATAGGGCATGAAGGACAGAAAGAAGGTGAAGGAAAGCAAAATCTGGTACAACGTGCCTCACATATTTTTGAACTAAACATTACATACTAACAGACTTTGCATGAACACAAAGAGAGTTGGACAAGCTAGTACACCTTCAATGCTTTCTTTTAAACTATTAATGACTGTTAGTCCTAATGATGATGATAGAGCCCTGCAGGTGCATCAGTGGCACCCTTTAATAGCTGATTCTCATTTGGCATGAAAAGGTTCTAAAACATTTTTGATGCAAAAAGTTTAGATGCAAAAAAAAAAAAAGTTATCTGCTTCAGGTAGTTTGTGGGTGACAGATAAAGAACGAGAGACAAAAAGAGAGTAGGAGACTGAGATTTAGTGGTTCAGAAATACCCAGGGGAAGCTGGTGACTTGAGCGCACTCCAAGAGTAGTGGAGCGATAATGTGATGCACACACAAACACATACACTTGTAGTGTATGTAAATGTATATGCTTGGGTTTGTGCACGCTCACACACACACACACACACACACACACACACACACACACACACACACACGCACACTTGGGATCAATATAATTCCTCCACACATTCTGTGAATAAACAGACACACCAACTGGACCGATAAACAAACACAAACAAAGCCCATGGTGGCCTTTAGAAGATTAAACAGACAGACCTGCATTGACCAGTGAACTGAATGACAAAAACACACATGAACGAGTAGACAGCGATCTCCTCCCAACTCCGTGTTACAACCACTAATTCACTGTTCCCAGCATACACTGCATAAGAATAATAAATATACCCTGTATTCATACACACACACGCAATTACAAACATTTCTGTGTTTGATGTACCTGACACAAAAACAAAATTACATATAGGCGTTCAAGTTAGCCAGTTAACAAATTGGGTTTATACTTGAGTCGTGCAGCTCTCTTCCCAGCTCAATGCAGTGGGTGTCATAAGTCTTTCCAGTAGGAACTTTGGCTGGCTGGTGCATTACTAGTTGCCCATTCAGCAGCCCAGCCCTGTCATTAGGTCTCATTCGAAGGCTGCACTTCATCATCAATGCTTAGCAACGTTAATGCTGCAATCAGCAGCCTTTTCTCACAGAGCTGTCAAAAACAATTAATCCAGTAATGCTGTGTCAGTGGACTCTGTGTGTCTGCACCTTCAAGAATCTCTGTTTGCATTATTGTAGGTTCAAAAAGAAATTATAAGTAATTATCATAATCATTAGTCCACCTCAAAGGTACACACACACTTACTGGGAGTAGAGCATTCGCGAGCGCACAATAAACTTGAAGATGTACTCAAGGGCTTTGAGGGTCCGGAGAATGGGCTCACACTGTTCTCCTCGGCTGGACACATCCAGATACCTCTTCAACACGGACATCAGCTTTCTGTGAGAGAATAAAATGGAGACAACAGGGGAGAGAGATAGAGACAAAATAAGAAAAGAAATAGTAAGAAAGAGGAAAGAAATTAACCATAATCATTCAGAATTGTTATTCCTTTTCTAATGTTCCCCAGGTTGGAAAGTTAATCATCAACTCCATTTTCACTTCCATAGAGCATAAAAGACACAGTGCATCAGAGTGAGAGTGAAAGATTGAGGGAGAGGAAAACTGGCAGGGAGGTGGAGGGGGAAAAATGTCAAAATAGTATTTCACACTACAACAGATATAGCGTTTACACAGCTCACAGACATTATACAGTATCTGCCCTCAAAAAAAATTATTCTCCAACACATGCACACCTCACAGACGTTTTTAAATATCCCAGTGTGTTAAAGCAGTTCAGGAGAAGTGTGTGTAGCAGAGAGTTCAGTCTAAGTTCATGACCTGTTAGCATTTCTCTGCCAAATATCCCTCTGCATCTTCCCAGGTACATGTAACACCAGTATACTCATAATGTAAACAATGGTCGTACGCTCACAGAAGATTAAGAAATTTGGATTTATTTCTATGATTCCCATGAAATGGCTAAAGGGGATCAACCCCTTTAAAACCTACACTATCCCTTTTTAAACAATAAAAATCCTCCTACTCTCCACGAATTGATGAGTTCTCTACTCCCATCCCCAATAGAATGGCTTTAAAAACATTACCAACATTAACACCATTCAGCTTACCGTGGATTTATTTTGGTGAAAGGCTTATAATCAAGCATATCATGATTTCTTATTTCTAAGAGCAAAAGATACATAAAATGTACTGTGAAGGAGTCATTCAGCCTCTAGGCTGTTAAACTACAGTGAGACATATTTTTTAATTTCTTAATTGAAGCTCTGGCAACAAAAAGAAATATTTTCTGTAGTGCCCACTGAATCATGTTAAGTAAATTAACCGGGGGGAAAAAACTGCCAGAAGTGTACGTCCAAGTGCTTTAAGCTGTTCTACTCCACAGAGAGGCAGGCAGTATAAAAACACACTGTACAGTTGTTCAGTCAAGTTATCAAAAGGCTAAAACATACGGTACATGTACCCTGACCTTCAGCGGTAGTTTAGTATATAATAAGACAAAGAAAATTCTATGTATGTACTGTAATTTCAGCTGCTCTGTTCGATGTTCTAGAAAACCACAAAACAGTTTCTGGTTTGATGACAAAGTCTTATGGTGGGATTTAAAAAAAAAAAATTTACAATCCCCAAGAGATGGGAGAAGCTTCATGAAAGATCATGTAATCCTTCATTTGAAAGGCAAATATGAACACTACAAAACTTGCTGATACACCACAGAATGATTGTTTGGTCGTTAACATAAAATGTAACACTGTCCTGAAACTTTAATAGAGTTAAATTAATTCCTCAACTGGTATTGTAAGAAGCCCACAGTGAAATGATTTAAACCTTAAACAGCCAGTCACTCAGTTTAATGGATAATAAAGTCTCCTGTCTCCCTTCAGTAAGGAGCTGTTTACTTCCTCAAGACAACAACAAGAGTGTTGCATGACTATACCGATTTGCTATTAAACACTTCGCTTTTCGGGTAAGATTTACTTTCTCTAATCTTGTATGTGACTCCAAACATGGTTTGTATTTACAAATCATTGTTTTTTGCTTGTCCGATTGTTTTCCTGCTTCTTTCTCTGTCAGATTGCTAAAAATGTGTGTTTAAACCTCTCTATCTTCCAAAGTGGTGGATGAAAAGTGTGGGGCATTTGGGTGTAGGATATTTGAAGAGATGCGGTGATGATGTTGCCTTTAATTTCACAACTCATACAAAGGGAATGGCTTCTCTTTTTGGGGGTAACTTACTTGTAGGCCAAAGTAGCACTGAAATGCTGCTTGATGTAGGCCTCCAACACTGTGTTGAAGTGCTGGAACTTTCTGTCAGCAATCAGGCCAATGATGTATATCTGGCAGACAGAAGACAGATAGGGTTATGTATTTTCATAACAGTAGAGGTTATATACAATCATCCGATAAACAGACATGTTTATTTGGAAAGAGATGGGCAGGCAGACACAGTGATATAACACTTGACACACACAGTCTGTCAAGTATTCAGGTGCATCTGTTGACAAGGCACACACATATTTGCTGTGTAAACAAAAACACACACACACACACACACACACACACACTTACCAAGGCATCAAACACCAGTATGTCGTAGTCATCAGTTTGAGAATGCTCCATCATGATGTTGAACAAGGCATCCAGAGTGTCCTGCAGAAACTACACACATACAAGACAAAAGAGACTCAAGTGAAAGGGCACACATGTCAGTGTACACACGTATGTTTGGACAATCTTGTATTCACACCACTGACCTTGACCACCTCCTCCCCATCAATGATTTTTAGTTTCTCCAGGTTTTCTCTGAGGAGTTCAGGTCTTGTCCTCCATTTGAGCAGCCCCAGCAGGCCCACTAGAGAGGGAAGACACACAGAGGATGTTCAGCTTTAACCGTACATACACACATCGCCCTGCTTAAGAATGGACCCCCATCCCCAAGCTGATGTAATAGAAATGTCTTCTTCGCTGACAATGCAACTTTTTAACTCTTCTACATTTCTATTTAAAAATGTGCTTAAATATTTGACAATCGGTCCTCACAATACATATAAAACATTACACAAAATGTGCCTTTAACTGATTTGACACTTATATATAGATAATGTAAAGATAAGTAATTTGTCAAACTGTGTTACAAAATAAATGTGAAACAATCAATAACTTCACAGAAATTATCAACAGTTTGTACAACTGGCAATTTAGTGTTTTATTTGCTCACTATAATCACTTCTTTAATACTTCAGGGTTTTTAGGCACATTATTTAACATCAAATGTGTCAGATGTAGTCAAAATGCTAATTTGCATCTGCAGTTTATGATAGTTTATGATACACATAAAATAAGCAGATATAAAATATAAACAACAGGTATGTTTAATTCTATGTTTATCTGATAAGTAACAATAAACTAACAAGTTGTCACATGATGATTTGTCCTGTAGACAGTCTCTGTTCCTGTGGTTAGTGAAACTCTCAAGTGAACATTCAAATCATTAATTCTGCTAAAGTTTGACATGGGGCAGATTTCCATGTCTCTGTAGAGCTGCCCACTTGAAGCCCACTGCTTTCCCCTGTCCAATAATTTCTGACTACCCAAGCCAAGCCGCACATCTGGTGGGTGGCCCCAAATAATACTCTGCATGCTTGACTAAGAGCCTTTCCTATGCGTGTGGGTAACCGTGTGCATGCGGTACAGGTGATTAATGCTGCAGGATAATATTCATTATAGTGATGGACTGGCTTCATCAGTAACATCTGTTGCGCTGCACCTGTCTCTGATGCACCTTACTGTCTGGCGTGTGCGTGGATTTGTAGATGTTGATGTGCACTTCAGGACGTGGCTGCCTGCCAGAGTGTGTAGGACAAAATGACAGCACTTCCCTACAAATAAAACCCATGTATATACACATTTCCCCAACACCCTTTGCTTACTTTCCCATGACCATAACACATGCACACTGGACCAGGACCTTTCAGACATGAGGAGGATTCTTTCTTTATTAATAACATCAAGCTGATAAGAATAATGACTGAATAAGTCTATAAGTAAGCAATGAGTTTTTAAAAATGATTTTCTACACATGAGTGTACAAGTCCATTGTCAGCAAACATTAGTCCTGTGAGCCAGTGACAGGCTGTGTTTGCTAATGCACGTTTATCCATTTGAAAGGTTAAACCCTTTTTCCGAATGATGTTAGCACAGCTGAAAATGTGTTAGCATTGAAAACAAGGAAATAACCCCAAACGTTTACTTTGGGGGTCTGGGGTAGGTAACTTTTGTGTATGTGTGTTTCCAAATGAAAATGTCTCGTCCTGCTACGACATCCCAGTAGCTCAGCGTCCTCACTGGGTCAGAAAGGAGCTATGTTAGCCTCCACATGCATACAAGCAGAAACACACGTACACCTACCATTTTGGGTGAGTTTGGTGGAGCAGACCAGGGTGGAGATGGTGAAGGTGTCTCTGGAGCTGACCGACAGGCCTCCTCCACTGCCGGACACACTGCTGGGACTGCGGCCCAGTCCTGCCCCCTTGTGGGTGTCACCGTGAGGGTGGCGGGTTGAGGGCAGTGACAAGTAACAGTTCACATCTTCCATGCGCTTGCTGTCACCCTGACAGGACAACATTAAAGAGTCATTTTTAACCTAGTGATGGATATACACCAGTAACGGTACAGTTTCATGAATGATGCCGCAGATGTTTGGTGTCTAGGAGTCTAGGATTGTATTATCTGTATTTAGTAAAAATGACTTGATGCAAACCCAAGCGCAGGTCGCAGAGAGACAATGGGATTTGTTACACTTGCAGTAATTTATCAGGTCTGCCCTGAGGGAAGCTATTTACAGACAGTCACTGAAGTTAAGCTGTTTCTGCCTGACTCAACTTAGAAACTTAGACTTGTAAAAAAAAGAGTAGTGGGTCCAGAACAAGACAGAGCAAACACAAAAACAACACCAGCTACTGGAAGAGTATTTTTCTTCTTAGTTACAAAGTGCTGGAAAAATAGAATATCAAGATATTATCTTGATATTCTATTTCTCCTTCATGACTATTGTACATTCTTATTTACATAGTAATTCACCATGTTCAGGTCATACAGTATATTAATTCAGGCATGAAGCTCAGCTCTGCCCTCTTTAATGCCATACCACTGAGCAATATTGAGTGAGTTCGTGAAAAAGCAGAAAGCAAGAGATTGAAGTCATGAATGGCACGGGGATCGAGAGGAATGAACGGATAATGAGAGATAATCGAGAAAGAGGGCACAGGAGGACCATCCATTTGGTCTTTGAGTGAATCACCAGTAATTAATCTTCATTGCGTTTGGCATTTAATCAATAAGGGGATTCAATCTTAGCTCTGGCTCATTTGGCAGGAAATCTATTTGGCTTTAGTCAACTTGTCTGGGTGGCCATAATCTCCTGTGCAGACACACTGTACTGTATAGGTTTGCTTTGATGATGGTTGCAAGAGAACAGACATCTTGAAATTATTTTCTTGGTATTATCATTTTTCAGACAAGCAAAAGGCTTCAGTGTTTTAAGTATACAATTCACTTTTCCTCAATATATAAAGGAAACCCCCACAGAAGCAACTAAATAATAACAGTGAGTAGTATAGTGTGAAATTGCCTATTCATTCACATTTGATTGTGAATGATGAAGATGGAATTTGTTTGACAAATAATGAGTTAAATGAATATGTTTTTCAGTTAAACTGCTCTGTTTTGAGCTCTGGATTTTATCTGGATAACCTGGCTCTGGTTCTGACCTTGAAGACTATAAGGTCATGGAGTCCATCCTGTAGAACTGTCCCGTCATCCTTCATCAGACGCACAAAAGCCATAGCAAAGTTCTTTTCGCTCTTGTCCTTGGCTGAAGGGAAAAGAAGACGGATATGTAAACAGAAGGAAGGAGGGTCAGGGGAGAAAAACATCAGGGAGAAGAAAGGGATGAGGGAGGGATGAGAATTTAGGCATGGGAGGAAGGAGATTTGCTGATTTGTATAATCAAATGTGTGTGTGGGTGGCTGTAATGGTGCTTGGGTGATTTTCCAAATCGCTTCCAATCATTCGGTCCGTCCATTGTCACATAATGCGCAGGGGATCAGAGGAGAGGAGTTAAGAGTGTAAATGCATTGGAAGAACAGACAGGCAGAGGAAGAGAGTCTCATACTTACACTCTTGGGAGGAGCGGTGTCTGAACATGAAGCGTAAATGAATTCTGTGCATTTCTTCCAGGGGGACTGCCACCTGGAGGACATCTTGTGTTATTATGGAAAATTAAAATAATAGATTTCTTCCGTTTATCGTCCATTATCTTCCATACCGTACGGTGATTTTGTAGGGTTTATTTTCATTTATGTTTTAGTTCAAATGAGTCAAATGCTATAAAACATCCAGACATGAAGAGGAGTGTCTGGTATAAGAAGTATTAAGACTCAACACACACACACACACACACCTTAAATGTCTCCATCCAGCGCGGCTGTTTGACTTGGTAGTAGATGACGGATCTATACTCACTCACTGGCTTATCCCCTGCTCCCAGACAGATGGAATTCTAAGAAAGAAGGATGGAGAGCAAAATTTGTTTCATATTGAGTTGAAGGATTTTATGATTGTGTGTGTGTAAGTGAGTCCATGTATGCCTAAAATGGGTTTTCACCCTGGGATAAAACCATGTCCATGTGTCCCTGACAATGAGAGTGAGTGTAAGCACTTTATCAGTGTTGGGCTTGGCCTCTGGCTAAGACCACCTCAATCTCTTGAATATTGCATATATGGTACATACTCTTTACCTCAAACCCCCACATAGAAAACAATATCTGTACACTAACACACACATCGTTCTCCTGGTCAAATACGCTGACATGCCACTGACCTGTATAATCTTGCCCTCTTCATCACAGACCCACATGATGACTTCCACATTTTTCTGTGTCGTCTTGTTGTACTTATCAAAGTCACCACCCTGTAAGGTGAGGTAGATGTCGTTGCGAACATCTCCTGGCATAATGATCTCCGGGAAGCCCAGCTTGCGGGCCACCACAGTGCTACGGTCCACCAGGTGAGGGTACTCTTTCCGGATCTGAACTATGTCCCCGACCAAAGCCTTCATGGTCACCCAAAGACCTGTTAGAGTCAGAGAAGAACAGTGTGTACATGTGTACATGCTTGGCCAGTGTAGAGTATGCAGCATATTTCAAGTCCACTATTAATATCAAGACTTTGCACAAAGGTCAATTACTTTGGTTATCATTTTATTTCTCTTACAATACATTCTTCGTAAGCTACTGAACAGCATTTGGAGTAAAGTAGGAATTATATAAGACAGATAAAAGTCTGCTGCTCCTTAGTTAGATTAAGTTAGAAAATAAACTAGATGTCATTGTGGGATCTTATTGAAGAATGTCCATCAATGAAAAACCATCTTATTAACTGTATAGGCTGTTCTGTTATTTCCTGGTTGTAGGGGTAGATGTGAGAGAGTTTAATTCAAAAGTTCACAGAAGCTGATGAGACCAAATATGAATACATTCAAGTGAATTTACTTGGATAAATGGGTGTGAGTCCAGGGTATTTTAAGTGGAGGATCAACAAGAAAAGTTTTTATTTCTCTCTGCTGAGTTACATACATTCAAATAAAAAGTAAATGAATGAAAAAGGAATTTTAATGCCTGGTGCTACTAAAAGTGAATTTATTAAAATGTGAAAGATTTGGCCTGTGAGCTGAATGTAAAGTGAGATCCACTTTGTGTAATATTTCTGACTTTATGTGTGTGAAACATAACATTAAAGTTTTCCAAAATGGGACGTAAAAAGGTCTAGACTATAATCATTACAAGAAAATCTGCATCTTATTTGTGAAATGGAGTATATAAACGGAGTGAAATTGACAAAGAAAGAATAAAGGTATTATTATAAGAGATAGAATTTTACTTCTAAGGAATACAGGCTTTCAGGGAAATTCTGTAAGGCAGTGAGCTATTTAATTTGCACTGTGAGTGAAATGCCCATATTTAAATTTTAGGCTTTCTTTCATAGCATGACAGTAGAGAGGCAGACAAGAAACACATGAAGAGAGAGAGAGAGAGAGAGAGAGAGAAAGAGAGGGTGTGTGACATGCAACAAAGGTGCCAGCTGGACTTGAACCAGGGTCACTGCGGTTATGTGGCATGTGCAATAACCATTAAGTTACCAGCACACTCCACAAACCCACATTTTCAAGGCTAACCACATACCTCCAGGGAAAACTTTGTGTGCGTGTGTGTGTGTGTGTGGCTAGGGAAGGAGAGATTAGAAGTGAGTAATGTTAAGAACAGACATCTGGTAGCCTGGGGTGCTCCGTCCATATCTGCTTGTCTGGGTGCTTCATTTTATGCCCATGGCCGTCAGGAGCAGGAGGGAAGATAAAAGCTGAGAGATATGACAGTGCAGTCCAACAGTGCAAAAGTGGGGTTACTCTATGTGGAACAAGACAGTGCACACATAGACACTGTCAAAGTCAGCCATTAATATCAGGATGTTGGCTGTAAGACTGGAGGCTGCCAAGGGAGAAATAAAGGGTAAGTAATATGAACACATCAGCTCAGGGGAGCATGGTATTCATCAGGATAATGTCCTTCATTCATACTCACAGAGCACACAGAAGAAGCAAACAACAAGCAAGCAGACAATGAGAAATACCCATTTTAGCAAATGACTGCCTCAGTCCAGTGAGAACCTGCATATTGGGCAACTAACTCTAGCAGAACAGTAACACTAGGAAACAGACAGAAAAGCCTGTAAGTGCGGAACAGTACCTTGGCCACCACTGTCTCCTCGTGATGCTGTCACTTTGTTCAGCAAGGTGTGGAGAAAGTCATTCTCAGCAACCACCCTGGAACAAACACACACAAACGCAGATACATTGTTTATTTTGAACATCAAGCACATACTGAAGCCATGCAAACAAAATTGCAATTGTACTATGTTAATTACAGGCTGGAGTTTCTTTACGTTTCTTTGAGTAACAAGAAGACAGAAAGAGAGACATACGGAAAGAAGGGGATGAAGAACTGCTTCTCCTCATCACATTCAATCTTCCCTTTGATGGTATCACTTATGTCCATTACTGCCAAGAAAAGAGAGAAAAAACAAATATATCTGTGATGGCAAAAAAACCCAATGTTGCATAAACATTTCTGATGTGGAACCCCTGTGAAATGCTTCAATACTTCTCCACCACAAAGTATTCTAACAAAATAGTCTTGGCTACACATCCTTATAGTTGTTATGTGGGGTTACATAAGGATAAAGGCAGTGTTTTTGAGTCAGTGAAACCAACAGTCATCTAGATAATATATAGA
This sequence comes from Ctenopoma multispine, assembly GCA_034779795.1. Classification (NCBI taxonomy): domain Eukaryota; kingdom Metazoa; phylum Chordata; class Actinopteri; order Anabantiformes; family Anabantidae; genus Ctenopoma; species Ctenopoma multispine. The sequence goes on from JAUYWH010000002.1 coordinate 11,380,797, forward strand.
GTAGTATTTTAGTTTTGTTTGTGTAAAAGATGAAAATGAAGATGGTTGTACTGCATTGTACCAGCTCTGGGCTATAAATGTGGGTAATGATACCTGCAGCTGTAGCAGCAGCTGACAAATCAGACAAAATTATTCTGACCTTTAGGGAACAAAAGTAAAAATTATTACAGAGGCTTCTAAACGAAATTACTTTGGGCAAAACTGGGGGAAATTTGGCAATGGAATGGCATCACACACCCGTTCTCTTTCATCAAATGTACAGCGCAACAATCTTCAGAGAGCACTACAAATACTGACAAAGAAGATAAACCATAAACCAATTTGGTAAGTCTAATAACTACAATAAATATATTTGGAAACTACTTTGGAAATGTTTCTACATTTTGAACCAAAACAGATGAGCTCTTCTTAAATACCTGCCACCCCAAATGGTCGTCTCAGGCCCTGAGTAAATTTCTTGTTGTTTGCCTCTTTCAAGTCCATCCTGCCCACTCTCACTATCTGACAGATCAGGTAAATCTTCTCTCTGCTCAGGTCCTTATTTCCCAAGTCCTGGTAAACAAAGACAGGGAGAAGAAGAACAGAGGGAAAAGAAAGCAACAGTGTAGAGAGTGAGAATAAAAAAAAATAACAGGAACAAGAGGTTTGTGGGAAAGAGAATAAAAAAAATGCAATCTTTCAAGAGAAAATGAATCAGTTCAGTCCTATGCAGCACAGCGTCTGCCATGCAAATACATGGTGCGACAGTTCCCTCCTGTGGTCACTTACTGTAAAAACAACCTTCAAGTTGTTGAGCATGTCAATCTCCTTAGGAAACCCTTTGCTGCCCCAGCGCACCAAGTAGTTCTCACTGCACAAGGGAAGGTAAAGAGTTGAAATCTGTTAGATTATTGTTCTGTATAAGTTTATTACACGTCAGAAAATAAAAGTGATCTCATCCCACTTAACTAGAATTCTTCAGACTCCCTCTAAATGAACCATGTGGTGAAATGATAAATATAAAATATAGAGAATAAACAGACATTTTATCTCCATCTAATCCAGGAATGAGCAAGTGCTGGATGCAGACAAACCTGACGAGCTAAGCTAAGAAAAAGTTGATACCTTACTAAAATATTCATGTCACCACACCTACTGGCTGCCGTTTATCAGAGAGAAACAGATTAATAGACAGTGTGAGAGTATTTATGGTGCAAAAAGAAAAGGTCAGGCTTGTAATCAATCGATATAATGTGCAAATGAGAAGGAAGAGAATCAGTCATCAAGTCAAATGGCATGACGGCAAGAGACGAACAAATGGCGGTGAATATATGATGAGAAATAGCTGATCAATTGATCCGGGTCTGTCTCAATACACATAGCCCCAGTGGCTGAGACATAGATATACCCACTATGACAGTGAGTGACAGGTCTTAGCATCAGCCCTCTTGGCACCACATAGTGGCGTCAGTCAGTTTATGGTGCTCTATAATTTATGTTTCCTGCATTTTTTATTTTTGACATACCAGCTTCTAATTTGATGTGATTCAGCAAATGAGGAAACAAAAGAAGGAGAGCTATGTAGTCATGAGGAATGGAGGAAGAAAGAAGGTGAGTGTGTGATGACTGGAGTGTATGTGTACACAAATTTTAGAAAGCTGAGGGAATAAGGTGGTAAATATTTGAATACAAAGCCATTGTCATTCATTTCAGATAGTGAATAGGTACTGAAAATGATATTGTGTAATCTTAATTGTCCTGTGTTTTTATTTAAATTTAATGAATATAATTTAATTAATCCTTAAACAGAAAGAGGGGGAAATGATACCTTATGATAGTCTGTTTGATAGGGTCATACAGGGACATGAAGAGCTCCGAGTCCTCTCCAATGCGACAGACAAAGTTCCTGACAAAGACGTAAAGGCTGTGGGTGGGGGAAGACTGGATCCGTGCTGAGATCCCGCTGTGGTCTGTCTGGATGTTGGACTACAGAAGAGGATATTAGTTTGATGAGGTTAATTTGGGACAAAGGTTTAAGAAGACAATTTATTTGCCAGCCAAAAGTGTTCATTTCAAAACACTGAGAAATCTGGTTGGCTGGTAACACTATAATGATAGCTGGTTACTTAATTCTGTTATGGACCAGCTGCAGAATCCAGATTTTTGATTTTGTAATTTTGTAGTACATTCTTTTCTTACTAATGAACCGGTGTTGAAATGTAAAGTAGAGTGTATGCAGCTGAAGTCAAACCACTTTCTGAGGAAGTGAATTGTTAATAAGGATTAGCTGGCAGACATGATTGGCATGTTTAATGTATTATCCATTATCATGCAAATAGTTTTATTTTCTACTTTTCTTGCAAAAAAAAATGAAAGACAAAACCATGATTTCCCAAATATGTACTTCAGTATAGCTCTTACATTTACTAATAGTAAATGTAAAAGAGTTTCTCTGGAGAAATTTCTAGTGCAGACAAACCACAAACCACAGCAATCTCAAAGAAGCTGCCAAATCACGTCAATTGGGATTAAAACATCTGCAACCACATGCACTTATGTGATCCTCTCTCTGTCCGTTGAGACTTTCTCTGTGACACTGTTAACATAGCGCTTTGACTGTACCTGCTCTTCTTTAATGCGTTCATTGATCTTTGTTGTTGCTTCCTCATGGGCCCGAAACAGACTGATGACATTAGTTCGCTCTGGTTCCAAGATGTTCCCATCCTCATCTCGAACTACCAGGTCCAACTCTAGGATCCTGGAGTAGTAGTATGGAGAACGAAGAAGTTGAGTTGAGGATACGGGACACTAGTGAAAAGCAAACTCTTGAGAGTTACGGGAGAAATAACTGAAGACTTAGTGGTCAGAAAGATGTGAACAGGTGGGTGATGTGGAACATTAGAATATCAGAAAGATTAGCTTTAAACAATGACCAAGTGTGAACAACTCATTTTGTTTTCGAGCAGGCATACTTGTTGCCATAGTCGATCTTGGAGGTGACTTTCTGCTTAAGCTCCTTGAATTCGTCACTAGGCAGAGTGCCAGACAAGAGCTGGGAACGCCACTCCATTAACTCCCACATCAGCCTCTGGACTTGCTTCACATGCGTCTCTTTATTGGCCTGGAAGGTAGATGTATGTTGCCACATTTCAGACACACACAGTTTTACAATAAAAAAAAAGTGTTTTTGACTTCTTTATTACATTTTTTTTACCACAAAGAGCTGCTTCCATATGCTTCCCCACTCCCTCAGTGTGGTGGTCACCTCCTTCACCAGTGGCATTTCTGCAGACATCACCACCTCCTCATGTCTGTAGTCGCACAGACACATACATTAAAACAAAAATTTGAGAGACGTAAACTCTGGAGCGAGACTTTTTCATTTCACTTACCCGCGTGTTTCAATGACGACATCTTTAAGATGGATAAAGCTGACAGGGAACATTCCCTGGAGAGAAACAGGTATGTGCGGAGACAGTAAAAATAATAATAATAATAAATCAGTGGTATCCACACCTTTCCTATCCACAAAACTAGAAGAGAAGATCTATGAATAATGTTATATTATCATTATGTAAGACACGGTGTTAGACAAAACAAAAAAACTGTATGTCAGCTCTTACTTGTTGGGACTTGTTTCTAGCCAAGTAGCCTCTGTACCATCCTGAAATACAAACTGAGTGTTATAAGTAGGAGAGTCTGAAATTTAAGAAGATTGAAAACGTAAAGTAAACCAGGATTTATTTTCTATTTAAATACTATTTGTGTATTTCTCCTAAATGAACTTCTCTCCATTCCTTCTCTCTCATAGTTGTGCTTTGTTCTCTCTGTCTCACTCTTTTTTTTGTAGGTATCCTTGGTCTCAGATCTTCATGTTTACAGTGTGCAGTTACTGGCTCTACCTGTCCAATGTTTTCACTCTTGCTTGTTGATCTTTTCTCTCTATTCTCTCTACTGGAAATATCTTTTCTTAAAGGGAGTTTTGTTGCCTTGTCTTTGGTCAAGGGAAATTTGCATTTGTATGTTTTTCATATAATTCTGTAACCGTACAATGTGAAGTGCCTTGAGATGCATTTTGGTCTAATTTAGCAATATACAAATAAACTGTAATGAACTGAACTGAATTATATAAACTGTCAATATTTTACTTTGTGAAAACTAGGCTATATAGAAGTGACAACTAACAGTTTTATAACTTAACATATAAAAGAAAAAACATTACTTACCAAGAAAATACATTGTCATCTAAATTTCATAAATACATAAGTTCAAAATAATATCATGTATTATCAAACTGTTTCTTTGGTGAGCACATTAAAAGAAAACATAGGACAAGTTATTTAGAAGTACCATACAACAGAAGTGATGTTAAATTTAATATAAGAGTATAAAAGTTATAAGTATTTATAAAATATTATGAGATACCCATACCTTCACAGATCTCCTGGATGTAGACCATTTCTCCTATCTCCAGAGAAAGGTGCTTCTCTCCTTTGCCCACAAAATTCCACTTTACTAAAGAAGAAAATTGTTACAGTTTAATGAGGAATGTATCTAAGAGACTGCTGTTTAATAAATTATAAATAATTTAAAAGAAACTGCCAAGCAAGCACACAAATACAAACTTAGTAGAGCCAATTTACGCTGATTTAAAAAACTTATTGATCATATAGTAGCCTATATTTATGCATGTAAATGTAGGTAGCATCAGAAACTGGTGAATTCTACTAAAGACTGATAGTAATTGAGAATATATGCCATATAACAAGAATAATTCAGCTGATCTTAGCCTATTACTTTTCTAACTGATTGGTTTTTGTGGGATAGCAAACTAAAATAAATCTTCATTTTTATTACAGGAATCTGGGAAAACATAAAAATGATTTTAGCTAAACCTATCTCAGCAGTAATCTCAACTGGCCCAAATATAATTTAATTCTGTTTTCTAGTTCTTTTAACAAAGTAATTTCTATTGTTATGGAAAAATAAATAAGATTCAGTCATGACATGTTGTTGTCCTGTCACTGACACACACTAATAATTCAGTATTAGCTTCACTGAACAATACAGAGTCGTCCTCCTTTTCATAAGTGGGCTTTATCACAAATGTTGAATTACACTGTTAATTTACTACTTTCATCATCATCATCATTATCACAATGTATGATGGTTTCATCAGCATTACAGCCTCACATTCATCGTCATCATCATGATTAATACGTATTCCATTCTCTCATTAATACCATATATGGTATATATGGTACCACGTCTGCTCATTACACACCATATCATATCATCTTTACAGTTATATTTTTTGTTTGCAAATGTTAAAGTTATTTGTATTTATGTTGGTGCAGTTCTTTTTTTCCTTTTCCCTTATTTTGAGCAAAGAGCAGGTGTAACAAGGTAAAGGAATTTCCCCCTGGAAATAAATATAGTTCTACACATTTTGAATGTGTTTTTCCTTATATGAGGGTAAACTGCATATTCAAACTGTTGGTGGTGAAGAAAAACAGCAGATGCAGCTTAGTCTCTGGAGCTGGTCTAATACAGCACAACGGTAGAGCGAAAGATTAGACAAAATTGGCAGCAACTTGACTCACTGCAAAGAGTACAGAAGAAATCGGCTTGTAATAGAAAGTGTGCATAGCTCTGAAACTGGCGTTAAGACGTTAAACCTACAAAATGACTTCACAGTCTTCTGAGCGTGTTAAAACCACACTATTTTTACATCAGTACTGAAATTTAAATATTCACTTTTCAAAATAATAACCCCCCGTGCATGTACAGTAATCTATGTAACACAATGTGGCTTCTAAATATTTCTTTTTATATCAGCTCTTTCTACAGTATTCAGTAGAGCTACAAACTTCCTTCCTTCTTCCGCCACTTCCTGTGTTGTATTCTTACACAGACTCGGAAGATATTCAGATAAAACAAATAAAAGTTTCATTGAGTATTTGCATTATTAATTAATCCTAAATTACTCTATAAAATGCATTTGTCCCCCTTTAGCTATCAGCAGTAGAACTGTACAGAACCTAAAATCTGCTCTCATTGCATGTACTGATAAATCAATGCATCATCTGCAACAGGCTACTAAGTCTCTTGTACATTTTAATCTGCATCTGCAAGTTTGTTTGTATATTGCACATGTGATGACAACGCATGCTAATTTGCTTGCTTGTATTCCACCCACAAAGCAAATAAAATCCTCATTGTACTCAGAGGTTACCAAACATCCACACATAAAATTGCCATGACTTTTCAAGCATTTGCTGTATAATATGTAATGCATAGTGATTGCATGCCTCCATCAGTTTAGGATTGGTGGTTATTTGGTTTATTTTATATCACATCAGTCCTTTACAGCTCTTATACGTTTTGTTGCTTTCAGGTTAAATTATGAATATAATTTAAGTTCTTTGTGAGGATTATATCTAATGTGTACATCAGTTCTGTGTGGCCGTGAGCACCTGCTCACATCCTGTCAAGCAGGAAATGAAGGCTGTTTATTCTTATTTCTTTCTTATTTACAGAATTTACGGCATCATCACAACTAAACTGAGACACAATATACAAATGTATACACATATGTACACATACACTTAGAAAGACACACGTTGTCTGATACATTTTAACTTACCCACACCATACCGCTCTGTTGTGGTCTTTGTCCAAGGAGCCATACTTGCATGTATTCCTTTACCTACTTTCTACTTTGAATCTTTTCTTGCCGACTCCTCTCCTATTTTTACTGTCTTTCTTTTTGAAAGGTGTCAACTTAAATTCTTACTTCTGCATTTTTTACTTGAAATGAAAGCAATAAGCCCATCCCCCTTTGGGTCTCTTCCTCTTCTGTCTCTCTTCTCTTCCTGACTTTGGGTGGCTAAGGGGAAGTGGGTGACTACAACAAGGTGGAGTCGATACAGTCCACAGACCTGCGCATTATGTTATGTCTCCATTTTGCTCATTTGGACTGAGTGGATCCCTCAATCCATAACTGATCAATCACAGATGCGCATAGGCTAAAAAAGTGAGGCCAAGGTACTCTCATTAAAAAAATTATACACAACAGTATTGTTGTTTAAGACCAATACTAGACACATACATGACTAATTTTAATGTCTATATAATAGAATGTGACAAATTCAATTAGTAATCCTCACAACCAGGTATGATCTCTACACAATGTAACCTTACTACTTAATTTTGCACACCATCCGTCAAGCTTGTGAAATTAGAGATTGTATCATCAGAGGAAATAGCTTAATATTCAATTCAATTCAATTCAATTTTGTTTACATAGTGACAAATCACAACAGAATCATCTCAAGACACATGACATACATAGGCAAGACCTTACAGAGAAATGCAACAGCCCGCTTTAGCAAGCACTGGGCAACAGTCAAGAGGAAAAGCCCAACCAGGGTCAGGTTGTGCAGACATCTGCCTTCACCAGTTGGGGTGAGTGGAAGTGGAGAGAGAAAAGAAGACCAGACAATCATGAGCAACCAACAGAAAATGATCAGGGAGAATGCCAGCAGGTTCCTGGTGCAACCAGTCAGTAGGACCTGGGCCTCACAGCAACCTCCCATGTTGAGGACCTGGAAGCAGAATAAAATGCACATGAGAAGGAGAAGGAGAGAGGGAGAGCCACACAGCCTGTAGCCATGTATCTTAGGAGATAAAGAACAGAGGGTTAGATGAATGCAATGATTTTCAGGTAAATACCATGATCTTGTTGGCAGGAATACTATGAACTATAGTGAAATACTAGGTTTATTAATTAATTGACCCACCAACCAAGGACTGGTAAGAGGTACAAATGCTGCCACTAATAGAAAGGTCGAGCATTTAAAAGTTTAGATTTAAAGACTTCCACAGAGTGATAATGTGTTAATTTATCAAAAACTTCAGCTCACACATATTATGTCCTCACCTTCCTCCATCTGCACAGGAAACATAAGACTGGAAAAAGAATGATGAAAGTCTATGTGAAACACAATGACACAAATACTAAACTGTATCCAAAGCAGAAACAAGCTATTCTTTTCCCATTGTTTCCAGTGATGTTGTTGAGTTTTTCCCTTTATCTGATTTACCTGGATTTGTTTGTGTGAATGAGGTGGATTGTTAATCTCTTAATTTGCCATATTGTAATTAGATATTAGGTGTCTCTTGAAAAAGAGATCTTGATCTCAACAAACTAATCAAATCAAATCAGTTTTTCTCATAAAACCTTACGGTTCCAACAGACTGTTACTGGATTAGAAAAATCTCAGGAAGAGCAACAGGCAATCTTTCTTCCAGGATGGATGGACATGCAATAGATGTCTGTACAAAACAGAACAAATATAGAAATAATAGGTTTACATTATGTACATTAAGACATAATGACAACATTATTATAGAGGAATATGAAGAAAATGATCACATGGAACAACATTTATGGATCCTCAGCAGACCAGATGTACAGGGGGCGGCAAGATGGTGTAGTGGTTCGCACTGTCACCTCACAGCAAAAAGAACCAAGGTTAGAAACCACGAGTCGGCTGGGGGCCTTTCTGTATGAATTTGCATGTTCTCCCCATGCTGGTGTGGGTTTTCTCCAGGCATTCTGGCTTCCTCACACCATCCATGTATTTGATTAATTAGTAAATAAATTGTATGTAGGTGTGAATGTCAGTGTGTTTGTCTCTATATGTCGGCCATGTGATAGACTGTCCAGGGTGTACCCCGCCTCTCGCTCAGTGACAACTGGTATAAGCTCCTGCACTCTTGTGAACCTTAAGAGGACGAGTGGTTAAGATGATGGATAAAATTAGTCCATCTACACAATAAGTTATGTAAAGCATCTCCAATTTATCCAGAAGAGAAGAAAAGTGAATATACTGGATGTGACACTTCTTGCATGCCTTTGACTAGAATGACATGAGCTGCCATGGACAAAGTACCATTTAGAATCTAAAAAGCTGCTTGTTGGGTTGACTCTTAACCAGTGAGGCTGTCAAAACATGACTGACACTAAACAAAGCCTGTGTGCTGTACTATCAGCTTGTGAATGTTAGTGTGGGTGGTATTTGACATTTATTTCACCACTCATAAATATTACCCACCCCTAAGACAATGTATACTTTTTTCCTAACACCTGTATGTTATTAACAGTATCATAAAGTGGACAGCTTTAAAGGTTTTTTGGTTACATCACCGGTAAACTGGTATAAAGTGAGTTTAAAAAGTATTCATCCTCTGGATACTTTGGATCTATAGTTTTTATAACACTGAATTATGGCTGATTTAATTTGACATTTTTTTGACAAATAATTAGAAAAAATACCATTATGTTGAAAAGTGCAGTGAATGTGTCTAAGTTATGAGTGGGTCCAGTTACTGGTGAACCAGTATCCATCCATCCATCCATTATCTACCGCTTAATCCGAGTTCGGGTCGCGGGGGGTGCTGGAGCCTATCCCAGCTGTCTTCGGGCGAGAGGCGGGGTGGTGAACCAGTATATCGCCAAAAATTACAAAACAAAGGCAAAAAGATTATTGAAAAGCACAATTAAGGGTACAGATACATATAAATTTCCAAGTTGTGAAAAGAAAGAAATGGAAGGAATATGCTATATGCATACATCTGCCTGTAGCCGACCATCCTCAAAAATGGAGTGACCGTGCAAGGAGGACACTGGTAAGGCAGGTCACCAAGACATCTGTATTTCCTCTGAAGGAGGCTGTGGCTGAGATGGGGGATACTGAGCATGTTAGTGCAGTTAGGTTAATGAAATACATTTTATTGACTAGCTTTATTGGAGTGGTTATCACTTAATTTTTGCTCCATTTTTCCATTAAAATGATTTGCATAATTGTTTGAGTAAACACTCATTATGAATTGGTTTTCTCGCAGAATGGACAGTATTTTTGTTGAACTCATATCTGTGGCAAACACATCTGTAACAAATGATTCTGTTACAGATGTCATTACTTTTAAATCCAAAAGAGGGTGTTGGAGTTCTGAATCACTTTTTGTTTTATCCCCCTGGTATTACCTCATGTTATCTTATCTTATCAAGACGTGGCATACACTGCATGGCAACACATTGTTGACTCAGACTGAGAGCTATGGTTTAACTTCCCATAGTAAAAAATTATATAATAATGCTAATCCAATTTGAAGTACCACAGTCAACTGCCTATTTCACAGTTTGAGTTAAAAGAAACTGTCCATTTCTTTATTCTGACTTGCATTAGAACACTGCACCCCAAAGGTACCACAACAATGGCACAGCCATATGATCTTATAATAACAGACATCAAATACTGTGTATATTAAAATGACTGATTGATGATAGCTCCGAGTTGGGAGTACCAATCAAATACTCTCCACTCTCTCAGAAACATCAGAAGGTGTGGAGATTGCATGGTTGTAGAAACTCGAGGGAAGACAGAGCTTGGCAACACACCACAGTGTGGATTAAACACTAGCAGAAAGGTTTAGAGTTTAGAAAATTTGCATATGCTTGTATGTGAGGGGGTGAGAATTTGTGTTCATTAGAAAGTGGTAATAAGGAAAAGACAGAAGAAAGAAAGAAGGATAAAAGGGTAGAAAAAGGAAGAAATGATAAAGAGAGATATGTTATCACATGGTTCTGTGCAGTGGAACAAAACTGGAACACTGCTGCTGTGACTCACAAGGAGAAATTAGGGTGGAGTTTAAAGGTGTATGGAAAGAAAGAACAAAAAGAAAAAACATCTTTGGTTGACAGATATAGCCAAAGATGAAGGGATATAATATGAAGGAATAAAAAGACGGAGCTGGCAAAGGGACATCCTCTTTTTTTCCTCATCAGAAAGAAAAAAAAAACACAAAGAGAGATTCAATTCAGATCCAACTAGATATGGACAAGGCTATGGAAACTGAGTGAGAGCCAGATAAAGAAAGAGGAAGCAAAAATGGACAAAAGCTATAAGAAGAGAAGTGACAGTGACACATGAATGTTAGCCTCGACATTGGAAAGGAAAGCGAAGCCACAGCAGAGGCCAAAGAAAGGTTAGAAAGATTCAGAAATCTCTGTGACCTATTGGGTCATTGACATCACTCCAGTCCAGCTGATGCCAATTCTCAGAGACTTACCCAAGAGCCGTCCATCCATGAAGCTCTAAAGAATTCCTTATTTAATAAGCTGTATAAAGTTCAGAGGACAGAGGCATGTGCATGAGAAAACATCTTAAAGACAGCATAATGCATGTATGAATCCATTCCTTCTTGTGTCTCTCTCTAAACCAGACTTATTGCCAGCAATTCCATTAGGGCTTAATGCAACAGGTTGCTTGAATCATTCAGGTAGCGCAGCACAGTTTCCAAAGGCAACAGTTTGTTGAGTAGAACAAAAGAGCTATTAAAATAATTACAAAAGCAAATTACCCTCAAGAGATAGAGAAGAATAACAGGAGGAGACACAAAGAGAGTGTAAGAAAAAGTGGGCGAGGCAGAAAGAGAGCTATGTGAGTGACTGCTACGCCTTTGCGCTCTCTCTCTTCCCTCTCTTTCCCACACACACTTCTCCACTCATTAGACACACAAACACACACGTCGTGAGCGAGGCTGTGTATGTCTCGTCACTCTGGGAGCGGACCAGAGCAGCAGAGGCAGTCGTCACACAAAAAGAGAAGCAGCACAGGGGTAAGTTGATAAATTCCTGCTTTGTCCTTGTTAAAATATGTTTAATATGGCACAAATCTGAATGACTTGTGTGTGGACTCCAGCTGTGTTCGTGGTGTGACAGCATAACTGAGTTTGACTCAATATTTATTTTAGGCAGCACTGATTTACTGGTGCACATTTCTATAGTCATAAAGAAGTTAAGAATTTTAGAGCTAAAAAAACATGAATGGAGCTAATTTAACATCTGTCAAACATACAATTAAAAGCACAATCGACACTTTACTTTTAACACTAATTGTCTTTTATTACTTTCCAGTTTCAACCAAGCATTTTCGTCATTTTCATGTCAAGTCTCACAACGAGAAGCAAAATACATGATAAATAGTATCTGTGAGGTCAGTGATAGGCGACCTTAATCCTAAACAGACTGACAGCTTCACAAGTCCTTGCTGTGAATGTTTGTCAGCTGAGCTGCAGGGAATATATTTAATTTTAAATTGCGCAATTTTAACTTACATACAAAGCTTATGGTTGCGAAGAGTTCGACTGAGTAAATCGTGAACCTGGTGTATGTATGTAAACTATAGAAAATGACAAATGTACAATAGGTCATTTAATCAGTTCTGAAAATGAGGAAGTGAGATTTTCCATGTGCGAGTCTGTGTTGAAACTAATTAATCTTTTCCCAGTGTTATATTTGTTTCATACTTTAAAGGTCTAAATTTTAACAACTTCAACTTTCCACTATCATAATTTAAAACCAATAGTGTGGATTGTTTTAATAACACATGGACAGATGTGCACATCGGTAGAAGAATCTATAAAAATACATAACAAAGAATAAATATAGATATACATTTGGAACAAACCTATCAAGTTCACCAAAAAGTTCAAAGGAAGTATTACTACCTTTTTTTTTTACAGTTCCTCATTCTATTGCAAAGATGAATGAGAGTTCATTTTAAAACAAATAGTCATTCTGTTAATGGAGACTGCTTTGTTCACATTATAATTATAATATTTTGCACTCTATGGAAAATAGGAGGTTAAATATGGTCAATATTAAGCATCAGACTGTGATGGGAATTACATTTATGATTATCTTTATTTAAAGTAGTAAATAGCAAAATTCCTGATTCTTCATGAATTTTCCTATTCAGATCTGAATAAATATACAAAATGATCATCAAGTATCAGTCAACATTAAGTTTGTTTATATTTGACCACCTTGTTGTCTTGTGTTTGCTTCCAAAGAAGCTGTTCATGACAGCAAAAAAGCAAAAACTAGTTATGGGGAAGTGCTCTCTGATATCAGATAAAATGGACATTGAAAATGTTTCATGAGGTGGTAATAAGCTAACCAGTAGCCTCCAAATGTATTACTATGAAAATGTTATACTATTGTACATGACTTAAACTGGAAGGGTGATTTTACAATGTCGGTATTAACTGAAACAGCCAGCAGAACAGTGACAGGATGTGGTTAAGTGTCATGACTTGGTCAGTGAACCATATTCAGTGCTGAGCAGCTCAGAGAAAACTTTTACAAGCTGATGGAAAGTGCAACTCTAAGCTACAGAAAATATGCTGATACAGGTGTGTGTGTGTTAAACTATAAAAATATATCTGTGTGTACCTGCTTATGTAGCCATATGCATTAAATTAGAGCCTTCTTCACAGAAGCTGCAATACTAATATAACTGAGATGTTTTACGTACAAGACTGACACACTGGGAGCCATCAATTATCCCCATGCGACCTACACTTATGTGTATGTGTGCCACTGCAATGCATGCTGTTACTGTCTATGCATATTTTATGTGTCTGCCTGTTTGTGCACCTCACCGCGGCTGTGTCCACAGCTTCCCTCCACTGGTCAGGACACACAACTGTTACCAAGCAACCCCATCCCAAACCATTTCCCTCTCTCCCTCCAGTTCCTCTCTGTGGGTCTCTCTGTCAAGGACAAAGACAAACAGGAAGACAGCCACATGCACATGCATGCACACACACACAGACACACACACAGGCATCTGCACATTCATAAATATGTAGACTGCTATAGATTGCTTTGCAAAAGCAGAGGATGTGAGTGAGCCAAGTATTTGGCTTACAATTGAATTATATTAGTATAAATGGAACATTGAGAAGTCTGATTGCATTATGTTTCTCTGATGGACGCTGTGTGCAGGGTCAAATGTTGCTTTGAACATCTGTATGCTTTTACAGTATTATAGTGCCCACTAATAAAATGTTTATTGACCTAGTTCCAGTTGAAATTTCCTGCATTTTCTATACATGAAGTAAATCTAGAGTAAAAAAAATCTTCATTAATCAGAAACTTTAGGAGACTGCAAAATCACATTTGCATATGTCTAATTTATGAGTCACTGTAACTGACCGAACACATAATTATATAGTCATTGCATGCACTTTGCTGTGGCCACGTTTCTTCATACATTTCTGCAGCATTGCAAAGACAAGGCAAGTGATTTTGCATCTTAGGACATCTCTTACCATACACCAACTGTGAGTTTTTCACTGAATAAATGAATCAGTGAGTGAATAAATGAATGAGTTATTTCCTTTTGCCATGACTAGTCTACAGCAAATGTCTAAAAATATTAATGTAATCACAACATATACCAATATGCAGTGATTTAAGATAAAATGAACCAATTTCCTGGTTCTGTGTGAATATACATAACTTGTAACACATTACTTCATGATTACATTGGTTTCTCATTGGCCTGAAGAAGAGAATATATTCCTTATCTATTTATTTTTTATAAAGACACATCTGGCTGGTGAAAGAAAGGTAGCAGAATGAGCACTTGGTATTTAGTGAATCTCACATTTCAGACACCGAGTCCCAGCTGAGAGGTAAATAACCTCATTAATCATCTCCGAGCTCAGACCATGTGTAGTAAAGAGCCACTGTTTCTGGTTCTTTTCTGCCTGCCTTTCATCAATACCCAAATTGGGCTCTTTTCACTAGACCACTTACAGAGTAAAGGAAAGTCTAGATGGGGCAGAATGAAGCCTTTCCAGCACGTCTGAGTTGTGTATGCTGGAACAGGAGGGACAAGACAATGCAGTTCTCTCGGAGCCTCTAAAAGTCAATACCTTAATATTTCATCTATATAGTGTCCACCAACTGATAGGTGTCACCTGAGTTACACAAGAATACATATAATCTATTACCAGGGTGGACCTATTGTCCTCAAACTCAAAGAGACATGAATCCCTTTGTTGTCTCTTAGAAACATGACACATTCTCCTGCAGAAACCTACTGAAAGGAGGCCAGGCTTTACATCCTGTGATAACATAGTGCTCAGCAGTTATTACAATCCATTACAGTCCCCAAAATCCATTACGTTAAGACATGTGTTTTGGTTTAGGTGTTAGTGGGTTCACGCAGGACAACAGATACACAACAGATATGTGCATGTGTGTGTGTGCGTGCATATGTGTGTCTGTGATTATATATACAGATATGGTGACACTCACCATTGTTTTCCATTATGGACAACTAATGAGAAGTGTGTGAAAGAAAACAGATGTTCGGTAATAAAGTAGCACACTGTCTAAGTGAGCTATGCTCTATTTACTGTAGCGGTATTTCTTGTCAACATTAAGGTGAATGAGTGTGATTTTTTTATTGTGACTAGTCTCCGCCTTAATAAAATAAAAATGTATGCAAGTCATTTGCATCTTACTTGTGCCAAATAAGTATGGTGCTTCTTGACAAGTAACTGGACATGATTGTATATTAATTTTTGTATTAAAAGCACAAATATTTATGCAAAAATAAACACAGGAAACGAATACGTTGTGCGTTCTCATACACACACACACACGTACACAATTTAACTTGGGAAAAGTAACTGACAGGCAGATAACAAGTATGTGACCATATTAGATAAATGGGAGTCCCATGGTTGAGACAAACTTGACCTTGTTGAAAAGATTTCTAGTGGCTGCAATATATGTCTCAAAAGCCAATGTTGGATCCAAGCCAAGCCTCATTCCAACTGTCTGTGTCTCTGTGTGTGTGCAGGTGTGTGTGTGTCTCTGTGAGGGACAGAGACAGAGCAAGAAAATGAGAGGGACATATTTTAATGCTGAAAATAGTTGAAATTTGTGATCTCAGAGAGTCAGTTGGGGTTCCGTCACATGTAAGGACAGCAACGAAATGTGCATTTGAGAGCTACACTTCATGCGGTAGTGACTGTGTTATCAGTGTTTGCTCTGGATGTAGTTCAAAGCAGTGAGTCAGTGACAGAAATGTGTCCGCAGAACAAAGAAGTGAAGATTACAAGACTCAAAAGATTAGATATGTGGTTCTGGTTTCTGTAGACCCACATTTAATTAAAACCTTTCTTTCTGTCTTTTTTTTCATTATATTGTCAAATTTTCTTTCTTCTCATCTTCAAGTGAAGCCAGTACTTATGTCCATCTCTTGACGTCTTTCTCTCTCTTTGGAGGTGATAAGTGAGTGGCTCTGGACCAAGTCTGGCAAAGGTCCCAATATCCATTACAGTGTTACAGAAAATAGACGAGCAAACATTACCCACCACCCACTGACGCAAACGCATGTACTCCACACTCACACTTATCAAGCAGTTACCCTCATTCCACCAACCACACATTATAAACTCATGCCCACATGCCATTATTAAATGAGTTCACAGAGGACAAATAACATCTCTGCAACTCTCTTTACAAGGTCTATGTAAAAGAACAACAAAATTATCAATGTGCAGAAGAGAATGATTTGTTTCAGTACTTCATAAAAATAACTTTATAAAATAGCAAAAATTTTAGTTATCCAGCATTTGGCAACTGTTGCTATTTTAATTACATTAATTTAATCTGTTATTTAGCTTTAATTATATTTAACAAAACTTTCAACATCCCAGTCAAACTTTTGATAACCATTTCCATTTGACACAGTGAATAATATGTTATGATATTACGCTACTTGCTCAGAGACAATACACAGTCGCACACCTTCTACTTTGCTGAACAAATACTGTGTCCACAACAAGCATACTCATCCATCATGAGTTATTGTTTTATCGTAGATATATTGGAAATCCGATGAGCTGACAGCTGTGACGCTTGTTTTATTGATAAAATGGCTGCCATTACATAACAGAGCATTAGCACTTACAAATATGGTACTTAACTTTGTATCATGCATTTTAAAAGCCACTGTAGTGCAATGATACATAGTGTTGTGCCTGGATTAACTATGTAAGTTGTATAGTTGAAGACATGAGCAATTAAAGACTGCTCAGTTCAGTGTACTCAGTGGTTTCTTTGTTATAGCCTTATTTGGTCTGGTATGACCCCGAGCTTATGGTGGTTTATATTAGCTAATCTTTGAAAACTTTAGCTTGATATTTCTATGTGATAGGCGTTCATGAGTCAGTGCATTGACTTGATAGTTTTTCATTAAGTTTTAACATTTGTCCTGTAATTGTCACATGTAGCCACAGCAGTCACTGTTCAGAAATTAGTTACATAGTCGAGACAAATCGTTTAATGTCATTGCCCAGTTCATTGGAACGTTATTAGAGAAAAAAATGTCCACAGTTTACCTGTTCCAAAGACAGTTTTCCATCAAACTGTGTGTCATTTTGTCAGTGGTCACAAATTTATTGTTTTATTGCAGCTATTTCAAACCTGATGCCAAGTTAGTCTTTAATACTTCAGAGCCATGACTCATCTTATCCTGTTAATGTACTGTATTAATCCAAAAAGCAGAAAAGTGGCCATCCACTGGACACCCAAATATACAGTAGATCATCTGTATAGACAGTTAGACATAAACACAACTACAGACATCCGCTGATAATATAGTGTCTCTGCACTTTGCCATCTAAATTTATCATACATCTTCTTATTAGCTTCAACCATTTATGGTTGTTACAGCTAAATTGTTTTAATGCATATAAACTAAATTAACATAATCTACCACAGACATTGAAATTATTCAGCAACAAATAGTAAGTTACATTTATTATTTAAATCAGAGGAAAATAACTGCTCTTTGCTGGTTAATGCTAATTTCTCCTTGTAAGTCGCTTTGGATCAAAGCGTCTGCCAAGTAAAGTAAAGTAAAGTAATGCCCAGCTGCCAAATACATGAATCCCTATGAAATACTTTGCCAGTGACTAACTGTGTTCCCCATCTCTGTCCACTAGGTGTCACTACAGCCATAGAAGATGGTGAAACGGTGCCACAGACCACCATGAATAAGCTATGCAGACAGAAAGCACTTCCACAGCCATCACAGCCATTTCAACAGACATAGTGGTGAATTTACATTTTTCAGTAGAAACATTTGTAAAGAGACAAATGTTGGTCAACTTCTTGCAAATGCGTTTTTGATGGATACTGTCAAGACTGTTAATGGGAGCACTGTTTTTTGTCAAGTCACATAGAAAGAGTGAGGCCATCAAGTTGAAAGGCTTCAGGCCTAAAATGAACAGCAAACAGTCAAGTGAATTAGAAGCTAAGACAACAGTAACATTGTGAAAGTCGGGGATGCACGAGGATCACGTGTCAAGATCTTAAATCACACTTGATCATGGAGAAACTGAAATTAGATAAATGGGAGCGCACAGACAATCTCTGTGAGGATATTTATTAATATTATATATGAGCGTAAGTCTTATTGTGTAAAGGTCGACTTTACAAAAAGCAGCTTACGTAGGTTAAACAAAAAAACATAACAATGATTCACATAAAAATCGTGATTTTATCCGACTGCCTCCAGTGAAGCTTCAGCGATAATGTTGTCAAAAGTGATGCTGGGTGTCATCCTGTCCCTCCTCATCCTTCTGACTGTCGGTGGTAATGTGCTGGTGTGCCTGGCTGTATGCGCCTCTCGACGCCTCCGTTGTCTCACTAACTGCTTCATTGTGTCGTTGGCTGTAACAGACTTGCTACTCGGCCTCTTGGTCCTTCCTTTTTCCGCCCTCCTCCAGCTCAACACCGAGTGGCCTCTTGGCGCAGTCTTCTGCAACTTTTACATTTCCATGGACGTCATGCTGTGCACTGCCTCCATCCTCACGCTCCTGGCCATCAGCGTGGACCGTTACCTGGCAGTGACCATGCCTCTTAGATATGCCTCACTGGTGTTGCCATGGAGAGTTGCTGTGACCATGGCCAGTGTTTGGACAGTGTCTGTGGCTGTGTCCTTTTTGCCCATCCAAATGGGGTGGAACACTGTTAATGGGACAGTGCAGAACCAGGGGCCTTGGGCTCCAGAGAGGAAATGCCGTTTTGAACTGAACCGACCCTATGTACTAACTGACTCACTTCTCACTTTCTATCTGCCTCTTGTGGCAATGTGCTGGACCTACCTGCAAATACTGCGCATTGCACGGGCACAGGCAAAGCGCATTATCAATGCCCGACCCACTTGTGTGACAAGCTACAACAGCAGGAACAATCCTTCCACTAGTACCACTGTGGTTTCCAGTGTTACAGCAGTAGCTCTGCGGGAACACAAAGCCACAGTCACACTGGCAGCAGTAATTGGGGCTTTTGTTGTATGCTGGCTGCCTTATTTCATCCTGTTCACAGTGTTGGGCCTAAAAGAGCATCCGGACCCTAGCACGGTACCAGAATTTCAAATTGTCTTGTGGCTGGGTTATGCCAATTCAGCGCTCAACCCTATTCTCTATGGAGCCCTAAACAGGGACTTCAGGTCAGCGTACGCACATCTACTGAGATGTCGATGCCCTATTTACAGTGGGTGGAGGAGCCGACAGTCGTCTCCAAGTATAACAGCTGGTAAAAGTGCACAATATTCAAGCTCATAAGTTCCTCAATCAGTTTCATTTATGAGTGGACCCTAGTTTCTCCTGCTTTAATTTTTCCTTATTCTTATATTCTCATATTCCAGCCAGAGAGCAGCTTACAGAGGTGACACTGTTATGTGGCCACACCCCTGTCACCTGCAGGGCAGGTCTAACAGAACAAACTGTCATGCTTCAAGAAATGAACAGCAGGACAACAACAGCAACTAACCGATATGTAAATGGAACTCCTGCTACAGATGTCAATGGCAATGAGAGGTAAACTTCTTGTGAGTGCATGACTTGTCTAACTGTCCAAATGCATGATCCATCTATCATCTACTGTAATAAATCTGCTTGAAAAAACTTCACATCCAACTCAGCCACAAATTCTACAACGTGCACTCATAATGTCTCAATTTATAATAAAAATAAGTTGTTTCACCAATAAAGGACCGTGTTAACCTTAACCTCAGTTAAGCTAACTATATGTGACACCTCCCTCCCAGCGTATAATTGCACAGACGCTACAGTATATCCTACAGTGTCTTCCTTACTCTAAAAAACAAAAATCAATGATCAGTCACACAAACTCAAATGTGTCTTACTAATTTCATTTTTATTCCTTTCTAAAGGCTTAGGTTGTATTGAGCCTGTGTTGGTGAGGTGGATGCTGTGTTCACTACACTGTGGTTGTTACTGAGAACCAAAATCCATCCTGAGGAAAAAAAACATCAAATGTACAAAAAGATGGACCAAGATTTATATTCCCTCTATTTGGAAGCCTTCTGTGCCACAGTAGAAGCATCCAAAATACACCAAGTAAGTAGATGTACTGTACATACTGACATCTCTATGCTCCCTAGACCACACATCTGCCTTAGAACAGAGGAAATGTGGCACACGTCCACTATGCATTATGCTATTTGCTTATTAGGCACAGAAACAAAAATTAGTACAGAGGAGATACGTTACGCAGTTTCATATTGTGCTCTCTCTTTTGCCCCTTGTGAACAGTATTAGCTAATTGGTTTGCTATTTGTATTTATATATTTGTAAAATGTGTATTAGCTTAAGCAACAAAGCAACATACAGTAGTACTTTGACTGCCATTACATTGTAAAGACTCTACAGCATAACCGCATTATGCATCTGGTACTGAAAAATCCTCATTTTACAGATGGTATTTTGAATTGGAAAAGGATTTCTCTGCAGCAAACACCTCAGCAAGTCGATGATCTATTATAAAACATCAAGGGGGCTTAATTATGCTTTACTGGATTTATTGTTAACTATGTTTATTGTGACTCTCATGATATTCTGAGATATTTTTCAATGTTTAACTTACTCATATGTTTACTGACTAACAAAAATATTAAATGTTTAACTGTGTATCATTTTTAACAGTCCAGCAATGTTGTGCACACACCTTTTAAAATCTAACACCAATCCTACCTCCTAAAAAATATTTAAGTGCAGCCCTGTATTATATGTGAACGTTTGTACAGTTATCTGGCTTGTCTCTGTGCCACGATCAGAACCTAATCTATTCATCACCACAATGATGAACTGAATAATTATTTCCTACCTACATACTGTCAACCCAAAAGGACTGAACGGTGAAACGAGCTTTCCATACTTTATTTTTGTGTGTCTTTTGTGTTAGCAATTACAGTAACCATAATTTAACAGAAATGCGAGAAAACAGGATCCCAGCAACTCAAAACACATCAGCAAGAGCCAAATGCATGCACACGGCTTGCCTCAATCCACACAGGACTGATCAAATAAGGAAGCTTCTACATGGACGTTAAAATTTAAGTTGCCCAACACAACCAGTCATTAACACATCCAACCATTCCCCAGGGAAACATGACATGCTCTTCAACTAACTGTGGTTGGTTACTGGAGCTCTGAAAGACTGAATGACACCAGGCAATTAACTGGCTGGTCATCAATCTCATGAACTATATTTTTTTATGCTGACTCAAGACTGCACTCCAGTGGAAACACATAGGATCACAACAAGTATATGGACTTCTAATTAAAATTGATGTTTCACGACATCTGAAGAGGAAAGATGATAAATGGACTTTTATAAAATGCATAAAAATGTTGAAATTTGTGATATTTCATGTGCATGCAAACGGTGTCAGTGAAGACTATTTTTTTTTATAGTCATTCATTCAGTGGCATAATGTTGGCAAATGTATGTAATAACTAAGGAATAAAAAATGCTAAAAAGTGTTCCTGTGAAATAGAAAGTTACAGTACAGTCATACAGTACCAATAAAGATTATGAAACAGTACATGTCAATAGTACCAATACAGATGGTCTGTGTGGATGGGATTATCATGTGGGATGATACAGAAATCACCGTACAACTGGTACGAAATAACAGTACATTGAATACAATTCATTACAGCTGTCAGCAGACATTGCCTCAAACCATTGCCACATTAACACTTAAGCATCTTCATACTTGCAGCCATTTACTTCGAGGAACGACACAGAAGTGTGTATAATATGAGCGAGGTTTTACATCCTATTCAAACTCATCAAAACACTTTGGTATTAAACAACCAGGACGGTTGGTACACACTGTACATTCACAACAACAGCCTCATCAGTTGAGGGTTAAAAGATACACTTGAAAAAACCTAAACATATCTCATTCTATACTCTCAAAAGTAATCTTACCATTTGTCGAGTCGAGCAAATACACAGTCAAAGTCCAAACAATTCACAGCTAATGGTTATATACTTAGATTTGTCACAGATAGCTCTACTCTTTAAGGAAGCTCTAATAACATTCAAGCAGCAGTGAGGGTTCTGCAGAGAGAGCTGCTACCACAAACGCACAATGGTAGAGAATGAAATACAGATGTATGTACATCAAGCATGTACATTAACATGAGAGCTCTGTAAAACAACAATAGTTCCTAACCCTAAATAAAGAAGAACATTAGCAATTAGAAGGGTAATAGTGGGAACTGCCTATTAAAAAAAATGACATGTATGAACATCACTGGATGTTACAAGTCAGCTAGAAGCTAAACAGATTCTGTCTTATTAGGCCGAATATAATGAATGAGACAGCTGAAGCCAAACAGCTGTTATAAGCAATTGATTGTTCTTCCTAAATTACTGCAAAGCTTAATTTCCAAGCAAAGTTCCTATGTGTAAAGTCTGAGTAATGGTACAGTCACATTATACAAAATATTTGCTGATGTCTCACTCACTGAAGCCACAATGGACTCATTTATCCATACGTTTACTGTTTCTGTGCTATCTCGTCTTTTGCATGTAGAATTTCATTATTACATCACGTTCTAATACATCACGTTTAATTCATCATCATTTCTAGACTACAAACCATAGCATTGCTCTCATGCACTGTTTTCAGTTTGTGATTGCTCTTAACAAAATGTATTACTGGCAATTCCGCGACATCACTTCCTTGTTGGTGCCTGTGTTTCATTGAACAGAAGGGTTTGTAACTTTATTGCTGGCAATTGCTCTAGGAAACATAATCCCTTTTCAGACATGGGATATCTCTCTGTCACAATTGTGATGATTGTGAGACAGCCACGGTGCACTGACGATCTTTGCCATGTGTGAGACTGGAAGGTACATCAAGTGACACATAATGTATAAGGCCAGAGTATCCTTATATACTCATTATATACTTAATATGGTGGACAAACATGAGTGTGTTCCAGGTTTTTTCCATATTTATCCTCCTAATTATTCATGATTTTTAACGAGCTGAGCTTCAGAATGATGTCTGAAATTAGGTCTCAGCTATTAGTGTGTCAGTAATTGTTTCCATAGATTATGAATCTATCCATTAATGTGACTGTATGTAGTTCAGACATATGCATTGTTATTTGTTCAGTCATAAAAATTGTACATAGCGTCAAATAAAACAGTAAGCAAGGAAACCAACTAACTTTAAATAGAATGAATAAGAAAATGAATATCAATATGTACCCTCAATAGGATTTAAAATAGATTTTAATATTTTATATTTATTGTATATATTTAGTAAAAATATAAAAACTAACTGAACTGATTCTCTGGTGACATGCGACAGCTATTCCACAAGCCTTTCAGGAAATTACTTTTATCATGAGTAATAACAAATTACAGTTACTTGTTAAAGGTGGGATAATATTGCTTTCTTTATGAATGAGAATAATGAAAGTCTTCTATGCATTTCAGCAAAATTAGTATAATTTGAACATCTTAACACTAAACTAGCAGCCTTATTGTGGACTAGCTGAAGTCTATTAAGTTCTGTTTTGTTTACTGCAGACCAGATAACTGGTAACACCAATGCACTGATACTGTTTCCCATAACCAATGAAATGATAGAGAATATTTCAAAAGCAAACACAAAAAAGAATACCAAACTCTCACTTCACTTCAGCTATAGAGACATATAAAACCTCTTATTGTGTCAACAGAACATTAGAATGAATATACGTTGTTTGTTTTCCTTAACGTTTGAACAACTATAAGCCACTGAACCCAAAGCTGCTCCTGGGGGCAGTCCAGAGCCTTTAATGGCAGCTCTGTCACCATCAGTGTGTAAGAATGTGTGTAGGAATGGGTGAATAACAGGTAAATTATTAAGAATACCATAGCACTATGATCCATTTACAAATCCAGTGAAATGACTTTTTGAAAAAATCTCACTCACAGTGTAAAGTAAATGAATATCTGACACACTAAAAATTATATTTAGCATTTTCATGGATGAAAACCAGGGTGGATAACAACTGTCCTCTCTAACTAAGGACATTAATTATGCTTTCATCTCCTCGAGTACTTCTGTTCCTACATAAAATCACACGTCTCTTGGTAATTCTGTTCATTTGCTACTCTCTTTGACTCCCTCTCTTCTTAAGAGTGACCACTGACGGCTCGAACTACATGAAACCCATTTATCATTGCTTCTTTAACACCAAATGAATGTGAGGAAAAACAGAGCATATACAGTAAATTCTTTTTCTGTCTCTAATACACACACACACACACACACAAACACACAGAGTAGCGTACACGACTCTGTATAAGCTATCTATCATGGATATTGTCATTATTCAACAGTGTCATCGACAAGCCCCTCTTCTTCTCCAGTCTGTCTTTGTCTCTCTCTTTTTCTTTTCCTTCTCTGTATTCTGCCTCTCTCACCCACACACACACACACACACACACACACACAGAAGAGGGAGAATCATGAATCATAAATCTTATGAATGCCATCTGAAGACTGCTCAGTGCTATGAGAAAGAGAGATGATTGATAGATGTGAGTGACTGTGGTGAAAGCAAAGAAGATGGACAGAAGGTTGCAACCAGTAACACCGAGGTCAGAAATTGCAGTACAGGGGTCAAACATATCGGCGGAGGTACAATATGGCCAAGACGGAAAGAGAAAATGGAGGGATGATGCGGAGGATGGGAGGGAGTAAATGGTTGAAAGGAAAGGGAGAGAGGAGGGAAGGGGAGGAGGGTGTGGGGGGATGCTGCCACAGTGAGGCTAAAGCCATAACTCATCTTTTATTAAAAATAATGAAAAAAACTTAATGAGTTAATAATATCTGGAGAAAGAGATAGGGAGTGAGACAGAGATGGAGGATGGGACAGGAGGACAGAGGAAAGAAAAGAACAGAACAGAAGAAAGGAAATAAAGAGAGAGAAAACAGCAGAGATAGAAAACAGAACAGGGTCAATGTGTGTCTCTTTTCACCCTTTGGTCATTTATTGCAGTTTTCAAAGATGCATTAGACAAGCAGGGACAATCATAGCGACCCCCCTCTTTCTGCCGACCTAAATCCCAAAGCCTGCTTGGTAATTAAAGGCACTTAACAACCAATTAACAGTGATGAGCTAAATTAGCAGGATATTGTCTCTTTTGACTAGGCTACTGCATTATCAGTGTATTGAAACAGCGATGAACAAACCTCAGTGGCCCGTGTTTGCATGTAGGCAAATGACGGATTAATTACTATTAAAACATCAGCATCTTAATGAGCTTGGAAACAATTAGAGAGGTCGTTAGCATGTGGAGAACGGCTGAGAACAGAAGAAGGGGGGAGCGAGCACAAAACAAGAGAGAAATCTTCATTGGGAAGCAATACTGATTAAATGGACGTACGGTCGCACTCATCGCCCAATATCCACGGACTTATTAAATACATGACATCACCATTTGTCTTTTCTACCATCAAGCTACTTTTCTCCTGCCATTATCTTTCCCCCTTCTTCTCCGCCTTCCCCAACTCTCTGCCTTCGTTTCGCCTCTCATAAAAAGCCTTTTTCTTGCTCTTCCATTCCTTTCTACACTTTTTTCTTTTTAACTCCCATTTCTTCCTTCCCTCCTTCATGCTTGGGGGGCACAGTCCTGTGAAGGAATTTAATATGCAACTTTTATATGAGAAACCAATCGCATACGTCTGGGTCTATTGGGCTCGCAATCTATCGGCCCGGACGGCTAATGCAATAGAGAGAGCCGGGGCTATTTATCACACAGGGAGCTATCTTTTCCTCTCTCTCCCTCTCTCTCCTACTCTGCCCTCACTCTCTGTCTTTATTCAAGCCCAGATTCCTGGCTGCCACTAAATCAGGCCAACTATGAGCTATGGCTGCCCAGAGGGCATCTCCTCTTTTATAGGGGGATTTGGATTTTGTATCTACTGGTTCCTCAGTGGTCGTTGAGACTGTGCTAACAGAAGCTATAAACATTCAACAAACAAAGGCAACAACTTAAACGTCCCTCTGTCCCCACTGTAATGATCATGAACGTGTAGCGATATATGAAAGTAGGAGGATGCATTACCCTGATGAATAACATTTCAGTGGCATTTACAATGATGCTGCAAAGATTTGTTTGTGTGCATGTCATCAGACAGAGGCAGAAACACAAGTAAACACTTGTGCACATATGTGTACATATGCACAGACATTACTGACATACTATAGTGTTAAACCAATGTGCTATAGTTCACACAATATTACTGATGCTATTTACACCCAGCAGCAGCCCAACTTCAAAAGTTTCCTGCTGAAAAACAAAAGCGACAGCGTGCCCACCTGCAGCAATTAAAATTCCTCAGAAAACCAAATTCATTTCAACAAATTAGCCACATTACTGGCCACTGTGTAATCGCTGATGGCAATTAATAAGAAATTAGTCACAATCAGCCCTATATTAACATCTCACCCAGGGGCCGCGGCTGGAAATTAATAACCAGAGATTCATCTCTCTTACTGTCTTTCTGGCTCTCTACTTCGCACTCTCTCTCTCTCTCTCTCTCTCTCTCACACACACACACACACACAGACACACACACAGACACACACACCTACACCCACCTATATTGTTCATGAATCACCTCTAAGACACTAATTTTTTTTTTCCTATGTGGATCCTCTCATATGATCCACAATCTGCTCGTGTCAGCTAGCCAGCTTCCTCTTTACCGGGGTGTGAAAACCCCCTGAAAGACATGAGTGTGTGTGTTTTTCTGTGTGTGGTTTTCTCACATGTGCATGTACAATTAACACATGCTACAGACAGTTTGTGGACATATGTACTGTATAGATATAGATACAGAGAGAGCGAAAAATAACATATACTGAATATCTGTTGGTGTTTACTGTACGTGCGTGTGTGTGTGCATGTGTGTGTTGTTACACAAATGGGGAGGGGGCATCAGTGGAGACTGGGCCCGCCTCTAGGGGTCCTCACACCAATCAGCAAAGCGCACCAAGAATCAATTAACACCAGTGGGAGGGGGCAGAGGGTAAGGCACCACACACACTTAGACATACACACACATACACACACTGTCCACATGCACGCTGCCGACACACATGGTACTGTCTGAGGAGATATTCATCAGATCACACATTGTACGGTATGCCAATGTGTGTGTGTACGTGTGTGTCTTTGAGCGTGTGTGTCCTTATCCCAGTGTGCCCTGGTCTCTCATGGTGTGAGGTTGGGGAACAGATTGGGGGTCAGCAGGGGGGTCAGGCCAGGGTCACCCCCGCCTGAGCTGTGTGCGTGTAAGTGTGTATCAGTGTGTGTTGATCTACGTGTGTGGAGTAAAGCTTGACCACCACTTCCAGGGCTCAGTGGCAGGCAGAAGTGAATAAGATGGATGGTGTTGATTCATACTACAAATTCATTGTTCCCCCTGAATCCATAGAGAATAAATACATCCACAGAAATTATGAAGCAAGGGACCAAAATGAGTATCTCACATTTCATATTCCTCTTCCACTCTTTCTTCCGGTGTCTCTCTCTCTCCATCTCTCTCTCTCTTTGTCTCTCTCTGGTGTGGGGACAGCTGCCGGCTACATGAAAACCATTCATCATTGCATCTTTACCATAAAATTATTGACAGAAGAGGACGAGGACTTATATTGGCTACATTTTACGAGGTTGGACCTAGAGAAAAGTCACCCATCATGAAAAGTTGAATTGAGAGATAAGGAAGTACAAGTACGTTTTTCCAGGCAGTGCAGAGGCTCAGCTGAAACAGGAGATCAAGAACAGACAAAACAGAGCAGTTACATAAAGTGATCAAAGAGCGTCTACAATTTGCCCATGAACGTTCCACTATTGAAACCCCCCCCCTCACTCTACACATTGCTGTCTCCATCTGTTAGCCCGTTGCACTCGTCCATCCACTACCCCCCCCACCGCTTTCCTCGTTTCCTCTCCTCCATTGCTCCTCACTGGCCTTCCTACCCTCAGGGAGGTAAGGTGATCTCCCTGCGCTGGTGTAAGTGACTGGTATTAGTCTCCTTCTCTGTCTGTCTGTTTGATCCCAGCACTAATGACTCCACAGGGACTGGGGTCTGATAATGGGAAATCAATATAGAGAATAGCGCTCCGGAGTGGCCTCACTTAGCTCTCGTTCTTTCACGCCTCACAGTAAAGTGCCTCTGTGTGTCCTGTGTGTGTGAGGCGGGATGTAGAGTAGCACGTGGGTTTCCATGCACCTCTGAGCATGTGCATGAAGGAAATCTGAAGGAAGTGTGTATGAAACTGAATTTATACTGTATGTGCAAAAAATATACACGAAGGAGTCCTTGCAATATTTAAAAAACCCATTGGATCAAAATTATTGGATTTTTGTGGTAATCCAGTATTATACTACCATATATCACAGCATTGGCGCAATCAGTCACACTCTTGTGCCTGGGGCAAGACAGGTGGGGCTGGTGGCATGAGGCTGGTGCCCCCCCTCCACCCTGAGGGGCCAGAAGGCCCAGCGAAGCAGGGGGCTGGAGTAGCTCCCTCTGCCAGCCACCAGAGCACTATGGCTGGTGGCAGCTGGTCCTCTGTCCCTCCCTCCCCTCCTCCCCTGCATGAGCGCCCTGCAGGCAGGCAACAGGAGGGGTGAGGAGGTCAAGAGTCAGTAGAGAATGGGTGGAACGGCAGCCACATGCAGGATAATCAGCTTTTATGAAGCGTAGAGGACACAGACAGAGAGAGACTGGAAACACAGCTCTGACACAATGCAGCTGACTACAAGCAGTAATGAATTAACACATTAGTGCCAAGACCAGGGGCATTCAGGAGCACTCAGCTGCTCTTAAACACAACCCACACTGGCATTCTCTCCTACACACACACACACACACACACACACGCAAATCACTCATACGCCATTAAATGAAATTGCTCACACACTTATTAATTACATCAGTCATTTTGTTGATGACAGATCCCTCTGAAAATTATTGAGTGTGATCAAATACTAAAAATGTCTCCACAAAATCAGCAGATAAACTCGTACTTAGCACTCAGAGTAGATAAGGCAGAAGTTAAGCCTCAAAAGTATAACCACATACACATGTAAAGAAGAGACAATGCTGGGAATCCTGTTGTCAAAAGTCAAACCATGTCTTCAATTATCATCAGCTCCAAATGATCCCCATTAATGCTTTAACTCTTTCTTTCATACCTCAGTCCTATTCATCCTGTTTTTACTCTCTGCTCTCCGCCCAGCCCTATAATTCACGTCTGTGCGGTTTCTTACTTCCCTTCCTCAGTCTCTTCCTCTCTTTCCTTCCCTCCCTCCCTCCCCCCCTCCCCGACTTTTAACCAGCGTGAAGAAGCAGCCGTGCATTCAACCATCAGACAGGCTAACATGGTCTGCCCTCACACACACGCACACACAGAGTCAAAGCATATTGTTCCTCAAGTGTAGCACAAACGCAACGTTAACTGAAACAAATATCGAGCATATCAGGGCATCTTCATGTGGTTGCATGTGCATCTTGATACTTATAAAGAACACGACATGATTATTTGTTCAAGAGGGTTACACTGAAAGTTGCTTTACTGGTTGCTGTTTGCTTATACAAAGATTTCCAATAATGAATTTCTGTTTTTAAGAACGTGTGTTTGTAGGTAAGGTGATACATTTATAATCAGTTGCTACATCATTTGAAAATCTAAATGTACTTCGTCATCCATCATTTGAAAAAATCTCACATAAATTTAATCTAGTAAAGAAAACAATTCACTACAACTTTCCTGTTTTGTAATTAAACTCCTTTGGTATCTACAAATCTATATACCTGACATTTAGAGTGACATTTTACATGGTTTAACTGCGTTTTAAGTGCGTGGCAGATAAATTGTGTCCACACAAATGCAGCGCAATGGTCCAGTGACAGCCCAGGGATGATGACGGTCCTGGCTGAGTCCCTGATGGGGGATCCCATTGCTCTCTTCTCATCCAACAATCCCACTGAGCATGTCAATATGAAACACTATCTCCCCACACTGGGGCCATGCTAGGCTATCTCTCCCATTATAGTCAAGACAGGCTTATATTGATAGGATGAGCCCATAAACTGCTTCATCTGTGTGTGGAAAGATACATTGCCTGGTATGGTGAAAAGTGTGAATTAGACTAAATCAAGTCTCGCAACAGTAAAACACATTTTCACTATATTGCACTCAATGTGAGCTTGATTTACTACACGACTTTTGTTGTATGTGAGCTGAGGGAAAGCGGGCCGTAAAGCTTTGTTTACCCAACTTTAAAAAATCCACAGCCTTGTAAATGTTGTCAGATGGCCGATGCCAGTGTCTTTCAGCTTAATACTACCTATATTAAATAGTTTAAATATTTCATAAGGGCGGTTTTTGGAGCTAGGGAGGGGAAATCGTTAGCTGCGGTAAAGTTTCATTAACTGGTCCCCATTTCGCTGCGAGGCAAACTCATCTTCTCTTATTGTAATAAAACAATCTCTCTCTCTCTCTGGGTGCTGCTCTCCACTCATCTCCCTCTCTCTCCTTCTCTTTTACATCATAATAATACACTACATCCCCTTTAAATGCACTATTACTTACCGCTGCCTTTTCATATTGTAACATCACGGGCACTTTAGCGACAATATAAAAGCGTGTCATTCATTATTCAGAGGCAGCCGGCCTCGTCCCCCTTTTAAAAAGTCAGGCGCACTGCTGAAATTGATAACGGCGAAGAGACGCGCAATAAAAACGCAGCCCCCGGGTACCGAGCTGCAGCCCAGATCCCCGATTATGCAGATCAAGTGGTAATTTCTCAAACAAATCGCACTCTTTCACTCTTTTGTTGTCTTTTCTTTTTGGACTTTTGGAATCAGATTGTCAGCTTTTATATTGCCTGTGGAAAAACGTGGATTGATGCGCATCTTAATTGCTCGGTCAGAAGTCTATGCAAATATTTTGGACTAAACAAGATAACCTCAAATCGTGTGGTGTTTTGTTTTTTTAAAGTTGACTCTCGGTATCGATTTAACCTTTTCAGCTGTAATCATGAACCAATGAAAAGGTCCAATGGTGCCTTCAGTATTCACACCATCTATTAATCCAGAATGGTGGACTGGGGTCCTCCCGGTGTGTTTTTGCGGAACCCGTGTCACGGGTCAGACAGAGCTAATGTGTCATTATCGGTCATAATCACTGGATTACACCGGATTACTAACACCCAACATCCACAACCGCTGGGACCCCGTCTGGTCTGAACAGTCTGGAGGGACTGTTTTTGCTCTCAGTAGGAGTCAGAAAAAAACAAAATAATTATTAATTTTCTTAAGAAGCAGTTATTCAGTTGTGATGTAGTTACGAGTCATCTTCAAAAAATAATCACTGTTATAAAGCAGTTGTATACATTAATATACATGTATGTATATATATATATCTATCTATATATATATATATAGATAGATATATATATATATATATATAATTTAATCACAAACTCTGCCATGATTATTGCTGGTTTTTGCAAATGTCATCAAGAGAAACATAAAAATGTCCAAAGATGACAGCTATAACAGACCAATTCTCCCCCATCAAAAGCCACCGGTGAGCTCACATATGGCAGGGTGAACCAGCCAACACTCAGAGTCTGTCCATATTGCCAAACAAACACCTCAGGCCTTGTCCCATCTCATATTGCTTCATAAAACTTTATTGTGAAGAGCGAAAAGCGGCTCCTTTTAAAACAGCCTATATATTACCTACTACAGCATCTTTGCATTTCCGTTTGATTTTGTGCCATCTAACTTCACAGATGAGTATTTAATGATTTTTGTCTTTTATCACAAGATTTTGTGCAGTGACATCGCATTTTCTTAAATAATGGACTGACAATACCAGCCCGCATACAAATTTTGCCGGAAAACATACTTACAGGTAAAATGTAATAATTTACATGCATCAGACATTAAAATACAGATAACGCTTAATGATTAATACATAATGAACACGTCGTGTACATCTTGGTGTATAAAAGCCTATATATATATAAAAATAAAGCCCTCTGTCAATAAATGAATACGTTGGGTATTAGTTGGTTAAAGAGCTGTAATGTGATAGCCTAAAAAGCCACCTGCCGCATCCAAACCCGACACGCATTTGTCTGTCCCAGAGACAAGTTAGTGAAAATGAGATTATCCGGTCACTTTGGGCGCCTGTTACATTGAATCTGAGCGGTTAGCAGCTTCCAGAGCTCGGACACTTTATCTGAGGTAGCCCATGGCCTTCCCTTGTCAGGTCATTTAATGTGGCACTAGGTACCAGGAACAAATAAGACCACATAAGGCTTTGCCAAGTTGAGTAGGTGCTGGTGATTCACTGCAAATGTTCCGGTGTTTTATTTTAAAGAGAGACGTGATGGGTTTCATTTCATGAGACGAATGTGCGTAATTACGCACTGTTTAAATTTATTAACATGCCTTTATCATTTTAATTCTGTTACAATTAGCTCAATATGCAGGACATATTTAACAGCTGCTGGAATATGTTTTCAGTAAATGTCTGTTATTTCACTTTTGAAGTCCACATGAATAAACAAGTGTGTTACTGAATTGCATTTAGTTATGAGGTGGAAACATTTAAGGTTTTAAAACTGACGCATTATAAATAGTGAGGAAAAAAACTTTAATTTTGGTTTCAGCTTAAAAATCCAAAATTTTTAAAGAGATGAACGCGGTTACTACGGTGACAGAATGTTAAATAAACCACATAAATATGTGTCTCTTTTTGATCATAAGGCGTGGAGGACGTTTCTGAATCAAAAGGCATTTAAACCGAAACTGACATGTCTTCCTTTTGGTCTCTTCTTTATAATATATCCATGATAAATAGTCTTGAAGTTAAAAATATTTCCTAATATCTTACAACCAGTTTTTGTGTGAACTTATTATTCCCTTAAAATCCATGTGTCAAATAATACAGACTGCACGAGGACAAATGATGCGCACTTAGCGTTTAGTCTGAAAAGTGTTAATGGACAGAAGCATCAATTCATCAGACCCAAAGGTGTGTGAAAAAGTTGTTGTTTAGCTCCGAAGGATATCATTTGTCACCAAACGCACTGATAGTAAATACATTTATGTGACGAGCCGAATACTGACAGATAAATGTCAAAACACCGTTTGGCTGATACGATAAAACATTACATGTTCGTCACCAAACGGCCCAGATGAACACTAGTTTTCAGTGTTGTCTGGTGCGATGTTTTACATATGTAATATACATTTCTATGATGTTGTCGCTTGCTCCTTACCCTTCATTGTAATGATAAAAAATGACAACATCAAACACCGACTCACATGGACGTGCCATATCTTGCTACATATATATATATATATAACAAACTGACGCTCGTGGTTATGGGAAATCTTGGCTATTGTGCCAAATCGTGGGCCTACCCCCACTGACATTCAATCAGTCATTCTGATGCCAGCCAATGAAAGGTGGAGAGGGATGGAGGAGGACGGAGCTGCTAGACGGAGCGTTTTGACGCAGGGAGAGGAGGACTGAGCGTCACATCTCTCCAAACGCCCATCAAACTTTCACCACAGCCTGTAGAGAGGACCCAGTCCTCTGAAAGAGGCCTGTTAGGGACAACAAGGACACGCTGGAGTCTGGACACACGGCTGCACAGCGATGGAGACACTGCTGGCGACGAGTTTTGGTGCAGTTTGACCCTTCTTTAAATCCTCCTAAAAAACACCTTGTTCAGTTTTTCGTCCTTTTTGCAACAGAGTGACGAGAATGGAGCAAGCACCCAGCGCGCCGAGCCCTCCTCCCAAACCGGCCCAACACGAGCCCATCAGCTTCGGCATCGACCAGATCCTGGGAGCCGGTACAGAGCAAGAAAATGGGCGCACGACCGGAAGACAAAGTGGATCAGATTTAAACAACGGGGACGGGTATTACAGTTTAGGAAGCCCGACCGGGGCCAGTGCGCCCTCTTACACCGCGCTGTCCATCTCCCTCTCCGGTATAATGCCTCCGGTGGAGGCTTCAGGTTCGTACGGGGAGAGCAGGAGTCTGGGCAGCAGAGGAGTGATTCGAGTCCCGGCCCACAGACCGGTGACAGCCCCGGGACCCCCAGCTCCTGTCCAGGGCGCTGTGCCTGGATTTGGAGGGCTGTGTTTCCCCTGGATAGGAAATAGGTTCGCAAAGGACAGGATATCAGGTAGGCCAGCTGTTAGACCTAATTAATATTTTATCATGTTTAAAACGTTACTAACTGCTGCTGGACAGAATAATACAACAAACATCTGCGCTAAATATGTGTGAAGTCTACAGTCAACTGAAATGTTCAACTTCAATGATTTAAATGGATTAAAACAGAGGAATAAATATACAACACAATAAAAGTTTACATGATTACAGATGATTATTAAACGCTTTGTTTGCCGACTTCAGTCTTTTTTTTTTTTACAAGTTGAATAATTCATTTATTCATCACGTAGATAAACAAAACCAGTGTACAAACGTACAAGCACACAAGTATCATGTTTTGTTTTTAAATTAGAAACAGATAGAAATGAAGTGGTCATAATTTTTTTTGCCGTGGTGAAATTATTAAAAATGTTAAGGACAGGTAAAAATGACGTTAAACCAGAAAAGTTAAATATATAAACAATAAAGGTTGTAATATGTTTTATGTGTTGTACAAAAAGTTAGATTAAAGTTTAAACATTGAATGCTGAAACATTACATCACAAAAGGCAGCAGTAGATCCTGTTTTACCAGAGTAAAAAGAGTTTTTATTAGCAAAGGCCCTTTAATCTGCTAAGAAAAGACAAATAGGCCAGTACGCCTGCTGTCCTCTCTGTAATTAACAGTGATGATCAGTTAAAGACGATGAGTATTCATTTCTTTTAACTGTATTCTTTCCAATACTTTGGCCAGAATCATCTTTCACAGTAAATTTCATCTCACATTTCTCACACGTGGCCTACACAGTCTGAAGAGGGAATTATTGTCAAACAGGGCAGATATCTGTGATATATGGTGTTGAATTTCCATACAGAGTGGGGAGTGAATTAGTCTGTTTGGTTCTGTGTAAAATCTTATCTTCCACTCACCAGTCTCTCTGTGCTCTCTACAGCCGCCCTGGTGCCGTTCGCCGTCACACGGCGGATAGGACACCCGTACCAGAACCGGACACCTCCCAAACGGAAAAAGCCCCGCACCTCTTTCTCCAGAGTTCAGATCTGCGAACTGGAGAAGCGCTTCCACCGACAGAAATACCTAGCCAGCGCCGAGCGGGCAGCTCTGGCCAAGAGTCTGAAGATGACAGACGCACAGGTCAAAACCTGGTTTCAGAACCGCAGGACCAAGTGGAGGTTGGTATGAAATGCTACATTCAAATCTGTCAGTTCTGTACAATTACACCTATATTTCATCACAGTCCACCAGGGACACTACAGAGTTATATACAAGTCTCCCTGTTCACACACCAAACTTTCCGAGTTACACCGATGACCCCGCGCGTAATTTCCTGTTAATCGACCCCGTGAACACGGAACAAAAAAAAACTGCAGGAAAAAATATAAACTGCAGCAAATAAAAACGACTTTAATATATTTTACTGGAGTAAATATCTCTTTTCATATGATTAACATCGGCGTAAAATATTAATTTTTACCAACAATATTGAAAGTGAACAATATCCTTAAAGTGTACTTAAAAACACTACCGGGAGCCAAATAAATCTTTTTTAAAATTTTGTTAATTATTCAAACTCAGAAAAAAAAAACTTTTAATCCCTGCAGCGCCCTGTGTAGATAATTTTATTTCCTATCTAAATTTAAAAATACAACAGTGTTGCAGTGTATAGGAATTTTCACAATTCTTTTCCTGTTAATTTTACATAACTCTATTTTTTTATTTATGTATTAATGATAAATGTTGGGTCGTCTTTCAGGAGACAGACAGCCGAAGAGAGGGAGGCGGAGCGTCAGCAGGCCAATCGTCTCATCCTGCAGCTGCAGCAATCCGCCCTCCAAAAGTCCCTCGGCGAATCGGCGGTGTCGGATCCACTGTGCGCCCATAACTCCTCCCTTTATGCCCTGCAGAACCTCCAACCCTGGGCCGAGGACAGGGAATAAGAACCGGCCACTACGGTGTAATCAATAAGCATCATCTATTATCCCTAGGAGGATAAATAAATTAAATTAGGCCTGCATGAGGACAGCGGGACTTACCTTGATCCATGCAATGGAGAAAAAAAATAAGTAAATGCTGGGCCAGAAAAACTGAAGAATGGGTCACAGGCTTTTATGTGGATGGTTGTGACACTGGACCTACAGTGATGGTGAGTGATTCCTGTCTGAAAACAGAAACAACAGTTTCTTGGACTCTATCTTGCAACTCTGTACTTGGGAACAGTTCAAGTTTTCACATTCAAAAAGGAGTTAAAACAGGACTTGTCATGAGATTTTCTTGCCCCCCCTGTAACTGTCCTGGTTTGTGCTTATTCTGTTAATTAGAATAGGTGTGACAAAGAAAATTACCTGAAATCCCTGAAGGAGGCTTTTGTTCTTTACAGGGATACACAATCTAATGTTTTCTCTCAACACAACTGTCTCTTTATTCCAAATGACGAACTTTTTAAGGAGATAAAAACCAGTAATAAATAACGACAAGGCCTCCAGCACATAAACAACACACAATAGAGAACTTGCGTATAAGATGAGTTTTAAAATAAATCTCCTGCTGTGTTATCTCAAAAACAAAAATGAATTTACAAAAACACATATAAAACTTCACTGTTTCTTTTAAATCGTTCTGGTGCTTAAAGCTTCTTTAAAACTCATTTATAAATATATCCAATCAGACTACAATGCAACACCACAATCACCTGCAGGCGTACAGGCGTGGTGCACCATCTTACCCACGCCTCCCAAAAATAATGCCCAAAATGTTCCATTATGAGAAAATGCTATTGTGAACGGTAAGAGAAGGAAAATAAATGTCACAATTAGTGGGGAAAGAAGTGAAGAAAATATGAAAGAAGCTGTTGGGTAATAAAGGGAATGATACATGTTCAATGATAGTTGTGACATTTTTTCATATGCACATTATTATGCTTTATTTGTGGGCTGTGTCCTTTAGGATGCAGGCATAGATGTACAACCCTTTTGTACTTTTATTGTATATGTGTAAATAACAGTATAAACTGTTCTTGTGACTCTTCTTGCTTGATCTTTATGATGCACCATGAAAATCATTGAAAGTTTTATTACACTATGACACAGTCATTTTAAGCTATAAAAAGATAGAAAAGTTATGGAGACAAGGCAAAAAAAGAAAATAAAAGCATTAATTAGTTTTGTTTCTTGAAAAGTTTATTGATAAATATAATGATTTTATACAGTATTTCGATACACACATTGTTTCATTCTGACAGTTTTAAGCTGTCTGTCTGTATTTTATGCCTGTTTGTCTTCTTGTCTGTCTAGCTGGACGTATGTCTAGGTACATTTGAGATTAGCCGCAGCACATCTCAGCAAGGGTTTTTATTACACTATTGATAGCACAGTGTGTGGGTATGACAGTAAATCATTTATAAATCTGTATTTTTTTTGTCCTGCTCAATCTTCAGAATGATGGCTCTTGTTTTTTGAAAAATGGCTTCCATTCCATCAGAATCAGTGAAAAGGTCTGTGCTCTCATCTTCTGTCTCATTCTCTCACCTTTCTCCGCCTGTCCTCCATCAAAAGCTCCTCTCCTCTGTCTCTTTGCCTCACAGTGAAAGCTTGGTCGACATGTTTAAAAGACAGAACTGACGACGAAACTCTCCTCTCTGGCAGAAACATGGTTAGTTCATGTGCACTGACTGTAGTGTCCACAAGATGAAGCTACATGCGAGAATAAATGACACTTTGATATTTAGGCAAGAACAAACTTTACATTAGGACACCGCACACACGCTTAGACACATGCACATCCCTCCATCACCCTGCATCTGTTTTCCAGTATACCTCTAAACTTTATTTAACAATGAATGTAAGGTGGAATAACTACAGTTCCATATATCCAGTTTGACAGACAGACAAACAGACAGTCAGAATCAGAAACGTATGAAAATGATTCCAGACACGAATGAATCCAGACAGTGAGAATAAACAATTACAAATACAAGAGTTAAATATTTACAATCAAGTCATTACAACACTGAAACACTGACTGACACCACTGAAACACACACACTTTTGGAGACTGTTGCAAACTGTCACAAGACATAACACTGTTGCAAGCTGACTTAGTTCACATTCAGCTCTGCAAACATTTTCAGGCCTGTGTCTGAATTTTGGAGACGGTTGAAACAGATGAGGTGACTGTGCGATGCTACATACACACCTGGCGTCCTGAATGCAAAAAACGTACCAAGGAATTGAATATTCTGTCACCTCCTTTTTAATGGCAGAATATGGTAAATATACCATGGGCCTCTGTCTTGCATGTCTCACAATAGAGTTTATATTTATTGTACTGAGATGGAAATTCATTTTGAAAAGTGATATTTTTTGAGCCTATAATCATATGCATTTCGTGGACTTCAGTGTCAAGGTGCTTTTAAGATTTCCAGTTGTGTTTGATAAATTGGTTCAATTTACACGTTTTAGAAACATATGTGAAAGAATTCGTATTTACACAATAGCACGAGGGACACACTGTCCAAGATGACAGCAACTGTAAAGACAGAGACAAATGAAGGTGACTGAGACAAGTGAAATGGTCACAGAGAGGTCAAATGAGAGATTTAGGTCTGATTCAAGACATTATCCAAAACCAGTGAGGGTTTTTTGCCATGGAGTTGTTACAGCAAAACACTTTCCATGACGTTTTTAAACAAGCTGCGCCGTTCTTCTTCAAGTTTTTGTCTTTCTCTCTCGCTTCTGTTTTGTTCTTTCTTCTCTCCTATCGCTCTGCGCTTTTCTCTGTAGCGTCATCTCACTCTTTTATGTCGTCTAGATGACATTTTCAAAGAGTTGTAGAGACCGCATGATGTTTTCGTCCTGCGAAAAGAAGATGGGAATTGGAGAAGTTGCCGATGAGGAGAAAATCATCCAGCAATCGCCATTTAATTTAGTTTACTGGCCACTAGGGGGCAGTGAACGCCTGTTAAATGTTAGTGTTCTCTCTGCAGACAAATACACGAGCTAAAAGGAGGGCAAAGATTATAATTAATAGTGAGTAGTGTGGGTTTTGCAAAACAGGATGATAAATAAAAAGCGAAGAGAAAACAAAGTTTTTTTAAATAGTAAGTAATAGATCCCTTTTTCACAAGATTGTTTTTACTTGTCACAGTAGGATGACCTTGGTTATAACTTTAACAACATAATAACATTTACAAGGGCACAGTTACACTGTTAGATAATGTTATTTACATCTGTGCTTTTTCTGCTGTTACATGTCAAAATGGTTTTAAAGACATACACTGCTGTAAAATAGTATTTGCCTCCTCACTGTTTTTTTGTTGTTTTTTTTTTTAGGGGGGGGGGGGGGGTGGTATATTTGTCCCATTTAAATGATTCAGATCATCAAGATAAACTAAGTAAACACAAAGTGGTTTTAAGTGATGATTTCATTTACTAAGGGAATAACGCTGCCTGGCCCTATGTGAAAAAGTGAGGAGTGACTGGCCTAAACAACTGAATTAAAACAATTCTCCAAAGAAGTGAACCAAAATTCCTTCTCAGCGATGTGAAAGACTCATTGCCAGTTATCTCAATCACTTGATTGCAGCAGTTGCTGCCAAGGGTGGAACAACCAGTTATTAGTTTTCAGGGGCAATTACTTTTTCCACACAGGAACAGGCAAGTTTGAAATGAAATCATCATTTTAAAGCTCCAGATGTATTTATCTTTGTGTAAAATTTAAATTAGTTTGATGATCTGAATCATTTAAGTATGACAATGACATATGCATAAAAAAAAATCTGATACTTTTTCACAGCACTGTATTGCAAAGTTCAAGGGATCCTTCAGAATAAGAAAGGATGAAAAAACTCACTACCTCTTGACAAGAAAAGATGAATTCATCAAGAGTGACCACCCCGTCTCTGTTTTTGTCCATTTTCTGTGGTAGGAATCATATAAACATACATTAACACACACTTTCATTGCTGTTTTGTTTCTTCTGCACTGCAATCCACAAAAATCATATAATATCATCCAGATAAAATGTCCAGCATGTTGCTACCTGAAAGAAGGCATCCACATGTTGTTTGGGTGCATCATTTTTCAAGACAGGATAGGTGTACTTCCCCATCATGTCATATATTGCTCTGACGATATCTGTCATCTCCTATGAGACAGAACAGAGATGTACACAAACTCAAACAGGAAGTGGAATGAAGTGTGTATACCTGCAGATACATAAAACGAGACTTGCACAGACAGACATAAACACCTCTTTGTTGATGTATCCATCTCTGTTGATATCATAAAGGTTAAATGTCCACTGGAGTTTTTCTGTGACAGAGCCCCTCAGCAGGATGGACAGGGCTGTTACAAAGTCCTAATGGTAAGAGAAACAGAAATAGAAAAGCTAAAAGGGATAGGTGGTTTGGACAAAATTGACCTATTCAAAGCATAAATCTTCCAAAATGTTGATATTACTGAATAAAAATATGATAACAGCTATCCCACTATTAGCTACTAGCTATTAGTCTGCAAAATCTAGGCCAACTCCTAGGAGAGAGACCTGAAATCCACCAGGAGTAGAGGTGTGGAGCTGGGGAGGAGTCATCTGTGCTGATCATGGACCAGAACGGCTGAAGGAACTCAGTCCTGATTAACTATAACTGAACAGTTGACATCTGGCAAGGATGGAAATGCAAACAAGACTCTGCTTCCAGCAAACCTCAGATTGATCTGCCTGGCTTCTCAGCTTAAAGGCACGTAACAATTTGGTGCCACTGTTTCTTTGCAACTCGCAAACATTATTAAACACTGTATCTCTATATTACATTACACTGTTGATCTTATCTTTATTTTTGTACTATATTCTATAGTTATTCTGTTCTGTTGTTTTTAAATTTTAATGTCAGTTTTGCTCTGCTGCTGTGACATGTAAATCGCCTCTTTGGTGGATCAATAAAGTATTATCTTATCTCAAAACAGACCTCAAACTTTATGGATCCTGTATTTGCTGTGTCAAATGCATTAAACAGAAAGTGTGCGTAGGTGCTGGCATCTGCAGGAAAAGAAGGAAACACTTGTCAGTACACTAAAAAGAAAATACATATAGAGAAACAGAGGTACTATACGGATACCAACAGCAACACACACTGGATCCTCACCTCCATGTGGGAAGAACTGGGAATAAATCTGCTTGAAGGTTTCCTCATTCACAACACCACTTGGACACTCCTGAAAAGAGAGAGTGAAACAAAAAGAGAAGGTGAGAAACATAAATAAGAGAGACAAACCCAGGGCAGGTCAGAAAAAAGGCAGAC
This sequence comes from Ctenopoma multispine, assembly GCA_034779795.1. NCBI lineage: Eukaryota > Metazoa > Chordata > Actinopteri > Anabantiformes > Anabantidae > Ctenopoma > Ctenopoma multispine. The sequence continues at coordinate 11,422,550 of JAUYWH010000002.1, forward strand.
AGAGACTGATGAGAGCTGCAACACTGGTTATTAGTCAAATATTAAGATTTAAATTTGTAGCAGATAAAACATTATTGTCTTATACAACACAAAATGCTGCAGTTGCAAATTCTATAGAGTGTCACTAGTGAGTCTAGTTTTTTAGACCTTTATCGTAGCTGTAAATTGACAGAACAGACACCAAAACTAATCATGTGTCTCTGGACGATCCATCAATACATTCTAATACAAGGAAGTGAGCATATGTGACTATGTTATTAATGTCATTATATTTTGTTATCGGATTTTAAACATTGTTTGTGTACAAGCCCTCCCACAAATGATCCTCTCATTACAGATTCAGACCCTCCCTCCCTCGTACTACTTTCCCACCAGGACTACCACCTGACTCTTCCAACCTACCCGCTTTCCAGCTTGCCTGCATGCTGTCACCCCCTGCAGGTCTTCTAATACATAAAATGTATCCTGCATCTTGTTTATCTGAGTTGTACATTAGAGTCCTACCTGGACTGTGACAATATACAGTTACAATAAAATTAAAAACTAACTAAAACAAACCAACAACACAAAACACCAACACAGTAATACAGGGGTAAATAACATCCCTTTGGAAAAGTATGGCCTCCTTCAAATGTATCTGGTCTCCCAGTAAAATCAGAATATCTTTCCTTTTTTTAACACATCTCACCCTTACAGAAAGTTAACACATAATGGAGTTACAGTACTGTGACATACATTTAGATGAGGTTACCTTAAATTCTAATAACAATTGTCTCTAATCAGAGATTATATGTGAGACAGATATACAAACTGACACTGAGCGACACTGATTCTGAACCAGGTCTCAGTGTAGACAGCTCCTGGTGCTGAAATAAAATCTAACAGACTTACCAGAAGAAAAACAGGTGACTAGTAAAAGACACTTAATTAAAAAAGTCCTACATCTTGAATCCAAACAAAATGCTATTTCAACAAACAAGATATCTGGGGAAGTTATGTGATTGTATAGAAGCATCAGTTCCATCTTTGTCTCATCTCTATGTATCTATGAGGAGGATGACTCTAAACAAAAAAATTACAGTCAGTGTTACAGTCTCTTACATTCTTGAAGCCCCTGTAGAGCACTTGTAGCTCTCTTTTGCTGAAGTTGGTTTGAGCTTCCAGCTGGTCAAGGCCCTCCGGTCGATGGCACACCATGGTCATCTCCAAGTCATCATCAGCTTTATCTGATGAAACAATGAAGAAGAACACACAAAAAAAAGATATTTCTTATTATATACCATATGATCTACAAAAAGTGAAGTTTTACAAACAAAAGGAAAGCAGGTACATCAGATGTCTTGACACTGACTCTGAGCTAATTGCACATATTAAGTTGGAACTTCAGTGAAATCTTTCTGAAAAGCCAGAAATTATACAAACAGAAACCGAAAAAAGGAGGAGGACAGGAGAGGATGTGAGATGGAGGTGCTGGGAGGTAGAGGTCAGTCTAAGAATTCTTGTGCCTTCTCTCACTGGTCCTATCATTAACAACTCATTACTCTCGTCGCTGCAGGGGAGGGGAGAGAGGACAAACCACTGACTCTGAGACAACACACACACAGTCACACAAAAAGTACCGAGGTGACCATAACAGTAAAAAATAGATTTTTCTCTCTCAGACACTCATTTGCACATATGCACAAGTGTTTCCCCAGAGCAATCTACACTATAATGATTACATACCTGCTGTGCATAATTTAACAGGAAGAGTAGTAGAAAAAAAACTTAATATAATAATGTGGTGATAATATGCAGTAGTAAAATGGAAAAAAAGTAAAATAAAACTTATGTAGTTAGCATCTTATTACTAGTTAAGTAACTTAAGTAATTACATTAAACCTTATTACTTAACTAGTAATAAAATGTGAAGCTTATTGGATATGTCAGAATAATACCTGATTGTCCATCACTGGAGTATAGACTCTCCCGCTGTTTGCTAAGTAGTACTTTACATTATTATATATGTATAAAATCACGCAAATTACACTGGTCCACAGAACTGTCTGTGTCTGATTTACTTAGTAGCAGTTAGCTTTAACATACTTTGTCAGTAAACTGCACTGTCCTCCGAACTTCAGCAGGCAGTGTTTTGAATGGGGGTTGGTAAAGTCATTCTACAAAGCACATATACGTAGGATCTGTAAGCAAAATTACTTTTAAGGCCTCCTGTTCTGTTTTAATTGAGTGTCTGAAGGTTGAAGGTTAACTCTGTCCTTGACAACCCGGAGTTTTAGCCTTGAAATAGAAACATTTTTATCTGTGTGGCAAGACCATTAGTGCTTTGTAAAGCTTCATTACACCAATGTCTTTTCAGTTCTATCTCAATGAATCACAGGTACCAGGTCGGTATTTTTAGTCTGTGAGGTAATGAAAGCTTCATCTGATGGATAAATTAAACCTTTGCCAACAGTTTCACTTTTTCAGATACAGTATTTAGTGTTTCCACTGTGAACAACAGCAGGCTATTTTGTCTAGATAACCGCACAAAAGTGTGTTAAAATGTAATCAATTTAATATTTTAATAAATATGTCCCTCAAATGTGGCACCATGGTGTCAGTCTACATGTTGATGCAATTAAGGTACAACTAATTTTAAGATATAAGAGCCAACTCTGCATTGTGCCCATACATTTTCTCCTTTATGGGGGCATTATGACCATGGCGCTCTATGTGTAGCTCCTTTCCCTTCAACATTTACACGTACATATACACTCACACGCACAGATGCTGACAAAGTCCCTGAAGGTCATTTATTTCATCACTCAGTTCAGTCAGTCAGTGCCACATTAAGGGTTCAGACTAACGCCCAAGGTGAGATTATCGAAACCAAATTTCCAGATTGTCATCTGACATTCTGTACACTGCAAAATAAAACCTGGCATGTACCAAAGCATACAATCACACAGATTCTGATGGTAAGTAAACAACACACCAGCACACACTTTTTCTTTTTGTTCTGTTTCACCTACTGCACTTTTCTTAGTCTTTACTGTGACTCTATAGTCTGCGTTTAAACTTTGTCAGCCCTCACACAGTCACACTCCATACTCAGATAAAAACGAGCACAGTGCAGGACACCCCGTCTCAAAACTCAATGTACAGTGATGACTCTGAACAGAATAATAATAAACTTAGATCTTACAATTAAACTAACATTTTGAAGTTACTGCATATATCTATAAAGAAATGACCTAATATGTGGCATATATGTTACATATGTTGACAAAAAACAGGAGTAAACTTGTTCTAACCAGTGTAGTGGGAAAAATAACTTCTTTTTTTCTGAGACAAGAGAATGAGTAATCCAGATTTTCTGTAGCCTTTTTAACACATATACAGTAATAAAACATACACTACATCCAATTTTGCAGCTTGAGTTAAAACTTAGTTAGCAGTGGTACTGACTCACCCTCTACAGTGATGACTCCCAGCAGGTGAAGCATTTTGACGGCCCCACAGCACAGCAGAATGATGGCTATAGTGTGAAGGCTGTTCTCACTCTGTTCTTCTCTTTCCATTATGATTAATTATTTCCTGCTGCTGGACTTGTTTCTAATCGGGTAACGTTCCGTCTCAAGAACAAATTTATTCTTTTTTATTTTAAATTATACTGATTCTAGTTTTTACCATGTACAAGTAGACTCCTACTATGCTACGGCGTTTTGTGTCTCCTATTGTGCATACAACTTTCTATCTATCCTGCTGTCTTCTATGGTCAGCACTCACCTGCCTCTCTCTGTCTCTGTCTTTTTAACCCCATGTCTCACTACTCCCTGGGGCATGTCCCTCTTTTACCCTGACCTTCTCTCCATCCCAGTAACTCCCTCTCTCCCCCTCTCTCACCCTCCCTATCCCCTTCCCTCACCCTCTGTTAGAGTCATTGTGCCTCACTCTCTTCATTCTTTGGAAACAGGCTTTAACTTGACGGTCCAACCTTCCAACCTGAACACACTGTAACAATAAAAGCTACTGCTCTATGCTGCTCTATGACCATATGTGTTTGGTCTTTGACTATACACGTGTGTGTGTGTATTTGTTACACTTAAATGATTCAGACAATAAAGGAATAGTAGTGCAGTATTACACAAAGATAAACCAACTCAATACAAAGTGCATTTTTTATCAAGTGAAAAATACTGTCCAAACCTGTCTGGTCCAATGTGAAGAAGTAATTTAAGTGTGAAAAATATGATAAAAATTAAAAACAGCATTGGGGCAAATACTTTTCCCAGTACTGTATATATATTCACCCTAATCCAATCCTATACCTTAAACCTGTATGGACCAGCAGGGGGCAGCAGAAACTAACACAAAGTCTATAATAAAGACCTGATATACATTTCATTAAATGTGTTACTTCACATTTAGTCATGCATAATGCTGAGAAAATCTGAATAACGTATCCTCCTTGTCGAATAAGGTGTGAGTCTCTCTTCAGTGTACTCATGCGTGGTAGTAAAATTAACAGTGAAATAAACATTGATTATTTCCTGTGGTATCTGTGCACTGTGACCAGCTGGTCTTTACTTACAGTTCAGAAGTGACCATAAATTAGAGCTGTGATTGAAGTGTGGCCACTGGCTGACTGCAGGGGGCTCTGCTGTATCAGGAGGTTTCCCACAGTGTTGTCATTTCAAGGTTTGCTTTATTTACTGGTCTGGAATTAAAGCACTAGTCTGGGGTAAAATTAAATTGAGCAGCAAGAGTAGCATTTAATTTAATTTGCTATAAATTTTAAATACTCCCAGTAGAGTAAACAGTAAGGATGATTACGTTTATATGGTGCCTTTTAACATCAACAACCTTTAACTGGCTCTTACTGTGACCAATGAACGCCATTTCTATCATAAAAACTCTCAGATACACAGATGAAGAAAGTTCTGTGCCACAGTGAATCCACTATTATAGACATTCTGTAGCACAATAAACCAAAAATACAAAATGAAACCTGTGATGAAGTTTATATTTCTTAAAGCAGAAGAAACAGGTTTACGTTAATTCATTTTACGAATTGGGTTACTGCAGTCTAAGGTGTGTTTGGCTGAATTATGCACCAGATTAGATTTGGTGTCAGGTTAGTGTCATGGCTCATAAACACAATTGCACAACACACGGACACCAGTTCAAACAGTTCACCTTTATTAAAAGGCAATGGAGGCGATAGCAGTTAAGGACTTGAGCGAAGGGCAAAGTCAACCAACTGGCAGTGATTAGTAAAAGGCAGGCAGAAAAGGCAGGCAAACCGTGAGCAGGCAAAAGTCCAAAAAGATGCAGGAGGTTGAAAACTGGCAGGCAAACGGTTGCTCGCAAAAAGGCTGGAAAGCTACAGCTGGGATGGCACAGTAGACGATTTGGCCAAGTCCAAGTGGGAGGTGTATATACTAAGGAGCTAATGAGGAAGTGGTGAACAGGTGAGCAGGTGGAGGAAGCAGGTCAGTGTGGGAGTCAGTGTCTGGTCTTTTCATGTTTGTTGTTAACCGTTTAAAAAATACCCTTTAGTACAACATCAATTTCATTCTTTAACTGAGCCCTAGAACTTTTCAATCAAGTATTCAAGTCATTTTCAAGAGAAGCTCTTATTTTGCAGCCCCCTGACCCAATGGAATACCGTGCCTCTTAAGCCTGTTTAATAATTCATCTATGGACACTAGGTTTGGATGGTGCTCTCCTACCAGCTCGACTGCAAAGGAAGGATTCCTTACTTTTAATGACATGAATAATGTGCAACTAGTTGTATTAGCAGTTTACATTAATTCAGGTAAATGTAACCAAACTTTTAATAGCATATTAACATATATTTTAAACGAAGAAAAGAAATGTAAAAGTAAAATTTGATCTTGGACATACTGTGAAAGGTGGTGGTTATTTATATCTAGTGTCTAGGTAGTAAGTTTTTATTGCTAACAGGTGAGATCTAGAAACCTACATGGTGATCCATGTTCTGAACTGAATCTGCAATGTCAGCAGGTTAAGTAAAGCTAAATAAACCCAACCTAGAAAGCCACTTTAGGAGCTTCACTTCTGTCTGTTACACAATCTATTATAAGCTGAGGAGTTTGACAGTGACCAAAAGCCTGAACTGCTTTTCTTTCAGAGTTTGTAAGAAGTGTCAAGTGGTTGACTGAACTGTCAGCAAAGAAGGAGCTGTGTCTCCCTCCAGGCAGCACCCTATCACAAAAAAATACAAGCCCAGATAGCCTAGAAACAGGATTTAACTTCCATCTTACTCCCTAACCATGGCCGGCTCTTGAATTTTATATTAGCTCTCATTTCTGCCCCATCTTTTCCTTTCTTCTGTTGCCCAACAAATACTAATTTCTCCTCCACTCCTTATCTCACTCACTCTGCCAAACTCTCCTCTTACTCTGCCACTCTAACTCTACCATGCTCTCTCTTTCCTTCTCATACTATGTGCTGTAATTCTTGCCAGAGAGTATGTCATTTACATAATCTGAATTAGCCTAATCTGTCATTCTGGCGACAATGTAGAAGGCTCACCGGCCTCTTTGATGGTGGAGAGCACTCTCCAGGAAAGTAGCAGTTTCACTGGCCGTGTGCTCCTGGGAGGTAATATGGAGGAAGTATTTTAAAAATAGATTTCAGCTCCAACAGTCCTATTTACAACATTCAAAAGCTGCGTACATAATCGTGTTCCAGTGGTGTGAATTTGAGCTCATGCTGCTCTGAGACGCATTGTTTTTTCGCAGTCAACGTCCGAACGAGTGGACACAGGCCCAATCTCTGAGTGGTTTCTGGGTGGTTCACTAAAAGTTCAATGACACACATACATCACACATACATCCAATCATCATGCTTTCAAAAAGGTCAAGCATGGACAAATTATTTTAAGGGTTACAGGCGTATTAAAGCACCCATGTGCATAAAACAATATAGTGTACACTCTCATTCGTGAACGCTCACGAACACAGTTTGCTTGCTTACTAATCTTCAGCCTGTGAAGCAGTGCTGGAAGGTGTTTTCTTACAGTATTGTAAGTTTGCATGAACACACAGGGGAAACGCACACACAGAAATCAACAAAATGTCCCTTCCTCACATATTAGCATGGCACTGCCACAGAGTGAGTCAAATACAACTCTTTTACACACACAAAGTAGCATGCCAATATTGATTTTTGAGTAAATACGTGTCTAGACTGCAAAAATACAAGAGAGAATCTGCATGCCAAGAGAGAAGAATGACGAGATGACTTAATAAGCACTCACACCAGCTAATGGGAGCGTGGGTGAAGGAGAAGGGGAGTAAATGAGAGAATAGATGGAGGCATAAAAGAGAGAGAAGAGAGAGAGAGAGGTAGAGAGTGGAAGGTGCCAGGAACAGATTGGTGGCAAGTGAATGCGATGGGGGAAATTAGAAGAAAACCAGATAAATGGAAACAAGCTATAAATGGAGGGGGAGCAAAAAATAAAAAATAAAAGGGAGAAACAACAGAAAGAAGAGAAAGCAGTGGGGTAAATAAAAGATTAAAAGATGTGGAACTGTGAAAAAATTACTACAGGGAAAATATTCAAACAACATTGCTGCTGAGAGCAATAGAAGAAGGCTGAAAACAAATGAAAATATCACCAGGGAGCAGAGAAAAATGCGAGGAGAGAGATATGAGTTGTCAGAGGCCACTACAATAAATGAGTAAGAAAACAGCAGCTAGCCTGCCAGAAAAAAACCAAGCTCAAGACAACAGGTAGGAGAAAACTCCTACCACAGACAGGCTGGCAGGAAAGAGACAAGAACACTTGACAAAAAATAAAGCAAGCTGCGAGAACAACAACCAATCTTGATGAAAACTGACATTTCAGACAAGCATGCATGTAAATATTCAGGCAGGAGCAGAATGCACACACAGTGTGGTGGGGTTTTTTTCCACAGTGATGAGCTTGTGCTCAGAGGATCAATCATGTAGAAATCTAATCTCACAATATTACAGTCGTGCACTGGTCTCTCCCTCAGTGTTGCGATCCCGGATAACAAATTATCTGCAACACCACAGAATAGGTAGTAGCACACATACAAACCCCTGCTGCACTAATCCTGCATACAGCTAACATGTTAGAGCACAAGCAGGAGAGAGACACTAAAGTCCTACAACACAATGTCAAAAAACAAACAAATAGCTCCAGCTCAACATCCCATTCCTTCACGTTTCTGCAGGGCTTTTGTGGAGGTTAAAGCAAGTCATATTTCACACATTTGCTCAATGAGACTGCATCTACAACCTCCTAATTTTTCAAAATAGCAACAAATTTACACCTTGCATTTTAAAAACCCAGGGGGAAAGGTGGTTGTTTGAGCTACTGGGAAAGAAAAATGCTTATTCATGTGCACTCATGTTGAAAATGCCCTGTATGGTCAAATTTGCACTGGAAAACAATAATAGCTGCCTCAACAAATACATTTAAAAACTCCACACTATTAATATGTGATATTTTTACTCTGGCATTGATCTCCTGTGTAGTGTGCCCAGCCATTGGAGCAGCCAGGTTGGATTTGTTAGATTTATACAAATGAGATTTACAAGACTGTATTAGAATGAGTAAAGAGGAAGTGAAGCATTTCTCACAGGCAACAGGTTTTCAAACAAAAATCTCCCTTTCTGAGTCATCTGCATACAGTACATGAATCTCTAAGCATGGCTGCTCTGTCTCTTTCTGATGGCCTTGACTTAGTTAGGAATACCCCAATCTCATCAAACTCCCCTCACCCACTCCCCAAACTACTCCCGCCCCACAACTGACATCTTTTGTTGCCATGGCTACCGTGCTTCCAAGGTAACAGCAAGCCGGAAAAGCAGTGTGTGAGCAGAGTGACAAATACCTTCGACATGTGTGTGTTTACCAGTGTCGATCCTGGCATCTGCACAAACAGCCAGACAGACAGAATAGCACACGTACACACACACAGACTCAGATGTAGTCGAAGGAGACGTCTCTTACTTTCTTCCCTTGGTTTGTTCTGTCAGAAAAGATATGCTCAACAATAATCACATGGGTGCACACAAACACCAACACAGTGTAGCACCAACACTTTTTTTAGACTAAAAAAAAAACTCTTTTTCCTCTGGGAACACCTGTTGGTCTCTTTCTGTCTCTCTTTCTTGCACATACACTACAAACAATACAATAATAATAATGACATACTTTGATTCCCTTGGGAAAATTGTCGTTGGACGGCTGCCAGACAGAACCTGTCGGTGCTACTATGGGGTCTCAGGGTCTTTCGGGGAACTGAATGGCTCACCCTTGGGTTTGTAAACTGCTCTACCCACTGAGCTACTATGACCTCTTTCATGCACCAGAACCAAAGGACCAGTTAATAATCTTTTCTTTGCAGCATGTATAGTACGTGAGCCGTATATTTGTATTATACTGAGTAAATGTGCTTAAGAGGCAAAAACATGTTGCTAAAAGTTTTTATAAGTGCATGCTTATATGTTATGTTATTTACAGTATATGTGTATGTAAGAAAAAGACAAACATACATTCTGTTTCTGTTTACATACAGTGTTTGTGTGTTTGTGTGAGGGGGTGCACATATATATCTATGTAAGTGTGTCCGTGTTTGTGTGTGTATTCTCACCCCTAGACGGCCTCCTCTGCTTGGTCTGCATGGTCAGTGTACCCACCACAGCCCCCATGTTTGCTGTTGTCGTCGTGGAAACAAGCGCGTCTGTATGCTGAAGTCTGTATCTCTTCGTCACGTGTTTGAAAGGCTACAACACACACACACACTCAGTCGCCCTCTTTTCTCTTCTCATCCTCCTCTCTCTCCTTCTCTCCTCCTCCTTTCTCAATGGTTGCTCTTGCCAGAAACCCTCTTTTTATCATCCATCCTTTCATGCTTTCTCACTCCATCTCACAGTGCTCCACCTCGCCTTCTCTCTCACTCTCCTTTTTCTCACCCACACTCTCCTACTCTATATGTCCCACCCTCCCGTTTTCCAGTTTTTTCATTAGGGTTTGTAGCCTCCCACCCTCCCTCTCTCACGCTAGCTCCCTCCCACCTTTGCTGCAAGCCAAAAGCCAGAGAGGAACATCAGTGATTCAGTATGAAATCGCCAGGATGTTGATTCACTAAATTATAAATTAATATGAGCGTACCCATCGATTTGTAGATGATAACACTCCATGAAAAACACAACACAAATATGCCCTGTTACATTTTCACACCAAAATGCATCTGCTTTCCTCTGGTGGATGACAAATATGCAAATAGATGCAAACTCAAATTGACTAGAGAGGTAAATATGAATTATGAGGGAAGGGAGGACTTGCATGTGACAAAAATTAGGATGATCCCTGTGCAATACCTCAGTTTTTCCTCAACATCAGTGTTTGTTCATCTAAATGCCATTTCAATCCATCAACATCTTTACTTCCTCTGTCTGCCATTCCTGTTCATTCATCCATAATACCCCCACATGCACACTGACAGGATGTATAAAGGGATGGATAGAGTACTGGTGGAGGAAGATTTGCTCTCAGGGCAGGAAGAAAAGATGGAAGAGAGACATGAAGACAGCAAGAAAAAGGAAATGAGAGAAAAATCCTCAAGTCAAGAACGTGAAGAGGGAGAGATTAAAAGCAGGAAAAGGCAAAGGAGAAGAATGAGATATTTAATAGGGTGGAAACAGATGGATCAAGACAAGTGTCGGCTAATACTGCAGGAGTGTGTGCTCTTGTCTGGAAGAACTGCACACACCAGATTAAATCACTTTTTAATTACAGCCTGATCAATACTAACAAGGTATACAGACTTACATGATGAAAGTACAAAAAGACAATTTGGAAGACACTCACAGATAACAAACTACATTAAATATGCTGTGCTTGTGCTACATACATAAAATAAACATATAAAGTATATTTCAAGGATGCAGCGGTGAAAGAAGTACTCAGATTGTTAATGTTTAAGAAAAAGTAGAAATAACCACACGCTGTAAATACAGCAGTAAAATTCCTGCTTTCAGATATTTACACATATAAATGCAAACAAGTATTAACAGTATGCAGTAGTTGAAATAGTATGTTGTTGTATTTATTATGTACAGTGTACACCTGTACATGTATCCACTGCCATCGCAAAAAAGGTCTGCAATAAAATCATATTTGAAAACAGTTTTAATGTCACAAAGGTGTTAATTTAGTAACATGTTTTAGCACCAAAGTTAGTGATGATGTTGTTCTTGACTGCACAATGCTAAGACTGGTTTTCAGTATTCTACCAATGCCATGTACCTGTATGCAAATAAAACAAAACCTTTAGAAACACTTGAACCTGAACATGAAAATACAAAATGGTGAAAAGTGATGGTGACCGCCTAAAATGGAGTCAGACCTGTGGCTGCAGATGGAGGACAGTTGTGTGCGTTTTCTTGCCAAACAAGGTTTTGGCTCAGAAGGGTGGCTCGCGGGAACAGAGGATATGTGATGGAGGCCGATCTTGAGCTCTTGATACAGACATTCAGTTTGTCCGTTGGTCTGCAAATTAAACTCTGAAAACAGGCTGATGGATACGCCCAACAGACGGCAAAACTAAGCCAAGAACTTGGCCTGAAGACCTGGTTGATCAGAGCCTCTGTCATCTCTTTGGCTGTTGGTAACTTCGGCAAGGGGATGAAGTGGACTATTTTCAAAATCCTGCCCACCACTGACATTCCTCCAGAAACCGGCCGACCAGTGATAAAATCAAGGTAGATGTGAAGACACAGGGTCATCAGATTTGGGGTCTAACCGTCTGAATAGAGCATCTGTTTTATGGCTCTTGCACTTCGGGCGGTATAGGACAGACAAAACCGGAACCAGCTGAAAAAGAGATACCATCTAGCCTTGGCGCACATTAAGGTCTGTGACTAAGCGAATGTACTCCGAACTGTACAATGCGAACTGTACAGGTTGTTATGGTTCGCATTCAACCTGCAAGAGAAAAAGGCACAGGAGCTAGAACTGCTCCCACTTCAGTGTCTGAAGTGCCAACCTTAATGACGAACTGCCTGGAGAAGTCATGTAGAATCAGGAAATCAGCAGACAAAAAACATCCTATGTGAAGTCTCTTTGGCTGTTGGTAACTTCGGCAAGGGGATGAAGTGGACTATTTTTAAGTGAAGGTGAAGGGATGTTAAATGCCGTCTTCCATTCATCTTGTTTTCTATAAATGGTGGGCCGAGGAGATGAACGTAAGAGGATACCAGTTCTTGATTGTAATGCTGTTGAGTCCTTTGTAGTCAATACAGGGTCCACCATACCTTTTATTCCCCCACAAAATGAAGCCAGCCAGATGAAGGTCAGATGAGTGCAGCAGCCAGGAATTCAGAGATGTAAGAGTTCATTGTCTGATGTTCAGGTTCAGAATGCGAGTATAGTCTGCTACGGGGTGGTGTAGTGCCTGGAAGATCAATACCACAGTCAGGAGGCAGAGATATAGTTAAAAGTTTCTTAAATACCTCCTTAAGATCCAGATATTCAGGGTGAACAGCATCAGGATCAGGAAATTCACCAGAAACATCTTTGACATGAGGAGGAGGAAAAGCACCACAGGAAGAGTTTGACCTGACTGCCAATCAATGTGGTGATTATAGTAGTTCAACCAGGTGTTACCTAGGATCAAGAGTAGGTCTGGAGAACGGATTACATGAAATAAAATGTTTTTGTGGTGATTGTCAGTTATCAAATGAATGATTGTCAAATGAACAGAGATTGGAAGACGGGAGATTAGGGTCTTGGTCAGTGATCGGCTCAGCAGTGCTCTCCCACATGCTGCTGAGCCATAACCTTTTACGTAGCAATCCTTCATCCAGTGTCCCAAGCCTCCACAATGTAGGCATAGGTTAGTTCGGAAACAGTGCTGACGTTCTTCAGGGGAGAGGCAAGTTCTTCCAGTCATCATGGGCTTGAATGAGTAAGAAGTTGATAATCCTTTCAATAATCAGAGTTAAGCCAAGCCTCATGCCCAACAATGGCATTTTCAACCTTAGAACACCAATCCTGTGGCTCTGATGGGTCCACGGTGGCCAGGTTATTCTGTGATGGGTTTCCGAAATTTGCAACCAATATGTACACTCAGGGTAATTTTAAAAGGATTATTGAATAGACAATAACATAATTTTATTGTGGAGAAGATGAGATAACTGGAGCCAATACCAGGGATGTAGTGCCAAAAGGTGCCCCAGATAGCCAAGATGACTGACAGCAGGTGAGCAGGTGGCCAGCATGGGTCCAGGAGAATTGACATCTGTCACATGAGTGGAGAACTGAGAAGAAGAACACTCTTAGGTGAAGTTAAGCTAGTGAAAACATAAGCACTAAATAACGAAATACTCATCTTCAGACACAACTGGAAAAGATTTACTAAAAAAAATCCAAAGACAGATATCGTTCTTTTTGTCTTATCAGAAGACCTCTTACACAAAAAAGTTGTCAGATCCAAATCCACAGTTCAATAATAGATACATTTCAGAAACAGGTCCCATGTCCAGACTACACAGAGATACCAGGGACTTACAGAACCGAGGGAAGAGATGGTGCGTTATCGACAGAAAACAGCCAAACGGTAGTTTGTCAGGAGACTGCTGGTCATCAACAGGTTTCGTCTAATTAAATAAGTCAGAACAGGCAAACTGACTTAGAGCTGGCTCAACCTAGCAAAGAGACGGGGACTAAAGATCTCTTAAATAATCCCTTTACAGGTGTTATTACTTGCCTGACAAACCTTGATATATGACCTGATATACCAGTTCTAAGGGCTGAACCTTGACAGTCGGTATGCCTGTGTCTGCAAATTAACAAGTAAAGTAAACATAGCTCTAATATTATTTTCAGACCACTAAATTTTACTAAATATAAAAAAATAATGTTTCAGAGTTACAATTGCTTCTGTGAATGATGCATATGTCAGGTTTTATGGCCAAACTTTTACTAGCTGAGTTGGTTAATAGACACGTTGTCCTTTTATATCAAGCCAGTCGTCTGTAATAATGCTTCTGAAAATGTGGCAACTGCTCTAAATATGGGGCAGTTTTTGTCTGCTGATGGTGAATAATGAACCAGGCGTGATTGTTATGAAGCCATATGGGAAGATTTAGCTGGAAAGATTTAGTTTGGTGAGTAAAAAAAAAATGCAATCTGTTTCTGTGAAAATGTGCTCATGAATGCTTGTGTGTGTGTGTGTGTGTGTGTGTGTGTGTGTGTGTGTGTGTGTGTGTGTGTGTGTGTGTGTGTGTGTGTGTGTTTTTCATAACACAGAGAGAGAGAGACAGAATGGACAGCAGTGGGGAGTAATATTTTCACTCTTCCCACATACACACGCTTACACACACAAAAACAAATGTACGCACATACATTGTGCACACGCATCTATCGTGAGTAGAAAAAAATGTCCGATCATACGGTGAGGTCTCTGTGGACGCATGCAAACAGCATTCTGCCCCATGAAGCATCACCATTTCCTGCTACAGACACAAACACTATGGTTTTCCTCTCTGTTTGCTCTGCTATAAAACACAGAGCTTGTATTGTGACTACAGCAGGATAGGGTATTGTAGTTATTTCTCCCTATCTTAGCTGCACCCTGCTTCACCTTTAGCCTTAAACCATGTCTATCCATCTCTCTCCACCCACTCATCTATGAATTTGTCTGCAGGCTTACAGCCTACACCAACACGCCTCTACCTAGCCATCGCTACATATAAATCTCTTTGCATGTCTCAGCCTGGTGTTCCTGTCGTTTCAAACACCATTTCTGGCTTGTTACACAACTCAAATTTCCATCTCTCGCTATCTCCCTCCGGTCTCTGACAGGCCCACTTCCATTCACTGACAGAAGTGCTTCTTCTTCTAGTAATAATTTCAAAGTCTGTCTGTAGAGCTAAGAGAAAAACTGAGATGTTCGAGTGTGTGTGCATGTATATTTGTTTTTGTGTTTCTGTGTACAATATTGGTGCTGAATTGCCTGGTGTTTTTCTGTAGCCATGTGAGGAATTGTCTGCAGATCTCTTTGCAAGAGCCCTGTATCACTTTTAAGGAAAGAGAGGATAAGAGAGATAGAATAGGAGAAGAACAGCAAGAGAAGCAAGAGGTAGGACAGCATTAGACTGAAGGAAAAAGCAGCAAAGGCAGAGATAGAAACCTAGAATCTTTGGCAATGAAAGAAGAAGAATCAAAAGGAGGAAACACACCAGGAAAGCTTCCAGCGGGAGATTAGAGTGTGATGCAGAGAGCAAAAGAAAAAGAAAGAAGTGGGTAACAAGAGCCAGGAGAGTGGGCGAGTGGCATCGCAAGAAAGAAAAGGCAGAGAAAAGAGCGTGAGTGGGACATGTAAACATTACATTTCCGGAGAAGAGGAGGGAAGAACAAAGAGAATGAGAAAAAAATGGGGGAGCTAGTATGAGAGAAAATGAAAATCTAAAGATCTTGATTAAAAATGAAATGCTGGGTGGAAGCTTTAGAAAATCAGCTCAGCTTCTCAGAGCTGGACATTCAGACCAACCTCAGTGTTTACATGCAGGCCTACAACATTAAAAAACACTCTTTTCCTCTCAAAGGATCCATTCCAGCATTTATAGGTAACGAATCAATCAACCCCTCTGCATGACACTATTTTGTAATCTTCCCGTGCTATGTAATTTCTTATCGGGAGCAGCTTTAAACAGTGAAGAACATGTCTATTAGGAAAATCAATACTAATATCTACCACTGTCCAAATTGCTTCTCGCACAGACATTCCCCTGTATCTTTATTAGTGGCCGCATGCTGGGCCTCTTGCTGGCTCTCATCACATTATGAAAAGAGTGAATAAATAAAGGAGCCTCTGGTGCCATCTGGAAAGAGAGGCAGAAGAGAACGAAGATAAGGAGTCAAGTAAGTAGGTACATAGCTAAATGTAAATAAGCAAGAACTAATGACGGAGGGGAGGAAAGATGTGTGAAAGTGTAGTAAAAAGAGAAGTAAAGCACACTAAACTGAGAAGTTGGAGGGAGTCAAATCAGGAGATACAGTTTGAATTGAAGACAGTGAGTTTTTGTTTTATTTAGTGCATAATTACCTTTGTGCTTTCTTCACACTGCCACAGCTTTTTTATATCTCAAAAGTCACTTCAGTAATAAATTGTTACTAGTCACTTTCTGATGTTCTGCTGCCTCATTTAGAAGTTAGAAATATGTTTTTATCTGTAGGGCTTAATTAGAGCAATGAATATGTATGTAAGTAGATGTAAAAGATACAAAATGCTAAGTTGTGACTGCTTCTGCTGGAGTGATTTAAGAAAAGAAAATGTGTTCCAATTACTTTTTTGATTTACTTAACCTACAATAAACTATTTTCATGCTCTGCTTTTGTCATGTCCAGTAACTGCTAAGGGAAGAAAACATTTTTTCATATTGGCTAAAATTTAAATTAAGTCATATGTCAGGTTGTTGTACTGCATGTGATGTAAAATGCAAGCCAGTAACATTTACTCTTTATTCTATATGGCTCTCAGTTCATCTGTCACATTAATTTAGCTCAAGTGATGCGCATCACTGCTGTCATAACATGTGCAAACAGGCTGAACCATATAGTCAGAGCTATCTATACTCATTATCTGCATGTCCTCTGTTTGCTCCAGCACTGCAAAGGCCTGAGGATGAGCACAGGGATGAGCTGTCTATGAAAATAAATTGCATAGAAAATGTTGCTTATCTTTGTAGAACTGAGCAAAAACATTGCCTTCAAATGTTATGCAAATTAAGTGTCTTTTTACAGTATATTGATTTTTTTATTTATCGAATCTGTTAAATGTGGGATTTAATTTGTAACACTAAAAGATCAAACACTGACAGAGGATCTTAAATCATGAGTAGATTTGAAATGGAAATGATACTTCTTCCAGTATCTACACAGTGAACACTAGAGCGTGAAGAAATATGAGATGTGAGGATGTAATATCATAATTCCATCATTACACACTTATACTCACACACAAACACACACATGCTTCGGGCATGGGATTAACCAGAAACCTGTTTTCATATTACTGCGTGCCCAATAAAGGTCTATTGCTGGCTTAATTGGCCCTTTCGGTGCACTCCTTTTGATGTAGAGGGATGAGAGAGAAGGGTGGAAACTGTAAAGCCTATTAAAGAAAGTGGGCTGCTCTTTAGCCCTGCAGCGAAACATTGGAGGGAAACGTTAAGCCAAACACACTTGTTCTCCAGAAGACTCACATGAACTCACACATCTATTTACATGCATGCTGCTGGCCCCAAACTAAAACGCTACATAGTTAGTGAAACTTCAAACCTTTGAAGTGATCTTAGAGTAGGACAAGGCTATCTGTGCAAAACTCAGAGAGATGTGAGGATTCAAGAGAGTGAAAGAGACAGAAACTCCGAGATCAACAGTATAAGAAGGCAAGTAGCCGCAGATCAAGAAAACAGCAAGTAAAGTGAACGCAGAAGGAAAAAACGTGAAAGAAGACACACATAGAAGAAAAAATAAGGAGGTGAAATGAGGTGATAAAGCGAGAAAGACAGAGAGAGAGAGAGAGAGAGAGAGAGAGAGAGTAAAAATTAGCTTGACAGAGTGCAAGAATACAAGAATACAGAGAAATGAAAATAGAGGCAAAAACAAATGGAGCGAATGGACAGGGAGATGAATGTGTCGGCAGGCTGCAGGTTTTGTAGTTTATAACATACCCGCAGGGAAATATTTCATACGAGCAGAGTAGTTTGCGCAGAGTGACAGAGGATACATTTCTTTTTTTTGCTACAGGTGAAAACCGATACATGTAGATAAATGCCTTAACGCCGATCTGTGACCATATGAGCTGGTCAGGACATTGGTTAATGCTTCTGCTTTTATTTCTTCCCTAATGGAAACGTTGTGACTTTATGTAGGCCACAGCATTCATTTAGCACACTGAAAACAAAAACACCTGCTCTAGTTTGTGTACCAACTTTCATCAGTTCATTTTGCGCATATCCTCGCCATGAAATTCCAGACAGGACTGGAAATGGGTTGCATTTGTTTAGAGCTTTTATACCAAAATCCCATTCTGTATTTACCATGCCATTAGTATTCAACCTGGTCTACCTCCAAGACCACCTCTGCCAGATAATAATGAATAATTATGGGATAAATCCCGGAATAAGATTTATTCTGCATCATCTGCGTCATTCCAAAGCAAATGTTCTCATTTTTACCAGTACCCATGTCTACTTGTCATAGGTTTAATAAACATGAATACAGTGAATCAACCCATACATTTTTATTCCTTTTTATTATTCCTCAGATTTATATTGAGGCCACTATGGCAGATCCCAAATTTTGGGTTGAGAACCAGTGCTCGAAGAGCTCTTAAATTACACCAATGTTTTAACTTTTTGTCAGCAGATAATTGGCTGAACACTTTTTTGTAAGCTGTAGACGCTTTTTTGTAAATTCCAAGGAAAGTCACGAATCATAATATCTAAGTCTTTTTGATTTTTTCCAGTCACATCTAAAGTCATCCAGCTAATGACTTTGACTAAAGTCCCCGCGGCACTGGATCCTAGAAAAATCATTTTCATCCTGAAAAAGTCTGTATTTTCAGCAATTTTACTTTGAATCCATCTCAGCTGGTTGTTGCCTCATGTTGAGTTGTGATCAAGGATGGGCCAACCTTCCATGCAAAGTGAATCCTGCCCTGCTTTCATTAGGCCACTTTTTATAACACTGCAGCAGATGGTGAAACATACACACACATATATACACACACACATTTGCTGACACTCACACTGGAGCCCCCTGAGGAGCAAGCTTGCCTTCTCTCTCAACTTTTCTCATTTTTTCTTCACTTTTACTCATCTATTGCTTCTTCCTCACACCCTAACAGCTCAAACTTCAAAGTGGCTGCTATTTAGAGATTTAGAGGTTACCCTAACTGGAGGAGAGCCTTTTCCTGAACAAAACTGGCTAAAAATACATGCTTGGTAAGCATTTTTTGTCTACACTAACTAGTAAATGGGTTGTGCTTGAAATGGAAGAGGACAACATGGCCGAGTTTCTGACATGTGTGTTTTCTCTGTCGCATAATATAGGTTTCATATTTTAGACAGCAGGAAACATCCACCTTGAATATGTGCTTCAAATATCTGTTCAGCACAGATCAGAAGTATCTGCTGAGAGCTGTTGCCATGCAATGAAATGAGGCGCATGTCGGGAATTAAAATAAACAACCCACGCAGGAAGCTATATATGCCTATTTCAGAAAACCATTTACAGGGTCTCCGAAGTGTTTTTAAAGCTATTTCAAATACTCTGTGTGGGGCCAACTACAATGTTTGACAGCTGAAAGGTATTTTCCCTGGGGGATTTACTCAACATCATTTCACAGCCTGTTTAACAGTCTGTGTGTTACATATATGTTATGCAGTCTGTGTGTCACTCTGCTTGATGATGTTTCTCCTGTTTCCTGTCTCTTGACTGTCTGTGACGTAGCTCTGTATCTCCCGGCAATAACCATCAAGTTTGAGGTCAACACACGCAGGACAGACCATGGCCAAAGGCTGACAGATTACACCATACTGATTCACTGCATGCATTCACACTCCACTGGCACCTCACACCACACACAAAATATATGAACCCTTACAAGCCCCTGCATTTTGTAAAAAGCATGGTGTTTTTGTGAAGCTGTTCACATGTATGAATGAATGCACACATTAGCACAGATGTGCCAGTTTTCTCCTGTCAAAGATAAGGAGCAAGTTGGTTTGGAGAGCAGACGGAGATAAATATTATCACCCTTTATAGACATATTTAATGGCACAGCTGCACACATATACAACAGTATACAGTATTTATTCCTAAACCCACAGTGGACAGATGGCCTCAAGATTGCACCATAAACCAATAATAAATTAAAAATTTTTTACAACTTTACATTGCTGCCCAGTATACTTTCAGCTCATTCCCATAATGCACTTCTTGTGCAATATTCATGACGGAGAGCAAACATGTCAGACTCCATCATTAAGGCTCGAACAACATAACAGGTACTACTGTCATACGACATGCACATGTGCTCACGTTGAAACACAAAACCACATCCCCAGTGTGAAGGGAATAGTCATTGATATTTAAATAGAAATAAATTCTTACCTTTATGGAAGTTCACCTGCTTGGGTTGCATGGAAAAGGTTCCCATCACAAGACCCATGTTGACTTTTGGCCGCAGACAGGTTGTGTATACGAGTGGGATTGTGTGTCTGGTCGTGAATAGTATAGTAAAAAGGTGTGCTAGTGAGTCTCCGTACAGTAGATGTGTGTATGTTGTAATTAAGTTAGTCCATCAACCAGCTGTATGTGCGGAAGTACAGATATCACTTCTCATGCTGCCTCACACCCACACAGCTCGGCTGCTTCTGCTCGAGGGTGAGTGTGTGTCTGTGTGAGTGAGTGAAAAAGAGAGAGAGAGAGAGAGATGTGTGTGAGAGAGAGAGCGTGTGTGTAAATGAAATAGAGGGCGCACATGCACTCTGGAGCTACCTTTGTCTATTCTGTCACTGAAGCTGCCTATTTTACATCCCCTCTGTCTCTCTGTCTGCCTCACACACCCTCCTGCTTCCACTCTGTCTATCCTAACTCTCTCTTTCTCTCTCTCTCTCAGTGTGTCTCCCGCCACCAGACTGTCATTCCATCAATTCCTCTGTGCCTCTTTATGTATCTGCTACTCTCTGTTTCTGCTTCTCTCTGCTCCCTCTTCCCCTCCTATTCGTCTCATTCGCTCCGTCTCTTTGTCTGTCTGGTGGGGAAAGAGGGATTGCACACTGTTGCACGGGAAAAAGACAGAGACACACAGAGGGGGAGAGGGGTGTGTGGGGAAAATGAAACTATAAGGAGAGCTAAAAGAGAGCAGGAAAAATAAATGAGAAACCAATGAGAAGGAAGAGGAGGGAAGGGGGAGTAAAGAAAAGAGATAAATTAGAGGAATATACAAACAACAGGGTAGTAAGGGGAGGGGGAGGTAGCGAAGGGAGTGAAAGAGAGAGATAGTGTGAGATGAAGAGTGCAAGAGGTGAGGGGAGATAAGGGAGAGCTAGGCTGATCTGTCCCCCTTTACTATTCAGCAGACAAACAGTCTGACTGTGGAGAGTGTATTTGCTGCTTTATCTCTACATGGAGTCTGACAGGTGTGTGTCTGTGCGTGTGTGTATGTGTGTAATTATTCTGCTACCCAGCGGGTGGGTCAAAGACAAAGCCCCGCACATCTGACACAACCACGTTTGGAGGAACGCCAACTTGCATATGTCAGTGCCACGCTGTATCAGACGTTTTTTTTTGCTCTCGAGTGTAGCCGATGAATCCATCAGCTGCACACACATGCAGACACACAGCTCACAAACCCTTAACAACAACACAATCAGGGGAAAGACACCACGTCACACCAAGGTCTACCTCTCAAATGTACTCCTCTGTCAGTGACGCTTAACCCCTTGCTGCACTCCGTGTAACACCCTGCTGTTGAGATTGGCGGGCTGCACTAATGCTATTGACTGCAGCCTCTATTGAAATTCATTGCGTGGATTTAGTTAAGAAAACTATTTACAGCCAAGTCATCACTGTGGCTGAGTTAAGGCCATCAAGGCCAATGATAAAGCCATTAGGGCATAACCTTCATTAAAAGCCACTGGCTGCAGTAAGCTGCACACTGAAGATCAATGCAGAGTAAAAACAAGAGAGGGATAAAAAGCAGCAGAGAAAGGGAGATTGACGAACAAAGTGAGAAAAAAGGAGCACTGCAGGGCAGTAGTGTGTGCATAATGGTGAGAGACATTTTTGGGTATGCAAGAGCGCACCCCAACACATACTTCCTCTTTTCCCTTTTTGTAGCTCTGCGGAAAGAGGCAGATCTGACAGCGGTTTCTAATCAAAATCAAACAAACACTTTTTACACAGCTACACATTCACGCACACAAACATGCTCAAACACCCACTGGTTAGCACAAGTGAGACAGGCAATATATCAACAGAGAGAAACAGGTCTTTAAATACACACTACAGCAGCGACACACACACACACACACACACACACACACACACGCTGATTGAATTCTGAAAGCTGGGCTGAATAGACGAGATAAGGAAGCGTGATTTGCTGTAGTGATGATGTTAAACTTCAGTTGAGAGGTTACATAAACATCTAACAGTGGCGAGAAAGACTTTGGTTGATCAAACACTTTGAAAAGCTACTGGATAAACTGAAAAAACACAAAGCATAAAAGCTGCAAACTGGGCTGCTTTGGACATTTTCAAAAGTTTGAACAGCACTGAATGAACTTATTTAAAGAAATCAGGATGAATCAGTGAATAAACTAAAGAATTGTCAAGTTTCTTGGAAACAATATTTGACAAACCAATCTTACAACAATGGGCTAAAGAAGCCTTTGTAGTATGATCAAAAGCTCCTTTGCTTTTTCCAAGGTCAAGACAAAATCTCAACTCTGAAAGTCAGCATGGATGAGAACTCTTTGTTCAGGAAGCAGAAAAGCTCTTCAATATCCCCATCCTGAACTGAGAAACTACTGAAAGAGCACAAACCTACAATGCATGACTGATTTTTGCTAAATGAAGTATAACTATCATCACATCTACGATGTATTATGATTTATTGGTACCCGTATGTGTGTTATTAGGTTCTAAAGTCGATTAGCTTCTCTGCTATAGCTAAAAATTTAATCAGAGAAAGGTTTTTATTTTTTTGTGAATAATCAATTGCTTGAAGATTTGCTGTTAGTAAATTAAAATTAAAAAGACAGACTGGGCTGTTGTAGTTGTGGAGAACACTGTGGGTAAGACAGTGAAACTCCAGGGGAACCAGGCAGCTGTCTGTAAAAACCTGACTATAAGAGGCCACCATGTTAACTGGAAAACGGTCAGAGTTACCAATCAAGAGGCTGTGTAGGGACAGAGACAGACAAAGGAGGACATTCATACTCAAAGTCAGAGACAGAGGTTACAATCTCACCCCCTATAGCACCTGACTGGTTGTCCTTATTTAGGTCATGTGAACTTCAGTTTTCTGAAGATGGCTGTGAGATCAAACAAAACACATATTGACATATTGTATAAAAGTTTTTTGAGCAAGTCAGCATGAAATTAATTTCTGATCGACAGGGACATGGTTAAGGTTTGTTGAACGTTTAGTTAAAAAACCACTTGTTTACAGTTTGGGAAAGGTTTCAGGTTAGGGGACTTTGTGGTTACGTAATCACTACAATCATTGCATTGACATTTGGTGACCAATCCAACCAACCCAGTCTTTTCCATCTGTGGGGTTTTAAAGGGATACAACAATGTCACACAATTTCCTTCTATGCGAATGATGGAAAAAGCCGTTAAGGGTGGCAAGTAGCTCAGTGGGTAGAGTGGTGGTCTATGAACCTGAGGTCGAGCAGTTCGATTCCCAACAGGTTACATGTCAAGGTTTCCTTAGACAAAACGCAGAATCCCCATAGCAGCACCGACACGTACTGGCTAACAGCAATTTAAACAACAATTTCCCCAAGGAGATCAATAAAATATATCATTCCTACAGACACAAGAGCTGTGTGCCAAATGTAAACATACTGTTTCTGTGCATTTGCTGAAGCTACTGATGCTGACATCATTTTCTTGGAGGTTTCCTGTAATTTAGCTCTATATTTTGTGTTTTGCTTTTTAAGATTATGAATCCATGAAATGATAAGTTACATAACAATGTGATTATATTATCCTTGCTTTAATTCTATTTTATCACATATTTCTGCTGTATATCTGTCAAGGTTCAAACCCAGCACAAAGTCACCACCATTATCTAATACTTTTTATTATTCATAGGTCTTGGAAACACCCTACTGACAAACACAAACAGACAAAATAAGTGAGCCATTAAGTTCTCAGTGGTTTAACCAGCGAAACCCAAATAGCTTTGCAGATCTGCAGTTGCAGTGTAATAACACTAACAGCAACAGGTTCATCACATTAGGCCGAGCGCCAAACTCTTCCAGAACATTAAGCCTGACATCGTCTGCGCTGCGACTCAGTCCTGTCCAGGTTGCTGTGGATCATTCTGAGTGCCAACCTACTGCCTTCTCATCATTTATTAACCATTACACAATGGACCTTTTACTAGACTGAGATGCTGTCTGGATAGATTGACCAAGGCTAAGGCAAGAAAAACATGGGATTAGACTGTGGGGTTGAAAGGTAGAATACATTTGACAGCAGGGAGAGGAGGTGTTGACAAGCAGCTAATGTGGTAAGCAGGCAGTGAATAATAAATTGGCTGGTTAGTTGCTGCCTGGTCTTATCAGAGGAAGGCTGGGCAAAATCTGTCCTAGTGGTGACCACAGAGTGGAGGGCAGTGAGACGAAAGAATATGGAGAGCAGCACGGAGGAGAAAGAAATGAGATGAGGGGCAATAACTGTGGAAAGGGAGGTGACTGAGGAGGAGAAAACAGCAAGACAAATGAGAGTGGAGAGTTGGCAATAGATGGGGGGGAGGTCAGGGAGTGAAAGGGAGAAGGTGGAAAGAAGCGAATTAGAGCAGAGAATTGGGAGGACAGAGTAGATGGAGGGGTGATATGTGCAGCGGAAAGAAAGGAGGGAGGGTGTGGGTGCTGTAGAGAATGATAGAGACAGGATGGCAGAACAGAGGGAGGGAGTGAAAAAAAGAAAGGAGCAGTCAGAACAGTGAGATGAAGTACAAAGAGGGAAAAGTGAAAACACACCTGACCACTTAACTGGCTCAAATGGGCTCAGCGTTGTCTGAGTCATCAGCACAAATGGATTAATTTACTGGAGTGAGGAGCAGAGGAGACGAGCTCAACGACCCTGACAGACATGGGAATGAGGTGTAACACAGCTGAGATCGGCCAATTCCTGGTGCAAAGAGTCAATCACACGTCTGTTTTCCTAAACAAAGCTAAACGTGTCAGTTACTGCTACACAGGCTACAAACTAGTCCAAGCTGTGCAACAAGGCCTGAGTGCGATCGATGTGCAGCAAAAGAAAACACTGCCAGAATCTATTTTGGCTCCAGAAAGGGTTTGTGCTAAAAATGCTGATACATAGCATATTTGCTTAAAAGATCATTTCACTCAAATTAGGAAAAGCTAATTCTATCGATTAGTATCTAGCTATGCAGATGGTATTTCTTTTTTTAAATCCAGGTTTTGAGACATGCATCTTTGAGATTTCAGCTGGAAAACGGGGAAAACAGAGGTAAAGGAAACTGGTGCTCAAAACCTTGAAAGTAAAACTTAAAACTACAACAGCAGCAAATCAGTAGGTTTCACTGGCACAGGGACCTTCAAATTTAAATTAATCAGCAACATTACCAATGATACACTATTGCCATGGTGATCCACTATTAATTGTTTAATAAATCTAGGATGATTACAATATGTTTAAGCTACTGTAATTTTTTAATCCATACGATGGATCACATGACAAATAAATATACATATTTATCAGGTGACAAGAAATATGGCTCCAAATTAATCAGCAACATTATTATTACCATCCATAGCTTCTTGACCATATCAGTTTAAGATTGGCCGAATAATGTCATGTTCACAAGCTCTTACTGTTTTCTCAAAATGTCAAGTAGCCAAGTGCAGCTAAGCTGATGAGACATCAACAGCCCCAAAAAGTAAGAATATGTTGAGTGTAGGGTTTATTGTTACACTGTAAGTTATTTTCCTTGACTTACTTTTACGTTCTGGGATGAAACAAGTTAATTATGCATGCTAACACAAAGCATTATGATAGTGATCATACTTGCTAAACATCAGCATGTTATCGTTTATCGTATTATCGTATCGTATCTAGTCTATGTCTATGTCTATCTAGTGCATGTGGTCATAGAGTGAGGGAATCTTTTTCATAGATGACCAGTGGTAACATTCTGAGGAAACTGTGGGGACTGTGTTGTTCACGCTTTGTTGTTGAGGTTTCCTTCCATGACAACAGTATTTCTCTCCTCAAGGCCACAGCTGCTATTTTTCCATCCCACATAGAATCTCTCTGAGAGATTCCCCACTGCACGCTGCCCACATACTTTATGTCACCTGTCAAAGATGTGAATGACTCCACTTTGTGGCCACCACCTAACCTACTCCCTCTCAGTCTCAACCCTGTCTGCTTGAGGTGAACTTTCCCAGAACATAATCCAGTAAGAATCACAGTAATGCCCAAGCTGTTTATCAATTCATCTTTCAGTGTGGCTGAAATATTTACTGGTCTCGTTTCACTATAAATGTTTTACAGACAGCATCACCTTGCCTGTGGGTGCTACTGTACTCACTGTCATACATCCACTACTATTCCTGGACACAGATACCTAACACATGACACAACAAAGTGTTTGCTTCTTCAAATGTGCAAATGAAAATACAATCTACATCTGTGTTAACTGCAGCCAAGTCTTATTTCTTTACCTAATGTTCTCCTGGTGGTTTGTACGAACTGAATACAAACACTATCTAGTCTATTGATTCATCTCCTCCAAGTGTTGCTTTTTCTCCTTTCTCAGCAGATGAGGTTGTGTTAATTGTATGCAGCTCGGGGATTGATTGCAGCGCTGGTGGTGAGATCCCCATCTCATCCCCCGAGAGCCTTTTCCATATGAATTATTATGCGTTATGTTTTGTATTAAACATTCAATGTGTCCCCTATGGCACATTAAAAGTGATATGACAGCATATTGGAGCAAAGTAGCAGCAGCACACCCACAAACTGGGAAAAGCACACATGCTCCTCTCTACATCAGAGTATGTCTACACAATGATGCACATATGTAAGCACGCACACACACACACACACACACACAACCTTCTGTCCCCTCATTTTTCTTTCTTTCCTGCTCTCTGTTCTTATTGACTCATCCATCCTACTTTCACTCCTTCTCTTCTCTGAATACAAAAGTGGAGTCAAGTCCCCCAGACTCTAAGCGAATATATGCTGGAAACAAAGGAGCTGCTGAATATTTCATTAAGCAGTTACTAGGAACACATCAGATCTTAGTCCTCGCGGTCAATGTTGATGAACTCTCATTTTTAGAAGTCCCCCCTCACTGTCCATCATCATTCATCATCCATCAAAGGAAGAGCTGTTTCATCAGCAAGCACTTTGAGATGTTAAAAATTTAAAGCTTCATTTGGTTAAGACTCAACTTCACTTTTGCTCTGATCTGTTCAGACAATGTGGAGATGTGTGGTTACAGTAATGGTGAAAAATAAGGAAGAGTAATCTGACGCCCTCTGCTGTGCAGTCGGAGGTACACAAATCTTAAGAAAAGACAAAATGCTGAGATTTAGTCAAGATATGTCTGAAATATTAAATGGACAAATAATAATCATTGTCATTAAAATAAGATCTGAAATAGCACACTGGAGACATCTTCAGCTGACATCACATTTTCATTTTAAAAATGAGCTCTTCCAGTTGAGGCACTAAACAGACAGGAAGGAGAAGAGGGCTGATTAAGATTGCATGTTCCTCCAATTCCCAACAGTAGTCCACTTTGAAGCTTGACAGGAGTCAGCACTTTTAAAGTTTCCTGTTTTGTTCCTGCAGGAACATTTCTGATTGCTGAAAAATTCTGTACAGGGAGGCATCAATCTGTTTATTATATTTCAGCAGTGAGTTCATATTTAAATGTTTTTTTGTGGTAAAACAGATAATGTCATGGAAGACAAGAGTTCGATATAAGAGAGACTATATACAGAATTCAAGATGCTGCACATGTCCATGCTCAAATCTGGCTGCAGAAAAGAAAATGATTTAGCTGTGTTTTCTATGTTCTTCTTTTCTATGTGGTTTTTCAGCCAAACAGGGTTTTGTTTGCTGATAGCTGCCATCAGGTACCTTCACCTGTGCCCAGACCCCCACTGTTCTGCATCCAAGTGGGTTGGATTTGTACACCGGTGGAAAGCACCAGAAGGCAGGCTGCACGTAGAGGATAAGTGAAATCATGCAGGCTGTTTATAGCCTGGCACATCTTGACAGTGTTTACAGGGTTTTCGGAGTTGACAGAAAGCTAAAGAGAAGTTTAGGGTTAAGGCAATGGAGGAAGTGACAGGCAGTCAGAGATGAACTAGAAATAGAGAGATGAAAGGGATTATGTCTAGTCACCCTGAGGCACAAAATGAGGGAGCAGAGCTTGAGAGAGGCCCGGAAATTTCCAGCGTGAGATTTCTGTGAACTAGATGCAAATAAATTCTATGGTACTAAAAACTGTCAGTAACCATCAGAGAAATGGTGAAACACAGGTATATATTTGAGGCTCAGATGCAAACAACTGCAAACATACTGATGTTTTTCAGCAGGATGTTTTAAACTTGAACTTTATTTTTAACTGTGAATAAAACAACTGTTATCTAAAGAATGAAAAGAGTTAGGCTGAAGATACAGGTTATTACACCCACCACTTACTTGAGACCACAAATTACCAGCTTAGAGCCATTCTGATAACTTATTTAAACCTTTTGTAAACGGAACAATCGTGTTACACATTTTGATTTCTTCACTACAACTGAAAGACAGTTATTTTTAATACTTCAACTCTAATTTCTTGTTGATCTTTACATGATTTGTACAGTTTTAAAGTGCTGTACATTAGGCCTCTGAGTTCAAGAGGCTTTAATTTTATAAACTGGTATGTCTACGATTTAGGAATTAATAAGTTTGGCAGGTCCATGTGGCTCCAGACTGACCGTGGAAAAAGTACATTTTTAAGTTGGTGGGGATACACTGCACAGCTGTGTATTATGGAAGTTACATTAAGATCTAATGTGATGACCATCTCAGGAGATCAGATGAAGAGAGAGACGAACAGGATTTGCCCTACATATCCTGCTGACCACCTATGTGAAATACTCCAACACATCTTCAACCTGCCTCTGGATAGGGTGCCTGTGGGGTGAAAGAAGTCTTGCTTGTTTCCTGTACAGAACGACTACAGACCAGTGGCGTTGATGTCACACATCACAAAGGCTCTTGAGAGGCCTGATCATGTAGCCCTTCCAACCTCTGGTCAAACCCTCGCTTGACCCCTTTTTAGCTTGCCTAGCCGTCTCAACTTAGATTGAATGATGCCTTCGCCCACCTGCTCAACTGCACCTACACCCACCTCCACCAGCCTTGGGGAACAATGAGTATTCTGTGTTTTGCAGAAATTGCATGCAGATTGACAAGCCCATGATTTCTTGGATCATGGACCACCTTCATGTGAGGGGTAACTACAAAAACATTGGAATCTGCTTGGACATTAATTTGTTAGAGAGCTAGCTTGACTGTGCTCTACAAAGAGGCCCAGAACCGGCTGTATTTTCTGCAGAGGCTCAGATCTTTCAATGTCTGCAGCACCATGCTGTGGTGTTGGGTAAGTCTCTGGTGGCCAGTGTAATCAGGAAGGCTGGCTCTGTTGTGGGCATGAAGCTCAACTCTCTACATATTATGACTGAAAGGAGAATGCTGTCTAAACTCCTTTCAGTCCTGGAAACTGATCAATACGAAGTGCTCCACAGAAAGTCACAGGGGATCCTTTCTCCCAGTGGCCATTAAACTGTCCTACTCCTCTCCCTTTGTAAAAGGGAGGTGGACTGAACCTGAAACTGGATCGGGAACTTATAACTGTTATTGCATCATCACATTTTGACTATAATCATATACATTATTTATGCCATTATTTATATCACCACTGTTTAGTACACTGCATTTCACCCCTGACTCTTAAAGACCTGTTTCTTTTCTGGTTGTTGTTCTTCCTTTTATTTTTGAACAGAGAACGGCTGTAACAAGGCAGAGGAATTTCCATCAGGGATTAATGGGGGCTTCTGAATCTTGAATGTTGAAATGGAAACCAATCTGATTAGCCTGCTGGCATTATCTTTTTGGCAACTTGTATTTTTTCAGTGCTACCAGCAGAGGTCAATGCTGCCCAGAGTTAAATCACTGGAGAATACCTGTATTTGCATTTCCTCTCAGTGCAGTGAATACAGAAACCTGAGGATTTTTCCCACTACAATGTAGGACCTGGTGTAAAGCTGGTATTCCAGCAAATCTTTTCAAATCCTTCTTCACAATGTATTGCTTGTGCTCTGAAACTGTCAGAAACTGCTTACTGCTAAAGGTCATGCAGAAAAAGAAATTACAGGGTAATGTAGAACAGGCCTCTTGGCAAATTTACTTCATCCTCGTAATCATCTTACTTAAGTGAAACAGTTTGTGGCTATGGACAGATTAAAGGATCAAACCCTTAACATCTGTGGATGGATGTATATTTCTTCATAGCTGATATAGTATATTAAAGGGTTGTTAAATGTAACATATGAAAACTTGCATACGGAAGCTCCTGTGACACAATCAGAGCTCTAAACAAACAACCAAACCAAGAAACATTAAATCAATTTTGAAAGGAAGGTACTGGGAGTAAAATTGTAATATTGTTCTTTGATGTCTGCACAAGATCACAAGAGAGACACATCCAGTTTCTTCTAATAGTAAAAATGAAAGCACAGGAAAATAAAGAGTTCTCCACAATGGCTTTAACAGGTTAGAAAATAACAGGGATCTCCACTAAATTTAGGGTCAGTCTACTCATCATGAAGAATACTACACAGTCTGTTAAGGTGTGGAGCTTTAAATACACTAATGTTCAAGAGAATCTAATGAAATATGACATTAAGGTGCATTATGGGAAATGCCGGATACAGAGTTTTGGGGAGTCAGCTAGAAGTCAGGATGTCATTTCCTCTGCTAAATCAGTTTAACCAGCTTTTTTAAATCTGTAGTACTAAATCAACACACAGTATCTTCAATTATCTTTCAATTATTTTAAAATTTTCAACAGGCTCTTGTACACTATCCTCAATTTCATACATGCATTAGTGAAACAGCTTCATTCACTAGCTTTATGGAAAATCAGTTCTTTAGAAAAGCTAAATATTCCAATGTTAGACGCCATTAAGCACCATTAGAAAAACATAAAACCAAGTCTCTCTATCTCATTTAGTCTGTTTCCATTTACTGCTAATGGTTTCATAACTGATCATTTTACAGCCATCCAGTTTCTGGTGATGACATCATTCAAGTTTGTACAAACTTGAATAAAAATGAAAATTTGGTGAAAAATGTGCCAGTTATTACAGTTTCAATATTTGCTATTAAATCATAACAACAGAACAAAATATATACCCTTGTACTGCAGTTTAGTGTAGTTTGATTCACAAACAGGGCAGAGGGCAGCTTCACTTCACACCCAATTAAAACACCAACATCCCAAATTGAAAAGCAATGGGTTGTAGGCACAATCTATAAAACTACAAAACTGTAATGGCCCTTTAAAGACCAGGAAAGAGTGTGTGTGTATGTGTGTGTGTGTGTGTGTGTAGACTATTTGCCTTTATGACCATTGTCTAATTTGATGTTGTAGTTGTAGCTCTTTGACCCCCTGCAGGTCTGCAAACGAGCAGATGTAGACCAGCATGTTCATGTTTGTGTGTGTGTGTGTGTGTGTGTGTGTGTGTGTGTGTGTGTGTGTGTGTGTGTGTGTGTGTGTGTGTGT
>JAUYWH010000002.1:11458402-11501171 GCA_034779795.1 Ctenopoma multispine
TTTACAATTTTGTTTTTCAGTTACAGTTTTGTTTTTCAAATTGACAAACCTAATGGCCCCGTAATAGCACCATAGAACTGAGATTGGCTTGAAGTATCAAGGTTGAAATAAAATAAAATCTCTGAAAAAAAAAGATGAGACGAATGGAGACAAAAGTGAGGACAGTGAGGGGAAGCCAGAGAAAGAAAAGCGAGAGAGAGGTGGAGACAGAAAAATGAGTGAGACAAAAAGAGAGGAGATTGCTTTGAAAACTGTAGATCAGTCAGAATTGAATCACAGGCGGCCAGCTGTAAGCTCTGATAGTGCTTTGCCTCTAAATATAACAAGCTCTGATGGTCTGATACAGCCACCGCAACAGAAACAGAGGTGGAGAGAATAAAGGAGGCATCATAACACAAAAAGAAAGAAAGACAGAATACAAAATGCCAAATCTGTACACACACAAACACACACACAAAGAATTATCTCTCACCATCTGGTCATTTTCATGTAATGACATTTTTAGCATTCATGCGTACGCATAATATGACGATATCTATGCAAGTTCCAGCACTTATCACACACAAACACACAGGCCTGCAGTGACAAACACACACATTCAGCAAGAATAGTACAATAACCAACACTGATGTATGACAAAATTAACAGCCTTCCAGCACTAAGACCCATCTGTCCAGACACAGCTGCTGGAGAAACCCACTTTTAGAGCTTATCTGTGGGTGTGAGAAGAAAACGTTGGCCTGGAGGTTTGGAAGTCGACTCCAGACCGGCACAGCACTTGAGCTCTGGACCCTCAAGGTGGCAGCGGTAGCAATGAGTGACAGCATCCCCTATGGCTGAAATTTAAACCTCAACACAGCACTCTTTTTAAACTGCCGCTCCATTTCCAGCAAACCCCCCCTCGAGACATCCTGCTGATGACAACTGCACACACATACAGTATGCACAGAAACACACACTACTGCAAAGGGGAGATATCCCCTGCAGTGCTGATACATCCTCAGACACATATGCTGGGCACACACACACACACACAGTGAGAGATAGTTGTAGAAGTGTCTTTAAGCATCACAACAGAATATTCCTGCAGGAGGTTTGAGCCCAGCTGTCATTGTAATTGACACCCCTGTAACCAGTCATGCATAGACACAATAATTTGTTAATGTCCTGTTTGCTCTTCATGTCTTGCCTCTCCTGCATCACTGTAATGCCAACGTTAGGCTATAGGAATAGCATGAGCTTGGCATCATTAAAATCGAGGGTAGAAAATTAATGAACACACTTGAGGTCATTAAAACAAAATGTTAAGCGCACGCTACTATGCTGAGGCACATGCATCGTGTATGTTAGTGTACACGTATTAATGAAGGTGAGTGTAATGAGAGTCCTATGGGTCCAGCTAAGTTTCTTTAGGCTGATTAAGCAGCCAGTTGCATATAAGCAGCTGCACTGCAGTTTCTCTTAAAGCTCCTTTAGCTGGTGCAGTGCAGTGGATCACCAAATAATACACACAGGTATAATGCAAGTATAAATGATCCAAATTTTATTGCAGCAAAAGCTACCCCTACTCTTTCACACAAACTAAATCATTGAAACACTTGTTCAGTTTGCAAAACCTATACTGTACATGCATTGAATTTTTGCATAGATGTTTAAAATCTCTTATTAAGTATTAATAAGACTGAGAACTTTCAAACTATTAGGTGGTGAGCAATTTCCACTTATTCAAGGTTCAGACTGTTGTGAAGCAGATTAAAATAGAAAACTATATACTGTATATATACTACAACATATAAACTCTCTCTCTCTCTCTCTCAATGTATATATATATATATATATATATATCTTCAGTAAGATATTTTTTCTTTTAAGCTGTGTATTTATATGCCCTGTGCACATACACAGTGGAAGAAGTATTAAAATATTTACTCAAAAATGCCCATCAAAATTATAAGAACTTGCATATTAATTGTAAACCAAATCAAACATTGATGAAGACAGTTGTTTGTATTTTATGTTGTATTACAGGGTAACTGGATTACTAATAACCTAATGTGTAAGTAGTATTTACTTATTTATTTACTTGCAGAGATTAATCTACTGCACTTCAACAGTAGAATGTAAAACATTTATCTATGAGGTTTTATATAGTAAATGTAGTAAAGTAAAATGGAACATGTTTTAGTGGAGTATAAGTATACAACAAGATTAAATTGAAATACTCAAATAATTATAACTCCTGTATGTTAGTAGTAAAAATTGTTAGTTAAATGTGTTTTCCACCAGATGGCATAAAATGATATGCTGCATATATAAGGGCTTTTCCTTCACCTATATAATGACTATTCATCTGTAGACGTTACTGTGATAAAGAGGCAGGAGAAGTGGAAGAGGAGTGAAGATGTTTTTTTTTTCTCATTGCTTTTCCTCTCAACTCCTGCACTTACTCCTCAACACACAAATTCTCCCTGTTCGACACTACACATTCTGCTGAGCATGAGTGAAGACGTTCTCAGAGGAGCTCCCAAAGCTGCCAAGCACAGCAGGTGATTATTAACCTCTTTTGCTGCTGATGCTACTTCCTCTTCTTTCACTTAACTTTTTTGGTATTGTGCCTGATTTGTATTGTATAGAAGAGGAGACAGTAGGATGTTTTAGGCTGCTTGAGATCGTCTTTGTTGGAACGTCAGCATCATCTACCCCACTAAATCTCCAGTAAAAGCACCTGTCAGATGTAGTGACTGAGTTTTACACACACACACACACAAACAAAATGCTACAGTACTACAGTTAGTGATCTAAAATCTGCCATCTAGTGTTCATTAATGGGAAGTGCTGAAGTCAACAGCCAAATATCTTCGGGAAAATGAGTGGAGGAATTTCAGAAGTCTACACATTAAACCTTATCTAAAAAATGTTTTTTATATGCCGTGCATTAATTTTGTCCAGTAAGTTTTTAAACAGTTTGTGTCAGTTTCTCAGTCTACAAGTGAACACTAAATACACTAGATGCTTCCAATTTATGACTTCACCTTAATACACAAAGACACTTTAGTGACAGGTAATATCATATAAACATTTATTTTCTGTACAGTTGTAAATAATCAATGGGAAATCAATATTATCAATTACTGATAGAAAAATACCTTTGCTGCACCATGATTACTCTACACCCATACATACGTAAGTAGCAAAAAAACATTGTGTGCATTGTGAACTTTGTATAAAACAAAAACACTGTGAGTGTGCAAACATGACATTGTTTAGGTGTGAACACTAAGTGTACAAAAATGTATATGTGATATAATATTGTAAACACCATTGGCATATATTTTTATAATATTCTCTACAAAAAATATTAGTTTTTTTAATTCAATTTTTTAAATTAACATTTGTGTGCAAATTTCAGAACTAAAATAACATCTGGCTTCTGTGGTTAAAGTGATCCTGTAGATACGTACATGAGGAAAAGGTAACAGATAGGTCTTTGGGGTGAATCTTTTCTTATATTTGGCTTCATGTATAAAAATCAAGTAGGATGATGTTGCATCAGCAGAT
Organism: Ctenopoma multispine; assembly: GCA_034779795.1. Classification (NCBI taxonomy): domain Eukaryota; kingdom Metazoa; phylum Chordata; class Actinopteri; order Anabantiformes; family Anabantidae; genus Ctenopoma; species Ctenopoma multispine. The sequence continues at coordinate 11,461,961 of JAUYWH010000002.1, forward strand.
TATACAGAAGTTGTTGTTCATTCACTATATGTGTCTTTATCTCTTTAGCCAGCAGTTGACGTCACACAGTCCAGAGAGGCAGCAGCAGGAATCGCAGATGGAGCACTATGACACATGGTCTCTTGAAGTTTAACACAGTGTAAAAGGTGGGCACTGACACAAACATCCATTTTCTGTCTTTGTTGAATAATGTTAGTGTCACGGGCAGCTTCTTATTGAGCCTGACGTTATGGACATTTCCTTTTAGCAGTTTTTCAGTTTGATTGGCAGCCATTCTGACCTTTCCCCTCGCAGTCACATCATATCCATTTTAACAAGTGAATCCAGTGGTTGAGACTCTGAAACAGGAAGTTTTTCCAACAAGGATGCAGCTGACCTTCCTCTGTTTTTTAAATGCAGCAGCACAGAGGAATCTTACATAATATTTTGTTTGACATCTTCAGTTTATCATTTTAAGGTTTAGTGGCCACCACAGGTCAACTATGTACTTGTTCATAGTTAACAGGTAATGACCACGTGAGATGAGTTTTTGTCTGAGTGGTTGACCTGAGCTTCACATGGCGAGGTTATCCCAGAAGAGTGTCGCTGTCCCAGCTGAGGTGGAGGTTAGGATGGTCCCTCAGAGCACTGCAGCTATAGATGGCTGCACACTGAAGGGCATACACACACAAAGGACACACAGGACAGAGGGAAACATTCACCATCACTGTTTTAACCTTTGAAAAAGTTGGAACACACAGGAAACTACAGAAGGAAAGTATTGACATGCAAAAGTATCATCAAGCATTTTCTAAAATATCAATCAGATTACATTATATTAGATTTCACTTCGTTATATTTATCTGATATTGATGATGATGCATTGTTATTGATGATGTATTGTTATAAATACACTAACAATTGGAAACAAATACGCGAATAACTTACCATTCAAACCACGGTGTCTAGTGAGGAAAGTTTTCACTGAGAAGTTGCTGTAATTCCACTGAGACACTAACAAAAATGATCAAATGTAATACATGTTGAAATGTGATGCAGTAAAAAAGTAATCAAAGTGGAAAATACAATGATGAGAAAACTGAACTTACTTTCTGATCGATGCGACTTCCCATCCGTGCACTGTGAGTCAGTATCGGTCTGTTCTGTACGTAGTATGGGCACTGTTTGAACTGAGACCATTAGAACCCAGCGTTTGGACACTGATGTGAACTGGGACACTCAGGTCCACGTTCTCCAGAATACACTATAGAGCAAAAAAACAAAATATGAAGTACATGAATTACTGTATCGGGTTTTTTTGAGTTATTAAGCATCATGGGAGAGACTGATACCTTGGTGCACGCTGAGCTCATGACTGATTTGTGGAAGTCACCATCTATAAACACCTGAGAGGTAATTAAAAGGAAAACAGAAAAATGTTTAGACAAACAAATCTTTCATACATATCAGCACACTTCTCAGTCTGTTCTGCTTACTCTGTATCCATAGACAAACGTGCCGTTACTGCAGCCCAGCTCGTCGAGGGGCGGCCTCTCCCAGCCAATCATGAGGCTACTTTGACCCACTGTTTTGATGACGTCGACAGAGTGCACCTCTGCCGGAGCTTCTGGAGGTGATGAGATAAAGACAGGTCAAGCATCCTTACCTGCTTGTTCATGCTGTGCACACTATACACATATACTACATATAGTTTTATTTTATTTTTTTTTATAAAATGGCGAGTTAAGTTTATGTTTCACCTGTTATTCTTGAAATATACAAAACTCAATAAACAAACATAACAGGACATAGTAAATGCACTATGAAGCCAATGAAGTCAAATTATTCAATAATATCTATGTACTGTATTGTGTTCATGTGGGCCATAAATCTTTTTTACTACCAGAATGTGATACACTTGTTCCAGTAAAAAAGAGGAAAAGGGGAACATTGTGTGTTGTAAACAGGGTTTAAAGTTTCAGTAAATGTTTTGAAAGTTTTTAAAAACAATTTCTTGTTCCAGGACATGAATCTCACGTTTTGAATATGTGCATTACCTGGTTTGGGTTTTGAGGTCTTGTTCTTTTCTCGAGCAGCAGTGGACCTACTAGCTGATTTGCTGGAGCTCTCAGGAGAGCGATGAGGGGATTGAGTGCAGGATGAAGCAAATATAAAGTCATCATATGCAGCACCATGCATTTTAGAAGTCATGTTAAAAATATTAACCTTTGGGGCAGCTGATACACTGGAGGCAGTTGTGTCTGAGGCAGTGGCTTTTGGATTAGTGTCAGAACAGTTTAAGATATTACAGTCAGAGCTAGTGGCCTTCAGAGCTAAAGGAATATAAGCTGTGTTTGTTGCATTAGATATAGCAGAGACTTCCTTTGTCAGTGTTGTGGGTATTGATATATCAGTGCTACTGCTTGAGATGGATTTGGCTGCATTAGGTGCTACAGAGCTAGAATGAGCAGATGTGGTAGTTTTAGACATGTATGCTTTAATGTTAGGGCGAAGTGTAAGATGAGCAGATCTAGAGGCAACTGCGTTAAAAAGCGTAGACTTATTAGTGGCAGCAGGATCAGTTGTTACGTGGCTTGATGTCATAGTGACTGGGAGACAGTTGGTATGTGGCTTGTTGAAACTAAGAGTCTGTTTCTTTGTCTGAGAGGCTGGGCATGGGACTGCAGGAGCTGAAAATGAGAGACTTTTCTTGGGCTGCTGTCCTCTTCCTCTGCACACTGGAGCCTGGGAATAAAGACAAACAGATGCATTAAATGTACTATAAACATACTTTAATACTTTACATACCTAAGTCTGTTGATATATCTATATAGATTAAAATGTATAAGTGTTCAAAACACTAGTATTTACCTGATAGCTGCTCTTCAGAGTTTTCTGTAGTTGCTCGTGCAGATTCATGATCTTCTCAGGACTACTCAACCTCCTGCTCAGAACGACACCTGTGCTGGAGGGTGCAGGGTTTGCAGTCAGTGAGGATCCAGTTGCACTTGTCAGATCTGGGAGAGACTTCCCTTTGATGTCTGGATTATGAAATTCATGTTTCTCTGGATTACTGATTGTTTGATCTGGTCCAGAGACAGACAGCTGTAACAAACATGATAAAAGGCTTTTATATTTCATTTATAATTAAAAGCAAAATTGCAAAATAAAATGGCACTGATGATAAATGTAAAAAAAAATATTAATAATAATTGTGTATATATATATATACATATATATATATATATATATACATATATATATATATATATATATGTATATATATACACAAATGGTTATTATTGTGTTTATCTATGGGAATTAGGTGAACAAATAACCTTACCGTAGTTACTGCAAATGCAACACCTAGAACATCACCACGCTGTTTAACAACAAGCTAGAAATGTGAATAATAATAATAGTTTGTATTCTCACCTGTGTTGTGTTTGTACTTAAGGCGTCTTTCAGTGGAACTTCAGGTGATGGTGACACACTAACACTGGTGTGCTCTTGCACTGGTGAGACTGGGACAGTTGAGTTGGCGTTTTTCTTCACGATTCCTCTTGGTGCAGTAGTGATTTCACTGCTGGAGTCTTGAAGATTTGTTGTAGACTCACTAGCAGTGTGAGAAGCGTTTTTTCCATCTTTTTTCCATCTGACTTCACTTATGGATCCATTCTGGTGTTGTTTACTTGCAGATGACAATGAGACAGAACAGGTCAGATCAGGTGTTGATCTATTAGTGGAGTCATTCACTGGTGTGAATGCTGCAGTGTAATCCTGCAGAGCAGCATCACTGAGCAGCTGCTTGATCTGTTGTGTGAGCGTGGAGTCCAAACAGCCATGTTGGTGCATGACCTTCATCATGTGAACTAACAAGCTGTTCCTCTCCTGACATTTCACCACCAGGCATGACAGCTTGGCCTGCAATTGGACAAAACGCCAGTCAGTAAAAATGATTCTGCAATCGGACATAAGACCATTGTTGTCTGACAGGCCTGTACAACAGTAAGCATAGTGATGCAGGAATACAAAGCTATAAATGTTTCCTCACCTTTAAAGGAATTATATCCAGGTCTGTGTGACTCTTTTTTCTCAGGAGTGCACCATACTACAAACAAATTCAATTTAGACACATGAAAAACTACATACAAATAAGATCAGAACAGTTTATAACCTAAACCAATGCTAACCCACCTTAGCTCTGATGTCTATATAGCTGGTCCGCAGTGACGCGAGAACAGTGCTCAGATCATCCTTGCTGCTCTGCCCTCGTTTCAGAGCGATATACTCAGCGTTCAGCTCCTCTAGAGCCACCGTCTGTGGGGTTTTATGCACACATAAACACACACGCTGATTAATAATGCAGATGCACAAACATCAGCACTGCTAGGTTGATTTTGCGGAAAGGACAAACACAGAATAAACAGCTCTTGTCACACACATTTCCATTCTACATAGTCTTTGTTAAGATACAAACACTTTAAGTTAATTGTGACATATAACAAACCAAACAGAAAACATTCTGTCATTCTTACCTTAGCTTTGAGCTGGGCAGCGAGGATGTTGTATTGTTCCTCTATCTGCGTCTTCAGTGACAGTGCGACCGTCTTCTCTCTGACCAGACCTGTCAGTTTGCTCCTCAGCTCTGTCACCTAACCAATGATTAGAACAAACAGATAAACAAGTGATGAACAGATGAAAAGGTTATGACAAAATGTTACATACTGTGCCAAAGGACTAATATAAATAACTATTATGTACTATCTAGTTAAATACCTGGCTGTTGAGGCTCTCGCTTTCCTTCCTGGTTTCCTCCAACTGACCGGCTACATCTGTCAGTCTCATGAGCGTTTCAGCTGCTTGGGCTGCCCTCCTCTCTGCCTCCTCCCTCCTGACTTCTGACTCACACAATTCACTGTGCAACGTCTTGGTCTGAACACACATGAATATGAACATACAGTTTGTTAAGTTTCTAATGATGTGACATTCAACAGTGTGATACAATGGAGTGCAAATAAAGCATATTCTTACACACTGAATGCACAAATTATCATTGTGCTTTTGTCTGGATATGTAAATCAGTGAGAGTTCAGATTGATTCATATTTTAATGTCAGTGTAGGCTCTGCACTGTATAAACATCATGCTATAGTGTACTATACCATTTAACGTATTGGTATTCTAATCTCTGCTGCTGTTGTGACTGTGCTGTTGATTCTTCTACGTAAATCCATCACAACAAAAATAGAAGAAGAAAACGGATGCTCACCTCTGCTTGTGTAATTTCCAGTTCCTCTTGTGACCTCTTTAATTGTTCTCCCAAAGCTTCAATCTCCCTCATCAGATCACTTTGCTCCTATTATTCATCAAAGCAATTATGTGTAAGTTCACACTTAAATGATATCTTAATGAGTCTCTGACATAATGAACAAAGAAACAGGTCATGTGTGTTTTTTTTATTTTGATACCTGTATAGAGTTTCCTTTCAGGTTATTAGTCTGATGTCTTTGTGCATCGTGTTCTGTTGTCTGAAGAGTCTCTGTCTTCTTTGTCATATCAGCACAGTTTAGATTCAACAGATGTTTTTCAGGTTTCCTCTCTTCTGTTTGTGTTCGGTGGCCGATTCTTTTTTCTCTTAGCTCCTCAATCTCGAGCCTTATCTGCTTTTCCTCCTGTTTTAAACGACTGAGTAAGTGTTCAGTTAGTTGTTTTTCTTCTTTCAGACTGTTTACTGATTTCATCAACGTGTTGCAGTCTTCTTGTAAAGTATAAGATGACTGGTCCTGATCTCTCTGTTCTTTCAAACGCTTAAGGGAATCGTTTAGCTCATTTCTCTCCTGTTTCAGATTTAGCACTACCTGGATTAACTGCTCACTCTCCCTCTGTAAACACTGCACTGATTGCACGATTTGGTCTCGCTCTTTTCTTCCATTTGAGTTACATTCTATCAGTTCCTGTTTTTCTCTTTCAAGAGCAGATACAATCTTAGTTAGCTGCTCTTTCTCCTCTTGCAGGCCAATCATGGACCTAACGAAGTGATCTTTGCCATCTTTTAGACCATACACTGTTCTGCTTAGCTCCTCTTTCTCTTGTTTAAGACAAGCCAGACACTGAGAGACTGTGTCTTTCTCTTCCTTTAGTCCCCAAACTGTCCGAGTTAACTGCTGTTTCTCTTCTGTCTGTGTCTGGACAGATAGAGCTACTTCTCTATGCTGCTCTCTGAGAAGATTTATGCTGCTCAACAACTCCTCTTGTTCTGTTTCGAGGGTCTGGATCAACTTGGTCACCTGATCCACTTGATCAGTAACTGAGCTCTCGTGCAGAGTGCTGGTTTGTGGATTGTTCTGAAATTGATTGTTGTGATGATTATGCTGAGATTCAGGTGCTGAAGCTGTAGTCAAGTCATCTGTTTGTTGAATGGATATCAGTTGTGCTCCATCGCCTTTTAGCACACTTTCCACCAAACTGTCCACACATTGTTCTTGGTTGTGCTGCTCTTTACTCTCTTCTAACTTTTGCTGCAGATCCATGATGGTATTGAGATCATCCTCAGTCTTTCTAGTGAGTTCTGTGATCAAACACCCTTGTTCCTGGTTCTCCTGTTCAAGCCTCGTTCTGTCCACCTCTAATCTGGAGATATGTTCCATCAGCTGAGTTTCTTCCTTCTTGATCTCCTTCTCTCTGAGCTCAATGTGAGCCAGCAGCTCCTGGATCCTGTCTGCCAAGGCTCTGTTCTCCTGATTCAGGGCCTGGAAGAGGTCATCTTGTGCGAGAGTGAGAATGGTGTTATCATAGGTAGAAGAGGACGGCAGACAGTCAACTCCATCACATGTGGATGGTGGACAAATCTGTGTATACATAAAGGTAGAAATTGATCAGCAAACTAAAGTTGGTGACATAGAATGCAGTTTTTTTTGCAGTATAAAAACTGTGACATACCTTTTCTCTCGAAGACTCTTGTTCTGCATCTACATCTTCTGCTTCTGCTTGCTTTCTGAGTAGTAATGTCAGTTGAGAATTCTCATTTGACATCACCTGCAGTTGCTGCTGTGTGCGCTGCAGAGCAGCCTCCAGGCTGTCAATTTGCTCCTGAAGGGGCTCAATATCCTCCTTTAAACCCAAACTTCTGTATGCTTCCCTCAAAGCATCAGATTCCTCACTTGGACTTTCCTCCAGGTTTAAGATTCCTCTGGAGCACCAGGTTCCCATTTTAAACTCATTTATTGTCTCTGTAGTCAAGGAGACTGACTGGAAACTGGGGGTGGGTTTGGAGCTTTGGTGGGCCAATAGATTCAGAGGGTCTAATCTGGCAGATGAGCAGTGATCATCAGTGTTGTTATGAGTGGTCTCTGCTGTAGCCTGGTGGTAAACAGGTGAAACTGCAGATGAATGCGACTGAGCTACTCCCTCAGCAAAGGTTGGCTGGACCTACACAGAGAACCCAAGTATGTGGGGAAAAAAGTTGAGAATTGTTTAAAAATATATATATAATTTATAAAACATGTGTATTTATACATATAATTTCTTTTAATTCAACATAATAATTGCTTTAGTCAGCTATAGTGGAATTTTGACTTCACAAGTGGAGAGGTGGTTATGTGACAAACTAAATACCAGCAACAGAGAAACTTAGAACATTAAATCATTAATAATAATAATCAAACTGAATGTTCCTTCAGCGATTTTTGTTATAACCTACTTGGCCTACTTGAAGTGAAAACATGTGTTATCATGTGTTGTAAAACAGAAATGGAGGAATACTGTTCAAATGTGTGTAAATAATCAAATAATCTTCTTGACCTTGAATTTTGCAGGCCTTTGAAAAATGCTTCTATGTGACATATTCATGTCCTTTATACACGTAACGGTAAAGATATTGAAGCATTCAATACTACAAATATCTAAATTGTGGAAAAGGAACGAGTATGATTTTGTATGTGGCATGATTATGTTTAGAAGTCCTCCTACTTCTACTTAACCGTTGTATATCACATCTTTCCAAATTTAAAACTACAGCTATAGAGATCTCAGGATTGACTCCTGAGACCATTCAAGTAAATACTAAAATCTTTTTAGACATGAACAGTATTTGATTGGTTTTGCCATTTCTATTTTTTTGTATGAATAGCCATGTTGTTTTTTTTACAGTATAACAATCATCCACCATGTTTTACACACCTCTCCCAAGCTCCACAATGCAAGACGTGAGAGTGTGTTGGTACAAACAGTGGCACTGCAGCTGGGCGAGCCGGTCCTAAGACTCTGGGATGTGGACTCTGAGATCTGAGTAGACTGACTTTGTGTTTGCTTTGCAGATTCTCTGAGGATCTGCGCAAGTCTGTGGTTCTCCTCTCTCAACCCTTCAACCTCCTCCCTCAGGGAGCATTCAGACAATTCCAGCTGCTGCACCTCTGCCTTCATCTCCTCCACTTTGCAGCCTAGAAAGTGGCTGTTCTCCTGAGCCTCCTGAAGCTGCTCCATCAGTCTCCTCCGCTCTGTCATCCCAGCCTCCTCTCTCTCCAGTAGCACCCTGAGATCTTCCTGGAGGCTCAGGATGAAGCCTTGCAGTTTGGCCTCATTTGAGCTCGGTAGTGTGTCTTTGCTTCTTTCACCTTCTGTTTGTATCTCTGTCTTTCCTTTATCACCTTCTCGTCCTCCCACACTCGGCTGCCATTGCTTTCTCCTCTCCTCCTTTCTCTCTTCTTCTCCTTCACCTTCTCCTCTCATGGACGTTAGCCTCTCTTGTTGTTCCCAGCATGTTATGCTCCCAGCAGTAATTCTGACTGCACCGATTGTTGCCACGCTGGTGGCTGCGCTTATAGTCATGTCAAGTAGCTGCTTTTCTAAAGTGTAGATCCTGTTCTGAAGGCTCTGCTCTTTGTCCCAGGCCAGGCTGACTTTGTGCTGAAGTTGAGTTTTAAAGTTTTCAAAGTACTGGGACTGGCGACTCATCTCCTCCTCTTTGGCCTTCAGCTGCCTCTGACAACGTTGCAGACGCTCCCTCCAAACCCGCTCCCCTCGCTCTTTCTCCTGAGTCTGAGAAGGAGGCAAAATAGAGAAAGAAACTGTAACAAGAGAGCAACTACAGTGGAGTTTGGAAAACAAAAAAAATCTCCTCAGTAATAGTGATTCCAGCACAATCAATCAAGCTTGCTTTACAATATATTGTGGCTATGTTGCCTCCTAAGCTACAGAATATTAACTGGTTTGTGTGTTAATGACATTAATGTCATAGTAGCATGTCTTTACTGTACAAGTTATATGTTGTGACCTTTGTTTGTTGTTGTTTTGCTATAATTATATATTGAACAAAGTTAAGTTGAACAAGTACATTAAATTGTATATTTCAAACTAAGGCTCAAACATCAAGGTTATAAAAAATAGCATAACATCAAACAGTCCTTGACTGCCTTCTAAAATCAACATATGAATTTGTTTAATGGTTTGAACATCAATGCATATTAATACATTCAGAGATCTCATGCACTCACCATAGTCCTGACCTCCTCCCTGAGCATGTGGAGCCTTTGGTCCAGCCTCTGGGAGTGTTGCATGCTGGGAGTTAGCTGACAGAGCTTTAGTAGCAGGTTCCTCTCTGATGTCTCAAAATGTCTGACCCTACGACACAGACAAGCTCACATCACATCATCTGATTAACAAAAATGTTCACATGAACATAAATATGGAATATTTGATTTTTTCCTCTGTTTTTCCTCAGTTTTACCTTCTAATGCTAGAAAATCTCCCAGAGCAGGCAGTTCCAGTGGAGATGTCAGCAGCAGTCTGCTCGTATGCAAGTGAGCAGTGCAGACAGGATCATTTGATACGTGATATCACCTCAGCCAAAAGTGAGTATAGCAGCAGGTGTGTGTGTGTGTGTCTCTCTATGGATCACGTCTCCCGTAATCACTCACCTGTTCCTCAGGTAGCTGTCCGACTGGATGGTTGAACCGGCTTTCTGCTCTAGGACCTTCACTCTGTCACACAGATCCCGTTGGTTCGGATATGTTCTCACAGAATCCATTACCATAGTAACAGAATAGCTTCCGGTACCCGTCTGGTCTGATGAGGTCATGTGATCCTTCACTGGTTAGCCTGCGCTCACTAGTTAAGCTTTACCTGAGACAAAAGAACTGATGGTGTGAATGCTCAGTTCATTCACAAATAAAAAAAAGAACATTTTATTATATTATTATTATACATACAGAATGTTCAGTACATTCTCTCCATAACTCTCCGCCCAGCTTGTTTTTATGTCCAATCATAAATACACATACAAAGATGCATATGCACAAAATACAGTTATCTATTATTCACAATGTCAACAGCTTGGTAGCAAGTTGTCGAGCACAGGTATCTCTCAGGTTACCCCACCCCCTCATCCTGTCCCCACCAGCTCCTACCAATCCTGAAAACTTAAAGGAAAGTGTTGTATTTTTCTTACTCTCATAGTTGTGATGTGATTGATATTGTAACAGATTTTAGGTCTTACGTTTAGCTGAATACAATATAAGAGTTCAGCAGTCTGGGACAGTCACATTAAATACAGTTCTTCCAATTTAAAATCCTTTTCGTACATTGTAAAACTCGCTCTTTAAATGCTCCCAGGATGTTTTCACTCTGAGCTGTGATAAACAGTCGTACTAATGAAACCCGAATCTTCATATTATCATCAGAAAAACTTATATTATATGATTAGAGCAACAAAAAACGTGACTACTGTTTTGAGTGAACCTATTTTTTTGAGCTGTCTAATAAGAACCTAATAAAGTATGTAAGATAGCAGTGCAAACATGGGTAATGCATAACTTGGTGGGTGCAAAAATACTTTGCCAAACAATTCACATCATATATAAACCCAAAAATGTGCAGACTTTGAGAAGTAGTGCTGCATTTCAATAACATTACAGTAAATGAATGAATCGAGAGAGGGAAATGTTAATAACCTGATTATTGCTCTTCTCTGTAGCAACAAGCTTCCAGTAAGCTCAGCGTCTGCTCTGTGAAATTCTCTGTGTCTGCTCTTGTTTCCTTAGAAACACCACAGATATTGGACTTTGCCAGAATCCTCCTTATGGCACTCTGCTTGTTCATCCCCATGCTCAGCCTTGTACATTCACTCCTCATCTACTTCTTCCATCTCTCTTTTTTTAAATTGTCTGACTGGCCAATCCTTAAACTGAGGCTGTAGCTCTTCTCTCTGTAACAGAGCCTCTGATTCATGATTTTCTTTTTCTCTCAGTAAATCCATCTGTGTTTGCTTCTCGGAGAGGAGTTATGGTTTTGTTTCCCAGGTCCAAGAACCACTAGATTAGATGTTATTTATAAATAAATCTCACTTTAATCATGTATATCTGGTTATTTTTTACTTTTTAAAATATGTTTGCATTCCAGGTAAGGTTCTTCTGCAAAAGTGCACATTTATCAAAAAGGCCATATGGGTTTCTTGAGCTGTCTACAAATGATTAAAAAACAATTAGGTTTTGTTTCATCCTTGTTTGCCTCCACAGCACCTTAACACCTGAGAAAATAAAACAAACATGTTTAAAACATTTTCTCATCATGACTTCCAGACCATTACTAAATACTGTGCTAAATGGTACAGTTAATAAAGGTGCTACCTGATGAGGGTCCACAGTCACTTTCTTTAAGGCCAAAGAATAAATGCTAAAGAGAAAAACAAAAAGAGGAACAAAAACTAAAGGAACATAAGGGGTTTAAGCAACAGGTGAAAAGAGAGAGAGAGAAGAAAAATGGTTTATAAAGTTAATATGTTTATAAAAAAACAGCTTCAGTTCAATAGGAAATTGAACTGTCCTAACAATCTTTGCCTAGTCAAGTTATAGTTTCTCAGCTACAGCACAAAATTTTTTCAAAAAATACTATATAATAAAAATACAATTAAAACTGAATATGTACCTTTTCCTCTATTTCCTTTATTTGTCTCTTTTGCAAGTCAATCCTGTCCTCCAACTCTCTAATTCTCTGCAAGGTAAAGACAGAAGTGATTAAAATATGTTAAAATATAAAAGTCTACAAAAACAAACAGTTGTTAAATAGTTAATGAGGCCACAATCCAACTGTTCCTCCTTCCCATCATGCCTCCTGTCTCCATGGTAGCTGTGCTGGATAGGAATCAGCTGCTATGGCAACGGAAGAGCAGATTTAACTGTGAACAGTGGAAGTGACTCCATCTTTGAGACTTTAAATCTGTGCAGCTTATTCATTGACTCTGGACTCTTTTTCCTGACACATTATCTTAAATAAAAAAGGGAGGTAACAAATCCATATGCAGACACAATCTGACAGGCATGACAGGTTGTGATCTAATGAAACCGTGATTGATTTCAGATCTAAAACACATACGTCCTTTATCTTCACCATTAGTTCCTTTAAATGCACTTTGGTAAGTCAGGTTGTATTTGATGGTTCCATGGTTAGAGATTATAAGGTTAATAAGTCACAGTACAACAGATTCAAATGAAACCGGAGGTGCTGTGCTTGTTAATGTAGTCAATGAATACAAGCCAAGGCTGTAAATCTATTGTGAGGGCTGCGAAGTGGAGGGATACTGAAGGAGTGGGGGGTATTCAGATCACAATGATACACAGTATAGATATACACACACACACACACAAACACACAGAGACAGGCATCTCCTCACTCTTACATTTCTACATATGCACAGGTCCAGTTACAGGTAGCACACACAGGGATACTGCATCTTTTTTTTACACCAGAGGTCTGGTGAGGTCAGACAGTTCAGACAGGTACGAGAGGTTCAGACTGAGGGTGACCAGGATTTGGTAACCTTACTCAATTTGTTATAAGCCTTACCTGCTGCGCCTGCTGTAGGAGCTCCATGCGCTCCTGTAAGATCTGACTGTCAAATTGCCGGCTCTGCCTGAGAATCTGACGCCGCAGTTTGTCCACGGCTAGCCTCAGCTCCTCCCTCTGCCTGTCTGTCAGCGACTCGGCCACTGCCTGGCATGCCGGCTGCTCCTGCTGCAGAGCGCTATACAGCGTGGCCTCCAGCTCCTCGATCCTCTGCACAGCCAGCCACACACAGGTACACACACACACACACACACACACACACACACAGACATGCACATGCGCATGCAGAGACACACACAGGCATGCACAAGCACACACACATATGCACACAAACACACAGACACACACACATACACACACCTCTGTGACCATGGCAGATATGGGGAACACTGTTCCACTTTATACTAGGGATTATTTGGCTTGTCCCTCGCATGATAACATTGTTATATTAACAACACAAACTGTGTTTTTATTCTCAGGTTCCATCAGGTGAATTCCACAGTTGCCTGACTCTACCAGAAAAGTTACCATGTAAAATCATACATAGTATAATGTGGAACTACAAACACAAACCAACACCAACACTGACCAAATAATTAGTTAGAATTATATGAAGAGTGACCTAAATGTTAATTTCCATTTTCTGGGTGGAGCCTACTTAAGCCAGTGGGAGAGGAAGATGTTTAAAGACCATTCATGCTGAGATGTCTAAACATTTAAGTCTTATTAAACCCATTCTAAATTTTTCTTCAACATCAGTAGTTCATCGTCCATTTGAAACAAATTAGTACACACAGGACATTCAGAAAGGCATTACATGTTAGCAGTAAGGGAGAAAATCAGTGATTCGTCTTCTAGGATTATAAAAGAGATTAAAGCCAATAAGCAATACGCCAATTCAGATTTTCAGCTCATTTACAGAATTTGGATTTCAGTGATAAAAGATGCAGTATCCCAATAATATGTGACATATTTTTCTTTCATGGAGCATGTTGCATTCATGATGTTTAATGAGCTTTCAAATGTATATGTGGCATGCTGAAATGACAATGTTGTACCCCTGTATTCCTGAATCACTTTATCGTCACTGTGCCTTTTAAACAACCTTAATTAATATTGTAACATATATCAGTGAAATTCATCTGTTAGGAAAGTTTTGACCATCTTTAATCTGAGCAGGTGTTGCAGTTAAAACCACGCTGCTCCAAACTCCGTACCATGTAAGCCTGGTCCAAAGCCTGCTTCCTATAGTCCAGCTCCTCCTCCAGGAATCCTTTCTGCTTACTGAACAGCTCCTGCAACAAAATGTGACATAATATAATACAAACCTTAGATAAATATGTACTGTATTATAGGATCAGAAAAACAGTGGGAGCTGCATTTTGCTGTCTAAGTGGACAGCAAAAAAAAAACAAGATAACAAATTAGTCTATAACAAAAGTCAAGAATACCTGCATCTAATATTACTTGAAAAGAATGAACATTATATTTGTTTTTCACCTTGTCATTTTCTAGATCAATCATCTTCTGTGTCAGGGCGGCCTCTGTGCTGTCTATTTGCTTCAGCCACTATAGAAAAAGAATTATGACAAAAGGGGAAAGATAAGAGAGTGGTCCAGTCTCAGGCACAAAAAACTTATTTACATCTATATTTAAATGTAAAACACTGACTAAAATTGTAGTGACTGTAACAGGAAAAAATGAAAGTTAATTGCAATGTGTGTCCACAATGTGTCAGTAAAGATACAACATGTCTACAAGGCCTCCCACTGACCTTTTCACACAGAGAGATTACTGTCCCTGCCTGGATCACAGCTACCTGCTCTTCATTTCTGAGATTCTACAGAAAATATGACAAACACAGAGTTATCAGAAATTACAAGATTATTTAAAATTAAAAAGCCACCCGGTGTTTGAACTCACCCCATTATCCCCGAGGATATCCAGCTTCTTCATCAGCTCAGGAATGATAACATCCTGCAGATTGGTAAAAACCAAACATCATATTAACATGTGTACAAGAAAAGTAAAGTGGGTTTTTGTGAGTTGTGTTTTCACCTTCACTCCCTCCTTGTGACAGTAGATCTGCAGGGCACTGCTGCTGTTCTCTGGGAATGTAGACAGGTGGAGACTGAGGGCAGGAGATCTACGCTCCCTCTCCTACAAGGAGTATACACCATATTAATACTGGTACAGAAAAGTATCATCTGATTAGTTGAGCTAACAGGATGTCCTACACAAAAATGAAAGTTCATCATACTGTACTGCTGGTACTGAGCAGTGAGTCACCAAATGTGAATGGTAGTACAGAACATAATTGACAGTACACGCAGCACGCGACATGGGAGTGAATAAATGACGGATTTACTTACATGACACTGAAAACATGGTCAGGATCTGCCAAAATGAGGGAGGTAGAAACCCATAGATTTAAATAGGAAAACCAAACCAAACTAATAGGGAGTCTGAATACACATGCTGAAACTGAAAACTGTCCACATTTAGACAAAACAAACAAACATATGCAAAATCAATTAATAGGACTGACCGATGTGATAGTGAATTTATTATAAATTTAATTAAGAAATTAATTTTAATTTCTGGATAAGTACCTGACTGATGTGCTAAACAATTCCTAATTACACTAACACTCCCCTAACTAACCTACTAACTATTCACTAATGTCAGGTTTGATCACATGGAAAACAAACAAAATGTAGGACATGCAAGTAAGAATGAGAGACAAAATGAACAAAGATGGGAATGGATGGTGAACTTAAATACATTTTTATTCAAGTAAAAATTATATTCATTTTAATAGAACATTTTTTTTCTATTACAAAATATTCCAGTTCACTGGAGGGGATATGCACACAGCTGCCATGCAAAACAAGTAAGCACAGAGGACAAGGGGGACTCCTGGTGTGTAAGTGTGTATGAACGAAGATGTGAACAGTATGTCTGTGACTGGCTGTGTGGTGAGTCACTGTATGTAGGCCTTGCATCTAGAGGTCAGATTGTTGTTGTCGCCTCCTGGTGACAGTTTGACGTTAGTACAGTCTCTTACTTCCAGTTCCAGCACCCTGAATTCCAGCAGCTCATTCTGGTCCCGAGCGTCCTGAACTTCAGCCTGCAACCTTGATTCTGCCTGCTGCAACACACAGATCTACACACAAACATACAAACGTTTGTTACATAATGAAGTGTCCTCTAATTGTTTAACTATTAAAGGGTATTTTGTCAGTCAGTGTTCTCGAGAAACAGTTCAAATTTCTAGAAGATATAAAACAGTTTGACTACTTTTAGATACAGTTTAAAACTTTTGTTTATTCATTATCTGACTAAAATGTAAGCACTAATTATCTGCCTTAAACTTACTGTAAATCTTCACTGTGTGTTTTAATCTTTGTATTTCTTTTAAAATTGTTTTCAACACTTTAATTTGCAGTGTTTTATGTGTGCTGTTTAATAGTACTTGCCCCCTTCCTGATTTTTTTTTTTTTTTTGCTGCAATCATTCTGATCATCAAACACATTTTAATATTACACAAAGATTTGGGACTCCAGTGAACCACAATGATATCTTTTATCCAAACATGGAGAAAACAGTGGTGAACAGTGGTGAACTTTCCCAGGAGTGGCCAAGCCAACAAATTACTACAAGATCACAACAACAACTCCTCCAGGAGGTCATAAAAATAACCCAAAACAACATTTAAAGAACTTCAGGCCTCACTTGCCTCAGTTAAGGACAGTGTTTATCATCACGGGAGACTTCCAAGGTGAAAACCACTGCTGACCAAAAAGAACACAAAGGCTCATCTCACATTTGCCTATAAGCATCTTGATTCTCCCCAAGACTTTTGGGCAAATATTTTACAGACTTGTGAGACAAAAGTTGAACTTTTTGTAAGGTGTGTTACCTCTGGTGTAAAACTATCACAGCATTAAAAAAACAACAACATTATCAATCAAACATGGTGGTGGTAGTGTGATGATCTGGGGCCGTTTTGTGCTGCTTCAGGGCCTGGACAACTTGCAGGGATTGATAGAACCATGCATTCTGTGCTATACCAGAAAATCCTGAAGAAGAATGTCCGACCATCAGTTTGTGAACTCAAGCTTATGTGCCCTTAGGTTTTGCAGCAGGACAATGATCCAAAACACACCAGAAATTCCACATCTGAATGGCTCAAAAACAAAACAAAGGTTCTGGAGTGGCTTAATCTAAGTGTTGACTTAAATCTGATTGAGATGTTGTGGCATGACCTTAAAAAAGCTGTTCATGCTCAAAAATCCTCCAGTGTGGCTGAATAAAATAATTCTGTAAAGAAGAGTGGAACAAATTTCCTCCATAGCAATGCGAAAAACTCATTGCCAGTTATCACAAACGCTTGACTGCATTGTTGCCGTCAAGGGATGTCCAGCCATTTATAAGCTGCATTTTGTATTTACTCAGGTTATTGTTGTGCAATTTAAACATTTCTTTGATGATCTGAATCATTGTAGTGTGACAAATAAGCAAAAAATGGAAAATCAGGAAGGGGGCAAATAAAACACTTTTAATTAGCTTTTTGTGTGAATTGCATTTTTTGAGAATAAACTCCGGTTGTCCTTTTCATACAGTTAATAATTTAAACAACTAATTTTGACTGTATTTTATTAATGTATTCAATTCTTTTATGACTGCCTTTTTTATTAAATAGAAAAATGGTTTTCAGCAAATGTTTGTTTTCCTGAAATCTAGACACTGAATATATAGTATTGAAAAATACTGAAAAGTCTTAAACAATATCTAGCTCTCATCATGTATGCAAATAAGCAACCACATAGTATCTTGATACAGAACTTCTGCTGACAATAAAGCAATGGACTGAAATGATTATAGGCTAAAATCTACCTTCTCACAAAGTTCCTGGTTGGTCCTGAGCAAGTACTGCTTCTCCTCTACCCACTTTGAGTCCTGTCATGACAATCAAACATAACAAAAGCAAGAAATGAAATCGGGAGGAACAGGACATGAAGAAAATAATTCCCAACAACAGAGTGTACCTGTCAAAAGGATGGCCAACTGAAAACCTACAAGTAAAACTGGTAACCATCTTCTTTACAAAGAACTAAGGCAAATGTCACAGACACCAATAGACAGGAACAGAGTAGCAGTAGCACAAGTTTATTCATCCAGAGAAATAAAGCCCACTCTTGAGATAACAGAGGCAAAATAGCTGCATTCACAGTGATCAAGAGTTCACAGTAACAGGAGAAAAAGCAGTTAACCTCTGGTGAAAAAGCAGCATTAAAAATAAAAGAGCTGGATCAAGGCACAGTGGAGCAGGCAACATGCAATACACAAGAAGTAATACAAAGAAAACCCCAGAGCAAATGAAGACACTATGATCACTCTTATTTTTAATATATTTACTGCTGAGAAAATCACCAAGGCCTTTTGTCCCACACATGCACTGGTTTGGCTTAGTTCTCAGATCAGAACTTTTATTATTAATTATGTACATATTTAGTAAGCCAAAATTAAAATAAATTATTTTCATATTCTGAAAATATGGAGCATTGTTACTTTAAAATTCTCTATAATCATCTATTCACATCTGACAGAAATCAAAGTGGTTTAGGCCCCTGTGGTAAGAAACACAACCAACAACAGGAAAGAGGCAGAGCATGCAGGCATAGGGCTGTGACATCACACATGCATCCAGTGACATCACAGGATTCTGCGGCAGACATGGTCAGCATAGCGCCAGCCCAGGAACAGAGCAGCCAGACAGACATGCAGGAGGGCCAGTGAGAGCAGGGCCAGAAAGCTCCTGTCCCCATTCCGTGTCTTTGTTACCTGCCCCCTCTCAGCCAAGGCCTTCTCCAGGTCCATGATCTTGGCCTGGCAGCTGCTGAGCTCCAACTGCAGCTGTTCACGAGTCTGTGGAAAGGAGATCATTAGGGACCCATGTGAGTCTATCAACCAGGCAAAAGAGGAGTAGAATCGAAACCTTTACATGGTACTACTACAAAAGTTTTTTTTTTTTTTACTCTTTTTGGAAGTTCTCTTTGTAACACAATACAGACCAACATACACTACCAGTCAAAAGGTTGGACACACATAGAAATGACCATGTTTGTGAAAAGCAGATTTCATAACATCAAACTGATCAGAATGAATGTGTAGACACTGTTCATATTGTAAATGACTATTGTAGCTGAAAACAACAGTTTTTTAAAAGGAATATTTACATAAACATACAGAGGCCTAATTTCTGCAAACATTAGTACTGTCTTCTAGTAGCATGTTATGTTTTCTGATGCAAATGTATTAATTTAAAAGGATAACTGATCATTATAAAACTATGTGCAATGAAGGTAACAAAACTGAAGACGTATCTTTTCATGAAAAACATGGTCATTCCTATGTGTGTCAAAATTTTTGACTGGTAGTGTATACAATTGTAAGCTGGAGGAGTAGTACAAACCCTGGCCTCCCTTTCAGCATCCAGAGAGCCTCCAGTCTGCTCTTGCAGGAGGGCGTAGGCCCGCTGAAGGGCCTGGTACTCTCTGGTGAGCTGACGGAAACGAAGCTCTGACTCCTCCCGGGAAACACTCTGTAGTGTCAAAAAGGGATAGAGTCAAATAAACTCACAAACCTTCACCTTAAACACATATTTTATTCTATAAATTACTTTTAATGTTCTGCCTTGTTGTTTCTGTCTAGCCAATTATATCAATATTAATGCCAAGCAGCTTTCAGCTGCTGAATCAATATATGGTTTAAATACCTTAAGTAACTACAGATAATAATTTTCTTACTTCTTCCAAGTCTTCCTCTGGAGTTGCAGGTGTCCGGTCAGTGAGGTCAGTGTTATAGGAGGTGAGAGAAGAGGTCTCCGAGTCTATTGACTCCTCATCAAATCCAAAATATGTCTCCACAACATGCCTCTGCAGAGTGGAGTACAAAAAAAGTTACAAATTAATACAGTAATAAACAAATCTGAACAGTTGTGATGTTGCCCATTCTGTAAAAAGTCCACATGTTTAAGTTCATATCAGAAAACCTTCCCTAAATCCAACATATCTCCTTAATTTTCCCCAAAACTGCTTTTTTTTGTACGGTGGTAATCTATTCGAGCATTTTGTCAATTTGTCAAAATCAGTTACACATTTTTTAAAAAATCACACCACGTCAGATCAGCTTCAGTATTTCTTAGCAAACTCCATCGAGTCCTTACCATCATGTTTATAAGTCATCTCCTGGCAACCAGAAAAGTAGAGGCAAACCAGGGCACACAGGCAAATGAAGGAAGAGAAGTAGAGAATGAGGAGAATGTATTCTGTCATATTGCAAGTCGATCTAAAGATACAGAAAATCTCCTGAAAATATTTCTATCCTATCGTGGCTTGTACTGGCTATCTAATAAATTAATAATCTATCTAATATTGCCAAAAAAGCACTCCTTTTTGCATAAAATGGAAAAGCTGACAACAAAGCTTATGGTTACAATAAAATTACTCCTGCAGATCCCACAGGAAAAAGTCAGCTTCTGACTGTGGTTATCCAACTCTTGTAAACTGTTTCTGCATCAAATGTCCAAAAAGATTTCCAGTTGAAGGTCCATGAGTCCAAAGTTGATGTGTCCAATCCTATATCCACCTTACCAAGGTGACTAACTGGTTCCAACAGGAGAAGCGGGATAAATTGTGTGTGTCACATATCTACAAACTCCTCCTCTTAGCAACATCATACCCTCTGTAATGTTCCCCGATGTATTTGCCCAAACATGCACAGTAAAGAGCACACACACATAGCACAGCAATTACTTTTTCTAACACAATCAACTCATCCAATTAGATGTCAGTGAGCTCTTTCCTCTATTTATTCAAACACAAGGTCGCACAACCAGTACAAAATACAATGTCTGCATACACAATAACCTTCCAGTTTTTCTAATAAATGTATTCTTCATCGTATACCACCGAACACAAAAAAGAAACACAACTACAACAGGAAAAAAAAGTATTTTCTACTAGTTGGGGAAATAGTTTTTTCAGGAGCTGCGTGTATGCTCAGTGTGATGCTCCCAGCTGTGACAGATACTGTCATCATAGTCTCCTGAGCCCAATTAAACACAAACACACACAGAGTGAGAAATGCACACTGAACTGAAAAAAGTACATACGGATCAGCCAACCACAGAGAGGGCAGTTGCTTAGCTACACACCACTGGATTAACATAGATTTTAAAACACTCACAGAAACTTACTTTTGACAGTTTGAAAGGTTTCCTCTTGGCTTTTTTGCTCATCACCAATCTGTCACGTTCCTAAAGACAAACACACAACATCTCAAACATTGTTCTTGGCAAGTTTAGTTTTACATTTGGCATTTAGACATCACTCAGTGAGCTGTCAATCAAGACATAAACTGTCATCATAATATGTTTCATGAAGAGCCCAATTTTGCTTGTTTACACAGAATTTGAGGTCAAATGAAAAAACACAGCATAAAACCTGGCTGAACAGATGATTGAGATGAAGTGGTAATGATGGACAAACTAAAGCTCTGACAGCATGCATGCATTTTCCAGAAAACTTCTGAGATATTTCCAATTAAAATATACAGTATGTTTAGCTTATATTTTAAACTGACCATAAAACCATTTTGATGTAAACATTTTGTCATGAAGGTTAAGCCCAGTTTATTAAGCAATTTAAAAAGCATGATAATGTTGAGCTAACGGCAAAAATATAAACTGACTTTTCGTGAAAAAAAGCTAACGTAACTGATTATTAGTAGTAGTAGTAGTGGTATAATTATTATAGTGACTGTCATGTCAAAATGTCATGCATGATCAGAGGGGGCATTTAAGAAACACGTCTGGAGGTGACCATTGTAAATTTTAGGATTAAACCAATTAGAAATTAGATTTATTAACAAAATACAATATGCATCTGACCCTGGATGTTTAAGTTAAATCCTGACCTGCGTGAGCTCATCAATGATGCCACGTTGCTCAGCAACCTGTAGCTTGAGGAACTCCACTTCCTGCTCTTCATGGGCGTGGCTCAGGTCTGTCAGAGAGCTGGGCCGCTTCAGCTGTGGCTGAACGGATTGTTGCTGCGAGGGTGGTCGAGGGGAGGAGGCTTTTTCCTTCTTAGGAGGGGAGAAAGACCAAGAGCGCCAAATAGTGGTTACAGGGAGAATTACTTCATGCTTTAGCTCAAATGGCCAGTAGAGGTCCTGCATTAGTTTTGAATTAAGCCTCAGTGACACCAAAGTGCAAACACAAGCTCTACACATTAAAGTCAAAATGCATGCGGTTTTCTAACAGTATTTGACCTTTGAACTTTAACCAGAAAGACGAGAGAGACAGCAGAGATAAAGCACATGCTGGTTGCTTCTCACCATCTCAGCGTTCTCTCGGCTCAGGTTCTTGAGTTTCTCCTCCATGCGCTGCAGCGTTTGCAGGAGGTCATCATTCTTCTTGGACAGCCGTTTGTTCTTCTCAAACACGGGCTTCATCTGGCTCTCTGCTTCTCGCACCCGCTTCAACTGGATAGAGGAAGGAAACTGGTGAGGGGAAACACTCTAATCTTTAAGTGTTGCCTCCTAGTGACACAGAAATTCCAGCTTGAGCAGGAAAGGTCAAGACTGCAAGGTTAGGAAACTACTACACATTTCAGAGCGATGTGTGCTTCTTAATGTGTATGCAACATGTGTGTGAATATTTGCATGCCTATAATCACAGCTTATATGTACTTCTGCACGTGTGTTCCTCACTAGTTCATTCCTCTCGTCGGCGAGCAGTGCATTCCTGTCCTCCAGTTTCCTGATGACGGAGTGCAGCTCCGCAATCTTCAGCTGGAACCTCCTCATGTCACGCTCCTCCACCTCCTGTTGAGCAAGGGGGACAGGAGAGGAGCAGGAAGATAAAAACTAAAAAAGGGAGAACATGCAGGCCGGCAAGCAGGTAATGGAGATGGATGGGAAAGAGGAGGTGATGGGATGAAGCATGAGAACCTGCATGTGTAGTTTCCACAGTTTCCACATAACTTACAATGAATGTGAGAGTCATGTGTGCGTGTATGACTGAATGTACACAAACAATATTGTTGTCCAACTCTAATAGGATTGGTGTATGTCATGTCACTAGAAAAATAATTATGCATCAAAAATCTTAAGCTATGCCCGAATTGCATTGTTAAAAGTTGAAAAAGGCAACACCGAATACAACATCTGGATGTGTGTATGTTGATTTATGCATGTAGAATGCCTGTTTGCCTGTGATATTACACATGTAATAACTCATTCATGCACATGTACAGATATGTGTGTATCCATTAGGTTTTGTGTGTATACCTGACTGTTGAGAAGATCTGGGTTGTCTCCTATTCCCGGCATCAACTCTCTCTTCGGGCTGCCATGGTTGTACCTCTCAGCCTCTCGTACCTGGCCAAGTTGTTCATCGAGGGCTTCCTTCTGGAGCTGAAGTTTTTGGGCGTAACCAGCCTGCACCCCTAGCTCTCTCTCGAGGGCACACACCACCCGGTCCTTCGACTTTAATTCATCCATCTATAAGACGGATGGACAGGAACTAAGTAACGGATGATGGAAAGAGTGACTGAATCACACAGTTTCCATCAATATACACGCAAAGCCCACATTAATGTTAGTGAAATTATTCCCAGTAATTCATACTATTTAGTACAGAGATTTCTGCCCTCATGTTGCAAGAAAAACTGAATGAATACGGATTCAAATGGAGGAAGAGAAGTGGAGTGGAGTGTGTTTTAATTTTGATGATTTGTTTGCACTTAAAACAAACGTATCTCAGTGTCTTCATGCTGTGCCAGCATTCTCTTAAGAAAGAAAGCAGACAACACATGAAAAATGTTTGTAAAATTCTGCAAAAATTGAGCTTGATACATTTATTTCTTTTGTTTATTATTAATGTACCAGTTTACAGTTTACATGGCGTGCTCTTCTTTCTGTTTACCCCACTGTTTACACCTTTAACAAGTTGTATTTGCTGATGTCCATGAACAGATTATAAGTGGCTCTAAAAGTATTTTAGTTTGTTGTAATATTTGCCTTCTACTTGCTCTGAATTCATACAGCTTCTGACATACATGTCCAGTTCTACTTCCTTTGCATTTTATTTTAACGCCTGGTATTTCCTGCCCTCCATCAATCTGCCATGCTTTACTGTTTTACCATTCTGCTTCTAAATATTGTTAAGTCTCATTGCTCAAACATTCCTTTACAAACAACAATGCCTGTTATTGTAACCCTGCTGTACTGTATGTATTGGAGCTAATGAGTAACTGCAGCAGATATATAAACTTCTATTTTTCCAGATAAGCACCACATGGTGAGATAAGCCAATGTAGACAGTGCAGCAATTAGCCTCCAACCTGCATGCAAAATCAGCTAAATAAACCCTGAGCTCAACTTCAGCAGCAGGAAAAAACACATGTGCAAGACTGTGATGATATTTAAATGTGATCAGGACAGACAAGGAGTACAGAAATAAACTGCTGAGTTGTCACAATAACACTGAGGAATAGTAATTTATGGTTTATAGGGCAGACTTTTCATTACACATACTATGTATTATTTATTCATTCACTCATTCATTATATTCATTCATTCATTATCTAAATAAATTTTCCTTTTAGGGTCGTGTAGTGCTGAAGTCATGTTATTGTTGGTGAATTTATCAGAAATATGAACTATGGCACAAGGTAAACAAAATTTTTAATGATTAAATCATTTCAAAAAATGTATGATCTATTGTGTTAAATTTAGGATGTGTCATCAGCAAGTGCAATAGTATCTTTAGGAAATATTTTAATTTATTAGCCTTTATGTAAGAGACGCTACAGTAGCTCATCATGCCAACTTAAGATAAGCCATACTGCATATAGTGTCTATATAGAGTATGTCTTCCAGCAGCATGTGGTCTCACCAGACGGCGGATGTCTTTCTCACAGTCCCGCTTGATACGATGCACCTCATCCTGGTGCTGTTGGTAGGCTGTGCGGAGATCTGCTGCTTTGGCTTTATCTGCTTGCACGGCATTGGCCAGCACCTCCTCAGCCTGTTTCCTGGCTGTCTTCTGTTCCTGGATCTGAAAGACCACATACACGCATTATAACATTTACACACGCAAATCCAAAATCAAAAAAAGGAAAGTGAGCCCTCCATTTATAAACACATAACCTCTTTCATGGAACAGTTGTAAAGATAGATGCCCCATTTGCCTAGAAAGGCTACAGTGAAACAATAGCTTGGCAATGGTCTATTCCACCCTGCTTCCTGTTTTTCGCCTGAAAATGTATTTATGGTCCTAAGTAAGCACACACAGGTACACACACATAAAGTACATAAACAAAGTCTCATAATGCCTTCACAATGCCAACTTTCCACGAATCCGAACTAAAAACAACAGACAGTACCCTCAAATACTATCCAATGCTAATCAAAAGTTTGTTCTGTAGTTCTATGAGTTCACAGTCTGATGGTAGGAAAACACCAAGAAAGCCACTACAATGACAAACTGATGGTAATGTACAGGTGATTTAAATATGACCAAAAGCAGAGTTTTAATGCACATCACATACGTCTGCATGTCTGGGCTCAAATTTTAAAAAGCAGAGTAGCATATTGGGTATAAGCATATTCGGTAATGTTACAATAAGCCAATAGTGTGACCCATGCATATAACGTACCTCATGCTGCAGCTTTAGCCTCTCCCCATCAAATGCCCTCCTGGCCTCTTCCCGTGCCTCTGCAAGTAGAGCATTTTTTAGCTTGTCAGCTGCTCCATCTCTCAGTGCGTTTACAAGCCCCTGGAGCCTCTGTACTTCAGTATCACGGATCTTGATGGCCCGAGCTAGTTCAACTTCATGCTGCCGCGCCAGGGCCTCACGGGCAGCCGCTATGTCACGGACCTTTTCTTCATGAAGTTTGGCACGCAGGTCAGTGAGTGCCACGGCATGTTTGTGCTGTTCAAGTTCCCGAGCCTGCCTTTGCTCCTGGAGCCTCTCCCGGAGCTTGCATACCTGAGAGTGCGACACATTTTGCAATTAGAGTTACATTAGAATACAGTCAACCTGTTGCAGCTCAAAGAAGGTTAATTTACAAGGTTGCTGGTAGTCTATAACAAAAAGGTTAAACTGTTATAAAGTGGTGATTTATTCTCTAACAGGGAGCAGTATACATTCAACTGGAGAACAGTTACGGTTAAATAAAGATTATGCAAGAACATTTTTCCATACAGCTTTGTTTAATCAAATTTTATCATCACACAATTGTAATAGGGTATCCCAGTTGATCTAATAGTCTATATGTAATTACTATACTTTAATTACCCCTGCTGTTAGAACCCAAAAGGATGCCGAGAAGGGTGCGCAGACATCACCTATGTTAATCAGAAAATACAAGGACAGGCCAAGCATCTCATTCCTAACTTTGTGGCTGTGAGTGTGTATTCATAAATAACTATCCAAATAATAATAATTCTATGTAATGTATGTAATTCTAATTATTATCTAAATATTATTTTACACTTGCCAACCTCTCTATCCTGTTTTCATTGTAATGATTTAAAGGGGACTCCTTCCCCATTGTCTCTGTCAGTTTTCTACTCTAGGTCTTCATTTCTCCATCATCTTCTTCCTCCACCTCACCTTGCCCCGCTCCTGCTGCAGCTCAATCTGGGTGTCCATGAGTTTGCTCCTCAGTTCCTCGTTGATGGTCTGCGCAGAGTCAGCCATCACCTCCGATCTCTCCGGCTTCCTTCCCTTCTTAAGGGGTGGTGCCGTAGGGGGTGTGGTTGATGACATAGCACTCTTGCCGCCCAATCAGGACGGACATAAAGTGCCAGGTGTGTCGAAACGGAGGACAGTCAGTCACTGCTCCTCCTCCCTGCAAGGCCCTGCATCCTCATCACGTCTTTGTGCAGTCTACATTGTTGCTGGAGGATGCTGAGAGTTTCTATTATGGACAAAGAGACAAACATGGAGAAAAGAAAAGGTGGAAAAGGGTGAGTCAGTGTAAAAAAAACTGGGTTACACAAAATTACTCTGCAAAATACTCTGGGCACAAGCCACATGACGCACTATAGCCAGGGGAAAATAGGCTATTTTTGAGACTAACATTTACACTCCTCTTCTTTAAAGCATTTACAGTACCATTTATCAACACCCTATTCCAGTCCCTGGGCTGCTTAGAAGCTTCACAGTGCATGAAAATGTGTCCGGCCACTACAGTTATGGTCCCTGGCCTCTAACATCTCACTGAAACTAACTGTCTTTCTGTGGACTAATAATCTCTTCCTAGTTCCATAGCTTCCACACTATTATTTCCACAGATCACATCATATTGTCCTGCAAATATAAAGAATAATGGGCAACTCTGGCATGTGTAGTCTTGTCTCTAGTAAAGTTGCTTAACCCCAACAGAAAAAATAATTACATATCCTCATCTCTAGTAACAACAAATGCTCTAAAAACTGGCCACTTTCACTTGCATCACGTCTCCCTGAAACACTTTAATTAGAAATGTCTGTCATTCATTGTTCCTTGTCTGTTGTCACCTCTGTTTTAACTTCACACTTTCTCATGATGAATTACAATGCTATTTTAAATACATGTGACCAATTTAGTTTTAACGTCTTGAACCACGTGGCCTTAGACAGCAGCGTCCTCATTTACTGCCATTAGATCAATGCAGTTTATTCACCAGTGCAACACAACTGCAAAACCTCTCTCCACGTTTCCCTCTCTAATCAAACAGAACATAACAGAAAGTGTGGCCACTGGTATTATTATTATTATTTTGGTCATAAGATGTAAAACAAGAAAATGTATATGCATGAGTGAACTAAAAAAAAACACATCCAATTGAAACACACAAACCAAGGTTATTTATTTTAATAAGTAGTTTAATTTCTACAATTATTCCTCAAACTTTTTCCACACTGAAGGCAGGCTACTGTATGTTTTGGCATATTTTATTGTAGATATGTCACTACAATGACACACTTTCACTGAGCTGAAAGTGGACTCCTCTAATCTCTTCTTGGAATGAATTGTAACCCAGTAACCTTCCACTCTTTATGCTGACTATTAAATAAATAATGCAAAAGCGAGGCAGCTGAAGCATTAAGACCACAGGCACCTCTATCTTTTTTTTTTTTTTTTTTTTTTAAACACACACATCGCCAGACATTCATACAACATACACAGATGGCAGAAATAGTTACCAAGGCAACCTTGCTCTCAAAAACTCTATTCCTCTCATAGCAAAGGATGATGGGAATGAGAGTCTCATGGTGGAATTGAAACACACACACACACACACACACACACACACTCTGACACGGTGCACACACAAAAGCAAACGAAGTAACTGCACTGTATGAAACATTTGGCAAATACATATCCCGTACATAAATTTTGACGATTTTGTCATGAGATCCAATCTGAGGCTGAGAGGCTGACAGAGAAACTGAAATGCATTATTACCAGAGGGCAAAGAAGATTTCTTTCACATGGATTTCAACACAGTATTCACAGTCAGGTACCAGAGGGGATGGGAGAGGACCAATACAAGAGATCACAGAGAAAGGATTAAGCTGAGAGAAGAGAGCAGATCTGTACCAGAGAAATCAACGTTTAAGCATCTCCCCCCCATCTCCTCTTACATGCTTTAACCACTCCATATCCCTCCACCCCCACTTGCTGGCATAGTGATGTTTCTGAGCAGAGGCAATCAGTGATCTCACTCTCATTCAGGAGAGAAAGCTCATTCACACAGCGAGAGCGCTGACACAAGCAAACAACAGTGTTAAACAGGATAACTATGGACAGATTCAACAGACAACTGTTCATTCAGGCACCAAACACCACACACTTGTCCATTTTAATAACAAAATATATTAATTTACAGTTGGTGAATACAAGTGATTCCCAAATGAAATGTGCACACACAATTGACAAAATCTGACAAAAATGTTTTCTGCACACTTTCCATTCTATCACGGTTTTAAGCAAGTCTATACATGTCTGTGCCATTATCAGGGACCAGGTGTACCCACGCTGAAATGGCTATGGGCATCAAGTTCAGTTTCAGTTGTTTTCCTTCGTTGGTGTGAGTCTGAATGTTACATTGTGGCATTGCATGTTTGTTGCATGTCAATCATTCTTTAAATAAAATTTGCCTGCATCACTACAGAACTACTATTCAAAAATACATTGTATACAGAATACTTCACATGCAATGGGTCCAGATTTCACTTGAGATTAACGTGTGCAGGAACAAACATTCCACAGTCCCCACAAAGCCTGTTAGAGGCACATGTTCCCAAAATGGCAGCCATTAGCTACTTCCAGAAGTTTATAGTTGATGGAAAAGCATTTTATATAGGAAACTAGAACAATTTATAGGGGCACAGAGAAGCCAAAAAGCAGGTTTGGTGTTCACAGAAGCAAACAAAAGCCAGTACAGGTGACAGATCTTAACTGCTGGAGACTGTTAAATCATCCAGTCAAGTATAAACAGTTAGTCTATATTATATTCTGCTGCAAACAGACAACCCCATCATCCACACACTGTCTAGCTATATACAGACAATGTTCATAAACCTCACAAGTTATATTTCAAAAAGCAGTTTATAAGATAAATAAAGCTGCAATGAAAATATGTAACTTCAAGCACCTCATCAAAATAATAAAGTTAAATCCCTTGATGGAGACTGCAAGAAGTGTTTTTCTTCCACAGAAGTTTTACTTTTAAGGTAATTGCTACTTGAGAAATGGTCTATGAATTTGGGCCAACCTGAAGTCCATCAGCACCAATACAGCATAAGAATATTGAAACACAGCACAAGGCTGTACACTAGTACCTCATTGTCACTGGCTTATGTTGTAACTGTGATTCTTTCAAAACAGTGAACAAAGTGTGAAAAACATAGAGGTAGTTTCATAACTGCCTCAGGAAATCCCTCTTCACTCTGGGTGAAATTATGGTGTTTAGTTACAACAGTACTGTCAACTGTTTGGAAGCTGTTTCAGAGTTAAGCTTTTTAGATGAATGATTGAGTTGGTACACGTATAAATACATAACAAAGTTAGGTTTTTTAATGTAATGGCACATTTGGTAATTACAGGTATGGTTTATTATTCTCCATCTGTATTGCTCCCTTGTGTAACTTGTAACATGCCAAAGGAACTACAATAGCGGGTAGTAGTGGGGCAACTGCCAAAACAATCAACCAATTTAACACCAAACGCTATAATCAAACTAAACAAAATCTAACCACATAAGCACAAAACACAAATTAATACAAAGTGAGAAAAGTTGTTTGTAACTGAATAGAAGCTCATAGGGTTGGCATAGCTACAGCTGCTGCAGCGCTTATGTCAGCATTCAGAGAAAAGCAGGCTCCAGACTCCAGACTCACTTATGTCTCGCTGGTCTTCAACTGCTGTAGTAAACTTCACAACAGCAAACAACTGCAATTTAGCTAAATGTTCATAGCAAGAAAATCACTAACAAAGTTCCTCTAGCTGTCCATCCTGTGTGTGTATGCTCAAAAAAACCTCTGGTGTCTAAGGTCTGTCCACCTATATAGCAGCACCAATGTTCTTCACCTTCATTTCAAAGACCTTCTTCTGACCTTCCAGCATAAAGCACTGCTGGTGCAGTTAAGCCGAAATTACCCAGCCCGACGCACATTCCTTTTACCCCATTTACAAAGCCAGACGATTTAAGAGTGCACAAACTGGATAGACAACAAGAGAAATGTGAAAGAAAATTGCTGAATTTGACACAATCTGTAATACTTTAGAATCGTGGCTTTAAGATCAGCAGTGAACTGGTTCCTGAAGTAGCCTACTTTAACAGCCGGAGACTGTTTGGATCATTTGAAACAAGAAACCTTTACAATAAAAAATGACCACCTTCAAGTTGTCAATGAAACCAGATTTCTAGTACTTCGTAAATACATATGGTTTACATTTTTTCTAATGGGATATAACTACAAATAACAATAAATCTTACTGACTTATCCAGTGCCTCAAGTAATTAGTTAATTGATTGCTCCACAAAACATTCAACAACTTCTTTGCTCAATCAACAATCCAAAATCCAGTATACATACTATAATGTACTTTAAGATCGGGAAGACTAAGAAGCTGCAGCCATCTGCTGCAAAGAAGCTGCAACCATCATATTTTTGGATCTCTGCAATTTACTTGTCAATAAATCTGCAAATCTTTTTCTGTACACATCACCTTTTCTCTTTGTGACTACCTGATTTATCACACCTCACTGTTTTGGCTGTTGCTTGATGGGAATAATCAACCAATTATACAGTTAAAGCAAGTAGTGTGTTGCAGTTTCCCAGGAACATCTGTGAGCTATTACTGACAAAAAATGGGTTTGGAACCCAAACAACTTAGGAAAACCACTGGGGATAGCCAGGGCAACTGTAGTTCAAGATAGTTATGGGCCGACTAGAAATTGCAGCTGAAAACCAGCTGCAGGTAAAGGATATGTTAATCTAAGTTTGTCTAAGTTGGTTATCCCCGCCCCACTGAGGTGAGGCGTGGCCTCCAGGTTAAGCAGTGAAACGCCTGTGAGTCTGACATACATGCTGAGGGTGCAGAAAGGTTGCTAATAACGTGAATGCTCTGACGGACCTGTAGCCAAGATATACCATCAAGAAGAGGAACTGGTAACACAATGAGTTCAGTAGCTCCTGCAGTGTCTGCTTGGAAGTATCTTTGATGTTTATCTCACCAGTCAAGTGTGGTGAAGCAAGTATTACATTGGTGCAATAAAATTGTTGTTACTTCCCAAAAAACACACAACACAGCCTAACTGTCAAAAAATAAACATAAATCTAAAGATTTTTTACAAGCACATAACATTAAATTAATATAATAAAATTATATTTTCTGTCTTGTTAACAGAGTAAGTTAGTAGGTTATAAATTAAGCAGTAAAGTTCAAAATGTTGAGTAGACAGATATCTCTGATGTCCACAAGCTTACTACACACTTAGAGATGGAGCTCCTCAAGGCCACACAGACCACACACATGCAAAGCGCCAAGCATTAACTAGACTTCAGTGACACATGCAGGCCTAATAAATACATAAAAGAGCAAATGGTAGCTCAAAGACTGCTCACGCCCCTGCCTTTACTAAAAATCAACATTGAGGGTGTGGACAGAAGATACACTCCTGTTGATTCTGCACATAACTAAGGATACCTGATAGAATTACACATGGGCACACACAGAAACACTTCCTTACTCGAGCACCAGCAGAGTATGAACCATCAGAACAGGTCTGGTCACACACCAGGCATCGCTCCATAGTCCATACACAAACACACACACACTCAGCTGTCTAGAGATACACTTAAGATACTGCAAGGATCCCACTGAGAGGCTGAGTAACCCAGCCAAGTGCAACACTAGTGGAATATATGACCTAAAAACTACTACGCCAACAGAATGGCTACAAGTTACTGACCCCAATGATTATTAAACCCAAACACACAAACAAAAGGTCTCTTTGCTCTATGTATCTGTCACATTCAACTCAATTACACTATTGCTTGTATATCAATAAGTATTTTTGATGTACTGTATATACACTGCATGTGGACACTATTTAC
This sequence comes from Ctenopoma multispine, assembly GCA_034779795.1. Taxonomy (NCBI): domain Eukaryota; kingdom Metazoa; phylum Chordata; class Actinopteri; order Anabantiformes; family Anabantidae; genus Ctenopoma; species Ctenopoma multispine. Next base: position 11,494,469 of record JAUYWH010000002.1, read on the forward strand.
CCTCTGTTTTACACATGTACATTAATATACGGTAAAAACATTTAACTAGCTTTCTACCACACTGCCTTAAGAAATGCCCTTCTATGTTTTCATGAATGGATTATAAGGAACGTGGCAAATCCAAGAGAGAGTCATACACCTGTGGGAATAGTCCACAGGGATTATACCACTAGTAGTCCATCATACAAAGTGTTGAGCTGGGAAAGGCCTTGGTATAGAAGGGGCGATAGGATTATGAATGAAGATCAAGTCAGATAACTTATGCTAGGGAAAAAGAAAAGAAAATCAAGAATGTCAGTATTAATAAATGTTACACCAAACATTAAGCAGACTCACATGTTGACATGTTGGGGAAAATTAAACAATCATCATTTGTAGGGAGTGACCCTATGTTTTTGATCACAACATTTAAGGTTTTTCTTTTACTATGATGCACAGCATGCATCAAAGTTTTTGCAGCATGCCCTGAGCAGGCTGATCAAACAGAAATGAACACTAGTTGGCTGTCCACTGGGGCAGATTTACGAGCCTCCGGAGCCGCCTGCTACAGCGGCAGAGCTGTTATGACAGACACAGAGTTCCCGTCAGTAAACACAGCGCACGGGCTGGGCGCTGCATGGCAGAGCTCTGGTTTGGTGAAAGGATAAGCAGGATAGCTGGGATAGCTTAATGGAATGGGACCGGCTCTCTAATGAGCTGTCAAACGGCAGATTAAGGGGTGAGTCCTGCTGGAGAGAGCGCTATCACACCAACAGCTCGCCTGCCTGCCCGGCTTGCAAACCACACCCCACGGCGACATGCGGGGGGCTGCTGCAGCATCCTCCAGCCAAGAAGGTCGGGTGTCCTTGCACTCAGGCTCCTGAACACTCGACAGTGCTGATGTTTGTGTATGAACCACTGTCATGCAGTATTTCCACTATTCAGTGGTGGAGTGTCCGCAGACTGACGTGGTGGTCTATATTCCACCAGTAGCCTCCCTGCACCGCGTGGGACGAGCAGAGAAATCCTCGGTAAAGCCAGTTGAATATTAATCACTAGTGTCGGATAACGTTATCACCAGGCTTCATACTTCCTTCTTTGGCATGCAGGCAGAGTCGTCACACTAAAGCACCATGCAGCCGCAAGAGAAAATTGTCTCACGCCTTTACAGCCGGCTTGAGGCTCGGTAGTGACTCGTTAGCCCAAACTCACATCGAAACGCAGATCCGATTAAGCCAGTTCGGCGTGTTCGGCTCTCTGCACCGTTTACGGGAGAAAGGCGGCTGCAGCGTGTGTGTCACCGCAGCTGCCCGCCCGTTAAGGTCTGCACACTAGTCTCCAGAAGTTGTCTGACGTTACTGAGGGAACAAAACAAAACAAAAAAAAAACCTCACCTGAAATGGAGGTTCGGTGGTCGTAAATGGGCTGATGTTGAGTCGTCGCCGCTCAGTGAGCTTCACATCCAGGAAGGGAGGCTGGGCTTCGATGTTTAACTCACCCTCTGCACTCCAGAGATGCCGAGCTAACTGCAAACAGCCACCGCTCACTACTTTGTCGCTCACGCACTGTCCAGCAATTAGCACAAGGGCTAAAGTTGTATTTCCACTGATATCATCCTCTAGCTACGAGCTGCTGGACTCAGCTCCAGCTTCTCCTCCCGGTCTCGCAACGCACATTGACACTTTTTCTCCACGCCCACACGCACACACACGTACGCACAGGCGACGTCATTCGTCCCTATACATTTTATCTACACGAGTAAATCAATAATGAATTAAATAAAACGGCTTCGACGCGGGGGGAAAAAAAGGCAGGCGGGCGTCGCCGGTAGCGTGATAGAAGCGCGACACCTGACTGCGTGTTCAAGAATGACACCGCGCGCGGTAAGTGCGTGGACACGCAGACGGTGAGGGGAGAAACGTGCGTCGTCAGTGCGTACGGTGGCGGACACCGACATGAGACGGGTCCTTCACTGTCAGAGGTGGGCTTAAAAGCATTGAAGTAAAGAAAAAATTACCCCAAAACATTTACGTTTGTAAACAAAAGGATTTTCCTAAGAAAATAAAACATTTAACAATACGTTTCACATACTTGAATCTATATTGTCACATAAGCAAATTATATACGATTATAATTGTAAAAAGAGTAATATTTTCTTATCTAGCTGCGAGTTTATCTAAGATGAATAAAGTTACTTTATTATTATTATTTCAGCAAACGTAGTGAATAATAATGAGTGTCATTTGTTTTTCAGTTGGCATTAATATACCATTATAGCCTGAAAAAGTTATAGGATAAACATTTATTAGCTACTTTTTTGATTCTCTTATCGTTTAATTCATCAGAATTTATTTAGGCTATCAGCCTATGTAATAAATGCTCCTAAATGATATATTTTATGTTTGTGATATTTTCTGATATGCTACCTTTATTGTACATTAGATAATTATGATAATAACGATGATGATTACTAATATATACAGTATTTTGTCCTGTACTGTATCTACAGGAACATGTTACCTAGTAGTATTGTGAGAAAGAAATTGTTCTTCATATTTAAAGAACATGAAAACATACTTACTACTACTATCATCATCATTATCATACAATCTCAAAAATATCCTCTCACATTTTTCTCTGCCTGTATCTGGATCTATAACAGTGACGCTCTGTAACTGAAATGTTTCAGTTACATGCACCACAGGCCTCTAAATTCAGTATTTTTATCTAGGACAATATGACTCGTCAAATCATAAAAGTAGGTGAAATAATCTGACAACATGAAAGTGGTGTGAGACCAGTATGACCCAGATTCTAGAGGATGCATTACTTACGCACAGCTGCTTGTCTCTGCCTCTCTACGTTGTGCCTGCTTATCTGCCATTCTCAAGCAATAACACACACACATCATGTCAGCTTTCTGTGGCTGCAACATATGCAGCCTATTGCTGCAGGGCAGTGCAGGACAGAGAAAGTGGAAGAAGAGGAGCACACGGTCATGGATGAACAGTTGTATTCCTTATGTCCTATTCTGCAGTGGCGGGTCACTTATCTAAAACTGGAGTCCCATTGGGTGTTTTCCAGACTCTCGAAGGTTGTGCTATTTTTACACAGGGACCATTTTTGAGTGTGATAAAACAGACAGACATGAGGGGTACGTTTGGAGTATTAAGCACTCCATTCATGTTCCTGCTGAGGCCAGCAAACAGTCGTCCAGATGGAGCAATACAGGGAAAGAAACATTGTGATTGCAGGCAGACAGTGATGAGGGAGAGGGAGAGATGTGTGTGTCCTGTTTTGTTTTGCTGAATAATTGACTCAGCGAGCAAATGTGTGTCAGGGAGCAGCCGCTAATAAGTGTTACTGTTAACTGCTTTGCTTGAGGAATTTGAGTTACGAGTTGAGTTTAGACAATTTTGCATTTGTTTTTGTACCACAGTCCATCTGAAAGAACAACAGCAGGGTTTTTCAGACAAAGGATAAAGGAATCGTTATTGTCACAATAATGTTTTTAGGTTTAATAGAAAAGCTTACTACTGCACTGTTATGCAACTATAGAAAAAGGTGCAATCCCTCAACGTAAGTGTCAAGTTATTACAGAATCTTGTTTGCAGACGCCTTTATTGGAAAAACCATACAATCTCACCCACTAGCAGTGATAATGGTAGATTTAGTCACTCAGTCTATTTTCGTTTCTATAGCAAAGTGATGTGAGGAGTCACTGTTTTTATTAACTTAACATAATCATCTTAGGTTTTCAGCATAACCATGAGCCGTCCAGAATAAGATTAGCATATTCATGACTGCTGACAGATTAAATATATTATAGCTTTTAGAGATGACCTATGTATTCAGACAGGTCAGCACAATCAAAAGAGGAATCTATCTAGCTATCCTGCAATCTATACAGGATTTAGCAGAAACACAGACACACACAGAGGCATACTGAATCAAACATTAGACACCTTACAAGCAACTTTTGAAACGAAATTGACCTATTTTCCACAATCTTAACCCGAGTCCCTGAGTGTGGAGCGCTTGTGGTGACGTTTCACTTTCATATGAAGACAATTAGGCTTCCCGGGAATGACTCACCACTGTTAGTCACATAAAATAATCTGAGCCTAATGTTCCATGTCCATCCCCAAAACCTTCATTCATGACATGAACATAACAAAATGACAACCTGATGTGTAGAAAATGTAGATGAGTAAATTACATTTGAAGCTGTTTTAATCTCTTAAACACAGACACATACAACTACATCTGTATCTTGGTTTAAGTTATGAGGTGTTTTATGTAAATGCTGGTTTTAAAATGTTCCATTACGTATATACAGTCCAGAACTTCTCTCTACAAATGCACTGTTACCGCCCCCACCCCAAATCATAATACTGGCTGTTTAGTGTAGCCACAGTTAAAAGAGTATGACTCAAGGAGGAGAGTTATAGTTGTGTTAGCATTAGTTCCAGTGTCTGAAAAATGTAAATAAACAATGTACTGCATTATTTCAATTTAGCAAACTGAACTTCTGGAGTGGTTTTAATATTTAAGTCTTTATTAATATTGGATATTGTGTTGAAACCACATTCCTCTCTAAGAGATGTTTTCAATGACACCACTGTGACTTTTTCAGGCATTCAAACAACAAAAAAATCTCAACAAATGTTTGACATTTTCCATTGCAATAACCATTCTCCCCATTTTCCTTGTTTTATATGTAAGTTTTTTTGGTTTCCTCTGCCTTGTTTCCACTTAGGCCTCAAAATAGCAGTGGATCAATATAAAGAGGGTTGGCAGCTGAAGAAGAGACATAACCCAGAGGAAGAAGTTTTTTCCCCACATGGAAAGTGTGTAGGAAGTGCCAATGATCTAAGCACAACAGAGGGTCAGAAGAAAAAGATTTATATTAAAAATAGTTCATGTTCTAAGATGATTAGTCAGTGGCACCAACATTACAAGAGTTTAATTCAATTCCTGTCTGAGACAGGGAATTTCCTGTGTTTTGTGTTGTAGATGATTGTATGTCCACATGTATTCTGTTCTTATATTAGTATCATAGCATAAACAAGCTGGTACGATATTCTTAGTATAGAGTGTCACTAAACAGATCATAGGTCCATCCATCCAATATTACAGCCCACATCCCAGAAGAGAGAAACATCAAAGGTCAGTGCAGCTATTGAGCTATATCTGTAAAGGCAATGTCCATTCTCGCACAACCCTTCTGGTTGCTATGGTTACTGACTATACCTTGCCTCTTCCTGTGAGAGCAGTTGGCGGTACTGGGAGAAACGTTGGGCCTGTACCGTATCTACAGGAACCTGTTACCTAAGCACAGAGAGGACACATAGAGTTGTGACTGTGTACATTTTAGACTAAAAGTCTTCATGCTGTTGAGTCATACAGCAGCTTTTAATCACTACCGCTGGATTGCCAGGTATTATGTTAGAAAGGATGAGTCTTGAGTAATTACTTTCTTGAAGGGATATAACAAATACAATTAAGTTAAAACAGCTGCTTGTTTCAATTTTCAATCACTTAATGACGACATGGTAAAAGCCTGCACGCGCTGCTGACTTTGAACAGACAGGAGCACAGCAGCCCCAAATGCACAAGATTTACATAATCTAGAAATTTGACTCGTAACAAGCTCATTATTACACATATCTATCTTGAGCTGCTTTGCTCAATTTAGATGAGAACTCTGAGGGCATGTGTGTCTAAGCCCATTTTAAAATACAGCTTGGCTAATATTAAATGAAGATGTGTATGTGAATGTCCAAAACCAGTATAAGGGTCCTGCTTATCCTTTCAACTGGACTGTGTTAATCTACTAATCATGAGGCATTTACATAACTGCTTCAGGGCAGCTGCAGTTTAGCAATTACTCCCCCCATTTCCTTCTTTCCCCTCACTGTTGTATCTCCTGTCATTCCCAGACTTGAACTTTAATCACACTCTTTCCCCTGAGTCCTTCTCTTTTCAAGTCATTTTATTGCCTGCTCTCTTTTCCTCTTTAGGCTGGATGCCACTTCTCTGATCTTTAATGATTCCCCATTCTATTTCCAGTGCTCCATATGGCAGGTCGTTCCATATGAAAGCAAACAACTAAACATCCATGCATTATAACAAACCTTAGCTTATGTCTGGGCTTTATTAACATGCTGTTTTCACAGAATACAACTCAAAGTATAATTTGAGTCAATTTTAGTCTTGTTTTACACAACAAATGTATTTTCTGTTTTCTGAGAAGATTATAATGAGGAATTTAGGTCATGTGACGAAGTCTGTTGTTTGACAAATACTGAATTCTTAAGTAAAACCCATGACAGCCTTGCTAACAGGTAACAGGTTATCCCTTTCTTAAATTCTTGTATATTCTCAAAGCCAGTTTGACTTTATAGATCAAACTCTGCCTTTTGTTCCAAGTCTTAGAGACAAAAACTCAGAACTATTATATATCATGTGTGTCACACACTGTGGTCATAAGCCTGAAAGTTCATGTAATGGTTCATAATTCTATGTTTTTTTATTTACATATACTTACACTAACATTTTTATTCCTTACACTTTTATACTATGTTATCTCTGGACATCTGCTGGATTGTTTACAAATGATATGTCGTTGTACAATGACAATACAGACATATCTATCTATCTATCTATCTATCTATCTATCTATCTATCTATCTATCTATCTATCTATCTATCTATCTATCTA
>JAUYWH010000002.1:11501271-11513318 GCA_034779795.1 Ctenopoma multispine
CTATCTATCTATCTATCTATCTATCTATCTATCTATCTATCTATCTATCTATCTATCTATCTATCTATCTGTCTATCACGCTTGTAGGAGAAAACATGTCGTGTGCTGCCATCTGCTGTTAAAAAAATAATATTACGTCGTTGAAAACAAAACGAAATCGATTAATAATCCATACAACAGGGAACTGAAGACGCCTTACGCTAAACTATAGACTCCTATAGAATTCAGGCCATTTAAATGTTTTTATGTTGATATTTCAATTAACAGTAAACATTGACTCTGGCATCTCAATGGAGATTCAGCCACTTATCTCTAATCTCTCTTATGTCTCTTTCGGCGGTTGATTAATTTTGACTGAGGGATATTATTTGAACTTCCTGCCACTACAGCCAATCAGATCACGCTTAGGAAAATAAGTCATCAGTTTTGTCCAATCAGAATGCGCAGAACAGAAATAGGCGTGAGCATCAAGTGGAGCAGCTGACAGACTTTTCAGTGTATTGTGTGTCTTTAGAGTTTGACCAGAGAAAGCAGAGGACGGTTAGATTCAGTAGAAGTGAAACAGAAGAATGACTTGGGATACAGAACAACAAAGAAGCTGAGATATTTCTCGAGGTCATTTTATTTGGAGGACTTGCAATAAAGGTGTGTTTTTGTGGTACAGGTGAGCCGAGTGAATGTTTGGTGAACATGTTAGCATTAGCAACAAAAACCACCGGTTGTATTAGTTGGTTGCTTACCTCTCAAATATATCACTTTTTTATTCTGTATTCTGTGTATATGCACTGCATTGCATTAGTACTAAGTAGGATCACTTAAATGTCCCTCCACTAGTTAAATCTAAGTGTGTTTGGAGCCTCTCCTCCTCCCTGACTAGAGGGATTCCTAACTTGCAACAGGACACAGAACATTTCAGTCAGGGCACTTCAAGGATGTCACCTTCTCAATATAGCTGCACAGGGCTCACTTGATACTGTTTAAAATAGACTTCTGAGTCTGACAACATGATGGGTTTGCTGTGACAGAAAACAAAAGCTTTTACGCAGCTAAACCAATCTACAGTATTTTGCCTATATCAGTGCCTTTAATGTCATTGGTGTATCAACACTACATTCTCAGGATTCAGGAGGTGATACATTGTGGACTGCAGTTTTAGTAATAGTTGAGTGAGTGGAGGTGTCCTGAAATGGAAAAGGAAAGTGCTCTTTCACAACAGTTGTTACTCCACCACAGATGTTGGTGCTGATACTGTACCTTCTTTCGCCTTCATCCCCTCTTAGAGACATGCTTCTTTCCTCTGTGCTACTATAAACATAAAACGTCTGCTTGCTGACACACTCAGACATTAGAGTGAGTGTGATTAAACCCTTTATTTCTCATTTCAACTGAATTCTATTGTCTCACTCTATATTCAGCCATGGAACCATCACTGACTGGCAATTCATCCACCCCAAAACCCAGCCTCTCATCTCCCACAATGCTAAGAGCAGGTCTTTCCATGTCCAACTCATCTTCTACACCAACAACACCAACTTCAGACCATCCCAAGCCTAAAAACACCATACCAGCATCTTCAACCACATCTTCCAGCTCCACTGTATCCCCTCAGACCTTTCCCAGTCTTTCTTCTCGCTCCTCTTCCCTCTCCACACTGTCCTCCTCACCCATCCGCCAGCCCATCAGGAGCCTCTCTCAGGTGGGCAGGTCACAGCTCAATGCAGCATCTACAGGGATTCCCTTAAACCCCCTAACCTCAGCTTCTGGAGCTGCTGCTGTAGCTCCAAAGACTCCGCCCAGCCCTGAACCAGGTGAGAGACATTTGGTCCATTGTAGTTTTAATCCTAAAACAAAATCTTTTCCATGTCGTTTCTTTCTCTTCAACAAACAGTGCAGCCAGTGTCTCCATGACAACTGTAAACATGTACCACAACATGTAAAGCAGCCTCTCCCATTTTACTCGCTTGAGGAGAAAGGTGTGTCTCACCCTTGTCTTTTCACTGGCCAATCTAACACCTCAGATGTTTTTATTTGCTCCACAGTCTCTTTTTTTTCACACCCAATTCTGTTCCTGGAAATCATACATTCAGCAAGTGCCAAGATTCCTACACTTTATAAGACTATCACTATGTCTAATAATATGTCACTTTAAAGAAAAAATTGGAGACAGATCGCATCTCTTTGCCATTTTAGGGCAAATTATTTTGTTATTTTGTTATTTTAGGGCTCAGGCAGAGGATTAAAGTATTAACAGTTAACCAGGAGCATTGATGGGCTTCTGATGAAAGGATCTCATGTCATTTGTCCTTGCTTCCTCAGACTGATAGACACAGGCCATCAACCACCAGCCTATGGGCATTTAAAATTTTGGAAATTGTTTCCGTGTAGGAAGATTTCCTGTCATTTGTTTACCTTACTTTATCTCTCCCGAGGCACTAGGTTAGAGAGCAACAGAAGTCCTCATGTGGGAAAAAAATGATGATGATGATAAACTGGCAAAGTTCAGAGCGACAGTTTTAGCAGGACAGGAGATATTACTGGAAGCATCTGACTCATGCTCTCACTTTGGAAGTGCCACATTGGACAGTCCTGTTTCTATCTGCCTGTTTATGTTTATCTGGACCATGCGTAAAGGACTATTTTATAGGATGAATTAAAAGTAGTGGGTATTTTTTTAATATTTAAAAATAACAAAACAAAAATTTACTGTGTAGTTGAAATCAGTTGAAAAGATTTCTGTCTTTTTACTACTGTATAAGTATTTCCTATATTTTCAACTTGTATTCTGATAAAGACACTAAGAATGTATGGTCGTACTAGAATGACCAGAACAATAAATCTAATCTAATGATTATACAATTCTCAAAATTTATCATCAATAATTTAACAACAAATTAGAATTAGAAGATTTTTTCTGTTTCCTTCAGAGGAGCCAGAGGAGGAAATCCGTTTTGAAGATCTGGAGGTGAAAGCAAAGGCAGGAGACGCTAAAGCACAGACCAAGGTCAGTGTCAATGAACATAATGTAAATATTATTGACTTTATAGTCATATGGTGGGCACAGAGCAGATTGGCCATCTAACAATGAATGTTATTTTAGGTGGGAAGGTCACTAAGTCATAATAATGCCTGTCTTGCAAACCTAGAAGTCTGTGTGTTTATGTGTGTCCAGATGGGCCGTTATTTCCTGGCACTGGCAGAAGAAAGAGACGAGGAGCTGAACAACTGTACAGCGGTCACCTGGCTGGTCCAGGCTGCTAAACAGGGTCGCAAGGACGCCGTCAAGCTGCTGCAGCAGTGCTTAGCCTCCAGGAAAGGTACCAAAATGTCCAACCGCTATCCTCATTCTTGGTTTGATTTTTTTTCAGTTAGTTCGACTACCCTTCAACAGATACTGTTTTTTTTTTTCAGGCATAACTTTGGAGAATTTTGAGGAGGTGAAGAAGTTGTGTACAGAGACACGCTTTGAGAGAGGAGTTAGGAAAGCAGCTCTGCTCATGTATTGGAAGTTGAACCCAGACAAGAAGAAGTCGGTGGCTGTTTCTGAGATGCTAGAGAACGTCGAACATGTCCACACAGAGCCAGGTACGGGAGGAGATGGCACCATCCAGTTTATTTGATTAATTAAAATCAAGAAGTCATAGAAACTCAAATACAGATACATAGCATATTAAAGATTGTTTTTAATCTAATGCTGTTTCCTCTCCACCTGCAGGCACACCAGTGTTCCCTGGACCACTTAACATCTCTGCCAAGAAACAGAGGAGAGTCCTGGAGACTATGGTCACCAGCGAGGGTGTGTTAGTAATATGAGTATTTATAAACAGTTTGTAACTTATTACTTTTCCCATTGATGAAATCAAAAGATAAAAGTAATGTGTCTGTATTTTTTTGTAGCCAATTCCCAAGTGGGTCTTGACGACTTTGTTGAAATGACTAAAAAGTACGCTCAGGGTATTGCACCATCACCAGTCATGGCTGGAGCAGGAGGTGACAATGATGAGGATGACGATGATGATATAGTGGTGAAGAATCCAGATGAGCTGCCTCTGCACCAAAAGGTGGGATGCTCTGGTCTGCTTCTGTTGTGTTGTTGTTTTTTTTCCTTGGGTTTGTTGAAGTTCACTGTGTTTGTAGAGTTACGAACCTCAGGCAATGTAAACATGTCTGAGTACATGTTTGGTACTGTAGAGTTCATCTTTCAGTTTTCCTTCTGTCACACGTAATTGATAAGAGCCTACAAATGTTCCCAGAGAAATGATCTTAATATTGTTCACTCTATCCTCCTTGTGCTTCTACCAGCTGCTGAAGTTTCCTCTTTATGCTCTGCTGGAGATCAAGGAGCACCTCATCGACTGGGCATCACGGGCTGGCATGCAGTGGCTGAGCGCCCTGATCCCTACACACCACGTTAACGCGCTCATCTTCTTCTTCATCATCTCCAACCTCACAATTGAGTTTTTTATCTTTATCATCCCTCTGCTGGTTTTTTACCTCTCATTCTTCTCCATGGTCATCTGCACGCTGCGTGTATTCCAGGTTAGTGACCAGTTACGTTATTTTCTTACTGGTTTTGGACACAGTAAATACGTACAACTGTAAGTGTAAACCATATCATATTGGATGTGGTACAGATGCACCTGCTTGTGCATGTAGAAGAAAGTAAATTAGTCCTTTTCTACAGAATTCAAAAGCATGGGAAAATTTTCGGGCTCTGACAGACCTGCTGGCTCACTTTGAGCCTAGTCTGGATCTGGAGCAGGCTGAGACCAACTTTGGATGGACACACTTGGAGCCTTACCTGTAAGTTAATCTTTACCTTCATTCATATGTACATATATTTACATATACATTTATTATTTACTTGGATTGCTTAGCATATGTAAAGTTTTCTTTTGTTCAGGTTTTACTGGTCTGACAAGTGATCAGTATGCCTTTTTTTAAATGTATTGTTGTTTACGTGAACATTAATAAAATTGTATATATGTATAACATGTAAAAGGTAACTGTAAACCTAAAAAAGAAAAGGAAAATTCAAGAAAGTAAATGAATTCAAGATGACGGATACACACATTATGGAAAGTCTGCAGTAGAATGACTACATCTTCTCTCTGGTTTTTTTTTTCAGGTACTTCCTACTCTCTGTGGTCTTTGTTGTTTTCTCCTTCCCTGTTGCTGATAAGTCCTGGATCCCCTGCTCAGAACTTGCTGCTGTCGCTCTCTTCTTCACTGTCACCGCCTTCCTCAGCCTTCATGCCTCTGCCCAGCTCTTTGCTCGTAAAGCCCTACTCACAGAGGTTCTCTCCGGTGCCTGCTCTCTCACTCAGCTCCTGCCAGACTCGCTCTGGTTCCTCAGGCTCTTTGGGATGACATTCATCACTGTGCCTCTTGGGGATATAGTGGCATTAAACCTGGGGGTGCCATGTCTTTTATACGGACACCTTTTTTATCTTCTTTTCCAAATGGCCCAGCTGAGAGGCTTTAAGGGCACCTATCTGTGCCTGGTCCCCTACCTGGTTTGTTTCACCTGGTGTGAGCTCTGCTTGGTGTTCCTCAATAACGCCACTGCAATAGGACTAATCCGCACCTCTGTGGGCTACTTCCTCTTCCTGTTCGCTCTTCCTATACTCTCATTGGGCCTTGCTGCGATGCTCATCATCCAGCTACTGCAGTGGTTCCTCGCCCTGGAGCTGACCAAGATGTTGGTCACACTAACGGTTTGTTTTGTGCCAGTAGTTCTGAGGCTTTGGACCCGCTTCAGTCTCAACCCCATTGTGGTTTTTCGGTCTTTGTCACGGAGCAGCATCGTCAAGCTCATCCTGGTGTGGCTCAGCGCGGTGGTGCTATTCTGCTGGATGTACGTCTACAGGTCTGAAGGCATGAAGGTCTACAACTCCACCCTGACGTGGCCTGAATATAGTAACCTCTGTGGTCCTCTGGCATGGAAAGAGTCCAACATGGCTCAAACTCAGATTCTCTGTTCTCACCTTGAAGGACACCGTGTCACCTGGACCGGGCGCTTCAAATATGTTCGTGTGACTGACATTGAGAATGGGCCGCAGTCGGTTATCAACCTGCTGCCTGTATTTGTAGGGAACTGGATGAGGTGTCTGTACGGTGAGCCATATCCTTTGTGTGAGGAGGTGAAAAACCTGACAACTGAGCCCCAGCCTCTGCCTGCACCAGCTCCCCCTTCAGAAAACCCCCTCTGCAAGCTTAAAAAACTGGCCAAGCACGAATGTCACATCAAACGCTTTGATCGATATAAATTTGAAGTCACAATGGGCATGCCACTCGAGAGGAAGTTCAAGAATGGGACAATTATAGAAGACGAAGATGCAACTAAGGACATAGTTCTGCGGGCTAGTAACGAGTTCAAGTCTGTGCTTTTACACCTAAACGCAGGAAGCCTGGTGCAGTTTAGCACCATACTGGAGGGACGTTTAGGCTCCAAATGGCCTGTGTTTGAACTGAAAGCCATTCACTGCGTGTCGTGCAGCAATGCCAGCGTGCCCAGTCGCAGGCAATACAAGATCGAACACGACTGGAGACGCACGGCACAAAGTGCACTACAGTTTGGTTTTGACTTCTTCTTCAACCCATTTCTGACAGCTCATCTAGAGCAACACTCAGAGACAGAGACTGGAACAGAGACTGTGACAAAGCAGGAGGGTACAGGGTAAAACATTTCACAAATTCACCTCTGGGAGAAATAGAAAAAAACTGATATTATGATGTATGTGATGATGATGACTTTATTCAGTTGAAGAACATTAATGATTGTACAACTCTGTTCTTAACAGACTCTGATCACTATGTGGTGATTACTTAGTGCTGTATGACAGATACTCAGACATGTGTCTGTACTGACATAGTATGTGTTTGCATTTTTATAGCTTTTGAGCCAAAATGTATGAGAATATATAATATAATTAAATCAAATACACAAATGGGAGAAACATAAAGTAATATGTTTAGTTTTACTGCCTCACACAAAAAAGACACAATCTCCTTTAAACACTTGATCCTATTTTATTTTTGGGAGTGAAGAAATGTTGATTTTGTCTGTTTGCTAAACAAACACTGAGTCCACTGCACCCAGTCGTTCTCTGAGTTGGTCCATATCATTACATATATTGCAGTTACAATCGTTAGTGTTGATATCTTACAGTTTTCTTTACATTAGCAATTCTGATGATAACTCTTAATCATTTAAAATAATAAACAGGAGTTTTTGCCCAGGGTGCCATTTTGAAGTGTTTTGTGTTATAAATTACTTTGAAGTGCCATATTAAACATAGAGAATTGACTAAAACACTTTACCCTTGAAAAAATAACCTGCATCAATTCTTGTGTTTATTACAGAGTGATTATCCATGTTTATGTTTGCTGTGTCTGTTCTTATCCACCTTGCTTTTTATCCTCTGACTCTGGCTGTTATCTTGCTCTTTTTTTTTGTTTCCATCTCTGCTGTGCAGGGATTTAATATATTGAACCTTAGCATTTCTTGAGTGATGATGTGTTTTAAGAGAAGATGACACTACTCTTTTCTGTACTGTGAAAGATAAATATAATCAAAACATTTGCTTGTTTTTTGTTTACTTACTACTATTTGTTTATCAGTTATTGGAAACAAATGCTTCTAAGCAAACACAGCAGGAAACACAGGTGCAAAGAAGAAAACAATGTGCAAATTTCTTTTAACTGACTCTGTTTCAGAGTCTTGGTACTTTTCACATTCACACTTGAATAAAACACATTGTGTCACTGTGCTTCTACTACAGCAAGTCAAATGATTGCCACAAAAAGACATAAATTAATTCACAAAGAAAGAAACAAGATGAAGCAAAGAATACTCATTAAGCAAAGACATCAGTTAAATCCCAAAGTCTTTTTTTTAAATATAAAGCAGGAGATAATGTTTGTTTGTAGAGATTCAGGCAATGTTTTATTTCCACAATAGTAATTAAAGATAAGTGCATGAAGAATCAAGTAAATCATAATTTCAGTAAATTCCAACATGGCTGCTTGAGTTACCAAACCCCCCATGTTATAGGTAATTAAGCTGCACATATTGGATGTGTAATTGTTTTAGTTTCTAAAGGGGCTTTGGCAGGGATTTTAACCCCCATGCCCTCCTCAAATTTGTTTTACCTTCGTCACCTTCGTGGCCATAAATGTGCACACACAAAAATAGCTAAAAATTGTTATACATTAATATTTCTTTCTGATTTTGTTTTTCATAAATCACTTAAACAACTTCCAACCTGCTCAAACCTACCAAACACTCAATCATTTTCAAGATTTTAACCTTTTAAACGCCAGGTTTATTATTTGAACTATTTTATTATTTATTACAAAAAAACACAAGAAAATTTAAAATATTTTTCAGATAATAAATACCAGGGACATGGGGCTTTTGGAGTCTTGTATATGTCAAAGATTAGCAACAAAATTGTTTTGATTGCATTATTATTTTTAAATTACGTGTTTGGACACCTTTGTGGCGAAAAAAGTACACGCAAAAAAACAGCTATTTTGTATGTGTACTTTTTTGGCCACGAAGGTGACGAAACGGTCCAAAATGTGTCAACAGAGTATAAAGGACATGTAGAGTAAACACTGGTATTTCAAAAATAAAAATAAAAAAAAGAGTTTCTGCAAAAATTCATGCCAAAAGATGCAACACAGTCAAAATAATCACCAAATAAAAAAAAAAAAGTTGAGAAAAATGTACAAAAATGCCCGAGGAGCATTGTAACTGTGTATGAATGCAAGTATATTTTTTATCTCTAAATGTAATAAGAGCGTGATGACACTAGGTGGCGCCTCAAGACGACATAACCTCACTAATATCACAGACTGTAATCATGACCCCTTATAGGCCCATATAAACTGAAGCTATAAAGTGTGCACATTAACATAATGACAATATTACCAGTTGTATAATTAGATTGCAATAAAAATCACAGCTGTACGCTCATTGGATGCAATTTCGTTGAAATTTTTATTCAGAAAAAAAACATAGTAACATTATTTATAACTGCCCATTTGACAATTCTGTCATCAACATATAGTAACAGAAAAATATGTGAATCAACATTAGTTTGGTCAGGATGTGGAGTAAAACTGACAAGTGTTTCCAAAAAAAAGGATTAATAAAACAATATATTGTTTTCTAAAAATAAAAGCTTCTGCACATCAGCAAAGTATTCAGTGAGGAAGGCTGAAGAGATTTAAGTACAATCTCTCTGTTGTAGCTTTGGAGGCAATCATTGATGCAGATGATCAAACCTGCAGTGTTTGTGAATGTTAAGAAATAAAAACCTCATACATGTCAAAACAGAGCTGATATATACAGACACCATTTAGGCCCTTTGTTTTTTCTTTTTCTTTTAAAGTACGACATTATCAGAAACATTCTCCATTCTTCTTGGTTCTCAGTTTCAGTCAAGTAGAAACTGATTCCTGGACGGCTTCATTCAAAACGTACACGTCAGTGTAGGAACCGAACACTGGTAAACATGCTTCGGTGTCAGAAGACACAAATAAAGGTAGAAGAGCTCATAGCATCTATGGTTACTCGTGCTGCACGGGGCCCCCGAGGTCCCTGAAGCCTTTGTACAGCTGGGTCTAAATGGTTAAGAAGGCAGCCAAGTCAGTCAATCCGTCAATTTATAAACACCTAGGCTAAATCAGTTGGACATGCAGCATGTTTTTGTTAATTGTTGATTTTTTTTTGTTTACTTTAACTTTTTTTTTTTGTATTTAATGGCAAAGTAGCACACAACAAAGCCCCAGACCAGAAGCAGAATTCACAAGAAGTCAAAGGGTCTTTTTCAGCTGAAAGAACATTACTGACTTAAACACATTGTGTGGAGCACATGAGTGTGTTCCCTCATGTTAGGCCTTGGTGTAATAATCTATTAACTTCTGCTTCTATCTGTAGGACTAAAAATGTTTTACCTCACTGAATCCAGTTCAGCTGAACTCAGATGCGTCTGTGTGCACTTGTGTTAAGGGAAGGTCCCAAGTTCATCCCTGTACATCATGTTTTAAACTGTTATTTCATCATACTAACCATCATTAACATCATTTAACAAGAAATTACAAAAACAAAGGGTGGGTAGCTGATCTGAAATCAAACAAACAGCCAGTTACATAAATGCCCCATTTTTCATCAGTGCCACTGACAGACAACCAGGAAGAGTTTTTGTTACACAAAATAGTGGGCAAGGGATAAGAATAGGCTTTGCTCGAGCACACAAATACAGAAGAGAGGAGGAGGAGGTGGAGAAAGCAAAAGAGCCTGAAGAAAAAAAAAGACAAACATGTAAACGTCTCTCCAGTCTGTAGGGGGTTCATCTCCCCCAGAAGCTCAGAGCTGTGCCAATCAACACACCATCAAGCACAATCCAGAGGTTAACAATCGAGAAATCCACAATTCAGACAATTTAGCAATCCATAGTCCAGTCCATAATACAGCCTGTTCCCTTTCTAGCCCTCTATAGGTCCTTTCAGTTCCAGGAGGCTAGGTGAGTGGAGAGTGGAGTGTCAGAGTAGGCCTACATGTGTGTCTTCAAATCACATGTGCGTGGGTGTGAGGCCTGTGTGTTTGTAAATGTGTACATTCTGGCATAGCTGTATGTTTAGGCATAAAGTCATTTGTATCTGCCGCTGACATCTGTTCATTAGTGCATCTCAGAGTTGAGTTTGTCCTGGAAGATGTACAGGTTGTTGGTGGCGGCGATGGCGATGATGTTCTCAGTCGGGTGCCAGGCCGTATGGAGAATCTTCTTGGTGAAGTCCAGGCTGTCCACGCTGATGTCGTCTTTCCGGCGCTTTCCCCCAGCGGCGCAGACCCTTCGAGGTTTCAGGACAGCTCGAGGTTTGCTGCTCTCTCTTGACGCCTCCAGGGTCACGTCACGTTTGGTGTTCCGGTCGAACATGCGGAAGAAGTTGTTGTAGGCTCCGGTCATGATCACACTGAAGAGAGGAGAAGGATCCAGTTACCAGAGTCTAAAACACTCAGACACTTTCATTTCTTTTTTCTCTTTTAAGTACTGATCATCAATTCCTACCTAACCACTATCGCTATCCACCATTTCTATTTACTTAATTTAGGTAAAAATTGTCATCTATATTACAAATTAAGACATTTTCTACATTGTGAAGATCATGTAAGTAAATTTTGTATTGTACTTAGGTAAAATAAAAACTTACGTAAAAACAATACAAATGAAATACTGTAATTTCAATTAATTAAATATTTTCATCCATAACTGTAGTAAATGTTGTTGATGTAGGCTAAACTACACAACTATATTTGAACAAGTCAAAGTTGCAAGCTGCAACATAACTGTAAACTGAAATAATGCGATAATATAAGTCATGCTGGAAGAAATGTTTTGGCATAATGGCTTATTGATAGTTCAATTATGTTTTACTGACATTACACTGCACTTAAATGTCTGAGTGCAAAACTTTTATTTGTATAGGAACATTGTTTTACTTTTACTTAAGCAAAGGTTTTAGTTTTTCCTGCTTAGCAGTGGTTTCCATGCAGATAGTTTCAGTTTCATGTTGCCCCCAGTTTAGGAGATATTTGTTGCTGAGATTTATGCTTCCACTTCAATACAATAGTGGTGAATGAAATAACACTTGTAGTGATAATGGCACAGAAATATTAGTTAACAACTCTGTCTTTACAACACCAAATAACACCATAATTATTCTAATGGCATTATTTCCCTTTGATAAGTGAAATGGTCCTTAGTTACTAAGAGTTTTGCATGGTCTTACTTGGGGATAGACAAAAACAGGTACCTGTCCGAGCCGTTCCAGGCACACTCAAACTTGTCAAAGATGCAGTCGTTTTCATAAAGAGAACACAACTTGCTGCGGAGGTAATCATGAACCTGGTGGAACACACACACACACACACACACACACACACACACACACACACACACACACACACACACACACAGGATAAAGAATTTGAGTCCAGCACACAGCTGCTTCACTACTCTGTCTTCATTGCATGGAAA
>JAUYWH010000002.1:11513418-11625268 GCA_034779795.1 Ctenopoma multispine
ACACGCACACACACACACACACACACACACACACACACACACACACACACACACACACACACACACACACACACATGATAAAGAATTTGAGTCCAGCACACAGCTGCTTCACTACTATGTCTTCATTGCATGGAAACTATAAATAGAAGAGTGAACAGAAGAAGGAGACGCATATAAAGCTCAGTACAGACAAAACACATTAAGTTGTACCACAAACCTCCCTGAAGGCAACACTAATAAATACACAACACCAGCCCTCAGCAATACAAGGTCCAGGAGTGCATTATAATCTAAACACCTTTTCCATATCAGTAAATCCATTAACATCCACCTCTTTATTACCAAACCCACCAAGGGCATGCTAATACAGACACACACACACACACACACACACACACACACACACACACACACACACACACACACACATATTCACTGAGTAATAACTCTTTTCCCCTGTGCTTTTATTCAACCTGCCTGTGTCAGCACTGTGTTTGCTCTGTGATGCAAAGGGTTGAAATCTACACCTTCCTACAACCATGGCGCTCTGCATTAAGCCCTGTTTTCACATTCTGCATAAAGTCAGCAGTGAACAGTCGCTTTGCAATCAATAACGGTCAAGCTGAGGTCGGCTCATAGTTGTACATCAAACCCAGTGACATTTTTGTTTCTTTCTGCTTGAGGTGAAATGATCCAGTGTCAGCTGGAGTTGAATATACAGTTTTTCCATCTGGGTGATCTCTGATTTAGGGTACAGTGCCTAATCCCTCATGGATTTGTGCATATTTTTCATGATATAGGTAAGTGTCTACACTTACCAAAATAAGACAAGTTCAACTGTGAAATCCCACTTCTCCTCTTTGTTTCTCAGTTCATTCCACTCAACCTCCGCCTTTCGCTCTTTCATCCTCTCAATTACAAACTATACCCTTATTCTTTACTCCTCCTTCCAATCACACCATCCTCACACTACCTCCCAAACCTCACCCTCATCTTCTCTCTCCTCCCTCTCGTCCTCCCTCTCTGTGCTGCATTGCAGATCTAGGTGTCGGGCGCTGTGTAAGGTATCCCTCCTTCCCGCTTCAACTTTATGAGTGGAGGCTTGGTGGCCTATAAATAGCGCTAGCGCGTCTTAGCCTCCCACTCCTGGCTGCCTCATAGGCTCTCACTTGTCAGGCAGACACTCACATGTTCACCCACACGCCCATGGCAGGAATACTAAACACACACTGAAAAAAAGAGCTGGCAAATACTTCTACTGCACATAAATACATATGTGGCTGATCGTATTGGATTTTGAAGACAAAGTGAGTGTAGATGTGTGGAAAATAGCATGCAAAGATAGAATCATATCAATCAGCTTTCTACTTAGTGTTGTATATGTCTATATTTTACATAGTATTAGTGTTAATCTTCATTCCACGTACATGTTCTAATTTACTGTTTGTACTTGTCTCATACATTAATCCACAAAAAAACACAGATGCATGTATCGTCCAAGTTAAAGGTCACAGAAAGGGTTTCTGGTGATTATGCTCTTATAAGAAGAAGTGCATTTTCTGGCATGTAATCAATACAATTATGTTTAAAAGGTTCTGGGAAAATGTAATCATCAGCAAGTACTGGGATTCTGGGAGGCAACTTTCTTCCTATGATTCACTTCTGATTCAAATATTTCAAGATGATAATGCCCCCTTACAATAAAAGGACAGTTAGTCATCTAGCAGCAGTATGGATAAGACAACTTTGATTTCAGTCACAAACACTCACATGATTTTTTAAGTTTTTCCTCCCATTTGCCACCAATCTGTGACTTTTAACACACCTGAACATTTTTGGGACACGAGTCTATAGTGCATTAAAGTTGCATAAAACTGATGATAAGCTGGAGATCAGTCGATTCAAAACACACTTTACTTTGGAAAGACAAAATTTGCTAGAAGGAATCTCATTTTGGTAGATCACTCTAAGAAAAAACTAGAATTGTGGTGTCCCTTGTATTCAAACACTGCCTCATATTTTTAATGCATGATCACACCTGGTAAGTCTCCAGGGGTTTGCTCTCCATGTTGAGGTCCCAGACTTTGGCGGTCAAGTAGTCTCTGGTGAGCAGGTAGCGACCACTGTGGCTGAACTTGACATCTGACACCGAGGAGATGATCTCGGAGAAGAAAGAGCGGGCACTCGGGTCCTCAGGCTCCTCAAACACTGGAGTGAGAGAGAAAGGAGCCAGAGTGCTATCAGATGACACACTAAGCAGTTGAGTATGTGTGTTTCATGATGATGGTTTGTGTCATTATCTCGTGCAGAAGCAAAGAAACATGAGAAAGATGAGTCTTTATTCTAGTTCATCATGCTGCTGTCTGAATGTTTCTGTGTATACAGCTACACATTCCAAACAAAGCAATTAAACAGTTTCTTAAAATAACAAAACATGGACACAAACGTAGTCTCAGACGTTTCTCACTAAATATGGATGTGCTCCACTGAACACAATTTTTATTGTTTACAATAAAACCACAAGAGAAACTAGCTGTTTTAACTGGAAAGAGCACAGAAACAGAATTTCCAGAAAAAATATATCTAAAGTATAAGAAAAAATGTTGCATGAATTGAACTATTGTCCCTTATAGACAGCAGATTTATAGAGAAACTTATCACGTTCTATAAAAATGGAAGAATGCACCTGAAGTAGATATTACTACACTGTAAAACTATACAGAGACATATGGTGCTTCTAAACAGTAAAGACGTGTAACTTTTTACATTTTACAATGATTGAACATGCTTAGAGTTTTGCAGGTTCAAGCTAATTAACTGCTTGTTTATACAGCAACACACATAAATAAATAAATAAAAACTAATAATAATTCGGCACAGCCGAGCCCCAGGTTTGAACTGCACTGTGAACAAATGTCAGCATAAATTGGCGTAGCTAGCAGATCTTTCTAAGCTAATGAATAGGCTACATGATTTAACATCTGTGAACCATAAATGCAGGAAATGTTCTGGCAATTCATTCCATAGTGGGATATATTTGTCTGGGTGAAGGTAGGGGACAGACTGACCGACCGTACCATCCTGGAGCATGCCACAAGCATGATAGAAAACATACTGGCAAAAGCTACTGAATAGCACTTTTTTAGTATAAACATGACCTGGATGACTGAGAATCTTCACCGGTACATTATAAGACATGTGTGTACGCCTCTATTCAAACTCAGTAGGTTTACTCACATTTGGAGTGTTTGTCGCACAGCGCTGCTTCTCTCATGTCACAGAGGCGCAGGGTGCCTTTGCTGCTGCTGTAGACAAACAAGTTACAGTGGTGGGGGTGAAATTCAGCTGCTGTGATCACCTCTGTCAGATCCTCCATGTTGGCTGGTTTGATGTCCACAATGTCTGAGAGAAAGCATTGCTCAGGAAAATGGCAACGATTTTTGCCTGTTTTACCTGCTGAGTCTACCACACTGTATGAAAATATTCATTCATTTGAATTCATTCACATGGAAACCCACTGAGGCCTATTATCCAAATACAAGTGTATGTAAATGTACACATAACCAACATAATGTAAATAATTTACAGCAGCAATAAACCACCATAAATACTATATATCTTGGGGGGATTGTTGGGATAAAAGTAATTCCATATTCAAATAAATTGTAATATTATAAATCCTGTCTTAGTCTGGGATGTGACTGCACTGTGTCCTATTGAGCTGGATTAGAACTCAGAAAGGGGCTGAAATATTTATGCAGCTTTTGAATTATTCATTAAGCTACGTTTTCACTCCTCAAGAATAATATTCCCCTCCCCCTACACCATGTGTCTTTGTGCATTTTTTATACAACAAAGTGGTATTTGTAATGTGGGAGTTTCTCATGTGTATAAGCGGGCAGGTGATTGATTATTGAGAATGTTTAAGCATCTACAAGTTAATTTATGCAGTAATTATCTGTGTCCTTGAGCTTTAATAAATCTATTTCTGTCTGTGTGTTTGTGCTTCTGTGTTCTTTGTGACTGCTGCATAGTTGCTTGTCTTTGCCACGTCTCCTCACTATCCATGCACAAATGATACTGAAGCTGCGGTCTGTGATGTCCAGATGCCAGAGGTTGATCCTCAGGTCATCAGCAGACATGTAGGTCTCATAGTCAGAGTTGACAGAGATGGAGTTGACGTGGTAGGTGTGAGCGTTGGCAAATACTCGCCGGGGGCTGACCTCCACCATGAGGTCCATCGGCTTCAACACCGGTACCTTGAAATTAAAGACAGAGAGATAGCAACTTAAATCCTACAACTGATTAGGAAAAGAAAAATGGTTGAGAAACAAAGATTAGATTCAATTCAAGTCATTTTATTGTATCATGAATTAATATTTAATGCAATCCTTCCTTTGACATCAATAATATATTATTGCTAGAACCCAAACATGCCTGGTAGCAGAGAGCCAACATATAGCATGAAATGAAACTCATTTAGATGCAGCTTCATATCTTGGCATGTGCATTAACATATAAATGCTAAACCTTACATTTAAAACATGAACACTGATACCCTGACTAATTTAGATCCACTGCAGATGCTGTGTTGCTTTTCTTTACAGTTGGAAAATTTCTCCACCCCCACACAGTCAGCATACACACATGTACCTTTGTGCCACTGACCCATTTTTGCACATGCAATCACATCTGCAGCAACTGACACAGATGCCTTGCACAACCTAGTATTTATTGTTTTAGTGTGCATTTTCATATGTGTGTGTGACATAGATAGCTAGATACCTGCAGGGAGGTGACAGTGCTGATGTCCTTGATGCGACCCTCCTCATCCTTTAGGTTGTATCCCTCCGGCCGTTTGTCTCTTTCACTCACCTTCCACAATTTAATGGTTTTATCTGTGAAACAGACAGGACCATTAAAAAATCTGATAAGAACAGACTTATTTTCAAAATGTGACAAACAACTAAAAGGCACTTAATAGATAATCTTTGAGGTTGGGAATCTATTTGGAGATATGATTAAAAATATCAGACTTAACATAGAATATATCCAAAAGATTACAACAGAAGCTACGCACAAAGACAGTCTACTCAGGTGCTTAAATGTACAGAAATTACATAATACACAAAATAATCCACCGCACTTCAAATAGTGAGTTCTAAAAGACAGCTCAGACTTTCTGAAGTTTAGTTTCACTAACACTGACAGAAAAAATACAGTAAGCATCTCTGAAGCAGCATTACCTGACTTCTGAGGCAGGCCTTACATTTTCCATACCTTTGAGCATAAATAATTTAGTAGTTAAATAAATCAATAACAGGGCTCCCAGGGAAACAATTACAGCCATTATAGCCATAAACACAGAATATAAACTTACAGAAACCTCACATCCTAATGCACAACTAAAATGTGATGAGACATAAGCAACTCTTAGCTCTTTAGGCAAAGGAAAAGTCTGTTTCCAAATCAAGTAACTTACAAATTGGGTTTAATTTCAACTGCATCACCATCCCCTTCACACTGCCACCACCAAAAGAATAATAACTCGTGGAGGAGAGCTCAAACACTGGCTTTAAAAAATATAAATCTAGTTCATGATTTCCTGGTTGCTTTAAGATACTTGTGTGGGGGTCTCCCTAGTAAAAAGGAGTGAAGCCTGCACACTAAGTCCAAGCCAGAGATTTATGCAAATATGACAGCATTTCAATACAATTGGGATCTTTGTCAGGTCACAATCTTTGTGGGGTCTCTTACCATTAGTGGAGAGGAGGAACTGTGCTGCGTTCTGCTGAGGCAGCCATCGGATCTTATTGATCTTCTCCTCGATTTCCAGACTCTTAAGGTAGTCAAACTC
Organism: Ctenopoma multispine; assembly: GCA_034779795.1. Classification (NCBI taxonomy): domain Eukaryota; kingdom Metazoa; phylum Chordata; class Actinopteri; order Anabantiformes; family Anabantidae; genus Ctenopoma; species Ctenopoma multispine. Next base: position 11,519,276 of record JAUYWH010000002.1, read on the forward strand.
CGGCTCATGGCTCTGGAAGGTGCTGTAGACATTGTACTCTCCCTGGGAGAATGGCTCAGTCTTGCTCTGTGGAAAGAAAATGGAGGAAAAGTTATGTGGGAGGAAAAATGTGCACATGTTCAGATGTACAATTACAGGGCTATGTAACACCCCAGGCCTGATTCAGTCACCTTCCTTTTGCTAATGTGGAGAAATATCATGGTAGGCATGGATTCTGCACAGCTAAAAATTATATACTGACACAGCAGGGGCATCAACTATTTATCAATCACTCTAGAGTGTAGCTGCAGGGAAGAGTGTGCATTCAACACCGCTCTCACAGCTGAAATGAAAAATGGTGCTTTTGTGTGTGCAAGCATAAGGGGGTGAGACTTGGTGTGTATGTGTGTTTCTACTGTACCTCAGGTTCTCTCTGAAAGATGACCACTCGTCCCCCCTTGTCCCCTGTGGCCAGGAGCTCTCCTGTGTGGTTGAACTCAACAGTTGAGATGATATCGGCTGAGACAAAGATGGAGAAAGCGAGGGAGAGAGAAAGAAATGTAAGGTGAGAGGAAGAAATGGTATGAAAGTGAGAAAGAGAATAGCCATTAAGTAATTGGCCACATATTATCATTCATGTACATAATCAGTTAGTCAACAGCAAAGGCATGAACATGTAAGTGGATTCAAATGTTTTCATTGCTTAATAAAAAAAACAGATTATCCATTGTATACTGTAGGAGCCTGTTAAAAACATACAGAAAATCAAACAGTCATACACACACACACACACACACACACACAAACACTCACAAACGTTTCACATTAGGCACAGGTGTTATCTGTGTCCCACTGACACATGGCACAGAAGATTACAGTGTCACAAGTACATCATTTGTGTGTGTGTAGGAATAAATACACACTCTATAATCTCTGCAGTGTATAAAAGTGTAAACACAACTGTGTGAGTGTACCTGATTTAGCGATTACATATCATTCAAGCAGTATTTTTCAGCACAATCATTTGCATATTTGCGACAACATTCCCATCACTAACTCTGTGTCCTGCAACACCAACACAGTCTGACTCAGTGACAACTCTGTAATATGAGGAGTAAGCACGTTATAAACCACTTAGCTCTTCCTGCCTCTGTGATCCTCTCTGCATCACATAATACACAGAATCTGAAATAGAAAACATTCAGCTGCGCTATATAATGCAGGGCATGCAAGTGTGACATCTGAGGCTTAAATCAGGTTTAACATTGTATTTAATCTCCTCCTGTCTGCTTACCCTCCCTCCACTCCTGCTTTGTGCTGCAGGTTGAGGGTTTTCAGAGACTGATGAAGACTGAAGAGGCACTTAAGTGGCAGAAAAATTTCTTTCACAATAATTATTGGTTAATTTAAAAAAGATAAATTATAGATCATCTAACCTGTCAATTTAAAACCTGCTTTAATAGCAGGTTTTAAATAATAATTAACCTGCTGTACGTTATCATTTCTGGTGGGGGGGGGCATATTTTGTCAGTCTACTTTATACATTCATGCCTCAGTTTGAAACAAGTCAACAAGTCTGTTTACTGACAGAAGTGAACTGAATGTTCAGTTCTGTTGTGAAATTTCAAATCTGTGGTTGGACTTTTCTCTGCACAGTTTTCACACATGTAAATACCCGTGTTAAGGACAGAGAGTCGCCTGTGATGCTGATCATCATGGTGATGACTTCAGTGATGACTGGATCATGTTCATACTGGTAATAATCAACCACAGGAAATGCAAGTATTTGCAAACTTTTTAAAAATCACATTTTATCCATACATTACCTGTTACATGACACCCATCAACATACTGTATCATGATGATGAAGCTAGTTCAGTTTTCTGTTCAGTGGTTTAGTTGCTGGTGTAGGGGGAAGGTAATGAAATGTCACAATTTTGGACTTCTTGAATTTTCAACGAGCTGTATCCACCTGTTTCCTGCATTCATGCTAAGCTAATCAGCATGATTGCTTGTTCTACGTAGATTCATGTTTAGCTTACGTACATGAGATTGCTATTGATCAAATTATCAAATGCTTGGCAAGACACTGAAAATGTACATTTCACAAAATGTCAAACTATTGCTTAAACGAGTCCTTCCATCACTGCTGTATTCTGCTCATTTATCTGGCTTCACATGCTAACACAACAATCAGTCCCACTTTATATGTCAGCAGAGACTATAATTTTCAACAAAACATATTACTTTCATTTAACTCCTGCTATGTCTGGCAGATGGCAGAGTAAAAGTCCATTATCCATTATTTTTGTCCCACTTATCCTGTTAAGGGTGGCAGGAAGGCTGGAGCCAAGTCCAGCTGACATTGGGCGAGAGGTCACCAGTCTATCACACGGCCACAAATAGAGACAGACAACCATTCACTCTCACAATCACACCTATGGGCAATTTAGAGTCATCAACATAATCTGCATGTTTTTCCGGAGGAATCCCAGAAGATCACACAAACTTCACACAGACAGTGAGTTTGAACCTAGAACCTTTTTGCTGTGAGGTGAGAGTGGTAATAACTGCACCGTGGATAAAGTGGCAAAAAACAATAGAACATAAAAACTGCAGTGAAATTTTTTCACTACTCAGTGTCGACTATAAAACCTATGACACACACAAAACATAAATAGCTAATTAAGAAAGTAGTTGTAGAACAAGAATACCGATGAGGTACATTTTGACTGACCAAGTGCTGCTCTGTCCAAAGCAGTCCTGCCTCATAAAGCTTTTTGTACAGCTGTAGCTCAAATCAAACACAGCTATGTAAAAATAAGACTAATTTCAGATGCTGCATCCCTCCAGGCCTTTAACAAAGGAGTCCACAGAGCTTAGTTTTGACTGAAATGAACACAGGTCTCTATGAGCATTGACTGTAATACAAATATAACATGGAGAGGGTATTTATTGAGAGTTGGAGTGATTCAAAGCTGTGACCTTGCTTGTATTTGGGCAGCCTTGACAGAGACACATTTTATGGGGAACGGAGGCAAGGATTGGTCCTTAAATTCCACACCAACATAACCTCATTCAACATGCTCCTCAGACACTTTATATATTACTGCTTGCTTCTATTTTTATTTCACCCGTCTTGATCTCTCAGTCACAACCTTCTTTTTTAAATATCAAATTATTTTTCTATTACAGGTTTTATCTTGTTCTCCTAAGCCCCACACCTCCTTTTGTCATCTCTCATTTCTAGTTACTCAATTTCTTGCTTTTTTGCCCTATATTTTTTTTGGTTGTCCATCCACATTCATCTCTTTCTCTCTATTTCTCTCTTGTCCTTCCCCCACAACACTCAGATGCCTGGTTGTGTGTTAGCATGAACCTGGTGATGGTGATGCTCATGGTAGAAGAATGGGAAGGACGAAGAGGGAGGTGAGGGAAGAAGTGCAGCAGCAGAGGCAGTGGAGGGGTTCTCCAGTGAGCAGAGGTTTCCATGGTAACAGGCTGAACCAACCAGTAGCAGCGATACTTGTAATGATTAGCCATATATGGCAGCATGGTGAACTAGGAAGTGGGATTCATCAATCCAATCTTTGCGGGAAGAAGAAGTCCAATAAAATATTACAGTGCTGTAGTTTTGTCAACGCTGTGGTCCAGATTGAGGATATATTGAGGCACCCATAGAAACACACAGATCGCTACGCATGGAGTCAAACTCCCACACCAGGAAGTTGAAAATTCCCATAATGATGCAACGCAAATGCGTGTGCTTGATACTCCCACAGACAACTGTGTCTCCAGTCACACAGAGAAAGAGCTAAGCTAAGCAAAACCACAGAAAAAAGCTCTTTTTATATCTCTCACACACAGCTCACACCGATCTTCCTTTATGTCTTTAACAGAATATAAAAACAGAAAGAAAACAACCACTGCAGGTTCAAGCATCATCGTGAGTGTTGTGTCTCTCCTCCAAGAAGCACTACTGGCCAGAGTACCAATGTAATATTTATGGGTGTGTGTGCTTCTGACTGTGAAGCTGTATGTCAATGTAATGTGAATGCGTGTGTGTGTGTGCTACAGTATGACAAGCTAGCTATACTAGTTGTCTCCCACAGACAGTCCATTAGCATCAACAGGCCTGTCTGACTCACCGCCACACTGCAGGAGCTGGGGGAAAACACTGTGACTGCAAGTGCATGCGCCCACACGTACAGTACCAATGAACAGAAAACAACACACAAACATAAATGAACCCAGTGACACAGAGGAGCATAAAAACACAGGTGATAAACACTGAACACACACAAGCACTCAAAACACTGCAAGGTATTTAAAAAGGACAGAAACTCTGCTGTTGTAGGCAAAGCTGGTTTATTTACTTAACAACTATTCTGGTAATTTCTTGATGGTTGAAATAATTGTTTTGCTCTGTCTCTTTGTTGTACCTTATAAAAATATGAGTTAAATATTAGGGGACACTGGTTGAACACAACAAGCCATTTTAAATGGGACAAAAGAAACAATTTAAAGATGTTACCAGGACATTTAGGGAATTGTGATCAACATTTTCACTATTTTCTGGCATTGGTTCCAATGCCAGTTTGTTCCAATGTGTTGTTCCAAATGTGACATTCATGAGAGAAGAGGAGTTTGATGGGACAGATGAGGGTGGAGGGCTAGATAGGGGGAGGGAGGACTTCCCTTATTTTTGTTAAGGCTACAATAGGAACAGAAAGGGGAGTAGACATCCTACTGTCCCAATTATAGACATCTTAGGTCTGAGTAAACATGGACCATTAAAGCCAAGCCAAAAACACACACTCCTTAAAAGCACGGACAAGCCACCGCTCAGCAGGAGATGTGTGTGTGCTGCAGCTCACTCACTACGCATTTCCTGTGTACGTGTGCACAAGTGTCTGTACTCAATTATCCTGTAGAGAAATAAATGGGTTGGAGGCAGAGAAGGAGAGGAGGGGAGAGAAGGAGAGGAGGGGAGAGACTGCCGGAGGGAGACGTTAAATTGATCCCTGTCCTGCAGTTTTGGAGTAATCTAGCAAAAAAAACTGCTGCATGTGTTTGTGTTAGAGGCACACATGTGTGTAGAGGAGTGATTTAAGCTCAGCACAGCAGGGAATCTGCCATTTCTCCAAACACATATCGGCACAATGGAGCAGAGCTGGTTTGAGCCTAATGGTTATAGACACAAATAATTAGAATCACATACCAAGCCAGCTTCCACATGTGAAATACACCTGGGATTTTTTTTTTTATCTGCAAAAACATCTCGACTGCATGACTTGACACAAAGCTGATAGTGTGCAATTCTTTTTTTAAAGAATTTGCTGTTCTTACGCACTTGACATACTTGACTGGGAGCTTAGCTAGTTTACACCCAATATAAACCCAGCAATATTAAAAACTTAGATTATATAAATACTGAAGTCTAATCTTACACATAAAGTGAACTCTGGCCCCTTTTTTATCCTCCCTGTTAGTGTGTAGAGCTGAAATAATTAGTTGATTGTCCAGTCAAAGAAAATTAATGACAAAATACAGAAGATTCACTAATTTCATCTGCTCAGATAATAATTTTTGGTGTTTTCCTTCATCATGTCAGACATGGGTGCATATGCATGTATGTTATTTTACAAGTGTATCTATGCCCATCTGTGTGAGAAGTGTCTTCTCCCATATTAAATAGAAGCACAAGTGGGTTGAAGCAGACAGGGTGCTGTCTGGTCAAACTATTTAAAGAAATCAATCACACATACACACAATCCACACTGATGCAGGCAGACTGAGACAAAAATAAAGAGGCAGGTACAAAAATAGAGACACACATAAAGGATGAGGCAGACAGACAAAGACAAAGCGATCTTTCAGATATTTATAAAACTCAGACTTGTGTGAATTCACCTGACACAGACTACTCACACACACACAGACACACAAACACACCGTCCAAACACAGGTAAGATATATAAGATCTCACATCGGGGTCAGGTGGCGCAGCTGTGCGACATAGATATGACCTTTGGGATAGAAGAGGATAGAGCACACACCTTCAGTATAAGAGGCAAACGGCTCAGGCTCCAGAGAAAGGGTAGTGATGTCGGAGCACAGGACCTGGATGGGGCTCAACATCCTGGGGGAGGACTCCAGGGTGGAGAGGGGTGGACAGGATGGGCGGAGCTCTTCAGGCTATAGCCAGGAGCAGCCCTGTAAGAGGATCAAGGATGGAGGTAAAGGCAGGTAGGGAGGAGGGCAAAAGGGAGGCAGAGGGTAAGGAAGGACGACCAGGCAGGTGGGGTAGGGTTAAGGGTAGGGACCGATTACTACATCACCACATTCGGCCATAAGTACTCAACAAAGAAAATCTACTGGTGGTGTATTCATGATCATACTATATCTATGGAACATGAAATATTCACATGTTGGGGTGGCAGGAGAATTAGCAAGACATGAATGATGAACAGAGATAGATGACTAATTGGAAAGAATGTCTTACCAGGCCTGTTCTATGATATTTAGACTTCAGGTCATCATAATCGTGCTTAATGCACAACACAGGGAGAAGAAGAAACCAAAATGTTTTTCATTGTTTTCACATTGTTCTCAGGAGTGACAATGATAAACAATTAATAATTATGTATGTAAATGTACGTGACAAACAATTATTTTCATTAGTGATGAATTTGTTATTTTTAATTGAATCTTCACTTATAAAATGTGAAATATAATCATTACAGGTTACTAAATACTACAAAGACCTAAATGCATTCAATCATTTTTACATTTAGAGTTACATACAATATTTGTGGGTTTTACAATGGGCAACATATATTATTTGCTCTTTTAGGTCTTGAAATGATTGCAGCTGACATTCTACAGAATTAATAGAGTATACAGATACTCTTGTAAAGCATAGTACACAAAAATGTTTGAGTTGATGTGCATGTATTATTCATATGTTCACTAACAAAAGTCTCAAGAATGTATATTTTATTATTAGGCCATTAACTTTGCTCAAACTCAATACTAATAGAGACTAGAGGTGCGGATTTAGCAAAGGCAAAGGAAGTGAGAGGAGGGGTGTAAGAGATGGACAGAGGGAGGGAGGTGGGGGCAGTAAGGTAGAGGGAGGTTAAGCATCCCTCCCCTCTAAAGGCCAGAAGAATCCCCATGGGAAGGTCTACACACACTGTTATGTCTGCACAGTCCACTTGCAGACAAACACCCATACATACATATATAGTACACATAAAACCTGTACAAACAAAAAGACAGTATGCTCTCAAAGACGCACACACACATGAATATGTATACAGCAGAGTCAGAACTGAACCAAGACGGTGACACACAAGAGATCACAAAATACACCAAACCATAAAATCACATGCAGCACCTCTTTCTCCATCACCCTCAGTCTTTCTCTTTCACACACACATACAGAGGCACATTGTGTTTGAGCAGCCTTTAGAGCACTGTTGGATAATTGTTTGGCAGACGTACCACTTGAGCACCGGGCAATGCTACGAGTTGCATTAGAGGACCAATGGGGAAAAGGAGGTGGGCAGGACGCAGCAGTTGGGGGGGATGGAAATAGGGAGGAGAACAGGGGATGGGGTGAACACAGAGAAAAGGTGGAGGCAGTTGGAGTGGATGTAGAGGAAAAGGCAGGTAATGAATCTTTTGTGACAGAAAATTACCTTTCGTGAATTTTGCGTGAGATTGATTTTTAGATTTTTTTGAACTTTTTCTTCTCTAAATACGTATGTATTTTAATGTTGTCCATGTGTTGCACATGCTTTTCACACCAGTAGTGTTCATTGACGTGACCATCTTGCTGTGAGCTCATCAGCAATTCACCCTGAATAATGTCTGTGTCTGCCTGAGATGTGTGGAATAATTAATACTGCCATTATTGGTGGGTGGAGATGACCTGTCAATCATATTGGCCAAGCATGAAAAGCAGCATGTTTATCATCATTGACTGTTGCTATGGCAATAATGGATCATTGGTGATATATGCTAAAACTGATTTTCTGCCACTCACTCATTAAAATCCTTTTCTGAAATGGACAAAGACACATTTTGCTTGTGAAAACACACACACACACACAAACAGTAACACACTCACACAAACTCACACAGATTATTCTATCTTCAGTATGCTTAGTGTACACAAAAGCATGTACACAAGCAACAGGCTGTATCTCCTGACTACAGCATGCACTTCTGTGTGAAGGAATTTATATTACCGCACAGATACAGGAAGAATAATTCCCTTTCTCTAGTGATATGAGAATCACAAATGAGCTAGCAACATGTTCATGACCCCCAAATGATAATCCACTGTTCTGGTTGTAGTGAACAATGAGCTGAGTGTAAGAAAGAGATCGGGGACAGACAAGCTAGTGTGCAGGTGAGATTAGTGGTGTAATTGAGGGTAGGAGAGGGCGGGGTTATCCAGGGTTATAATCCATCTAGTTTATGAAGCCAACCAAAGGAATTCAGCAGACTGCATGGTTTGTGTGCTGCTGGACTTTTTAATTCCCCTGCCTAAGGACTTGTTATGCTGTATACTCAGTAGACACCTGCACCTGTTATATTCAAGGAGAAAGAATAATAGAGCGTGCCTGTGTCTCACTTTTTCAGGATGTGAGCAACGACATGCATTGTGATGAGTGCAAAAAACAGTTGTAGAACTTTTTGGCTTGTTTCTGCTGTTACAAAAAAAAAAATCAGACACATTCAAACACACACTAGATCAATCGTCTGCAGTGTAACACATTAGCATAGACAAGAAAGCTAAGAAAGTTATAAAAACACAAATGAACAAAATAGAGAAATAAAGGGTAATAATAGGTGCAAGATTCAAATTTAATTTGGAAAAAATAAAAAAATATTAGAGGAGGGGTGGGAGGAGTAGGTCTAGTGAAAAAATGGCTATGATGTTTTAATTTTGCAGAGACAAGAGTGTTTTGCTCTCTAGTTGTTGCACTGTCTGCAACTCTGTCTGAATACTGACTGACACACAGCTTATAGAAGATTAAGAAGCCACCCTGAGCTTGTTTTTTTTCTGGCAGGAAAGCACACATACACTTGGTCACACACACACACACGCACGCACTCACACACACACACACATACATACACACACACAGAGTCACAGAAAGTCCGACACACACATGGACACAGACACAGGAACACTAAACACACACTTGGTAAAATACAGAGACACATCTTCTTACCTTCAGTCACATAGTTGTGGTCGGGGAGGAAGCCACGGTGGTTAAGCGTCGGGGTGGTGTCAGTGTCTTCGCCCATCAGAGGGGCCGGGAGGAGTGCCCGTCTCAGTTGGGCAACGTGGTGGTGGCAGATCGGTGGTGGAGGGGGTGGTGGGGATGCCGGCCAGCACAGCGCCCATGCTGATGCCCGCCGACGCCTCTTTAGCACAGGGGCGCAGAGCCAGGCATCTTATCCTTAATGAAGATAAGGGGCAGGTAGAGAGGGAGTGGGCCAGTCCCAAAGGAGGGATGGGTGCGTGCAGGAGTCCAAACAAACCTGCAGGGGGATAATTATTTAAAAGCAGTTCAAAAACTACCCTGAGTGTGCTTGATTTGTGCATTAATAAAAGCATACATTAGCTGTGAGGCAATAAAAATCAAACGCATCTCATGTCCACCCTGCAGCTGCTGACTCCAGGTGTGGCCAGACAAAATCTCTCTCAAAAACACACACACATACACACTACATACATAACCCTGTGCTCTCAAAAATGCAATCCTTACTTGTCACTGAATCCTCAAAGAGAAGAAGAGGAGCGGTGATGAAGAGGAAGAGAGTGGGGGGAGGGGAGAGAGGGATGAGCAGAGCCTTTCGTCTGTGTATCTGCATTGCTGCCGCTGCTGCAGTGAACTCTCTGGCATGGACACATAAATACAGTAGGACAAGCACACACTCACCTAGACACTTGGCAGCTTGTGGGTCAGGTACTCCTCAGTAGATTCTCCATGGATAACGTCTCTCTTCTCCTCACCTGGTAACTATCTCCCTGATTTCTCCGCTGCTCTAGTGTGAAGAGAAAATAATTTTCTGGCCCTGCATTCTGCGCCAGTCTGCGCTCCTGCGTATGAAAGGCAGAGTGAGAGGTAGAGAGAGGGGGAGGGAGAGTGAGAGTGAGAGAGAGAGAGAGAGGATCTGTCCTGCTGCGCTTGTACATGTGTGGGATGCATCAGAGCAGGCCCCGCCCACTCCTCAGCACAGCCAATCATTCCTGAGTTGAGATCTCCATGACCACTGACTGCAGGTGATTAAATATGATAAAGACAGAGAGAGAGATGGAGGAGTGGGGAGCGGGGCGGAAGAGCCTTTAGTATCTTTTAAGGTTGTGATTAATGGAAGAGAAAGCCGAGAGAGAAGGAGGAAGACTTTTTAACTTGAGTGAACCTGTTTTGCTAGAGAAATCACATGGAAGCATATTTCACTTGGCACAGAGATATCTTAGTGTTTATCAACTTAGTACAATATAATATGATAGGATTGTATCAACTTTCTGTTCTGTTTTTTGTTTTGTTTTTCAAAAAAATTGGGAAACTTGTTTACTTATTTGCTTTCTAGCTAAGAATTTGACAAAAATAGTATTACCACAGCCTTGCATGTACTCTAAACGTGAAACTGTTTCTAAATTCCTATCATTTCATTGCTAAATACCAAGGAACAGGAACCAGAATCATTAATACAAATACTGATACTTTACTATAAAAAAAGCACTGTGCAGGAAAAGGCATTTGTCATAAATTACAAATGCATTATTGTATAATTAATGGGAAACTTTTGAGTATATTTTCACCACTAGCAGTAGTCTCTGTTAATTAAACACATGCATTATAAAACATCAGCTTTAATGGTCAAACCATATTGAATGACCAGCGACTGAGAGAGAAACACTTGATGAGTGTGAGTGTGGTGGCAGAGAGTGAGGGGCTGCCAGTGACAGTTGGTGCCATCACTGGTGCTGGCTGTCTGCCACCAGGCTTTAACCCCCCCCCCCCCATTCCCTCCAACAGCAGTGAACAAGAAGAGCTGTTTATCTGACTTCCTTCAAAACCAGCACCAACCTCCCCCACCCACTTACCAGTGATGGGCAATGCTCCACACATCATATCTGCCCTTCTAACTGCCCCCCACCAGCCTAACATCCACCACAAAGCTCCCCTAAGCCCACCTACTGTTTCCCATATACAGCTACTGTTCTACCTGCATGTTTCCACCTATTCAGACCCGACCATATGCCGCCATAATCACCCACTGGTTAAATCCATAAGCCCATAAGGTTTGGTATTTAGCTCCTACTAAAGGTCTGGTCAGTGTAATATTTCACCCAAAGTTAAGATATATATATATATCTGTACAGCATCTCCTCATCAGTTTTTTTTAATGACCGTTAGCATTAGCTTAATGGAAATCACCTGCATCATGCATTAGCTTTAGCCAGACATCTGAAATATTCAACCCATCAACAGCAATACATAGTACTTTGTGATACATAACAAAAATACCAAATACCTAAACATATATGAAACAATTTTTGTCAATTTTTAACAGAGGATCCACAAGTCCTAATTATTTAAGCTAGTTAACATTGCTGACTATCGACAAATGGTTGCTTCTTTCTCTTTATGGCCTACTTACCCTGAGACCAGAAACAAATATTCTCTGATCCTTTAGCTGTTCTGAGAAAGAAGAAAAATATCTCTTTCAGCTTGGTGTTCAGACTTTCTTCAGAAGATCTGAAGAATATGCTATGATCTGTATTTTACTGGTGCTGGTGGGTCGTTTGCTAAAAAACTGCAACAACAGGCTGGTGAGAAAAGTGCTACTGAACAAAGAATCTGTAGCTGAAGAAACAATTAAATATTTATTTCATAAGCTGAAATGGGTTATAAAAAAACAAATAAAACCCAATTTTTATTTGTTTATAGAAACTTGGTGTGTTTTCCACAAATAAAAATCACTTTGCTTTATTGTGGTGGCTGATATATCAAACCTGGATATGTGGTCTTGGGGTGGATCAACCCTTTAATAATGTTTTTTGTTATTATTGTAAAAGATTAAACATGACATATTATCATATTTGCATTTTAATGTAGCCTACTTTATAATATTTTACATGAAAAATATTGGCTAAGATAAGCAAGTTCATGTATTATACCTGCGTTTGTCTTGTTGACGAGTGACCCCCTGCAACTAACATTTATTAAAACTAGCCATGTCCTGACTAGTTACAGCTTCTTACACATTGATGCTTCCCATTAAAATAATATAATATATAATGATAAATCAGGGGTTGCAATCTATGTTACACTAAATATGTTAAGTATCTTTGGGTGATATGACTTCTGTACTTTTACAAATATAGGATTTTTATTGACAGACTTCTATGTAACATATTTGTGAGTAGTTTTTATACCATTGCACAACTGCTGCTCATAATACTTAGTCTAAGAAAAACAACATGTAGACTACAGTGCAACACTCATAGGCAGTTATAGTAGGAAGAAGGACAAGCACAAAGCCAGACTCCCTAATTGTCCTCACTCTCAACTGTGAAATCCCCCCCAGGTGCCCCCCAATCATCATTATAATCACCACGATACGATCATAATCCCTGTCTATGGAAGGTTTGTTCAGGTACAGTAAATTCAGTTCAGCTTGTCCTTTACAGTTTGTGTGACAGCAACCTCAGATCTGTGTCCTGTGATGGTCACGCCGTTCAGCCATGAAGGCTTGGCCTCAGACTGGTCCTGTTACTTTGGTGACGGTGGAGCGTGACCACTCATCCTCACTGTCGCTTCGACTCATTGCCGTGCAGTGAATCTCAGCTGTATTGTTCATTCACATCATCTGCTTCATTAGATATGCTGGGAACACTGTCAGGGAATCCTCGTTTGATCTTTGACATTTTATCAGAACATCTAAGTCTTCACACATGTGGACAGGTGAGATTATTTTTGTCAAATGTAGTCACACATGGAAAATGCAAAGACAAAAGGACGTACCTTTCTGCATTTCTACATACAATAGTGTAAAATGTCCTTAAGTTAACATATTTTAGAGTTGTCCTTTGTCTGAGTTGCATAAACACAAACATTTTCAGTTTACTGTTATAGAAATTTGGGAAACTAGCAAATAATCAAATTAGAAAAGCAAGTAGATGTGAATTTTTGGCATTTTTGCTTTAAACTTGCTTACAATAAATTAAATAACAAATAGAGCCAATTGTTTTCCTGCTGACTAATTCATAATCACAGAAATTAAAACAATACATTCTAATCATAGTTGTATTTTTCATTCTTTTTTTTAAAGCTTTGAATATGTTATCAAATAGACAAAGATAAAAAATAATAAAATCAAAAAAGTAACCAAGCTGAAACAGTAGCTTTGTTTTTAGTAATAAACAAAATCAGGCCATCTCAAGCAGATATATCAAAAAGGTATAAGTGAACCCACATTCATCTTGTCTCAAGATAACACACATAAGCTACCCAGCATTTTCCTATATAAACTGACTTTAAGTCATGTAAACAATTTGGAATCAATGATTGTTTTATTATAATTGACATTCAGTCTTTTAAGAACCAGAAGTTCCATAATAAAAGCTGACTGTGTACTAACATAACCTTTAAAAAACTTAATCTGGGTATAATTTAAACCTGTTTTAACTTGTGCTTGACTTAACTGTGACATCCATACCTCATCAATTTTCCTTTCCAAGTCAAAATGTTCTGAATACTCAGAAACCTTATTGTCTGATAGAGATAAATAGACTTTACCTTCTGGAGAGGGAGGGGCCGAACTTTAACACCCCAACATGATTCACACAGCCATTCGTTAGGAGCACTGATGTGTCCAATTCGACGCAGTAATGCTTGTGAGTGTGTGTCTCTGTTGACCTGGTGCTTCTTCCTTCCCACCCCCACTCCACCATGCAGACACATGGTTGCTTAGCAACCCATGAGCAACCTATGGAGAACACATTCGTGCAAACACTCATGCACATGCACTTCGAAAACCCGGGGACTCAAAAGGAGGAAGATAATGTGCTCCCACTCCACCCCTTTATCCTGCTCTGTGACCCCCAAAATGTGAAGAGAAACAACCAACCACTGTTTGGAGGAGATTCAACCCACTGAGTGCTCTTCACTAGTGTGGACACACACACATGAAAACATGCACACACAAAGCCCAGTTTCAGCAATCAGCTGATCGCATAAATACTGTACATCCAGCATAGCTGGGAAACAATCCCATCAGTGTGTTTGATGAAGAAAAATCAAAACTATATCCAGAACCTCACTTAGTGTTTTTGATTGTGACCGGTTACTAGAGGACTTAAGCCCAGTAGCCATGTAATCAGCATTTTATAGACAAAGAGCGTTAAGAGATGAAAGTTAAAAGCTCTGCAGTGTCTCCCCAGTTTAACACTATTAGCACATTAAGCGAGTGTTTAAATACAGTCAGCAGACGATGGATCAACTCACTGCCCTGAGCAAGAGACATCACTGTAATCCCCTAAACGAGGGTTTCACTACAGTAATGGCAACCTGCATGAAACCACAGCCCCTAGGGAGTGGTGGGACTGGGTAGATTATGAGCTGCCTTGGGGCAATGCTAAGCCCCTCATAGCCCAAGCACGCAGCAATAGAAAGAAACTGGTAAGTGTACACACGTTAACACAACCATTAATGAAAACATACACATATGTTGGCTGAAAAATAGAAAAACACACACATAACATCCAGAGGTTTAATGTGACTGATATGTCAGTGTGGTTAAAAATATTACCTCTCTTTTTACATCTGTATGAGGGTGTAGTAACTGAGTGTCAGGGGGGGACTTTTACTCCTGGAGGACTATGGGATGGTGATGGAATGATTTTTGGGCTGAAGGCAATGAGATTGCAGGAGGTTCAGTGTTTTTCTTTTCTCTGAAATTAAAGCAGTCGCCTTGAGGGCAAGAGAAATAAACTGAAAACATGGTGACATAAAAGGTAGAGAGCCTATTAGAGTCCTAATTCTATGGTTGAAAAACGGTAACACTATCGCCAGGTGATAAACACTGAGTAGGACATGGTTACCTAACACAGATGTGGTGTTATCACATGTTGAAAGAGGTTGAATGTATATGAAACAAAGTGACTAGAGGAATGGACTGTAGAGTTATTACACTTCGTCCCAATGATTTTTCTAGCTTTACTCAGGGCCAGAGGGGCAAACATGGATAAAACACATACAAATATTGCTTTGTATTTATAAAATATCTACAGAAACCTTACCTTTATGCAATGCTTTGTTTACATAAATTTATAGCACCCGTAGTGTAAAGTCCTTCGTGTCTGCTCAACTGTTCATTTGTTGCCTTTCCCCCCTGGGGCAAAGCTGCTTAGAGTACAAGGAGATTACACATAACCACATATACAAATAGAAAAGACTGCAAAGCCTATGTGACCCTTGCTTATGAAAAGTACACACACACCTATTTTGAAACCCAAATCTGCGTATAGATTAGGGTCTGTATCTGACCCAATGCTTTCAACCACACATTAATACAGTGCTTACACAGTACATGCCCCAAAAAAGGTCTGTAACAGCTTGTAGCTTTACTTAGTGGGGATTCAATCCTCTCACATTAATAGTAGTTCAGTCACACACCCACAGATTGCTGTGATCTGACTCAAATCCATAAATATAAAACTCTTTAAGCAAGACATGAACCCATTCGATTAATATTTGCCTTTTGCCCTAAATCACAGCCGGTGTTGGGTTGGCCTTGTTGTCTTAAATGTTTTATTCAAATAACTGCATACATGAAAAACCAGGAGAGACAAACATATCTGACCTTTGGGCGAGGGGAGGTCACTGGAAGGGGGTTACTGAATGTAATCTTTCAATGAGCAAAGCGAAGACTCTGCAGCCTGGGGAACACATACACGTACATGCATCCTGGACAGACCTCACTCAGCAATTGAGACTATGTGTGAAGAGTGACTGAGAGATGGGGACAAACATCTCATCAACCTCCTCAGATGTTTGTACTTTTAGAGGAAAATTCCTCGTATTCCCCTTTTCTTCGTTCCACAAATGATGTTGAGAACTACAGTAGACAGACAGTACCATTTTGTGAAAACACGTGCAGGAACAGCTCACTCAATACACATATTGTCATACAAATATTGTTTTATGGATATTATAATTTCAGGTTTCTCATATGCTCAGACTTTGATTTGCCCTATAATCATATGCATAAGGACTATCTCAGTGAGAGACTGCATGATGACACAAGTGCAACCATCAGGGAAAAAGATCTGGAAATTTAGGTCACATGGTAAAATATGCTGAGTGCAACATTTGTATAAAAAAAATCTATTTATATTTATATTTCAGCTCAAAGCAATTTCCATAACTCTTTTGTATGTTGTCACTGCCCCCATGTGTCCAGTAAGGAATAGTGTAACAATGAAAGCACAATGTACAATGCATTGACTTTTCATGCTGAGGAAAAATAGTTGATCAATATTATTTAACTTCACTTTGCAAAAGCAGCATGAAAAAATGAAAACACAGTTCTTCTTTAACAACACAGTCATGTACTTGTCATAATAACATGTTTATATGCGAAGCCATGCTATCCTACTGCTGCATGCCACATGTCTATATCTAATACCAACTTAACCTTCTTTACCGATTTTATGCAAAAAAGGTGTAGTTCTTTCACTTAAATTAAAATGGAATGTTCAGTGATGTTTGTCTGAACAGAAGCAAGAATATCACTGGAGATGTCTCTTTACAAAAGCCAATATTTCTTATTCACAGATGATTATGTATATAGTCACGTAAAAAAATGTAATACAAGATTCTACCTTTTAGCTTTCACAGTGTACATCAGTAATTACATGAATTTTGATGGTGATATATATTATGGCTGCCCCACATCAAATAAAAAAAAAAATTAAAAAAACATCTTAAATACCTTCTGTTACATAAATACTATCTTAAGTGTTCAGTAATACGTTAAGGTGGGACACAATAGGCAATCCTGGACCAACTAGGATATATTATGTGAACAAAACCGAAGTCCAGAACCATTTTATAAATTTTTTCAAATAGCATTAGTGCCTATGTCAGGCTCCTGCTGATCATCAATGTAGTAGGGATCTCCTTGATGGACTCTGTGATTGTGTACCCTAAGGTTCCCCCTGTGGGCAAATCTCTTGCCACACTCTGTACAAGCAAAGGGCCTCTTCCCCATGTGAACATCCCGTTGGTGGGCTCTTAAGTTTCCACTTCGGGCAAAACGTTTACCACACTGAGCGCAGCCAAAAGGTCGCTCCCCTGTATGTGTGCGAGTGTGTACAGTGAGCTCAGAGGGAGTGAGAAAGCTCTTGTCACAAAACTGGCAAGGATGCAGTCTGACTCCTGTGTGGCGTAAAAGATGTCTGCGCTGATGCGAGGGGTAGGTAAAACACTTGGTACAGTATGGGCATGTGTAAGGTCGTCCATTCCCTCCACCAGAAGCTGGAGGAAGGCTGACTGAATTTGTGTGCCTTAGTGCGAGGGACTGTGAATTGGACTGCGGTCGGAGGGGGTCTCTGTTGCCAAAATTTGTGGCCCGCCGTGTATGATTAAAGGAGCCTCTTTCAGCTCTGTCCTCTCTAGGTCTCCATGGTGATTCTCCAGGAGGAGCCTGGGGTTGATCCTGGCGAGCCACCCTTTGCCCCAAGCCTTGACCCTGCTCTGAGTTGTGATCAGAGTTCTGGTTCTCAGGTTCCTGGTCCAGAAAAGGGAAACAACTATCGTCGTCTTCATTGCTGGTCTGGTCAGAGGCAAAACTAGGTTGAAAGCAAGGTGCGTCAGTGCCAGTGTGGCTGCTAGCTGGACCAGAACAGTTGGTGCCTTCTGCTTGCAAGTTCTCCTGCCTGGACATCCCACCTGGTAGCCACTGCCCTTGTTGAGCTAGGCTTGGGTCAGTCCTTGGGGAGCAGTGTCCACTTTGGGAGATGGAGAGAAAAGGGGGGGTGGCTTGATCCTGCTGGGGTCTGTGGTCTGCACTGCGACTGCCCTGATCCCAATGAGATACTGCTGAGAAATTATGAAGAAAAGAGCAATTGATGCACTTCCATCTCACCATCTATATTAAAATAACCTTATACTCAAATTAATTTCAAGGTCATCTTGGTGTAAAATTGAAAAGGCTAAATAGCAAATAGTGGGAAAAGAATGTAGTGGTTTCTTACATTTGGCCTTATCTTGTATAGCAGACTGGGTATCTATCTGCCTCTGGTCTCCAGCACCAAGGCTTCCCTCAGTGGCTTGGACTGCGACAGACCCCAGAGTTGGTCGTGACCCAGTACGCTGAGGAGAATAAGAAAGACAAATCTCTAAGATGCAGAAAAGCTAAAAGCAAGGCACAGGCAAAATGTCACTTTGAGCTGTGCTAAAACTATAAAAACTTAATTACATCACCCAATTTTTGAATCATGGGAGAGGCAGGACAAGGTCTAACCTCATGTTTTACTGAAGTGCCATCCTGGCCTGTGACTTCTTCCTTCAGTTTGCCAAGGCAGTGATTATGTCCTTCTGATGGGTCTGAAATAGATGACAAATCCTTTCCCAAAATCTGCACTGTATAAGAAAAGCATAGATAATAAGTGAATCTGTAAAGCCTCATCGTAGTACATTAGTGAAAGTGTTAATTGTGAAATAATCTGAGACAAATAAGTTTAATCTTAGAGCAATTGCAGTGGAGAATTTGATAAATGGGTATAGATAACCGATAATCGTGGGATGGGTCTGAGATACAGCCTAGAATAAGATTATCTTAAAGCTGTATTAAAGCTGTCAACATTTGAGCAGGTTTTCACTTTTCTGTCACAAGACAATAGCAGTGACAGTGACTTGAGGATTAGAAGACCAAGTCAGATGTAATACCTGATCCTGTCAGGGTCTGCTGCCTCGAGGTGACCTCTTTTTCTCCTGATGACATCTCCCCTTCCTCGCTCCCTCCACTCTTCGTCTTCTGTCTCCTCTCGACTTTCTCCAGCTTGCCTCGGAGGATGGAGATCTCCTCCGTTTTCTGCGCCAGCTCCGCCTGCTGTTCACACAGGCTGCTCTCAAAGATTTTGGCGATCTCGCACACAGCAGCTGCCAGCAGAGAGTCCATTACGGTGGCCAGTTGAGCGTGGAAAGCACTCCTCACCGACTCCATTGTCCTGTGTTTCAGTGATGATGTTTTAATGTGAAAGATGAACTGACAACGCTGTCTTCTATGACTGGCCTCCAGATGCAGCTGAGGGTCGATCACTCCTCTGCCCTTGCATCTATGAACTGCCATGACATGTTGCCATGCAAAATAACGACATAAGCTCCACCAGCCATCTATCGCAACAACTTGCTTTTACAACCAAATCACCTTGGTGATTATCTCTCGACAGTTTCACTTCGTTTTTAACGAACTCAGTAAAGCTAAGACGTTATCTTGTGAGCTAACGCTACTGTATTATACAGTGATGACAGGCCACAGTCAGTTGGCATAATATAGAGACATAAACATAGTATACTCTTCTAAATGACTTCAAGAAAACAGGTTGTAAATAAATAATAGTCAATATTTTAATGTGTCGTCATGAGTGCTGACATCGCCACTAACGTTAGCTAACGTGTAAACAAGGGAACCAACGAACCGTAACAACTTAGCCTTTTCAAGCTAGCACTCAAGTCAGTCGTGTAATTGCAAAAGAAACAACCGACGAAGCTTGTCGACAAAAGCTCACAGAGGCCGAATATCACCAGTGGCAACGTTAAATCCACAAAAAACACTCCAGTCACAATCAGAGATGCGGCAACTTCTCATCCGGTTAGCAGGTAGGTATCTGTGGTGTAATAACGCCCCAAGTCTCGCGATAACAACGTGAGATTCACATACTGCGCACATGGTAGATGTTGGTATTAATATTTAAGTTTCACCAGCAAACTGGTGCTACGAGGTTACTTGTTGTAAAAATGCACACGTCATTACTGAAAACATCAGGCACGTTGTTTTAACGTGGATTTTAATTGAGTCGTGTTGACAATCTTTCAAACTAGATCACTGTTATAACACTATAAAAGGTAAGTAAGTTTTGCAAGACCTCTTATTCCATTATGTGCATGCACATCAAGGAAAAACAGCACAACAAATACAAAATTAAAATAAAAAATCAAATATTTGATTCCTTTTCTTTTTGTTTCAGAACTCAAGCATCAGAAGCCTCAACAATGTACTCATTTGGTTATCATTAGAGTCTAAGGTTTGGGAGTATCACCTAAGGAAAGTAAAGAATACATGTATACCCGTATATAAATTATTACTCTTTTCTTATTTGCACCTAAACCTCACCTTGAACCTTCCCAGTTACTGCTGCATAATCCCAAACCTTGTGAATAAAAATTTGCCTCAGTTTTCAGATTTCAAGATGAGAGATTTTAGGAAAACCACTTATCAAAGCAGTAGAGTAAACATCACACAGACCACAGCCAAGACACTATTGGTGTTGTGATGCAGTTTCCTGCATCTTCTACTCAAACCTGTAGACATGATAACAAACCGTAATTATAGCAAACAGAAAACTATATATATTGAACAACTAGTAAAACCATTTAGTAAAAAACAAATGTGTTCTACTTTAAGGCATTACTGATTTTACATGACTTTTGCATCAATGTGATGAAATATCTCAATACATGAAGTATTCACTAAATTTGCCAAAACACATCTGTCGCATTATTTCTTTCCCAATTTGCTGAAATAAGTTACTAACAATGTACACCAAGATAATGATATAAAATTGTCTTTATTCAGATTTTTCCATCTCCTCCCAGTGAATATATTCTTATCACCGTTAAAGAAATGTCAAGTTAAAACTTAAAAACAAGTAAATATTCATGAACAAAAAATAACAATACTTCTTGGAACACAATCTTTAACAAAATACCTGCAGCATTCAGGGTGGGATTCTTCTGTTCACCGATGATGCATGTATTTAGACAAATAATATGTTAATTATATATTGATGCTGCCGGATTTCTCTTTACAGCACTAATATTTGATAGTGTCGTGGAATACTGATGCAATTTTTATGTCTTATGATTACATCTTGAAAAAGAAAGATAGAAAAACTGAACAGCTTAACTTAAATTTTTTTTCTTTTAAAGCCAAAGACAGGTGACGCTAACTGTATGCTGGCTTAACTGTGGCAACGCTCCATATGGTTCCTCAATCGTCCCTCAACGAAGAAGCCTTTTCCACAGACCTTGCAGACATGAGGCCACTCCTTTTGACAACAGAGCACATGCTTATTATAAACTGCTTGCGAGGGAAATTTCTTCTTGCACTTCTCACACTGAATCAGCGTCACAGACTAATGGCATCGTTTTCTGTGATAGCTTAGCTGTGCACGAGTGCGAAACCTTCGCAGACACTTCTCACATTTGACGGGCTTCTCTCCTGTGTGGAGGCGAAAATGCTCAATCATCTGGTGTTTAGTTTTCACAAACTTCTGACACAAGAAGCAGATGAAACCATCAGAGTTTCCTAATCGCAGTGGTCTGCACTTTTTTACAACATTGTTACAAGTTATTGTGCTCCTGGTGTTGATGCTGGTAGAAACCAAATCGTCTTGATTTTCTTCAATGTCCTCTAAGGGTTTGGTCCATGCAAAGTCTCCATTTGTCTCACTGGGATTCACTTGGTCTTTATGCATTCTTGTCAAGTGATATTTGAGTGCCTGATTACTGTTGAGTTTTTTGGGGCACACGCTGCAAGTAAAATACTTGTCACCCGTGTGAAAAGACATATGCCGTTTAAGTTTGCATCGCAAACTAAACCTCTTGTTGCAGTGTGTACAACAGTGCATTTTGGTGAATTCATCATTCTTCATAGCTGATTTATTGCGGCTGCTAGAAGGTGAGTGTGCCTTCTTAATGCTCACGTGTTTTTCACTTGGTGAAGTCATTTTTTCTTCACAGGACTTAGAATTTGGAGTGTTATTGTGCAGTGCTTCTTTTGCCAACAATGTCCTGAGTTTTTCACAAGATGGTTTATGATATTTGAGAACACTCGGGAAAGGGAACTCTTTTTTGCAACCTTGGCACCTCTTGTGTGATCGAACATGAACACTTCGGCCAAACGGCGTATCAAATACCTTCTTGCAAAACTTGCAGTTGTAGATTTTTTTACCGTTATTTTTCTCTGTCTCTGGTTTTGTAGATTTATTTTTTGCTATTTCTCGTTCCTGTCTTCGGGTCTTTACTTTATTTTCTTGCTTTTTTGTTATTAAATTTCGACCTCTTCTAAGACCCAAACCACCTGAATATTGCAGTTTGATCTCTTGGAGAAATTTTTTGTCAGTTCTCACTGATGGACTTTGAGATCCTTGTTCTTGGAGAGATAACCTTTGATCCTGGGTGTGATTGTGCTTCTTGTTTAATGAGGAACCTATGACGGAAAAAAGAAAGAAAAAAATTATTTCTGTAAAACATAACTTTTAATATGATTGCATAATCAGTAAAGAGAGTAAAGGTGTGCTATTAAAGAAAAATGTGTAAATATTTAAACTATGATGTTACTACAAAGATGCCTCATTTAAGTGGTTGGTTCACTCAATATTACAAAAAATGCCATTTTCTTGATACTATTTAGCCATACTGACAGTCCTGGTTTTATTTCGGACCATGTCTTAAAATTTTCACCCATGGGTTATCTGTGACCACACCAATAAAGTAACTAATAAACCTTAAACATGCACAAATAATGATAACCCCACATTCACTTCATTACCAAAAGGAGGACCGACCGAGTACTAGCAAGATGTACCTCATAAAGTGGCTGGTATACATTGTACTGATTTCATTCTGAGAATCATAAATACAGCAGCAAGGAAAGACTGAAACTTACCTCTCTTGGACCTCCTGATAGTCTTTACTTGCTGATGGGAGTCAATGCGATAAGTTCCCTGCTAAAATACAGACATATGTGGTTATATTTGCAATGATTAATAATGCAAAAATAAATAAAGCATGGGATGTGCAGTGCCCTATATGCACAAAACAGAAATGAATCAGGTGAATTATCTAGATGTTCCTAACCTAAAGACCTAAATTGAGGAAAACACCATATACCCTGGTAAGCTGGATAACAAAAATAGAAGTGTCAGGTAACTACTTTTTCACAAAGGGTCAGATACATTTGCAGTTGTTTTCCCTTAATAAATAAAATCATAATTTAACATTTCATATTTATTCAGGTTGCATTTGTGTAATATTAAAATGTGTTTGATCTTAATCATTTAAGTGTGACAAATATGCAGGAAAAAAAACAGGAACTGTAAAAAAACTTTTTCACAGCACTCTATACATAACAATAGGAGGCTGTGTACTGACAGTTCTTAACCTGCTTCTATGACATTGTCATCAGAGGTTGAAAAGTCACCACATCCAAATGTTTGCTGTTACACACCTCCTTTTTGATAACTGGAATGTGCCACAGAGGAATTGACAGTGGGCGTAGTCTTACACTGGGACACACAGCTTCCTCTTTCTTGGTCACAGCCTCGCAGCCCAGCGGAGCACACCAGTCATCAGGTACTGCACAAAGACACAAATATTATGCAGCTCCATATGTAAGCAATATATGATTATTTTACACAGTGATCTGTTCTCTGTTCTAACCTTCTATTAACTTAAAACAGATACTAGTTACTGGACTAGTACTAGAACTTTGGAAACTTTTAACCTTTAAGACTGATGTTTATCTTAAAACTGCTCAATGCACCTTCTACAAACATCAGGGTTCACCACTGATTGTGCAACAAAAGGAAGACAATACTTGTGTAATGACTTATTTTGTGTTTCATGTAATTGTATTAAATGGTCCCCAATAATTCAGTACTGTAAAACAATAAAAGCTTAAAATGTCCAACAACAGTGAAAATTATTCCAGTATTGACCATATCATCAAGTCAGTTAAAAAAATTAAGTTTAAAAAAAAAAAAATTCTCTATACTAGTAACAGTGACTATATTAAACATAAAATTTATAATAATTTATCATATCATCTTCACATTAGAGATATGTGTATTTTGTTGTGTTATTGACATCTTTTCAAGATTCAAAAAAACTTTATAAATCCCAGAGGGAAATTGTTTTGCCTTGTTACAGCCGCTCTCATTTCAGAAAAGAGAAGAAAGAACCACAACCAGAATCAGCACCAACAGAATACTAATACACAAAGAACAAAATATATAAGAACACAAAAAGAAAAGAAAAAAAACACTTCTACCTTCTACATCAATCTCAGGAACATCCGAAGTATGTCCAGAGGTGGTCTGGACAGGTTCAGGCTGTCTTTGTGTTTCACTCCTAAGTGTTTTATTCATCTCCACTTCCCCGTCACCTCCACATTCACGTTCTCGCAGCTTGAGCTCGGCCGTCTGTAACTTTATTTTAAGTTGAACAACCTCTTCTCCTTTATGTGCCAGCTCCATCTGATGGTCATGTATGCTATTCTCAAAGATGGTCATTATTTCAAACACAGATCTCTTCACCAATGAGTCCATGGTCGTGGTAAGCTGGGCCCTGAATGCTCTCTTCAGATAGTCTGACATTTTGAAGATGGCTGATAGCAGCTTACAGATGTCCTCAAAGACTGATTGATGCTGTACTGGTTCTTTCACCAACCACTAACAGTTCCCTAAATTCCCTAAGGAGAGAGGGAGAGAGAGGGAGAGAGAGAGAGATGAGATTTAAGGCTAGGACCAGCAACAAAACAGTATACTGAAGGGCTGCTAGGTATTCCTTAATTGGATCAACATTTTAAAAAAGCCCCACCTAGCCATCTTTGACAATTTACACCAGCAAATGCTTAAAAAGTGATCAAAGCTGGGTTTAAGAAATACAAGTAGGGAAGTTGCAAAAAATAACTTTAAATTCACATTACTGCTCTCAAAAACTACAATTTGACAGATTTCCAATATTGTTCAACCTAGGTCTTTGCAGAAAGAGAGCCCCTAGAGTAAAGACTGTTCTCCATTTTCAATCTAGCTCAGCTAGCGCTAGCTTAACTTCCGAAGTGCGACCCAGCAGTCCTACCCCTCCTCAGGCTGTTAAATACCCTGTAACTTGGGCATTTTCTGATTTCTCTGCTTATCTTTCTTTCATTTAGATACACATTCACATGTACATATGAGTACAGGAGTATTCCTGTCTGCCGGCTTGTGACCCTATGCTGAGCTATTTCACTTAGTTCAGAATGTTGTGGGTATGAATGCAGTCATTATTTGTTTTGTTATTATTGTATTTTGTGGATGGGACTGTCATTATTTATCCTACGTTTTCTGAATCTGAATTAAGTCCCTCATTGCCTGCACTCGGGTAGAGATATTGTTTCACAAATATTACAGTGGATCTTTTTTTATCTTTAAGAGAACCGAACAGACAAGCACAGTAAGCAATTAATCAGCCATGACATAAAACCTTCGCTTAAGGCAGCATAGATACAAGCAATCACAATGCTAGGATTAGTGAAATCAGTCAGGCATTAACACGCCATATGACGTTAAGGTGTGTATACAATTAGCAAAACAAGGGACGATTTTGTCCCGTAATGTTGGCTCACTGTTTTTATCACCTTTTATCAGCCTAGCGTTACCCATGCCCCTAACATGAGATTAACTTAATGTTACCACAAGCTAACGTTAGCTCTGTTTGTGTTTATTTCATCTTGGACGAAATAACAACAAACCAAAAATGGTATGTTAAACACTATGGTGCTTTATAGTGAGAAACACTGCAAAGCTACGTTTAAAAGATAAACATTTAAGTTATGCTACACATGGCGGGCAACTGACCGATGCAAAAATACTGACCGTTAGGCACAAGACCTCTTGTACGTTGACTCCAACCACAACTTCGTCAGCAGTAAACCGTAAACCACCTCATCCACACATGATAGCTAAATATTAATTCAGTGTCATGTATTTCTAGTTGCCAACAAGAAACAGCAACACTGTAAATCGTCCATTCGCCATTTTCACTCGGGCTCTCCAAGACCGAAGGGAAATAAACATGTCGTTACTACGTCATCTTTCGGTGCCCGCGATAACTTATCCTGTACTACAAAACTTAAATCTAAAATTACAAATTACCCCGAAGATATGTAAATATTTGATATATCGCTCTACATTTAAAATAAAAAGGGGCCACATGTCTGCGTTGTATCCAGATGGTTACCATAACAACCGGTATCAAATTAAAGAACAGTAGGTAAAGCGATGTTTTCATGTTTACCAAACGTGAATTTAAGCTAACCCGGGTATTTGTAACTGCGTGAGGCGAACTATGTTTTGGGTAAAATATAATACTTTTTACTAGATCCCTAAATAGGACTGTGAAGCCCTGTGAAGAATCGGGGAAAGTAAATGCGGATACAGAGCTATAATTTCCCGCCGCGCTATGTGATGACGTTTATGGTGCTAGAAAACGAGGATACAGTTTGTATTATAGATTATGGACTCAGCACTCTGGAGAAAAAAATCGTACAAAAGTCCACGTTTCTCTTTATTGTGAAAATCATGATTCTAAGTTGAAAAGTAAAGAGGTTTAAAATCTGTACACACTGTCAAGTGTCTATAACTGCCACAGATTAAATTCATAAATACCACTTTCTGATAAGTTAACACTTTAAAGGTTGCATGTGTGAACTAACGGCTTTGTAAATCTATTCTAATCTATCTATTGAATGAGAGATTTCAAACTATTAGTTAATGTTGAACTTGCAAAATGTAGCCTGTATCTGCAGGTCTAGAAAGTCAAAAAGATGAAGACATTAATTTATGGTTTGCAGGGTTTGTTTTATTGCATTAAAAAGGAAAAGGATCAGTGCAAAGCTAAAGGGTCCAACTAAGTGCTTTTAAGTTAATCATACAGTATGTTGGCCTGTTAATTGCCAGGTGGATATTGCTTTTAGGTATGTGGGAAAACTGGAATGATTTTGTATTTCAGTGTGTTGACCCCCATCTCAGCCAAAGGTTGTGTTGTTCCAAGCAACGTAGGCTGCGTCCATGTCTACAAAGTTAATATAAATCCTGAAATAGACACAGAGAAATAGGTAAATGAGACTAGATATTAACATAATTTAAGGTCTGTATGTTACCTTTACTTTAAATTATGTGCAGTGAATGTACCTGTTGTGTGTGTTTGTTACCTGTCAGGAGAGATGCCCAGGTGTTTGTTGAGAAGCCCACACAGGAGTTTAGAGTACTGCTTGTTGTGAGCACCGCTGATCTTGCCAATACTGTGGAGGAAGCAGAGTGCACAGGGGTCTCCCTTTCCTCCAAACATCATTACTTGGTCAGGGTTGACATGCACAGCAATGTACTGGTAAGACAGACACACAAAACAGATGTCAGCCCACAGTGAGAGGATCAGACCTGACACTTGTCTAATATAGACTAAAGTGAATGATGTAGTGATAAGTGTTTATGTCATTTTATTCATTCAATTGATTCTTTAACTTTGTCCAAATCTTTTGGTCAGTGGTACATCACATGGATATTTACCTTCACTGCATCTCACATTAAGGTCTATAGGGTTACCTACGAGTATGACTGGCCATGTGGCATTAGAATTAAGCCTTATTCATTCAGTAGAGAGGCATATCCCTGACTTTTATTTGCAGTTTATCAGAAATATGCAGGTCCCAGCATATGAGTTAAATATATCAGACAGATGTATATAGGAAACATTGAAGACGGAAACCGCGTTAGTTTGTATATATAGCTGACAAGTTCAGAATAAGCGCTTAGGCCTACCTGTGCAGGTTTGCCCATAGCTTTGGCCAGCTCCTCTGAAGCCTCGGACAGCAGAGCAGCGGGCACATCACTTTTGGCCACATTGGTGTTTACTACGAACATCGGCATGTTTAGGTTGATCTAGTGCTCTCTTTCTTTCCCTCACAAGGTTCAGATGGTACTTCACTCAGACACTGGCGGAAGAAAAGACTAGACTCCTCTTCTTCTTCTTCAGGAGAGCCTTTAATCACGTGATAAAATCATCACAGCGCCTCCATCCACCCTGGATGTCACCGTTAGCGACAAACGCTGAACACAACGCTAACTGCGTGCAATAAACGTTTTTGTGCCAGTATTTCCTTATTCCCTTACAAAGGATGACCACAAACACTCCTGAGTCACATTAAACAGTAAGCTGTGTGTGAAATCTGACTGTTTGATCTTTCCAGGGTGCGGCTGTTCTTCAATGTAGGGTAATTACGGTAGCGGACATGCGCAGTCTTGTCAAGCATCATTAAGCAGTGCTGAAGGAGGTGAGAAGGAAAACAGTAGCAGAGAGAGAGAGAGAGACACGGCAGAAGTTGGATGGCGCTTTCCTTTGTCGCCGTGTTTCTGTGCTCGCCAACAACGACCGAGCTCATTCGTGATCTGTGAGGTCAAGCCGCCTGTCGCCGTTTCACGTCCTTTAGTTGCTCCTTCGGCTTTTCGCCTAACAAACGGTGCGTATATGAAGCTACATTAGCCAGGCTGCTAGCACGGTCACTTTCCACAGTTAGAGACGCTGCTGCTTCCTCCTACTTTAACATCGCCGTATGTCGATCAATTACACAAGTTTACTAACAAAGTAATCGGACGCATTTTGTGCATTAGCTTTTTATGAAATTGTAATATCTCTGTCGTACTTTAAAAAAAATTAATAAACCAGCAAGGTGTAGTGTTTAATCAAATGAGAATTTAAAATGAATAACTATTATATTACAGTGTGATTTATGGAGCCCTGTCACACGTCTGTGTCGATATGTTGTAACTTATCCCCTGATTTATTCGATAAAGAAAGTTACTATTTTTATACCTGACACGGGTTATTATGCATAAAGAATGGAAATATGGGAAAACTGGCTTAAAAGAGACTGTTGTTGTACCATCATCAGGTTATATCTGAACCTGTGGCCTATGTGATGGAGGAATCGGTGACCACGTTTGAGACGCATCTGACGGCTGTCATGGACAGTCTGATCCGAGCCTCTGTCTGCGAGATCACCAAACTCTTCCAGGAGACAGTGAACGACTACCTGGTGGAAATGTCCCTCAACAGGAAGGAGAACGAGACTCTCAAACTGCGGCTCAGGCTCACGGAGAGCAAACTGAGAACCGAGCGCAAGTACGGGATGGGCTGGGCTGCCAGCCGCCGCAACGCCGGCCTGGCGGCGTCGGAGGATGGAGCCGGAGGGCGACAGAAACGAAAAGTTGAGGTGGCCCGTAAGTATTTCTAACAAGTTGGACCATCTTTAGTTTGTATCATGCACAAAACTGGCAATACAATTAAAAGGCACCTTGCTGAACCGCCTTGCGTGTGTGAGCCTGCCTTTGCTGCTTGTAGTCAGGGCTTATGTGAAGACGCACTTGTTTTGTTGGAAACCATCTGGCAAGAGCTGATCTCTCCCTTCCTCCTCCGCCTCCTCTTCATGATCGCTCCCTCTGTCCTTCACCTCCCCCTCTCCTTTCTCTCCCTGCTGCATTCTGTCCCTCCCACTACTCTGTGCTTTTGCACATACTCTCCCTCCCTCCCTTCCTGTCTTGCTCCTTTCCCTCCCCCCACCTCCTTCACTTCTCTATGTCTCTCTTCAACTCTTACCTCCTCCCCTCGCCGCTCCTCTCTCCTTCACGCCCTTTCCTCTCTCCCTTCCCCCACCTCCTCCTGTTCTGTTCTCTCCTTCATCACGTTGCACACACACTCTCCCCTTCCCTCCTCTACCTCCTCCACACCACTCCTCTCCCGCTCCTCTCCACAACCACCATAATTACACACTCCACTCCACTTCTCCTCCCTGTCTCTCTTTCTCTCTCCCCTTTTCACCTCTTCACCCTCCCCCTCCTCCTCTCACCAACTCCACTTCTCCCTCTCATCTCTGCCTCTCTTGCTCCTTTTCTCTCTGTCACGTGTTTTTCTCTCCTCTCACTCTTGTTTGTCCTTCTACACCCTATCACTTGTTCATCACGCTCACTCCTTCTCCCTTGCTCCCTTTCCTCTCTCCCTTCCCCTTCACTTCACTCCTTCTATCTTCTGCTTCACCAATCTTTTCCCTCCCTTATCTCTCTCTCCTGGCCTTCCAATCATCTCCTCCCACTTATCTCTCTTCCTCTCATATATCATTCTCTCTCCCTCCTGCCTTTCTGTGTCCTACCTCCCCTTTCTCCTTCCTTTCTCACCTCCCTCCCAACATTCCTTCATCTTCCTCTCTTCTCCACAGGAGGCAAGTCAAAGAAGGGCCCAGCAGCAGCCTATGGTAGAAGCTGGCCCGGAGGTGTGTGGGAGGAAGGAGGAGGAGGTGGCGGCATCAGCAGCGGTGGTGGAGGAGGAGGAGGAGGAAGTGGAGGGGCTGTGGGGATGGTAGCAGGAGTGGGTGGAAAAGGGGGGAAGGAGACCAGGGAGATGTACCTCATCCACTTCCCCAGGGACGAAGAGGATGAGGAAGGGATGGTGGAGGACGAGGAAGGGGAGGGCAGCCTCAGCGGTGAGGGGGAGGAGACGGCCAACATCAAAGAGGAGGTGAGGGAGACAGGCTCTCTCAGAGGAGGAGGAGGAGTAGGAGGAGAAAGTGGCACAGCATCTCTGCACTGCTCAGCATCTTAGAATGAGAAAGAACACAGAAAGAAAAAGAGAGAGATTACAGAGAGTTTTTCTCGTGTTTTTCAGCCGGCAAATCACTACCAAGATGTAGTCAGTAAAGGGAAGGCTATTGATTTGATATTTAGCTTCCAGAGGAGCCCGCTGAGCAGGGCTCTCCATATCTCAAGTGCAGCAAGCTTTTAGGTAGAAATACTGCTGGTAGAGGTTAAAAGCTGTTTGTTATTCCACCACACGACCAAGTGGCAGGGCACAGATCTTCTCCTCACTTCTCTTCTGTATTTGAATATTCAAAGCATGTTATTAGCCTCCCTGTAAAGTTTTTTGATGGCTAACAAGAAATAGCTTAAAAGAATTATAACAAATCATACAACTTTAATCCCCAGTTCTTTGATAACATTTACAAATTAAACAATAAATTGTATATTCTACCTGATTTCTATAACTCTCTGTTCTCATTGCAGTTTACTCAAAGTGAGAGCTATCAGCCCGCCTCTCTTCGGCTTATCAAGGAGGCTTTGAAGATGGATCCGCCCAACCAGAACCTCCACACTGGCTCCAGAGCCCAAAGCGAAGGTAATGAGCCCACGACACACTGATTGAGGGAGGGGCAGTTAGTGAAATGTTCAGAGACAACTAGTTTTATAGAAATTGAAAATGGCTGCTCACACCAACTCTCTCTCTCCTCCTCCCTATGCCTCAGGCAACCTGTCGGATCGTCCGCCAACTCTTCATCCAGGAGAGAGAGAGGAGGAGGAGTGGGAGGTGGGTTCAGATGAACCTTCACAAGGGGGCATGACCATGGATGAGCTGAGGGGTCTAGAGTCTGCACTGAGGGCTGAAAGAGGCCGTGAGCAGGCCGCCATTTCCTCTTCCCAGCCTGTCAGCCCTTCGTCAGAGGTGGTGGGACAAAGCGAGAGCTTGGCTCCCAAATACATAGGTCTTGATGGAATGGAGCAGGATGGAGACTTGGAGCCTCAGCCACCCACCCTGCACAGAGAGGACCAGGTAGTGCACAGCAGGGTGAAGGACAGCATGAGGACAGGGGGAGCAGAGCTGAGGGCAGGCTGGTCAAAGAAGCTGAGAGATGGCGACTCGTGTGCGGTTGTGACTGGGGAGGACACGGTGGAGCACAGAGATTCAGACTACCTGCCCCACCTGTCTGCTCCAGGAAGTGTAGGGGAGAGCGGAGGGGAAGAGGAAGGTAGCGGAGACCTGCTCCACTTCTGTCCACAGTGTGG
This sequence comes from Ctenopoma multispine, assembly GCA_034779795.1. Classification (NCBI taxonomy): domain Eukaryota; kingdom Metazoa; phylum Chordata; class Actinopteri; order Anabantiformes; family Anabantidae; genus Ctenopoma; species Ctenopoma multispine. The sequence goes on from JAUYWH010000002.1 coordinate 11,551,227, forward strand.
AGGGGGCTTCACCTCAGAGGCTGAGCTGGAGGAGCACCCCTGTCCACTAGGGGGAGTCCATTTACCGAGCACTGGAGCAGAGGACAGTCTTTTCCCGTGTGCTCACTGTGGCAACACGTTCAGCCACGCCTGGGCTCTTAAGAACCACGAGTGCGCCTGCGCTGCCGAGCGGCCGCACTGCTGCGAGATCTGTGGGAAGCGCTTCACACACTCGCGCTCGCTTGAACGGCATCATCTGGTGCACACGGGGGAGAGGCCGCACAGGTGTCCACAGTGTGGACGCAGCTTCAGCCGTCTTGGCAACTTGGAGCGGCACCAGCGGATCCACACAGGTGAGCGGCCGTACGGCTGTGAGGCGTGCGGAAAACGCTTCAGTCGCGTGGAGTACTTAAAGAGACACCAACTCATACACAACAGTGAAAAGGCAACACTACAGTGCTCCAGCTGTGGACGAGGCTTTAATGATGTGGAGCAACTAAAAAACCATCAGTGTTTTTAGAGCTTTTCCATCAGATCTCTTAAAGAACTGGAAAGTGAGCTGTGTTTTAATTGAATGTGGTAGAATATAGATTATGAATGGGACAGGTAGATTCTCATGTTTTCTCAGTGATGTAGAGTTGCCTTTCTTACACTCAGACATTATAACAGATATAACAGACGTGCAGATAAAGAGAGGATACATGTGTGGATGATTTTTGTAATAGAGGAAAAGTTGTACGTGGGGTTTCTCTGTAGGAGGAGAAATAAAATCAGCCTTGAGCCATTTTAATATGAGGGTTTTTTTATTTGTATTACAAAGCTTGTACTTATTTATGATGATCAATAAATGTCAAAAATTACATTTGTATCTTTTTAGCAGTAAATTCAAGCAGTTAAAGCTGATGCCCTTGTTTTCCTCTGACAATATAACTGACATATTGGTGTTTTGTATGTTTGTGTTTTGGTCTTATTGAGAAATAAATCTTTAAGAAGGCTTTCCGCACATTTCGGTGTTGTTTTATTTGACGACACTGATACAAATTCCAAGATTATATTAAAGATATAATTTCCAACCTATATGAGACAGCATTTTAATTAAACATGTATTAAGCAATTAGAGAGTGTGAATAGCTTCATCATTAGAATTTTGACCAAACACTATCGTGGGCACCTGGTTACTATTGGACATCACAAGCACCCTGTCTGTGTTTGATTATATATTTAATTTAACTTCTGCTATAGTGCGTTAGTCTTCACTGTTCTGACACTGTTGATTGAAAAGACTGATCTCTAGATTCAGCCTGTATTGCAGGATACTCTCCAACTCCTGCAAAGACATTTTCTTCACATCGTAGCCCTGGGAATTATCGGCCCTTGGCACTATGTCATTTCCACTGTTGTGGTCGTTTCTTCCCACTGCAGCGTATGTGGGGAAAAAGGACCTCTCAGGCTTAGGAAGGGTGTTATATGATGGACAGCAGTAGGCAGACCACATGTACTCAGGAACAGACACCCTGTTATGGATCCAGTGTTCTCCAGATGCATAAGGCATGGCCCCTGTGATTACATAAATCGTTCCTTCGCAGTATCTCTGGAATTTCTTTAACACACCTTCTTCCAGCTCTCGCCAGGGCCCACTATTAGAACCATCCAGCTGAGGGACAATGTTCGTCAGGGTGTAAGTGGCCTCACGATCTTTCAGTGTTTTCTGGTGTCCGCCAGGGGCAAGATGGCCCTTGGTGTATTTGGGGACAGAGAAAGATGGGCTGTAGTCATCGAGCACTGCCTGGCTTTTTTTTATGTCTTCGTCAACGTCCTTTGGGAAGTCTTTCATCTCTGAATTTGCGTTTTTAGACACCAGCTTATTGACAAAGAGAAGAATATATTTCTTTATTACAGAGGGTCAGGGAAAGTAAGGTGATGGATGTGTCATTTTCAGACAGCTTGAAAGACTACCAAACAGAAAACGTGTCAAAATAATTAATTAGAACTGGGGACTTAAAAGGCTTAAAATTAAAAGAAAATAATTGTTCTAGGTTAATTGACTAATGTTAGCCACCTTTTAGAAATGTTGTTTTAGTTGCCATAACAATTAGATATATATTATTGTCATAGTTCTGCTAACATTGCTGATCAACATCTTACCTGTGGTTCATATTTCCATTCATTATGGGGCTTTCGTGCTTCGAGTGTATGGCTGATCGTGTACGCAGAGTAAAGTGGTGCACGATGGTGACGATTATACAGGGTAGCAAACCGATATGCATTGTTGTAGCTCTGGCATATTGGCTGATACTGATCTCCTGTGATACCACTTGGTGGTTTATTTTTATAGAAGAATTTTAGGCACTGGTGGAAGTCATTGCTGATCTCTCCAAGAACCAGGTCATCAACCAAAGATAGGAGAAGTAACAGAGCTCCTGCTGAGAATTGCAACATCTTCCTCTGAGACATCCTGCACAACAGAGATGAGTTAACTGTACCTGTGGAGAAAATGATGGTTATTAGAGAGAACTATTTTTGTCCTAGAGTTTTGGGAGATTTTTAGAGTTTAGACATTTGGTACAATAACAACTTGAAAGAAAAACATTTGTGACATAAAGAAACTTGATCACTTGTGGAATCTCTTTAAAACTGCTCTATTCTGTGAGGGTCTGTCCAGCCAACTGGATTTACGCCAGGAATATGCTGATCACAGTGACACTTCCACTTTAATTGTTCTATTAGAGATCTTCACTTGCAACCAAAAGCATATCATTGCCTAAATATAGCTGTGTGCTCTTAAAATCTAACAACTGCCCTGTTCTATTTGACCTCCTCCAGTCACTGATGATTTCCCTGCAATCTCACCCCTCCTATTATATATATAGTTGACAGTTCCTAGCAAACACGCTAACGTGGCATTTTCAAACCATGTCGGATCTTTAAAGACATTTGTCTCATTATATTATAGCCTTGCATACTGTTGTCTGTTTGGGATAAAGTGGCACAGATCATTTGTTTCTCCTCATGCCCATCATTTATTTGTAATGATGGGCAGCAGCGTCCACATGTACATATCTACAGACACCGTGTTATTGATCCAGTATGCTGCACATTGACATTTATAAGACATGGCCCAGTGGCCACAGTACATTAGCCCCTTGCAAAATATGCCCTTTACTGTAAAACAATGTTAGAAAGATGCACTCAAGTTATTCTGGGATTAACGTGGCCCCTGGTGTATTGGGAGATTATTTTGTCCTGAAGCCTCACTTGGCTCATCTTCATACCTCTGTGTGTGGATATACATACAGTATATAAATACATAATTAAAACTAAATTAAATAATTTAGATTTTTAGATTTAGTTTTCTACAGAAAGTTTCAGACAAGCAACTTCTGTTAGAAGTTAATGTCGGAAAATAAAAACTGCATTTGCACAAAGTTGCGCCTTGACCACTCGTCACACACTGACCACAATGGCACTTAACACAGTATTTGACAGGAAATACTAATGTTCTTTCTCACATTTACAACCCACACACACACATTTCCATTAGATATACATGCAAATACAGTATGCCATGTGTCTGTAAGATCTCATGTTCATCACATTTGTATTATATTGGTCATATAATGAAGACACTTAACTACAGCTGCTGTGTACTCATTTGTAATGAGTCTAAAGTGGGAAATCTTCATCTCAACAAAAGTACTTTACTCATTTTTTTTTTCAGTTATTGTTGACCACACATGCATTATGACATGTTCAACTATACATCCAGCTTTTATTAGAGCCTTTGCATTCTGCAGTTAAGTTTTAAATGAATGGGAAATGTAGTTGTTGTGAAAAGGTGTTGTGTGACATATGTAAATTGTGTCACTAGATTATGATTTTTACCTCTTTGAGATCCAAATGCATGCCTGTGAATTGTTGTCTGTTATTAAGACCCTTCAAAACTGTTTCAATGACATTTACATGTTGATTTATATTCATATTATTATAAATTTTTAGGTGGACATTAAGATCTAAGGACACATATTACACTGTGCAAGCAAGACTAATATAACAGTAAAAAATTACAAGACAAAGAATTTGCTATTTTTCACTTTGATTATTAAAATAATATTAAGAAAGATCAGTTTGTGCAAAACAAACAAACAAACAACTATGGAGAAATAGTCTGACGAGTGACTCCTACAAACTATTCTTACCCAGACCTTTTCTTCACGTTAAGTGTCAAATGTATTCGTCAGCTCCGCAGTCACAAATGATAAAACTCAGCACTGCCATAGAGTTAAATACTCTCTGTCAGGTTAGGGTGGTAACTTGTGGGCTGGGACTGATGCCACCAAAAAAAAAGAGAGAGAAACAGAGAGAGCAGCTCAGGAGATCACCTCCCGTAACTTCTTTATATCTATTTTATTCTTTTAAATATTTTATTTATTAAAATAAGGTGAACATGGTGGACTTATATTTCTCTGTCATTTGTTTGGAAAATCAACCAAAGATCAACTTTACCAATTCATAGCATCCTTTCTTTGTTACACAAGTTGTCACTCACCAGATATTGTGTGTAAACAGGCTTGTGCTTGATATTTAATCAGAATCTGCATTTGCATCAGTCGTGCACTGACCACATTGATCTTTGAATTTACAAGGACATTTTTGTTATTCTTACAACTATTGTCACCATAAAATATCAATTACCATCGGATCTACAGTCACAAGCAGTTTTTTTGAAATTATTTGCATTTTTTGTATTTGTGAGATTTTTTGATTTTAGACATTTAGTACAATAACAACGTGAAAGAAAAACAGTTGTGACATAAAGAATCACTTGTGGAATCTTTATAAAAGTGCTTTATTCTGATTACAGTGACACTTCTACTTTAATTGCTCTATTAGAGGTCTTCCCTTGCAACCAAAATCATATTATTGCCTAAATGAATCTGTGTTCCCTTAAAATATTCATCGCAACTGCCCTGTTCTATTTGACCTCCTTGAGTCACTGATAATTTCCCTATAATCTCACTCCTTGTACTGTATATAGCAGTCGACATGTCCTAGCAAACATGCTGACATGAAATTTTCAAACCATGTCGGATCTTTGAAGATTTGTCTCACAATATAGCCTTATTACTGTAAAACAATGTTAGAAAGAAGCCCTCAAATTATTTTGGGAATGACGTGGCCCCTGGTGTATCGGGAGATTTTGTTGACCTGAAGCCTCACTTGGCTCATCTTCATACCTCTGTGTGTGGATATATATACTTAAAGACTAAATTGAATAATAGATGCCGTTTTCTACATAGACTTTCAGACAAGCAACTTCTGTTCTGAAGGTAATGCTGGAAAATAAAAATTGCATTTGCAGAAAGTTGCGCCTTGACCACAGGTCACACACTGGCCACAATGGCACCTTTTTTAACACAGTATTTGACAGGAAATACTAATGTTCTTTCTCACATTTACAACCCACACACACATTTCCATTAGATATACATGCAAATACAGTATGCCATGTGTCTGTAAGATCTCATGTTTATCACATTTGTATTCTATTTGTTACATAAAGACATGTATATTTTATTTTTTTCCTACAACCCCAGGGGCAGTAAAACTGCTGGTCCTTGATAATTGTCTTAAAATGTCTATTTTTCATCAAATCGAATATGTATTAAACATGTCTCCCTTTTTTTAATAAGACGTTGACACTGATGTTCAAAATATTGTAAAATAAACATCATGAGGGGGGAACTAAAATCAATAAGGAACAGTTTAGGAAATTGACACACTTTAACAACAATGGTTTGTGCAAAACAAATAAACAAACAAAAAACAAAACAAACAATGGATGTTTAATGGAGATGTTTATGATCAAGCTTGTTATCAAACTGTGAAGACAGACTACTCTTACTAAGGTCTATTCCTTCAAGCTGCTTAGAATTACTTACACAATCACCAACTGTAAAGTTGTCAGTTCTTCTGTTACACAATCTTCAGCCTCTAAAGTTGGTGTTAGATTATCATAGTATTGTCCTGCAAAACACCACATGGTCAAGTGACAAGTCACGGCTCTGTTTGTCACTTCTCTATCTCTACGTGAATTTGTTCAATTAGGGTGAAAAAAGAGTGGAACGTGTCATGTGTTTGTCATTTCACTTAGACCAAAATAAACAAAATGATGTAGATAAATGAGTAAAATCTTCAATGAAAACTGTATATAGGCTATAATGGTGAAGAAAGGCACAATATAAAAAGAAGCACTGCTAGTTACCAAAATATTATTTAACAGATAAACTAAACAACTAAGAAATGCTGGTACATTAATAAAGCTCTCAAAGGAAGCCTGGGCTGTGGCAATCATTCATTATTAACTTGTTACAAGGTACAATGTAAACCCTCAAATTACACACATCAGTCAACAGTATGGGATTTTCAGATATAGTAGGTCTACGCTTGTTTACTTTCTTGCTGAGAAGAACGGCAACCAGCAGCTTCAAAAGTGACATGACTTTCTTTTTCTTACTTTATATATTATATGTTTGACATGTTAAAATGCACTCTGATCATTTCTCTGAGATAACAACAAAATCGCTTGTGGCCTAGCAGGAACAAACATACAGTAGATGGACACTTGTTTTTCTATCAAGGTGTCAATCTGAAAACAAATTATAAACATGATAACATGTGAGGTGAGACTGGGAACAATGTGCTGATCATAAAGCAAAATCATCAGACATAACAATACATCAAAGATATGCAGCAGACGATTCCCTTACAATGTGTCCTCAAGAAAATACTATGACGAGGACCAGAGAAATAAAGAAGAATTCAGTCTATTTATTGAAGCTGCCAGAGTTTACTTTTGTTTCGTTTCGTTTATACTTTTGTACTTACAGAACATCTCTGAGCACATACTTACCACTTGATTTTTGTGTATTGTACTTCATCCCCCTCTGTATATGTTACTTATTTTGTTTCATGAAATGACCACAAAGGTCAGATTTTCAAAGACGGAATGTACACGCCGCACTGAGAGTGTGATATGGGAGAATAAATGGGGGCCCATTAGCTCATTTAGCCTCGGGGCCCCCAGGTAGGCTAATCCAGCCATGCATGTTAACACTGCAGTTTCCAAGGTAACACCTCATTTAAAAAAAGGTACACAAGTCACACTCAAGACACAACAGTTGCAGTAGCTGCACTTGTACAGTACACAGAATTTTTGTGGTTTCTCTAATTTGTCCTGCTGCAGAACTGAGTATGTAAAAAGGATAAAAAAATATAAAATGTCCAACCATTTTATTTAAATGTGTTAGCATTTGTATGGCAAAAGGAACTACTTATTTATTATGATGCATTAAATGAACCTTTTCATTAAATTAAAAACATAATCTTGACCTGTGGGATGTTTATCTATTTTAATATAGTTTAATTAGTAATAACATTTTGGGTTTCGTTATTGAGCACGTTACAAGACAACATTGTCAAGACAGGGAAATGTTTTACTAATTTAACACATGATTTCAACAATTAGCTAAAGCTTTGTTAGCGACATTGCTCATGAAACAGACAGATGGGCATGGCCAGCCTTTGTTTTAGGATGCTCTCCAGATTCTCTAAGGGCATCTCTCTCACATCATAGCCCCTCACTGAGCGCTTCACGGTGATGTTAACTGGCACAATCTCCTCTCCACTGTTGCGGTCATTTCTTCCCACTGCGGCGTATGTGGGGAAAAAGGACTTCTCAGACTCAGGAAGGCTGGTGTTATATGATGGGCAGCAGTAGGCAGACCACATGTATTCAGGAACAGAAACCCTGTTATTGATCCAGTGCGCTCCAGATGCATAAGGCATGGCCCCCGTGATCACATACATAGATCCATAACAGAAGGCTTTGAATTTTCTCAGCACCTTACTCTCTAGACTGCTCCAGGTTCCAGAGTTGGAGCCCTTCTGCTGAGGAACAACATTAGTCAGGGTGAAGGTGGCCTCTCTGTTCACTTTTGTCTCATGGTGCATGCTGGGACTGAGATGCCCCTTGGTGTAGCTGGAGTTCTTATAGTCCTGAAGTACTGCCTGGCTCTCAATTACATTCTGGTCAACAGGGATACTGAAAGGTTTCATTTCTGGACTGGCACGAGTGAACGCCAACTGAAAGTCAGAGAAAAAAAGGACAGGTCAGTGTTGATAAGCTAAGTAAGGGTGTTTTTTCTGATGCTTTTATACTGCGTGAGATGATAACTCTTCTTGCCTGTGTGCTTCTTAATGTGTGACAGATTCACTCATGTTGTGGGTGAAAGGCAAATTTAAATAGAACTTGTGAATGCTACTTTTAGCATTTTAAGTTAGCCAGAAATACAGTAACCACAACGATACTTCCTTTGTACTTGTCACAAATCTTTTACAGTAGTGTTGCCCTAAGTGTTTGGTACACAGAACACTAGTTTTTATCTAATAATACACGCTATCGCAGAATATCTAAACACATCTTCAAAGGAAAATGACTGCTATTGCATTTTTCTATTTACCTGTAGTTCATACATCCAAGTAGTACTGGGTCGTTTGCCATCTGCCGATCTAAGTATGTACGCAGAATACAGTGGTGTACGACGCTCACGGTCATACAGGCTGGCAAAGTGGTACTGGTTTTTGTACCGCTGGCATATTGGCTGGTATCCCGCTGCACTGATACCCTTTGGTGGAGTTGCATTGTAGAAGAAATCAAGGCAGTTGGAAAAGTCTTTGCTGACCTCTCCAAGGACCAGGACACCAATCCAGTGTAGAAGAAGAAGAGCCCATGAGGAGAATTGCAGCATTTTCCTTTATGAGATCCTACTCAAGAGAGCAGCAGGACGCCTTTAAGAAACACCAGCAAACAAACTAGGAACTATATTTCACTGCAGTCCACTCAGCAGCTGGCTGATGTGTGCTTGTCCACTGTTACGGAGGTTCCCTCTTATACTCACAGGAGGAACCCCGTGGGTGACCTGTGGGTGGTTTTGCCTTCTGGGAAACACTGCATATCCTTTTTTCATCAGTCAGCTGAGGCAGACACCATTCTTGTCTATAGATACAACATCGTTTCGTGTTATACCAGTTGTGTAAATCTCACTGTCACAAGACAGACTGAAAGTATAGAGGCTGAAAAGAACAAAAACCCGTGGTACATGTTACAGAAACTGATAGTACAGTTTTAGCTGCTTTATAAGTTGTGTTTGTCCACTGTCATGTGTTCATGACCAGGTTTTTAAAACAACACATGTACTGTGTGAAAATAAATAATTAAAATAAAATAAATAATAAAATTTAGTTGTTTCATGCATCTAGTGATATTGACAATTTGTTAATTGATATCCTCACACAAACATTCTCCTCGTCAGCTCTCTTTGATTCATGTTTTCTGCATGATCTTGTACTCCTCCTCTCATCGAAACTCTAGCTGTCGTTGGAACCAGAATAGCTAAAATATCACAGCTCGGTTTACCGTACATAGTACTTCCATCATTTCTCAACTCTCATTTTACAAAAAAGCTGTGGCTTCTTTATTGCATTACGTTAATGGGAAAATCCTGCTTTTGACATTTTGTACCAGTGTGTAAAACATCACTGTGTTAAAGTTAGATTTAAGACAGTAAATTAATGTGGGGGAAACCCAAGTGATGTGCACTTCAGATACTGGACATGACTGGTAGAAACAGTACTTGTATTTCTTGTAAAGTATGTATAGTACCGTTGACATGGTTGAAACAAACAAACAAAAACTAAAGGTCCCGTGCAGTATCATGTTCTGAGCTCAAACACACCCTTTAGTAAATGTTGCATTTTTACTAATGCATATAAATATACTATAAACTAAACCTCATCTCTAAAATTGGTCACAAGTACTTATCTATATGATCATCTGAGTGATGTCACTTTAAAGATCAAATAGAAAGGACACATTAAGACCTCCCCTTTCCTCTCAAAAACAACATATTTCTACATTAATTTTTATTATGTTGATTAGTTTCTCTTGGGAATCAGAATCCCTGCTTGCATTAATTCAGATATTTTCATACATTATAATTTACTGTATAAATTCAAAGCAACATCACTTTAGTATAGACTGACATTGGTGGAAACAACACAAATATTATGAACAGAATCTTAACATTTGGTCTTAACCTTGCTGTCTGAGGAGAAATTGTAGGATCTCATGAGGGCTGAAAGAAGCACAAAGTTTAAGAATCATGAGTTATGGCTTCGAAATGTCAGTGATAGACTGTACATCATGGCCATCTAGTGAACAGTCTGAGATATAACAGCTGGCAGTTATTGACTGCATGGCCACAGAAACTAATCACGTTCAGGTCGGTGAAACTGTGAGTAATTTACTGATGCCTGGACCTTTACACGTCACTGGTGACAAGTCGTAACCAGTGGAGAACCTGGAATTACCACGGCTTTTTCCACACAGAGGAGAAGTGCTGAGTCTACCTTAGTAACTTACTCTTCGTCAGCTAGTTTCCCTTCTTCTGTGTGCTGTATTACTGACTCATAGGAATTTATATTGAAACCCTGCTCATTTACATGTTGAATATACCACAGCTTCATTCTGCCACGCATCATGCCTGTACAGTTGTGTATGTATGTGCATCCCTGACGTTGACTGCAAAATGGCAGTGTATATTTTTGGCATAAATTGGCCTTAAAAACAAAAAAAAAGTAAACATTTAAATTGTGCCAAATTTAAATGTTTACTTGCCTGTCAATTTTAAATTGTGCTCACTCGTACCTTTAACATAAATATTATTATCACAATGTAGAATTTTTTGTAGAAAAAAAAAAAAAAGTACATGTAGAATACCACAAGTACACTTAGCTTATTAGAATAGTCCCTTTAAAAAAAATATATGTTATATTATTTAATTAAAATAATTGGTGCATCAATGATCCATTAAAGTGGATTAATTTTAACTACTTCCAACAACAACAATAATAATAATAATAATAAAAATAATGCACTTAAATAAATCCCTGAACTAGCTACCCTGTAAACATTAGGTTATTGGTTAATTATACATGCCCGTGTGTACGTGGAGAGAAATGTGTTTCAGAGTTGGTGCAGTTAGGTGACAACTTGACATGTGCTTATTTAACCAGTGACATTTGGTCATTTAGTGTCAACTGTTGGCCTAACACGTTGATTTCATGTAATGTTATGTGGTGATTTATCGCCTGCTGCTGCTCTGTCTCCGTCTCTTCCGTGAAAACATCTGCTCTGCTGTCAGCCTCAGACCACTCCCTCTCTCAGCGTGAGCAGGAAGAGCACTCCCGCTTAGCCACCACTACTTGTTGCCATCGGAGTTTTCTCTGCTCAGCTGAGAATGGCGGAGGCCAGCGCGCTTGAGGAACTGCAGTCAGAGCTCACCTGTCCGGTGTGTCTGGAGCTGTTCCGTGATCCGGTGATCCTCGAGTGCGGGCACCACTTCTGCCAGGTCTGCATCATCCAGTGCTGGGAAGCCAAGGCGGACGAGCTGTCGAGTTGTCCAAAGTGCAGAAAGTCGTGCACCCGCAAACTGCGGCCCAACTCGCTGTTGTGCAACGTCGTGGACAGTGTGCGGAGAGCCCGGTCCATGGACACGGCCGCGGGGACAATCGGGTGGGAGTCTAATGGTGCGCTGCAGGAGCCCGAGGAACGGGACCATGAGTCCAGCGAGAGCAGTGTGGTTTGGTCTGTCGGCCAGTGGCTGCGTCGGGGTCTGGATATGTGCGAGGAGCATGAGGAGAAGCTGAAGCTTTACTGTGAGGACGACCAGCTCCCCATCTGTGTGGTGTGCGGCATGTCCCGCGACCACAAGACCCATAATGTCGTACCCATCACAGAGGCTTTTGAAAATTACAAGGTATTGACTTTTTGGTTTCTTTCTGATATCTCCCAGCCCACGGCAGTAGATACAGCTTTCTGAGATAAAGAAGTTGATGGCTCAGTGCGTCTGTCTTTCTCACTAATTAGTTTGTTTTCTTACATTTTGAGTTAGAAAACATGGACTCCATTCTCCATCCCACTCATCTGACACTCCTCTTCTTGTTCATGGATGTGCATTCCTCTCAAGTTTGATAAACATTCCCAAACTTTGAAATCAAAATAACCCACTTTATTAACATTTAATTGAATAAAAAAACAAATCTCCTCTGGAGTTCACAAACAGGAATTTCACAGTGCAGATGCTGTGACATGGCAGTTTTTTTTTAAAGCTGACTCCCTGCTTGCCACTGCAGCCTTGGGGTACTTTGTGTTTTACAGGAATTCAACAGGCCTCTGTGAGGTCTTAACCACCATCAGTTTATCTGGAAACTCACCCTGAGAGGCCTCCACATGTTTTCTGCTGCTGAATTCCCGTTTTGTTTGACTCCGTGTATCAGAGTGGTGGGAAGAGTTGCTATCATGTGACTGCCATTAGAGACAGACGCATTAAATCAACTCTACAGTGAAGTGTAATTTACTGCACTTTTTAATGATGTTTTACATATTCGTATCTGTTTGTTCTAGGATAAGCTGTCTGTGGCTCTAGAGAGGGTTCAGCTACAGACAGAGGAGGCCACGCTCTTCCAAAGACAGACCAATGAAAAGATCCTCCTCATTAAGGTATCAAGATGTGTGCATTTGTGTGTCCTGGTCTAGATAAAAAGAGAAAATACTTTGGTGTGTGTCATTTGAATAAAACCAGAAGTTCTAGTAGTTGAGCAATATTCACTCTCAGTTATCCACCTTCGCCCGTCTGACAGACGTGAACGAGGGATGACTCGTCCTAGCTGCTGTTTTACTGACAGTGACGCACCAGGTCGTCGCTCAGTGTTGTGTGAACAAGTTGATTCTTATATTTTGTAAACGTAGAGCTACTTCCTGCACTGAAAAATAAGGTGCTTATATTCATACATGTCATGGCGTTTTGCCTACGTCACGCTCACGTTTTTCATAGGAAGACACACAGAGCGTGTGCGCGCACACACACACACACACACACACACACACACACACACACACACACACACACACACACACACACAGAAACGTGGGTTGGATGTGCTGCTGTGGTAGAAAAAGCAATGCAACCTGAATTCTGTCTGCTGTTATCTCTTTCTGTCGGTGTGAAACCCAGCCTTTGGCAAACATCTGTGTGTGTATGTGTGTTTGTGTGTGTTAAACTGAGATATGAGCATAATGTGGAGCATTGCTGCGGCAGTGGATAACTACACTTCTGTGCTGTTGGTTACTACAAGATGTCTTTCTCTAGCCTGCCTGTCTGACTGTCTCTGCTTGTATATTTTCCTGTCTGTATATTTGACCCAGTTTATGTGCACATTCATACATTTTCACTTCTCTGTTTCTGTCAGTATGACAGGATGTGGGTCAACACGGTTGGGAGGAAGTGTCAATTAGTTTTTTTCCTCCAGATTTCTCTTTCAGTGTGTGTCAATTAGTCTTTTCCTGCAAATATCTCCAGATAAATCCAAAATAAATCCAAATCCAGATATGATGAATATTCAACTTTTCATTGTAAAATACTCAAAATAATTACTACAAAGTAAAACGGTTATTATAAATGTAAACATTAGATTTAGTGTCCATCAGTACATCTGGCATCTTCCCATATCTCATCATTTAGATGTTTAAAACATTCTCCAACCTTCTGTTTTGCAGTAGTGCAACTTTTTTCAAAGACTGATTAAAACAAAAAATGTGCTTTACAGAAATATTTTAGCAAAATAAAAAATGTGATGCACGAAAGTGGAACTGAAAAAAGCAGGAAAGCTTTTTTATAGAATTCTTGGTCGTACTGACCAGAGTCTTCGCTGCCTTTTAGGAGCAAACAGGAGATCTGGAGGAGATGGTTTCTGCGGAATTTGGTCGTCTAAGAGAGTTCCTACTCAAGGAGGAGGAACACATAAAGGAGAGACTGCAGAAGCAGAAAGAGGAGAAGCTCAACCAGCTGGAGGAGGCACTCACTCGAGCAACGGAGCGGATCAGCCAACTGGAAAGCACGACTGACCAGCTTCAGCTCAAACTGATCGAAGGAAATCCAGGTCAGCTCAAGGTGAGAGAGAAGAGGTGGGCTGATGGGGAAAAAAAGCATAATGTTATATTCTCGAGTTGTCTGTTGCGTGATTCAGCAGACACTGAAATATTTTGTAATGACGGACCTGTTTTGATCTGCTCCTTTTCAGGGAATCAGAGATTTCATTGGAGGGTGAGTATCATCTTCATCATATCAAGATCAGTTACTCGTTATTTTCAAGGTTATCTCTCTCTACATAACTGTCACCCTGAAGCAGCTCTTACCAGGAAATGGCATTTTGTTTTGTAATTAATGTTGTTGAAACAGGATGTGCGAGCGTGATTGTGGTTTAGCAATTTTGTCACACATTGTCATGCTAACTCGTGGTCACTAGAACTTTTTTGTTCGTTTGTTTATTTGAAGCTAATTTTAGACTTGGACGATAAGGGTTTCTGTTAATTTCTTGTTTAGATTTCTTTATAAATAGATGCCCTGTACCTGAGAACTGAGTACCTGGATATTTTATAATGCTAAAATTGATTTAAATTATAGCACATTGGCATGCAGCTGCTTCTTTAACATTATCTTCTTACTGTAGTATGTGCTTCTACAAAAGCAGCCATAAACAACACTGATCACACAAACAAGAAGATTTATTTATTCTCCATACTGGTCTCTCAGGGCTGAGAGCTTGTTTGAGTGCTCTCCAGAGGTGGATGTTGATCTGCAGTCAGGAGAGTATGTGGGACCTCTTCAGTACAGGATCTGGAGGAAAGTGAGCTCAATTCTTCAGCCAGGTATGTAAACACACACATACATGCCTACCTGTTGCTCTGATTTTCCACAACAAAGCGGGTGGGATTGTGAGAGATGGATTTAAAAATAAAAGGACAACAGTCCTCAAAATGTCCCTTCTCCATTCACTGTGCAATAAGTTGTGCCAGATTCTCAGTGACTAATAATTTTACTTTGGTCTGATAAATGGGTGGAGTTACCCTTTAACACATTGTGTATGTGTTCAGACGACATATAATTTGTTTGTATTTAATGTTTAGTTCAGTGTCAACCTGCTTTATCTGGAAGAGTTGGATATAATACGTTTTTCCGTGACATGGAATCAGGACATCATAAATAAATTTTGGGTCCCTTGTCTGTGAGATGCCGCCAAGGATTAGATTAAATTAATCTCAGATGTGACATCTACATTTGTTCTTTATGACGCAGTATATTTTTATTTCCTTTGTTTCCATGTGGCTGAGCTCGTCTTTCGTAAACTGAGGCATTCTGTGTCTTGTCAACGGTTATTACTTGTGTTTCTCAGGTCAATCTCTGCAAAACACCTTTGTTCTTGTATTTCTTCCTTTCTAATGCTTTGTTTTAACTCTTCCAGCCGTCACAGCAGTGACGCTCGACCCAGACACGGCCTACCCCTGCCTTTGGGTTTCTGTATGTCGCACCAGTGTCCATGTGGGCAAAATCCAGGCCGGCCTACCCAACAACCCAGAGCGCTTCACTCTCTACAACATCGTCCTGGGCTCTGAAGCCTTCTCCTCGGGCAGACATTACTGGGAGGTGGAGGTGGGCTCCAAGACGGCCTGGGGTCTTGGTGTGGCTGCAGCCTCTGTCAACAGGAAGGAGGAGATCAGCCTTTGTCCAGATGATGGTTTCTGGACCCTGGTGCTGAGGAACAATGGCAATGGCACTAGCAATTATGAAGCATGCACAGAGTCAGAGGAGAGCTTGTTATATCCCTCCAGATCCCCCAGGAGGGTGGGAGTCTATCTGGACTATGGTCGTGGTGAAGTGGGGTTTTATGATGCAGGAGACATGAGCCACCTCTTCACCTTCTATAATGCAAAATTCAAAGAACCTGTTTATCCGTACTTCAATCCCTGGCCGATTATCAATGGACAAAACCGGGAGCCACTCACCATAGTAACGCCACACTGGGGATAAATGTTTCTGTTTATAAGATAACTCAAGCTGTTCAGAATAAAACTGCAAAAAGAATTTCAGCATTAACACACTTAGGTCGACTCATTAATGAGCAGGCACTCATGTGCCTGATGTCATAATAACTTTGCTGAACTAATGATGTTCAGACGATGAATGGAGGTAACTAAAAGATGAGAACACTTTAAAGGACATGACAGGTCAAACTGTACACGTTTCTTTTGTTAACAAGCACCATGAAAGACCAAAACAATTTATCCTTTAGTAAACTACTTCTTTGTTACTGAAGATAATCCTTATATTTGTAAGTAGATTCTAGATTTGCTGTGGAAGCGAGTTGAGACTGACACATTGCTGGTTTTGGTCTTTTCATGGGATTTTGTTGACAGTAAGGAAAATCCTGACTAGTTCTAACCTTTAACATTTTGTATTTGTTCTGAATTCAGTAGAAAATGGGGTAATGCATATTGCTACTAGAATGTAATGTAAAGCTTTACTGGGAGAATCATTACGGTATTTTAGTTGTTTTTATACAATTAACATGATATCTTTCTACAGTTTTTATATATCCTATCATGTTAAAGTAGCGTCTAAAGCAGTGGTGTATTTTACACAATTGTAACTTCTATTTACATTGGTCACTTGCCACCTTTGTATTTGTTCAACACTACTCTTCTAAAGTGTAATACTTTCTGTCTTTTGTGTCATCCACATTAAGATCAGAGTAAACACTGTGTAGATATTTGGCAGGAGTTTAATAATATGGTTAAATTTCCTGTTGTTTATGCATCTCATTCCAGCAGAGGGTGCCCAGAACTAACTTTGAATGCACCAGCCCTCTGCTAAAGGATGGTTTTTTATAATAGGACTTTGAGCTTTTAGGAAACATATGGAGACCAGTCTGCAGAAAAGGCAGCACACTCAAAGCTTTTAGAGAAGACTACATCTCAAAAAATGAAAATGTTTTTTTAAAAATGACCTAACAGACACAGAGTTACAACGACGCACAACAAAAAAAGTAACATTTGATTCATATTTGATTTATATTG
Source organism: Ctenopoma multispine (assembly GCA_034779795.1). Lineage (NCBI taxonomy): Eukaryota > Metazoa > Chordata > Actinopteri > Anabantiformes > Anabantidae > Ctenopoma > Ctenopoma multispine. The sequence goes on from JAUYWH010000002.1 coordinate 11,568,238, forward strand.
TGATCTGTACCTGTAAATTCCCGTCTCTCAAGATAATCAAGTGATTAGCTGTTGCTTCTCCGTGTTGTTTGACTTTGGTGTCACAGATCATGTTCCTTTTCACTGTCCAGTTAAGCAAGGTTAGAGCCAGTTGAGCAGTTTGGTCATCTGTGACTACTATTCCGAACGTGTACGTGAGGAGAATTAATCTGATCAAATAAAACATCTGTTGTCCACGTCAACTTCATCTCTGCACGTCATCTGCCTTTACAGTGAAAAAGTATTTTCCTCATTTTTATTTTTATGAGTATTTGTCTTGATTAAATGATTCAGATCATCAAATAAATGTTAATATTACACAAAGACAACTTGATTAAATACAAAATGCAGTTTTTAAATGCTGATTTCATGTATTAAGGGAATAAAACTGTCCAAACTTTCCCGACCCTAAATATAAATAAAAATCAGGAAGGGGGAAAATACTTTTTCACAGCACCATATATCAACTGTTTACTGCTGGCTAATAAAACCAGATGTTCATGTCGAGATCTTTTTTTCCATTAAATGATCTGTAATTAGATATCGTTGCAGGGTGATCAACATGCAGTAACACAAGCCTTCAGTTCTACATTACTGCTCAGCTGCCACTCCCTCTGTCATCCATCTCTGTCTTTGATCAGTTTAAGGGAGTGTCAAGGTGAGAGATAAGTCTGAGATGAAAGTTCTTCTAAACTAGAAAAAAAAGATTCTCTCATTTTCCATCTTGTTCATTCAACTTTCATCTTTTCCTGTCTCAGATAATTGATCCGTTCCCAAAATAGTGTCCACATTTTTAATCCTTAGCACATCGCTTTTTTGTAATGGAGATCCACACGAGAATTTGCCTCTCTCCTCCATCAATAATCAATGAGGAGAGGGATGGTGAGAGGGGCTGGAGAAAGAAAACGGAGGCAACTGAAAGTTGGGCTTCATGTGAATAATGGAGGCCTCATTAGAAACTGAAGAGAAGTCAAGCTATACATTATCCCTAAGCCAAGAGAATATACACCTTCAGGGTATCAGTTTGAGAGACAAATGTTTAATGCGGGTTAACAGGAGAGGTGGAGATGGAGGGCAGTTTTTGGGGAGACAGTTAAGGTTTTACTTACAGAAAAGTGATGCTTTTAGTAGAGTTGGTTGTTTTACACAGAAGATAAGATGAGCTGAAAAGCAAAATAATTTGTTTATACAGTTCCATGAACGTTCATGTGTAAAAATTGTGTGTGTGTGTGCGCTCTCCTGTGTGTGTACTGAGTCATGCTTATTGGATGAGATTATGCATGCAGGACAACACTGACGTGATGTGTTACAGCTAAACAAAAGTCTTTCATCATAACGTATCTCCTAGGTTTGAGTTTGTATCCCTACCTCTTTTCCTATCTCTCCCTGTCACTAAATGAATAGCTGACCTGAGCACCTTCTAAAAAAAAAAAAAAAAATCTGATTTGTGTTACAACAAATGGCTCCGAATCTGACAGGGGGAGGACAGGGGATTGAGGGCAGATAAACTGAAAGAGACAGGGAAAAGGAGACGTGTGGGAAGCAGCAAGGATTACTGTCACAGGGAAATGATGGTGACAAGACAGAGACAAGAGTGGGAGGATAGACATTTCTGAGAAAAAAAATAAGATAAGAAGGACAAAACATGAGAGATAAACACAAGGAGCAAAATCCCATTGCATAAAGTATATATACGCACTGATAGGAAACGTGGCTGAGACAAAGAACCCAGGCAACATGAGGAGTGTTTACCTGTGATGAAGGAGAAAAGGTGGAAAAGGGGGAGGAAGAAAAGAAGAGAGAGAGAGAGAGGTCAATGTGTTACTGGTAGATAACGCAGGAGAGGTAAAGTTTAGGAGGTATAAAGTGTCACCTAAAGACCAAGAGATAGGGAGCAGGGGCAGAGGTGCAGGAACTCAATCCCGGGGACAAGACAACGGCTGATGATAAAAACCTCCTCACCTGGACACAGCGAGAGAGATATGGACAGAAGCTCAGTGCAACACTGAGGAAAACAACTGGAGGAAATACTAGGTCAGAGAAGAGGAAGGAAGAAACAGGAGAACATTTGAGCTGTTAATTTTCCTGGAATCACCTCATTCATTCCTTTCTTTAATCTAGGGCAGAGAAAAGACCTCCACTGCATCAGCAGAGCAATTTTTATAGCAGTTTCTCAGAAAACCTGGAAAATCTAATTATCTCTTTAGTTGATTTTGTGTAGAAAATTTGGACATAAAATAAAAAAGACTTAAAAAAAAACAGACTGCAGAAAAGAGGAGAGCAGGGAAGAGGGACGAGAGAGGGCGAGGGAGGGGGAGTGAGGAAGAGAGATAGTGTGTGTGAGCCTGTGACAAAGAGATGTTCATGATCATTCGAGAGCCGTCCGCCGGAGGAGGCGGTGCTGGAGCGATGAGCGTGCCACCAGAGAGGAGCGCAAAACAGGTGTGTGTGGGTGTCTCTCTGTCTCCCTCTCCCTTTCTACATACTGTCTGTATTATATGCACTGTATCTTTGTGTGTGTGTTTTTGGTGTTTGATATGATGTTTTATATGCTTCTCTGTGTGCATATGTGCAACTGTATTCACACAAAGATGCATTTGCATCAGTTTAATGCTGCATGTTTTTAATAGTGTTCTACCAAACTCAATTCAAGAATATAGTGATTAAAAGATGAATTAAAACCAAAATTAAAAAATTCTGATTCATGTAAAGTATGATGATAATTTCTAATGAAAAACATGATTTCATATTTGGTAAACTGTTATGTTTTAAGATAAATTAAATCATTTGGTATACCACTTTGTAGGTGGAGAAAACATCTTATGTGTCAGGCTAATAAAACCTTCATTCTACAATCATTTCCACTCTTTCCAGAAATGCATTGTACAAAACTGCTTTTCTTATTTCAGGAAAAGTTAACAAATGGGAGGTACATGATTTTAATTTTACAGTGCTATGTTAGCATTTTCAAAATGAAAAAATATCCCAGTTTAAACTGCAAATAGACAAATTTGATCTTGAAATCAAATAATATGAATCATCTATGTATTTTGCATTTATGTACATTAAATATGCTCTACACAACATTATACTGTACACTAAATAATTTATGCACATTAAATATTTAATTTGACATATACAGTTAGTGTCATGGATATGAACAAACACATATACCCCCCCCCCCCCGACCCCACCCCCTAGGTACAAGCAGCCATCAAGAGGAAGGTGGAGAAGCAGAAGAAGAGAACCAATGACCAGGGAGGGGGAGTCGGAGACATCCAAACTGCTACTTCTCAGTCAGCTCGCAATCAGATTCCACAGACAATGACATCGGAGGACAGAGAGTCTCTGGAGGAGAAGCTGGAGGAGATGATGGAGGGACCACAGAGGGGAGAGAAGGAGAAAGATGAGGAGGAAGAGCCTGTCGACCTACTGCCCATAGTGGACTCTGTGTACGGGCAGGTAGGACCCATCTGCTGCAGCATGTGTGACTCATGAGTTCATGTGTGTGAGCATGTTTGAGTGTCTGTCACTTCTGCCACTCTGTGTGTATCCATGTGTGTGCGTGTGTGTATCCATGCGCCGCAACATCAAGTTCTCTGGCTGATTGAATGTCTCACCAAAGTTAGATTGAAACCCAAAGCCTCCAATTTAAATTTAAAGCCTGGCTGTGCTCCAGTTTCTGTAAATAGCCGTCTCTCCCACGCCCCTGACCTCTTGGATCTCACATGGCACAATGGCATAAAGCTAAATTCACCAGGAACACAAACAGTAACTATTGTGCCTTCTCATTTACTAAATTCTTAAAATTCAGAAAATAGTGGGAGCTGCGAAGCAACTCAGGCTAATGCTAAGGATGGAGATGGCATGTTTAGGAGGATTTAAGCTCTTTTACTTTGGGAAACATTATGAAAGTGTAATCCGTAACAGATATGACCATAGTCAGCCAGAGGCCTGATCTCTGCAGCCATTATATCAGCTCGGTATCACATCACATCCCATCACTCACACGGTGAACAGTGACACACAATACAGAAGGTATAGGCTTCACTATTACAGCATGTGACACCCCGGAGGTCAGACATCATGATGTGAGAAAGTGGTGTGTTTGTGTATGAAAAAAAAATCAGTAGAGATTACAAAGAAGTTAAAATCCAACTCCCTTCCTCCTGTGAGTCGCTCTGCTTGAAGAAAGAAGTCTACCTGATCGCGTCAGCAAACTGATGATGTATGAGGCTGAGGTTAGGAGCAGAAAATCAATATGAAACAAATCTGATGCCAATGGTGATGCAAGTGATCTAAATTAAGAGAGGATGGCTGTGTGAGTGGGAGAGAGGACTACATGTGAAAAGTCTGGAGAAATAAGATGATTTATCTTTTTGTGTCACTGTAGCTTCCCTCGAGGACCCTGAACCTCACTTTGGCAACGAGCGCGTTGTAGCATGAAGCTTGTGTGTAACAGGCAGATCATAGACAGTGAGCTAGTGTTATTCCCAGAGATGCTCATCCCCCGCACACTGGCATAAACTCATCATCTTCTTAAAGTAATATTTCATCCAGTATTACATTTACACACATTGCATTACGACTTAACAACTCTGCAGATTCCTGGGAAGTCTCCTGGGCAAAAAAAGTATGTAAGTTGTTACTTAATAGAGAAAATTCAATTGTTTTAATTTTAGACTTTAGTGAGGATGGAGAGTATCCTAATGTCGTGTTGATATACTTATATAACTATAGCTATAGTTACTATACACAAACTATATCTATATTGTAGAAAACATAAAATATGATGTATTGTCAAATGACACTTCTCACTTTAACAAAGTTAAACGTACTGGTAATGGATTTATTTTTAATTATTGCTGCTTTAGGTAAAAGTATTGCAGTTTTTACATTTTTGCACATTTTGCTGACCTACTGTGCACTTTATGTTACACCTGCAGTGGCATTTATTAAACAATAGGAAACCTATTAAATGCTGTATTTCATCATAAATTATCTATCATATTGTTTTTCACCATACATCAACCATTGAGTGCTGTTCTTAAGGTATAAAACCAGATCTTTCTATCCAGTGCAAATCTTTTTTTCCATTAAATGATCTGTAATTAGATATCGTTGCAGGGTGATCAACATGCAGTAACACAAGCCTTCAGTTCTACATTACTGCTCAGCTGCCACTCCCTCTGTCATCTCTGTCTTCGGTCAGTTTCCGGGAGTGTCAAGGTGAAAGATAAGTCTGAGATGAAAGTTCTTCTAAACTAGAAACACTCCTTTCTATCTTTCTTTCTTTCGCACTTAACTTAATTTCCTTTGGTCTATAATTTTTCACAGCCCTGTACGTCTATTGAGCATCGTCTAGGTTTCTTCTGACTGACAGCTTCAGTTACTGGACACCAGCTGACATACATTTGACTCCAGATCAGGACACGATCTGTCTACTGCTTCACCTGCTTTTACTCTCTCTCTCTCTCTCTCTCTCTCTCTCTCTCTCTGTCTCTCTCTCTCTCTCTCTCTCGCTCGCTCTCTAATGTGTATGTGTGTTGAACCTACAACTGTCATTTCATCCTGATTTGTAGACACAACCAGTTGGTAAACAATACAGAAACGCAGTACCATAAATAAGCCTCTGTGTGTGTGTGTGTGTGTGTGTGTGTGTGTGTGTGTGTGTGCAGACACATAGAGACTTTAACGGCATCTTATTTGCATGATTAATTGAAACTATCAGTGCAACCTAGTAAATAATCAGCGTAATGGTATTGGTTGTGTCGTGGGTTATTCATGCACTCGCTGGTGTCAGTTTGTCTAAGACATGATCGACAAGGTGAATGATGAAGGAAAAAGAAGACATTGTTAATTTGTTAGTAACTTGTTGTCATGTATGGAGTTAATAGTTTTTCTCTGTTTGGATTAACTGGACTGGTGATAAAGTTATTTTGTTTATGGTTATATGTAAAAGGTTTCAGAAAGTAAAGTATTTACTGGTCTTTGAGGTTTAGAAAGATGTGGCAATGTGAGGTGAGTGAGAAAACACATATTACAAGGGTGAGAGACATGTGTGCAAACAATAACAAAATATAAACACTGCAATGTTTACACATGTCCAGATCACCCAGAATAACAGTCTAAACAGTTCCGTTACTGTCTAAAGTTTCATTTGTAGTTTTCCACTGAAGTTTTCTTAATCTGCACATTATCCACCGAAGGCTCAATCCGCCTCGAAGTTCTGCTAAACATAGAAGTTGTATCATTACTGTGTGAGGTTTTCACTGCAGCAGCTGTCGGATAAAACCCAGCTGTTAGACCTGTCCTAAAGTGGCCTCTAGTGGTGACTGCTAACTAGAACAATAGACCAAATGTTTTGTTTTATCAAGGTTCTTCATAAAAGGCAAAAACGTGATTATATCTCTTCTACTGAATGTGTGACCGTGACTTGATTGGCATCTCTCTTTCTCTCCTTTTAGTTTTGTTTTACCTGTTAAGTCAGGACCACTTTTCTCCTGGTTTGTTGGTTCATGAACTTTCCTAGCGTTGCTCTGGCCACCTTCCACCTGAGGCTGATCAGCTTAGGTGGAAGCCAGCTCAGATTGTCCTGGCTTTTTATTTGTAACAAGATATGTGAATTTAGAGAAGTCTAAAAACGTTGACGCAGCCATATGTTTGTAATAACAGTAAATGGCAATGAAAACAGCGTGACAATGTGAAAGCTCGTTTTGTTGTTTTATGCAACATTAAGCAGCTGTTTTCTGTGGACAAGCTCTAAAAACACTCTGCGCTCTCTGCCCAGCAGCAAACAGCAGTTGCACAGTTAGTAATTAAAGAGATGATTAAGACCAACAAGAGAAAAGTGAATATTGGATATATATTTTTCTGGTGTTCCTTCACCAGAACCTTTATCTGATGTGATGTACTTATTAGGCAAAAAACAGTTTGAGGTACACTTGAATATAGACTGTAACATTTCCCTCCATGTATTTTAGCAATCAGCACCATTATTACAACAAACCTGACTACTGCAACCTCACATGCTACTGTACATTTTAGTAAATACTGTATCGCACGTATGTAGTGTGCACACATTTCTGCGAGAACAGAGCTGAACCACCCCCCCTAGCCACCCCCTTCACACCACACGCACAAGCTGTGCTCTCCATATGGATGTACTGTAGTAAGCAGAATGCCAAATCTGCTTTAGGAGAGATTTGTTGACAGATGCTTTGTACAAGCTTAACTGACCACTTAGCGCTGCGCTCATGATAACTTATGATTTTAGTGTCGTCACTATTTTAGCGATCTTGTCACAAAATAAGCCTTTTATGTGATCGAATAATATAGATGCAAATCACCTTGCGTTTGCAATGTTACATCCTGCTGAGTTTGACCTGAGACAACTGATACACTTTATTTCTTTGTGTCTTGCATAAGCTGCCTGTTTTCTGAAGGATCACAAGTCATGTGTTGCACTTGTTCATTGGTTTGAAGGTTTACAACTATTTAAATGATGAAGTATTAGTTATGCATAAAAAATATGATGTTGTTTGATGTGAATTTAAAAGGGTCATAATTGACACTTTTTTACGGTTTCGATTTACATTTTAATAACACATATATATTTACTTTTTCAGTTTGATTTAATATCGTTGTAGTAAACTATTGAAGTCCTGTCCCTTTCTTGTTTTCGCTTTATCACCCTGGCTTCCTCTTTAATCTGAAATGGTAGGGATTAATCCCTTTCTGTTTGTGTCCTCTTAATTCTCCCTCTAAAACTCCTCATACTGAAGATGAAGTCATTTGAATGCTGATGCTGAACATGTGAGCAAGACAGCGAGAGAGAGAGAGATGAGAGAGAGAGGGGGCAACTGAAAAGGAAAGAGGAGGAAGGAGGGGAGGATTAAAAACACTGATCAGTGTGTTGTGAAGAGAAAAAAAGATTGTGCTGCTGATGCTGATGCTGACGCTGATGCTGCTGCTGCTGCTGCTGCTGCTGCTGCTGCTGCTGCTGCTGCGAGAAGGCTCACAAGTGAACCTCTTCTCAGTTTAGAGTAGAGTCTGGTTGAGTTAGTTTAGGTTCGAAGCTGGTTTGTTTGGTGTCATTTCTTGACTTTGGGTCATAAAGAGATGGGTGGAGTCATTCAGGATTTCCCATGCGTTCATTAGAGCTGGTTCTCCTCTCTGTGATCATGTGACTAGTAGTAACTAGCATGGGACACCCAGAGCTCCAATCTGAACCGGACCTCTGAGAAGTTCAAAGAGGGGTTGAAAGGAGGAAGAAGAGATAAAAACAAGGACAGAAAAGTGTCTGATAGTGACTGAGAAGGGGAAAAATTGGGAAACAGGAAGGAAGCAGCAGGGTTGTTTGTTGACAAGGGGCGATGGGCAACTGCACCAAACCTTCTATGAAAGACAAAATGAGGAAGGTAAGACTTTGTATCATCTTTGGTAGTTTTTGACTTGTAGGAGCTTCATGTTTCTAATTGCATGTTTAATGTAAATTTACATATATTTACATACAATAATTTGCATTTGCGTAGATTTCTTTGCTTGACTAAAACATTGCCTCTGTCATCCTGTAAATGTATTCTTGACTAGTTTTATTCATTAAATGTACATTTACACTGCTTGTTTCTGTTGTGATGATGTCAGTCATTCGATCAGATACAATACAATGGAAAATAACAAAACTTTCTGCAGTTTGGAATATTTAAAATATAGCGTCTTATGTTGATGATAATACAGTAAATACTGTAAATACTGATATACTAATGATAGTAAGATTACTGGCAGTGGCACACTGATTTGCAGCTCCCCCTCTGCTTGTGGCAGCGCACCGGGCTGGATGCATAAGGGAGAATGTTGAAATCAAGAATTTTTTGCAGTAATATCTGATGTGAATGAATTGCTTTGGAATATTTAGCATCTTATGTAATCCAGGCTTACAGCCCCATTCTATCTAATGTTTGCGTGACTAGAAAACCTTGTTCCTTGAAAGACATAAATACAGTTTTGTACATACAGCCATTGTGTAAGCCATTGCGAGAGTGGTGGGTTAACAGCCTGGTCTGCCCCTAAAGAGGGTAATGGAGGGGCCCTTCGGGGGTAAGGTGAGGGATGCGTGGCAGTTGGAAGAGGAAGATCAAGACATGGAGAATGAGTTGTTCACGGATCCTTTTGGCGCGCTGGTGAAAAACTGCAACATGCTACACATAGTGAGCCCGGCCTGCATCTTCCTTAAAGAGGGCATCTCTCAGACACTCGTATGTAAAAAAAATACAAAGTGTGTACTCTGTGCCATCACACAACCTTGGTGCAACTTTTCTTCATTATTATCATCCAACAATTGTGGTTGACTCTCCTGCTCTCTGCTGCTCCACCACAACCCACTGTTTACTCCCACTGCTTCACTGCTATGGATCAGACGATCAGATCTCTTGCCCCACACATGCTCAAAGAGGTCAATCATTCAGTTCCATGGAAAATGATTGATTGGCTTTGTGGCACTACACTTTGTGTGTGTATGTGTGGCACAGGTTGATGTGGAGATTAAGGCTGATCTTTTCAACAATGCAAATAGTCAGCAGGGCCCCAGAAATAATTCAGAGAGCTTTGTCAGTATCTTACGTTATTTCAGTTGATATCCAGTCCTGGTGAAGGTAAATGGTTCAGTTCCAATATAACTAAAATAACAGTAGGTCTGCAGGTTTCCATCTTAGAGAGATAACGCCATACATGTACAGTATTGATGTTGAAAATTCAACATTTTAAGCATAATGTGATGCTTTTTGTCCAATTTGCACATTTTCACATCCTTTCAATATAATTAGTTTTCTTATTAAAGATACTATAATGATTTCAGTTGTGTCAGTGTGTCCTATCATAAAGTCATAATTCAGTTTGAATTTGAGGTTTATACTGTCACATGAAAAGAAGCAGAAGGATAGATTATGTATATGTCTGAAATGTGGACATGTGTTCTCTTTAGCCAAACAGATCTCATGATCCTCCAGATGTTTGTTGCTTGTCAGCCTCCCACAGATAATCTGGTCACTTCTTCATGATATCATACATATCATGATGTGGTCCACAGTTTAATCCATACAGCTTTGGCTACTGTTTTTCCGTTCAAGATGCACTTGGTTGTGCTATTTAACACAGCTTACTGAGAAACCATAAAAGCACACAGCACTGACTCACCATCACCCCTCATTACCCAGTCAACAGCGTAGATAGTCAACATCTCATACATTTTCTGTCTCACTTCAACTGTACTGTATTACTGCATTATAATGCACTTTTAATTCTGTGTTGTTATCACTTGATGTTTGTGTTTGAATGTCATTTATTCATTGTACAAAATGGCCCTGTGATGTGTTATTTATGTTGTGTTGCTTTAAATCTGACTCTGTTTCTTGCCAAACAAGTTGAGCGTTTGTGTGTGAGCGAGGTTTTATTCATATGAAGTGAGACACTAATGTGTGAAACTTCTGCCTCCAACAGGACAGAGAGCTGAGACCGGAGGAGCTCGACGGTGAGATGACTTATCTCCAGCAACTGACAGTGTTTCTGTCTTAGGATGTCAAAATAACTAATGTGCAAATGTTAACTTGTTTGTTTTTAACTAGAACTCCGTGAGGCGTTTGTGGAGTTTGATAAGAATAAAAAAGGCTACATCAGTCATAAAGACCTGGGGGAGTGTATGAGGACCATGGGATACATGCCTACAGAGATGGAGCTGATCGAACTGAGCCAGCAGATCTGTAAGTGGAACAACAGACCAGGAGAGACCAGGTCCAGACCTGGATTAAACAGCACAGATATCAGTAGAACTGAAGGGTAAAGAATCAGAACAGATTAAAGTAATTAGAATAGAAAGAGGAATAGAGAACAAAGTAGAATAGAAACTAAATGTGACCAGGACAAAGATTGGATTAGAATATAATGGAAACAGAATATAATAATAATAGAATAGAATAGAATTATAGAGATTTGTGGGCATCAAGAGTAATTGCTAATAACTAAACAGAAGCGTGGATCTCCAGCCTCATGGTGGTTTTCATTTAGCCTCGTGTGTCCTGTAGGTGGAGGAAAAGTGGACTTTGAGGACTTTGTGGAGCTGATGGGACCCAAGATGCTGGCAGAGACCGCAGACATGATCGGAGTCAAAGAGCTACGTGATGCATTCAAAGAGGTCAGGGATGCACATTGTTATAAAAAAATGTCTGTTTGGGCCAGGGGAGAATTTTACAGCAGACATATCAAACACAGGTAGAATTATTTGTTCATTGTTCTCCCTCCATTTTTTTTGCTTTTTCTCTCTCTGGACAGTTTGACTCTAATGGTGATGGTCAGATCAGTTTAACTGAGCTGCGTGAGGCTATGAAGAAGCTGATGGGAGAACAAGTGACCAACAGAGAGATCAACGAAATCCTCAGAGATGTCGACCTCAATGGAGACGGTCTGGTGGATTTTGAGGGTGAGACAAATTTTCTCTGTCTTTATCGTATCTGTCAAGTGTACACATTCATCTCCCTCCCTCTCATTCATTTTTTTTTTTTAATCAGAGTTTGTGCGAATGATGTCCCGCTGACTGGTGCAGGTGCCCGCATGTGAGACAGACATCAGCCAGATGTTACTGCTGTATAAAGGAACACACTACACTGTGGTGGATATTCTTCCTCTGCTTTTAAGAGCATGCATATGATTTTTGTTTTATAGCAGCAGTTTAAAAAAAATATATTTTGAACAATAGCACTTACAGCTAACAACATCTGTACTTGAGGTGTGAAATAAAGAGACACAATCTGAGCAGCTGTGAGACATATCATAGATAATATTTATGAACTTGTGTTTTTAGATGTATTTTTATATAACAATGTTTGAGTGTAAAATGTTGATTGTAAAACTGTACAATTATTTTTAATTAAAGAAATGTAAAAAAAAATTTGATGAATTGGATGATGATTCTATCTTAAGAAGAATTTAACACGAGTTACGACTGAGCAAGAAAGAGACGGTGGATTAAATTGGTATTTAACAATAACCTTCACTGTCTGTGGTGACACAGACATATTTTCATAAATATAATATAATTAGTAGGTGTTATCAGTGCTGTTTAGTGGATTTTTACAATCCTGAGAAACACTTGGTTAGGTTAGAAGGTTGGAATAAAAACTGATGTTATTTTAAAAGATACAATTAATAACTCACTGTTTCCACAAACTACACAGTGAATTGATTAAATTTCAAATGAAATCATTTATTTTTTTTTATTAAAGTGAATGGTATTGCACCATAAAGAGCAGAACAAATCAGTTCACTTACGTTTACTTGCTTCATTTTCAACCATTTAATTAATTACAGTTGCTCATGAAAGATATGAATGGACCTCATAAGCAGGTGGCAGAAATTACATTAAGATGTGATTTCATTTGGGAAAGGTTGTGCGTTTCCTGTTGGCCAGCTGTCTTTTTACAAGTTAATTTTATTTACACGGCATTGCAAGACAAAATGTTTTTGTTGTGATTGACTAACTACTAAGTATATTAAGATAATTTGTTTGCTTTACATATAACAACCATCATATTAGAAGAAGAAGAGCTGTGAACAGAGGGGTCATACAACAGACCATATTTCTTGAAAGGCTTGCATGCAGTTTTGCGTGCAATGATATTTGCCTGCGTATATGCAAATATCGTTGCATTTAATCATAATTGATTAAGTGAAATTTTTTTTTTTCCAGTAATAAGCAACAACAACAATCTTTGAAATCAAGATTTTCCTTTTTATTGAAAACTTGGCCAGGATTCTGTACAGCAGTGAGGGTGTGTAATGCACAGGGGCAAGAAGACTGGGGGACAGGGGGCTTGAGAGACTCAGTTTCCCACGGTGCATCAAACCCTGAGCCGAGAATCGTGTGTGTAAAACATCAAGAGGTATCATGTACCCTCTTTGGTGTCTCAGAGGACTGTGGAGGGGAATGAAGTGAGGAACTAAAAAAAGTGAGAAAAGGTGGGAAAGCAAAGCTCAGCCCATAGGGGAGAAAGAGAAAAGTAGAGACAGAGAGGAATGGAGGGTGGTCTGGTGGTCTTTGCTGTCCTGCTGGTCCTTCCACTGTTGTGTTGTCTCTGTTCAGGGGCAGATTTAGATCCTCACCCTTGCCTTCACTGCGTTAGATCACATACGTAAAGGCCTCAGACATCTCTCCCCCTTTCCCTCTTCCTCCGCCCCTCTCCCTCACTTCCACTCTTTCTCTTTCTCTCCTTCCCTGAGCCTCACTTGCTGGCCATGGTGTAGCAGCCCTGTTGGTGCCACTGCATGTCACGGATACGCCTCACGGACTGGAACTGAGGATGGCGGGCACCATACTCATTGAAATGCCTGAAGTCACCCTTCTCCAGCAGATACTGGCTGCCACGGTATCCAGGGAACTGGTATCCCACCCAACTGGAGAAAAATTAGAAAGCATGTCAGTACTGGATTGATGTTAGGTGTAATTTGAGTTGTACCATCAGTGGTACAGCAAAAAACACTCACGTTCCACAGCTGACAATAATGCTGCCCACTCTGTCGGTGAAGCCGTAAGAGAACAGGCTAGGAACATCATCGTCCACGATCTCCATCTTGCGGCCCTTGAACTCTCCCACCTCGTACAGGCAGATCTTGTGCTTCTCAGGGTCCTTGTAAGAGATAAAAAACAAGAGGAAACATGAGTTTAGAGAAGAATCTAAAACCAAAGAGAAACAAGCATCATCAACAAGCAAAGTAAAATGGGTCGGTCCAAGTTCTTTTTTTTACCATTTTGACAGGCCTGAAGGACAGCAGGTAGTCGTTCTTCTGGCAGTTGCTCCAGGAGTCCCAGCGAGGATACTCTCCCTTCTCCAGGATGTACATCTCACCGCAGAAGTTCATCTGCTCAAAGCCCACGAAGCTGCAGATGACAAAATATTATCAAATCTATGCAAACCCACCCAGCTAAAATGTGAATATACTGAATATACTGTTTTGGTACTTACGGTCCACACTCAACACGCAGGGAACGCACACGGTCCATGCCCAACTCACACACATTCATGCACTCATTGCTGATCTCGATCATGCGACCCTGGAAGTTCTCCTGGTCGAACACGTACATCTAGAGGTGACAGACGCACACAGGTCAGTTAGTATGACAGTAGTTACATAAGATACATAGTTATCTCTATGTGAAGTCCTGTGTGAGAGGCACCACCTTGTAGGACATCATTCCCATCTCAGACTTCTTGCTCTGAGCAGCCTTTCCGTCAGTCTGGGAAGAAGTCTTGGACTTGTCTCCACTGGACATGATTACTAGGCAGGAAGAGAGGAGAACACACTTATAGAAATGTGACCCGTGCTGTCTGATGTGAGGGTTTCAAAAAGATGAAAGGAAGCAAAAGAAAGTGTAGAGAGGAATCTGTATTTTCCGTCTAACTCTGGAAGTGTACATATGTATGTGTGTGTGTGTGTATACCTTACCTGTCTGTGTGTGCGATTCCTGTGGCGAGCCTCACTCAAAGTGTGTGCGGCTCGAACTGTGCCCCTCCCTTTTATACGCTGGCGCCCACAGGAGAGGGATTATGGGAACAGAAACAAACCTGCTGAGGTCAGAGACAAGAGACAAAAGAAACTCTATATCATCAGAGTGGGACGGACAGAGAGGATGGGAGGAGACAGCAGTGGACTGACAGAGGCTTGGGAGCTCACTGAAGATCAGTTTGTTACAGAACTAATAAAATACAAGTAAATGTCCTTTAAATCGCCTTAAATAAGAATAATTTAAGTTGTATTCAGCATTGTTTATTTTCCTGCAACCGTACCACGTTATGTATATACTATTAAATAGACTTTTTACAGTATACATGCTTGATGATAAACAGTGAGATTAGTTATTTGATAGTGGCTTCAAACTTCTTAAATATAAGTTTAATGTAATTTAAAAAAGGGTCTATAGTGTAAGATTTTTTTTTACATAATGTCAGTGAGTAATATCAGTGTGTTATATATAAATCTGAATGAAAGTTTTTGTCTATTGAGGTGTCCACGCATTTCCCTTCTAAGACTCCACTATAGAGACATAAAACCACAAATCTCCATTTGATAGAAACAAAATTCATTCAACAAAATTTAAAATGCATTGGAACATTTGCATGCACATACTTCAATGAGTGAACATTGTAACCAGTTTTCTCCTGGCAGGACTTCACTTTGAAAATCATTGGTCCTGCTTCTCCTGCTTCTCTTTGCATACATCTACACACAGGTGTACTTGCACCTTTGCAGGTGCGCGTCGAGATCGCTTGGTGACAGTAAGATCTCATTATGTGAACAGAGGTGAAATTAAACGTTTGCTTCAACATTTCGATACATTCATCCAGACGCACCCAGTTATCTCCTTCTCTGTTCCCCCCGCGATGCATCTGTGCTCTGCAGTTAATCCCCACATTCTCCACCCCGATCCCGGCCCTTTGTGCCTGGGCACGCGCTGGACTGCTGATCGGGGTCCGAACATACCGGAGCTCCTTTGTTGGGAGCCCCAGCAGCTCTATAGGATCTGCTGAGCTGGCCGATGGAGCGGGACAACAGCGGGGACAACAGCAACCAGTGGTCACGCCGGGAGCGCGCCACGCTGCGCCTGTGTCAAATAGGCGGTGTGCGCGGTCCGAGTCACAGCCGTGGACGCGCACTGGCAGGCGCGCTCCCCGAGCATCGGTATAAAACTGAAGCGCCAGGTTCTCTCAAAGCTCTACGCGAGGCAGGCGGTAGGCACGTACCACTCCGAGCTCTTCCAAATAAATCTAGGTAAGGTCTCTGCTTTCAACTCAGCTCAGGGTCCGATGCTTCACACAGAAGCTGAAAATCAAAAGCACTTTATGAAACACCTGTACAACTCTTAACTTTTTATTTCATATTTCACTTGATTTATTTGATTTTTGGAGTGAGTATTGTTTTGATTCTGACTAAATACTGCAGCTAAATGAAAAATGTGTTCCGTTTATGTGGAAGTGGCACTGTACTGGGCATCATCATGCTTAAAATTAATGTATTATTTTGTTGTTCAGAGCATCACTTTATACTCTAAATGAATCTATGAAGGGAAGGGAGGTTTCTCTCCTACGTTGTTTACTTCACCTCGTTCTCTTTGTCCTCATGCGCCACCTTAGGAGTAAAGATGTACAGAACTACAAGGTCCCCAATGATGCAGCCACTGGTCAACTCAGGAATGGGCATGGCACCTTTCTTCAAGGTAAAATCAAAGCTGTCCACACAGGACCACAATCAGAAAGGGCAAAAGTATTTACTGTATGAATTATCTTCCCGCGTTGTGTGTGTGTGTGTTAATGCTTCTCCTTTACTCCGTGTTTTCAGGTGACTGTGTTCGAGCAGGAGCATTTCCAGGGCAAGTGCTTGGAGTTCACCTCTGAGTGCTGCAACATCCAGGAATGCGGTCTGGACAACATCCGCTCCATCAGGGTGGAGAGCGGAGCGTAAGTCTCACTAACTTTGTCTCTAATTATGTATGTTGTATACTGGAAACAAAATACTTGTCTTCAGGTTCACCAAATTGAGTCTAAGTTATATTACAAAAAAAAAGCTCTCTGGATCATCACATAAACAGTGTCTCTCTCTCTCTCTCGCTCTGTGAAGCTGGGTGGGTTTCGAGCACCATGATTTCCAGGGCCAGCAGTTCATCCTGGAGAGAGGAGAGTATCCCCACTGGGACGCTTACAGCGGTTCCATCTCCTACCACGTGGAACGCCTCATGTCTCTGCGCCCCATCTACTGTGCAGTGAGTGCAACTCAGCGCTCAGGCAGTCAACAGTACCCTCCGACATCCAGAATCCAAGAAATGACAAATGTTTCATTCCCCCTACAGTCCCACCAGAGCAGTCGTATGATCATCTTTGAGAAGGAGAACTTCATGGGCCGCAGTGTGGAGATCTGTGATGACTACCCCTCTCTGCAGGCCATGGGCTGGATGATGCCTGAAGTCGGCTCCATGCATGTGCAGTGTGGCGCGTAAGTTATTATGAATTTCTGGGCGTGAATTTGCTGCTGTACCCAATTATAATATGTCAACTTAAGTGGGTATTCAAATGTTCATTTTCTGTTATCTTTGTGACCCCAAATTCCAGCATGGGTCGTTAAACATCATTTAATGGACACACTTAAGCTCAAATGAACACCCGATACCAAATTAATCATAGATGTCACAGCAGCTCATGCACCTCCTAAAATATTGCCACTAAGCCCCACTGCCTTCTCCACCCTTCCCACAGCTTTGTGTGCTACCAGTATCCTGGCTACAGGGGCCAGCAGTACATCATGGAGTGTGAGAGACACAGTGGAGACTACCAGCACTGGAGGAACTGGGGCTCCCACTGCCAGACTCCCCAGATCCAGTCCATCAGGCGTATCCAGCACTGAGAGGAGGACAGGCTGAGACTTAGGCTACATCCCACGGACAGCAGCTCCTCACAACTTCCTCCCTTCTCTTTTTTCTTTTTCTTTCAGTCCTTTCCTTCCTCTTGACTTGAGCCACAACAGCCGCCCCAGCCCGAGTCAACACCACTACTGATTTACAGTCGCTGCCAGAGTGTGATAAGAGACAATATCGCACTGTTGAAGCACAGGGAAACACGCGCTCCACACATACACACGCTGACATAACTGACACTGACAAGTGTCTTTTTATTTGGTTTAGAGGTCACTACACACTCGCACGCAAACACACATCTGCGCTGCACTCTCACACGAGTCGGGTGGCGAGTAGAGCGTTTCCTCAGCGTTCGGGAACCAAACAGTGAGGAGGAGGAGAAGCTCACCAACATGGTGCCGAAACCACGAGAACCTCTCCAGCTACACTCACTTTCCTCAGTGCAGCTCAGATGTGTTTTGTTGTTGTGTGTAGCAGGTTGATCCACAGGTTGATAACTAATAAACTTGTTTTCACTTCATGTATTGTGTGTCTGTGATTTCAGTACATCTCCCAACACATACGGTTTGAAATGATGCCACAGAAGGAAAAAAAACACTAAATCTTTACTGCAGAAATCAGAGTCCCATATTCAAAGTGCTTCAACAAACATTGTCAAACATAACTTAACAGTAAAACAAGGAAGACAAGAGTTTTCCCAGAACATTTACAAAATATGGCAGAACAGAGGCTGACATTATTAATCATATTTACAACTAAAACTAGTTGTATTTACAACTAATAAAATATTTCTTTTTAACACTTGATAGATAAAACAAACACTTCTGAACATATGTTTAAAACTCAATTCACTGAACCGAACAGTAACAACTCTTTATATAAAAGTTAAAGTGCAGCAAAAAAACAATCCCACTCACTTTATCAGCTTCAGAATTATTCGTCTGTATGCTCTATACAGTAAACACACCATACAGTCCTTGTTTTGTTGATCAGTTTAGTTTTTTTATGCACAATGACCAATTTATTTTTTCATTCAAGATTTTAACCAAAAAAACCTACCACTTTGCTTACAGCTGTTTTTTTTCTCCTAAACAAGTAGTGAGCAGGAAAACAAAACTCCCTCACGTGATGAATAAATGAATAAAAATGATGAATAAAAACTATTTTCTCTCTACCTGCCTTTAAAACTCACAGCAGAATATTTTCTGGGGAATAACACAAATGGAAGAAGACGAGGGGAAAAGGAAATGAGTAGAAATTACAGATGCTAATCTAAGAGCACCTCCATCTGATCGTATGCGTTAAGAAGCTCACCTTCTCTAACATCCTCAAAGGTTAAGTGCTGTCTGTCTTTTCTGAAACGACGTCTACGTCCTTGTCTCCTTCTTCTCCCTCGCCTTCTGAACTCTCTCTCCAGCTGATGATCACTGGATCAGGGACAGGACAGGAACCACCAATCACATCGACGTCCTCGTCTTCCCAGCTTCCTGTCGACCCCAGGCTCGCGTGTTTTGCTGAACGCGAAGGAGGTGAAATCAAATCTGGAAGAGCCGGTGTTAGTCTGGACTGACAGCAGTCTTTTTCTGCCCGTTCTTTGCAGTTGTCTCCGTCTTTCTCCAGGTCAGTGTTTCCATCAGAGTCCTCATCCACGTTGATTATCTCATCACTGCTGCTCTCCATCTCGTCATCAAACAGACTGTCCTCAGTGGTTCTCATTATGATCTCACTCCACACTGCTTTTTTGTCGTCCTCTGTTTGTAAACTAATCAGTGAAACAGTCTCCACATCGATTACGTCCTCCATCTCTACAGCTGCTGCTTCACAGTCAAAGTCTGCAGAATCTGAGCTCGGTATGCATGTCTCACTAGTCAACGGTGCTGTTTGTTCAAAGCAAACCTTCTTGATCGCTGTGGCATCGTCGCTTGCTTCCTCCTCCAGCTCTGCTCCCCTCTTCTTTCCTCTCCTCTCATGTCCCTCTGTCTCTTCCTGTGGCTGAACGGTCAAATCTTCACCGTGTCTCTCATGATTTTCCTCCAGTTGTTTATCCGTGTCACAGGGTTCGACAGGCTGTAGCTGAATTTCTGGTGTTGAACCTTTACAATCTGATAAACGTGGATATGTCATGTTTTTCTTGGGCCTGCCTCGTCTTCTGCCTGATTTCTGTAGACACGGCTCCTCAAATAAACTGTCCTGTAAAAGAAGTTAAATTAAAATATACAAAAAAAAAAAAAAAAAAACAAGGCTAAAGGTCTACGGAGACTCTACAACACTGAACTTTCCTTTCCTAAACTGTACAAATGACCTACTCTGCAACAAAACATTGGCCTGTTGGAGTGAGGGGATCACCAAAGTCAATAGGACTCATTTTCATATGCCAATTAATTAAATAATGGACATATTTTAGTTTAGAAGTGACGACCGGTTCACTTGCACTGCTGTCCAGAAAACGTTGCTGCTAGTGTCTCTAAAAACATTAAAAGTAAAAACATGGCTGCTCACAATATATTTGAAAGACACATTGGTTAATACAAAGTTTTCGATCTTGTAAAAAAGGTGCTCACCACGATATTTGCTTCCCTTAACCGACTCCTGATTGGGTATATCTTTGTGCTCCACCACGCGGGCTGATTCTTTTTCGACAAGCTGTCACGTGGTGACGAACTGGTCTTTGTTTTTGCAGAATTCTAATAAAAAAAAGACATATGGAGAGACAACCCATTCATATTCTGTGGCTGGTAAGTATTCATTAGATAACAGACTCGGGAAATCTTTGTCACCTTGACTTCACGACTCTGACAGAGTTCCTTCAGTGTAACTCTGACAGGAAGTGGACCGCTCCTCTCTAATCTCACCACAGGCTTCTGCTGGAGCTGCTTGTCTCGGTCAGGAAAGATTCTAGGCTTTCGGTCAGTTGAGGAGACTGACTTCTTCTTCTTCTTTATTTCTAATGAGAACAGAATTTGGCTTGTTCCTCTCTTCTTCTTTGGTCTGGCTGGTGCTTTGGCTTTCCTTGATGTCCCCGCAGCATGTTTTGGAGGAACAATACTGCAAGCAGCGGCCTTGCATGTCTGTGAGAGGCTCAGTTGTGTTTCAGCTTTGTCACTCTGTTGCAGTTCAGTTGTCTGAGAGCGTCTGGCTGACTGGAGTCTGCGTGTATTGTGTAGGTGAGGGGGGTGAGGGCTGTTAGATTGGGTATTGGTTTTCCTGTATTTGCTCAGGACAGTGTAAGGCTGGCTAGTCTTTGCCAATCTCTCACCACTAATTTCTTCCTTTTCCCTGGCACTACAGTTGTCAATGTGCTGCTCAAAGGACTGAAGGAAGTGGTCCAGGATATCAGTCAGCTCTCCCTCCTCTTGCTGCTGCAAAATTGGCACTTCATTGTTTGCACAACTTGAGTGGACCTGTGTGGAACAATGGAAACCTGGACGAGCTTCCGGGAGATCTGCGGTTCGATTTTGTTGCTTGTCTTTGGTCAAATTATTTGTAGAGGAGGAAAACGCAGAACTGCTGCTACTGTTGTTGTTCGTTAAAATGTCAAGACCCATCATCACTTCCTCCAGGAGGCGATCAATGTGCTCAGGTTGCTCCTCGTGATGGGGAGGGGGTGGAGGAGGCAGGGCGGTGGTGTGCAGGAGGGACAATGCCGGAGACACGTAGGCAGCTGCAGGTGAGAACAAGCTGGGACTCGGAGAATGCTGGAGGGACGAGCTGGAGCCAGAGAGGGTCTGAACACTGTACAATCGCATGGGAGGTGTAGAAAGGGACGAGGATGCTGTTGGTTTGGCTCTTGCACACCAAGCTCTGCCAGTAGGTGGAACGTCCTGTAACACAGGAAAAAGTTAGTACTAATGATAAAAATAGTACCGGTAGTAGTACTACTGATTGACTGCTTTGTTGTGTGTGAATATGTAAAGTGAATATTTTTGCGTTTTACTCAATCAAATTAAAATATATAAAAATATTAACCTGTCAGGCTTTAGGAAACTGTTATTATGAGAAACTGTCATAAACCCACTGACCAATTAAGAAATTAAATGACAGCTTAACAAGTAAAGTAATATATTAAAGTACAAGTGGGTTCATTTACAGTATTTCTAACAAGCACATACTGGACTGTGGTTCCTCCACCCCTACACTATCGAGTTTAAAACCATAATGCTGCATTTCAAGATGTAGAATTCTCTAAAAATTAAAATCGTTTTCTTGTTATATCAATTCCAACCTTCCCATTTGGTGTTGTGTTGATTCCACAAACAATCAAATCAAACTCTCACCTGGTTGACCTGCTGCTGTGTGTTTCTCCCTCCACTCTGTTTGTTGTCTCCTCCCTCCGTTAAACGCAGCACGTCCCCACTCTGGCTGAATTCCCACTCTTTGCAGTGCCTTCGTCTTCTCTGACAGCTCTTGGCTGGTTTTAGAAGCTCTCTGGTTTTCAGGTACAACTGCCTGCCAACAGCTCCTCCCCCCTGACCCGGCTTGGATGCCCTCACCCCTCCTCTCTGCAGGAACAGCTTCTGCAGCTTGCTCACCCCCACATCTTGCACATCCACCATCTGCGTTAACCCTCCTCTCCCTCTCCCTCTCGGTCTTCCTTGTGGTCTCCTGGCTCGCCTCTCACCCGTCCCAGCGCTCCTAGCACCTCTCACTCGTGCTCCTCGCCTCCTCCCTGCTCGCCCCCTGCTCGCCTCCTTGTCTGGGTTGAGGAAGTGACTGATGAATCCTGGGATGTTGCCTTGGAACTGCTTGAGCTGCTCATTCTCCCATTCTTCACCACTTTCAACATCTCTATGTGGACATGGAGGGCCATCAGTCCCCCAGCCCTGAGTGTCTGCAGCACACGAGGTAGCTTGGTTGGGAAAAGAATGAAATGATAGAGGGACAGAGGTGTACGGTGGTGCCACAACAGCAACAGATGTGCTTCCAGCTAATGTAGAGTCTTGCATAGATGCAGCAGGATCAGAGGAATGATTTAGTGTTTCGTTTTCATCTGGTTGGTAGACCAGTGATATGGGAACATAGGGAATTTGGGGGGGAAGATTAGAGGCCGTCTGTCCTAAACCCTGGACAGCACTTACATCAATGGTCTTAAAGGAGGCTGCTGGGTGAGCAGGAGGAGTTGTGTTTATCTGTAGCTCCTCCGTCTGTGTGCATATGTTTTTTTGACCATTGGATGGAACCTCTTTCCACAGAATGGTGCTCCCATCCTTTACCTCTCTCCTCCACCTGCCCAGTCTCACCTCGCTCTCCTCGGGGATCAGAGGCTCTGTCTGCACTCCAACATCTCTGTGTAGCCCTCTTCCTTCTTTATTTCTGCTTTTGAGATCCTTTTTTGTGACCTCCACCAGCCCTTGGATGCCCAGCTTGGCTGCAGCTGAAATAGCCTCTTGCTTCTCCTTCTCCCCCTCCCCTGCCATCTCTCCAGAGTAGAGCAGTCTGACCATGTGGAGCATGGTACAGGCGCCAACAGTCCGAAACTCCAGGAGACGAGTCTGTCCTGCAGGGGGCACTGGTGTGGAGGACAGAGTGGAGGAAATGTGGGGGCTGACAGCTGAGAGAATGCAACTGTGTGCAGGCACTGAAACACCTGGAGGAGATGTCAATAATTGTAATGGCAGGAAAGTAGAATACAAGATATTGGTGGTGAAACTTTTACTTGTTATCTACATGCATACATCAAACTTAGTATAAAAACTACAAAAAGCAGCTAAATAACAAATATTTTCATTAATTTTTTTTGTTTATACCTCCCGCTTTGAGCAGAGTGTCACAAAAGTGGCTACACTGTTGCTGTTTCTGCAGCTCAGCAAGGAGGAGGGCTTCAAACCCTGGTTTTTGGTAGCACCACATTTCCCCATCCGCTTCAGGGGAGAAACAGAGAGGAGGAGAGTGAAGGTGAATTAATGGAATTTAATGAACATTTGTATTTGGAGCTGAATAATTGTTAGAATATGCATGAGGCCTTGACAGAAAATGTACAAACCTTACACCATTTGCTAAAATTTAGTAAGCATTTAAATAATTCTGTACTACTTTTTCTAAAGTAAAAGATAGAATCAGAGTGATTATAGTGCCGTTTCACTTTTTCTATTTTTCTGGATAAAATCATCACCATCATAAAGTTTCCTCAGAAGTTTATTTAAGCCGGTTCTCGCCCTGTGGCATCAGAGCACACCTGCAGATGTTAGCATAACTGCTGACAACTAGCATCCAGCTAACGACCACCCTAAGTATGGAGACATGTAAACTGGCCAGCAGGTAGTTAACATGTCATCAACATCACATTACGGACTCAAACACAACTTCGGAAGACAAACTAAGCCGACTGAAGCGATTTTTAACTTTAACTTCTTTTTTTCTGACTGTCAAAACGCGGGCAGGTGTCTGACAAACACCGACATCACTCACCATTTGCGAGTCTCAAAGATCTCTATCAGTCCTCTCCCACGGCATAAAAATAAAACTCGTTCGTTTTTGTTTTTTTACATATGTGTTTTTGAAAGTAAGTTTAAAAGATGGAGTGTGATTTTGTTTCTCGGTTAGTTTAGTGAGGTCATCCGCGGGTCAGCGTGGTCATCGGCGGCGGCGTGACACTGTAGCTCGTCGCCTGGCCACCAGGGGGCAGTAGAGTGCGACAGCAGTCAAAGAGTAAAGAAACAACGTTAAAGACGAGATAGTTCACCCACGAAACTTCCGCCTTCGTTTCAATACACACTGGTCGGGGAGGGCGGAGGTGTAAACTAAATACACTTACCCAACCACTCTACTTACTTTATCTGAGTATTACCTACAAGCTGGTGCCTCATGTATCATCCATGATGGCCTAAAGTGTTTTCTTCAGTGTCATTATAAAACTGGTGAAGGAACAGAAATTTCAAGCTTCTTGTTAGTTTATGTAAACATAGTATTGACATTTAAAAAATACTTCCAGTAGAAATCAGGGCAGGAACTTTGATGCATCTGTACAACTAAGATAAATAGTCATGTTGTTACAAGGTAATGTTCTGGTGCTTGTTATTGACTTTTTTGGATACATTTCTTCTATAATTGTTATAAACTGAATTTCTGTTTTGTGCTGTTTTGTGTAATTTTAAAGGCCGATGTATAGAGCAGCAAATTATCTTAGGTTATAAGTGCTACTGCATATGTCATTGGTTCCTGCTATATATTGTATGTGTCCCCATGTTTGTTAAAAGGTTAACAACAACTGTTAGAGCCAGAAATACAGGCAGAACACATGATACTCATGATACTCATGGTGCTTTACTAAAAATGTTAGACAGCTGCATTAAATTAAAACATTACAGGCCAGATGATTTAGGCTTTTAGGTCTAATAATCTAAAAGGCCATTTACTTCTGTGTAAATGATTTACAAAAACAAACTACTTTGATGAATGTGTACTTGGATAAAAAAACACTATAGAGACAAAAATAGTCTAAGGTTTGAGCAAAATGTTGTCATACAGCAAACATGGCTTAGTGTCCTATATGTTACTGATTAATAGACTGACTGTATCTGGTATAACAGGCCAGATACAGCTCAAATAAAACACACAGCATTTACATTTGCAGCTAATTGTTGCTGTGTTTTCTTTCAGTATCACTGAGATCTGGGTTTATCCCAGAGGAGTACTTGATGCTCGTATCCACAAAGAAATAGTTCCTCCAATTTTTTGAAAACTCCTCACATAGTCTCATTGTCTCTGTGCAAGTTAGCTAGGACTTGCTCAAAGGATGATGACGGGACCGGACTGAAAACTTTGGTAGGTGTTGGAGAGTCCTGTATGTCTGGAGTGGGCTGCGGCCAGCGCTCATTGAACTTGACAAAGAAGAGGGGGTCCTTAAAGGGCCCCCCATAGATAATAGCTTGCATCAAGTATACGAGAGCCACGACCATGAAGCTGATCAGAAAGAAGGGGATGAAGGGTCGCAGGTGGTGCCAGGCCACCCCGAGCCCGTAGGCCAGGCCGCTGAACCCATTCTGCTTCCCGGTGTGAGAGGTGTGACGGGAGGAGTCTGGGACAGGAGTGCGATCAGGGGACTCATCGTCTGAGTTTGAAGAGGATGGACTAGGGACACTGAGTGAATCCATGAAGTGTAAATTAAAACGAAGCAGCTCCTTTGCTCTAAACCAGCTCTGTCTGTACTCACTTTGCTCCAGAAATCAACTCCAGGGATCATCAAAAAAGAAACAGACAACATATAATGTCCCAATGGTGTGATTTTCCTTCCTTATCATTGTAACAGACCCAGTAGTGTCCTTAATGTGGACTCTCACTGTGTAGGATCCACTGCTACATTCCTCACAGCAGAGACCATAAATCTCTGAACATGTGCTATGTTCCTGTGGTCTTATTCTCTCAGTAGTTTTCCCTCAGATCTCGGGTGCAGGAGTTAAATGTCGCTGCTTCCATTTGAGCTTTAGACAGTGAAAGAGGAAATGAAGAAGAACGTGGGAGCCTTAAATAGATTTGACACCAAGTGACAGGACACATGGAGGGAGGGAGAATCTGCTGCACTTGGTCATCTCAAGTTTAAGAGTGTGTGTGTGTGTGTGTGTTTGTACCAGCTGCACAGGCTGCAGACATTACACATCTAGTGACTAACACAGACACGCACACATACTTGTCAGTCAGATACATGCTTGCAGCAGCAAGAAGGAAAAATATTTATATATGTGTTTGCAGTTTATTACAGTTCTAATAAAAATACTATGACTGATACATGCAGAACTCTTACTGTGAGAGGTGCAGCTAACTTTACAGTCGACAGCATATTAGGGCTGTAACCAAGTTTTTAAATATAATATTCTAAAGTCACGCATGTATTTTTTTCCTGGAGTTTCTGTGAATATTGTTCAATTATTACATTGAGATCAAAGCAATACTCTGAATGATCAGCAAACAGGCTGCTCTAAATTACTGGAGGTTGGTGGGGTGCGTGTATGCAGTCTAAAAAAGGAATATGTATAGACGCTATTCACAACTGAAAATGTCTAGGCCTAAAAAAACCTGAAACAGTTCATTGTCGTTCATTTATTAAAGCTGTATTTCTATTAAATGAAATTTGTTTTTGGTCTATTTTAAGTGCCAGTCAAAGATAATCTAGCATAGACACACAGTTTTTTGTGTTCTGCTAAATTAGATTTTGTGTGAACTGCCTAGACTCTTCAGTATTGGTTTAATGTGTAGCAATAATCTGTACAGCTAGTTCCACACAAAACTCAGAACCAGGAGAATAAAAAATGTACAATTATGGTATTAAACACATTAAAAACCAATTATATTTTTGAACATGAAGATGTAATTGCTGTTTTGAAATCATATCTGCACCACAAATAATAATAAACCTGGTAGAGAAATACTTCACAGAGGTGGATGTGTGTAGCTGGAACTGGATACCAGATTTATAGATAGTGCACACTTGAATGAAAATTGCTTGCTGAGCAGATCATGTCTGAGTGTTGACTGTGTATCAAGTTCTATTAATATATCAACCGAAATGTGTCTACAGCATAGTGCTGAAAAGTGGCAAGTGTATGGAAGCACAAAAAGGCAAAAAGTTTCACAAGCAACTCAAAATATTATTGAACAATTTACATTTAAATACCACTGAATTAACATATTTATAATTAATGTTCAGTAATCATTTACATTTTTTCTTTCTTTAAATTAGAAGTGACATTTTTTGTGATCATTTAACTAATTTAAGAAAATAGTTTAAACATCTGGGCTGCAGCGGATCTGTGTGCCAACTCTCAATTCTGTCATTAACCAGATGAAGAAGTGGAAATTGTGAAATCAAAATAAACTGTTTTTAAAACAGGTAAACTTAAAATAGACGTTTTAAAGACGATAATTATGCCTCCGATGGCGCTACAGCCCAAATCGAGCCTTGGCCTCCTGCAACTTTTGCCTCCAACTCCTCCAAAGACGATAATTAAGCTACACATAATCCTCTGAATATATAACTTACAATTATGTTCAGTGGAGGTTGAACTTAGTAATCGGGTATTCGAAAGCTGATGAAATAAAAATTATTCTGGTCTTTCTACAGTATTTGTACATACCAACATCAAACTATGGAAATTAATGTCTTCTGCCACTTTTAATATAACGATTGAAATATTTATACTAGATGTATATCAGATTACAAAACCTACTATTTGCACGTTTGTAATTGTGGAACATTAACAGTCCTGATGATGCCAAAATTCTCAAAGTTTCACGAGGACACAATGTTCTCACTGTCATGGCCGGGATAGACCTGGATCGTCTACACTAACCTAAACAGAGTGGGTGAGAGTCAACATGTTCTGTTCAATGCTTGTAAAACTGTCTCCACCTTTATCAACATTTACACTGTTATTGTAAAGATAAATTGTGTGAGTTAGTAGGGGTCACAAGGTGACACACACACACACACACACACACATAATGTGACTAATATCAAACTTTCACACCGACATGCACTTAAAGCCCTCGTGATCCAGCAGCTGCTTCTCAATCTGCATGGGATCTATTTCAGATATGTTGCATACTGGAAACACACTTTCATGTCCTCTAACAACCCTCGTGTGTTCCGACATGTCTGAGGCCTGACAAATACACGCATACAAAACAGCTCTTCCCTGTCAACCTCCAGGCTCACTGTGTAACTGAAGACAACAACAAAGCTGAAATGTCAACACTTAGAGGAGTCAGCGTTCAAACGTTAATAACCTGAGCACAGTTTGGGATCTTAATTTCTGATTTAGGACATGAACGCATTTGTAGTGAGTGCATAAAGGTCTTTGTGTCTAAACGACTTTCTTACACGAAGGTGGAGATGAAGAAAAAGCACGCTAAAATTAAGGATTAATCTCTGACACAGTGTGAAGTTTGTGCATCTGCCACAGGGATGAAATTACTCAGACTGACGGCCTGTCTTTAATTAGACATGTTTATCTGTATGATGCAGCATCCGTTCCATCCAGCCACAGCAATCACACATTGCCAATCTGGTCTAAGAAAAGATCTTTATTTATAAAAACAACAGTATTACCAGTTACATACTTTACTGAAAAAAGCAACTTCTCAGAGCCAAGGCAGGTATGAATGGTACATTATAATTTTACATGGATAAGCAACAGTACAAATATACTATGTGTGTAATGAGTAAAAAAAACTAAAACAAAGATTGGTCTCTTTTGCCTTTAAAACACCTCAGCGGTAAAACTGGGACTAAAATGTAGAACAAGTTCGAAGCTCACCCACGGCTCCCTCACATATAAACCCCAAAATAAAATACAAACAAACTGGACACAAAGTGAAGAAAAAAAAAAAAAAAGATAAACAAAAATGTGCTTCTTGTCCACCTCTCAAATTAATCATCGCCGTCTCTCCCCAATCTGTCAGTTAAAACATGAGTGCCCTGTGAGTGAAGGAGCCTTCCAGATTTCAGTGTTTTATGTAAAACTGAAAATGTAACTGTAAATGCACATCTACGTGTGACTGGCTACATCACATAAAACTGAAAGTAGTGACTTTTCTTTGGACAAATCATACAGAATATAATACCAGAAGTGTTAGTTACCTTCTAAATGAAGAACAAACTAGTAAGGAACAAAGTAGGATGCATCTATAGTGTGAATCTTTTATTTGTCGTGCAAGCAATGGTTTCTGAAGTCATATGTCAGAATGTATTAGTGGTTTAGTAGTGTTTGTTCCCAACTTCACATTTCAGTACCAGGTTTGTTGTGCTCTATTTGTCTGATTGGCTAAAACTACACAGGAAAGACGAAACTCAGCAGCTCAAATTGAAAATTTTTTTTCAACTGGGGGAGTTATAAAAAAAAAAAAAAAAAAAAAAAAAAAAAGTCAGAAAGTAAGGTATCAAACACAAAAAGAGGCAGTCAGTACATAAAAACTAAGAAAATAAAAATCCTTTGTCACAGGAACACGCAATAAAAATCAGACAACACATGACGGATGGAAATATCAACATATGGTCATATGGATCGGGTCTTGTGCACACTCACTCACTCAATAGGTCCATATCCATCGCTGACACACAAACAAACACACACCTGCCCTTTTATGTCTACACCTGCGCTCATCCCAAACAAGAGAAAATAACGCTAAACAGGAAAATAAATCCTATATAAACATTCTCAACCTACAGGGCGGCCGTCACTCGTCGTCCCAACCTCCCAACAATCCCAGCAAAGGGACAATTTAAATTAATGAGCCAAAACTAATGCAGTCATCCCATTTTCTTTTTATATACAGTATATATCCTACATAGACGTCTACGTACAAATTCATCAGTGGGATGCAGGTGTTGGCAGCAACATGTCAACCGTAACAAATTTACCTAAAATGCTGACAACAGCGTGAAAAGAAAGTTAAATCAAGCTAGATGACAACAGCAGAATTAAGTGATTGTCAACAAATGTGATTGCTTTTACAGAAGAATTATAATTTAGAAACGTAATATATTTCTGTTGCTACACATGAATGAATCAGTATGTATCTGTAGGTATGTATGTGTGTGCACTGCATGAAATGTTCTGTGTGCAACACAACCACTTTCTTTGGATGCCAACCCTTGTCTTCTGATCCCATCCGTGTGGCGATAGAGAGAGAAAATTAAAGAAGGGGAAAGGTGGAGGAAGGGGGAGACAAAAGGGAGAGAGACTGTCCATCTGGATCTTCTCTCCTCAGTAGCAGTGGTAGGGCAGGGACGGCCCAGTCTGGGTGATGCACACAATCAGTTTTTCTGGAGGAAAATATGATGTGTTAAAACAGAAGCACAAAACTAAAAACTGTGTGTAATTTGCACAATAAGTAAGGAGGCAACAGAAACACTCACTATATGGTATAAGTATGGCAGAGTGCACAGTGGTGCTGTCACAATAAATTATGGTTTTAGTAATGCCATGGTTATCCTACGCTGCAATGAGGCGGAGCTGTGGTTCATTGTGCTTTACACCAAAAACGTTTTTTTTTTAAATAGTACAATTTATATTTTCTTGTTGAAAGTGTTCACATCAGCACTGACATAAAAAACAAACTTGTAAGGGATTAAACAGCATTTTGAACCTGGTGTTTGAATACTGCAAATGTTTCGGGTAGATTTACAGACTTCCAGCCAAATAAGACAAAGGTACAGCTGGCATGGCAGGTAGAACTTACAGAAAACAATAAAGTAAAAGGAAACATACAAGTCTTGATGAGCCCTATGCAAAGATTTGATAATAAAGAGAATAAAAAAAAAAAAAAAAACGTTTTAGTTGTAAGACTAACTTCATATCTTTACTATTATTGTCATTAATTTACTTCTTCTCGTTTAATCTTTATTCTTGATGTAAAGTGATATAAAGTTACTTAATAAAACGCGATATGTTGCAAGTTCTGAAACATGCATAAGAAAAAGAAATCTAATACATTAAATCAGCTGTTGCAGTACTCTGCACAGTCACAAGAGTGTACTCAAACACAATCCTGGGTTGATCCTTGATATTATCTTGTAGTTTTGATATATTAAAATTAGCATTAGAATAGTAGCAAAATCAAGTTTCTAGTATTGTGACAACACTACTGTACAAACAACAGCTATTACTCTGAGGGTTTATAATCTTTGTTATCAGCTGCGGGTTCATCAACGGACTGCGCGGTCCAACAACACACAAGGAGCACCTTGCAGCATACTATACCAGCATGTACACATCACATCAAGATGTCATAGTATCACTGCAGTAAACCTCAACCAGGTTTTACTGAGCATCTTTTAATTAATAAGAGACAAAAGGAGCAGAGCTCAGAGTCCATGCAGGACGAGAGGTCGGTTAGACATACCATGCTGTAACATGCAGTGGGGGGGAACAGGGGAGTGGGGAGGGCTAACCATCGTAGGAGTCCAACAGAGGCAGGGAGCCCTTTCTGTACCCATACACCCCTCGCTGAGAGACAACCAGAGAAAGAAAGAGAAAAGCGTGTAAGTGGGGGAAAAGAAATTTATCAGTTAATGTGAGGTTTTAAAATGCTGCCAACAGAAAAGTTAAAGTCAGGAAATATTCATAGTGAATGCAGGAGATTAGGGGTTAGTGTAAAAGAGCAATCCAGGAGGATGTGCATGAGCGTACTGGTAAAGTGTCTGTGGTGTCATCCAGAGTGTGTCTCCTCTCCCTTTGGTCCAGTGTAGAGTAGGCCTCTGAAATTTAGACAAAAATTCAAATGTTCAAGGTTGTCATTGTGAAAAATGTTTTCTATAAATCGTTTTATATATAAATCTTTCTAAAAGTCTTTCTCAAAAGAAGTCCTCACCAGGGCCGAGATCATTTAGTGGAATCATGTCCCTCTTTTCCCCTAAGATGAAACAAAACCAGGTCTATTAACTTTATATGCATTTGACCTTTTATGATTTTAGGATTTATATGCAGGCAACATAAGTGTACACTTGCCTCTGTCCAGTAATGGTGTGGTGCTGTCTTCATGGGTGCCGTTGGAGCGGGTGCTTGGGCCGTTTGTGGTAGTGGTGTTGGGGTTTAGGTTGACCATGAAGTCTGTCTTCTTCCAGCCATCTTTCTCAAGAGGCCGGCGCAGCTCCTTATGGGCCCAGATGAGCTGCAGCACCTGACCTGCCCCCCGCACCTCTCGTTCTGATCGTTTTCTGTAAGACAAACAAACGTTTGTTCAGCACAGTCATAAAGTGGCTTTTCTCATAACTTTATAACCATCCAATCAGTAGCAGATTTCATTCAAACCAAGTTTTTTTGTGACTACCTGGTCACAGAAGTTGAATTAGGTGTAAAGACATTTTAACTTTGATAATTTGTAATAATCCTCAACAGTGTCTTTAAAATAAATATTACATTCAAGTTTCTTCGTGTATTTGCACACGTATTGGAATATCTTTATTAAAAACTGCCAAAGTATATTTAGCTGCAGAAACATTACAGAACACACATACCCGTCCTTGTTGATAAGCACTAGCCTCTCAATGCCCTGCGAGCTTCGGAGGACCTTTGCTGCCTCAAGGTTGTTGCCTAGAACCTCGCTGAGCGTGCTCAGTACGGACACCACAGTCTCCTCTGACAAAGCACGCCCAGACTGACTCTGGCCTCCAGGCAGGTTGGCCACCAGGTGAGGCACTGCATGCAAACCTGCAGAGGACAAGACACACACTTTACACCTCGGCATTCCAAAAGCTGCACAAAAAAATTAACAAAAAGCAACAAAATTATAGAGAGAAGAAAGAATCTGGTTATTGACAAATAGCAGAAAATTAGAGCACATTCTTACGTAATGTACAATGTTATAGATTCTTACCGAGCAGTTCACAATTGCGATTGTCGATGGCAAGGTTTCGCAGTGCTCCAGACATTGCTCTAACCACACGATCATTGCCATGAGACAGTAATTCTGCCATCATGGGAAGACCCTTCTCCAGACGCACAGTAGCCCGAATATAGCGACCGTACTGAAAAACAATCAAATTTTACACATGTAGCAGTTTCATTCTAACAACTTTAGACTGTCCTTAACCCCAATGAACCACAGATGAAATCTACTTCAACACATGAAGTCTACATGCAAATATGTAATATTATTATATAGACTAATATTTATCAAATATACATATTTTAATAACTACTTAAATGGTACTAACAGTCCATCGGCCGGCACACAGGTTTTGTATGGCACCAGCTGCAGCCTCCAGCACCGAGGGGTTCTTGCTCTCTCTGAGCAGCGACGTGTAAACACGAACAACCTCTGGTTGGAACAGCAGCTCGTAACCTAAAGTCAGCAAAAACAAAGGAGTGTTCAGACTTATGGAGTCCGTGCTGGACAGACATGAAGCCTAAAGCAAGAATATACCACAAGTGCAACCTAATATCATGAAAAGTCCGAACATGAGACATCTGCAAATGCTTGTAGTGTGGTACAGCGATCATAAAATATTAATCAAATGATGTAGTTACTAAAAACTTTTATACCAAATTTGAAATAATAATAAAAAAAAAACTACTTTACTATTCACAAATATACTCTGACACAAGCATCAACAGCTCAAAATAGAATAAAAAAGTAAATAAAAAATTTGTACATATAAATGAGGTGAACCTAAGACAAACATACCTTTCGCAGGCGTTGTCCTCTTTGGAATATCAACCTGATCTCCACTACCATCATCTCCATCCTTCTTTCCTGAAGTAAGGGAAAGTGAGAACATACAAATATGATTACAGAGAGTCACAGCAATTAAATGAATTCAGTCCTCAGCCAGGCCTCTGCTCTTGTAGCATACTGTTATGTCAAAATGCAACCATGCAACCAGTGAAACAAGCACTGTGTGCATGCAATGTTTGCGTGACATCAGGTGATCATGCCCATGTGCTGCATGTGAATCCAACATTGTTGGACTCCTCTAGTTTCTCTAGTGAAGTTAGTAAAATGGATGACAGAGTAGTTTCAAAAGAGTTCACATGAACAGCAAGGAGAATCTTACCTTTGGAAAACCACTCATCTAAATACAGCAGAGAGAAGGGAAGAAGTGAAGAAGGGAAGAAAGGAGGGAGAAAGGGAGAAGGGAGGAGAGGAGGGAAAAGGTGGTAGAGTGTGAAAAACAGCGACAGGTGCTTCCAACACAAACTAGCTCCAAGCTGCCAGCAGCTACCCATCTCTCAACAGAAACTCAGAGAGGTTAACATGTAAAAACTGTCTCACACTGACCTTTACCCTTGCGAGAGCCAAAGCAGCCACCTTTGTTAGCAGGGGCCGGACCGTGGTTGAGGGGTGTGTTTTCTGCATAGCGCTCACAGCCAGGGACCTCACGGTGAACCTGATAGGACAGATTCCTCAGGAGGCAGACACAGTTCTCCACCAGCTACAAGAAAAAGAGATGATCAAACGCAATGAATCAAACATGGAGATGCACAGAAAAGTGTGGTAAATTATATCTTTTTAAGTGAACAAGTACCTTATTATCCACATCTTTGCGGTTGATCTGTGATTGGACAACATACATAAGTGAATCCACCAAACCCGCGCATTCTCTCAGCTTTCGTCTGGCCTCGCTGCGTTCTGAACTCACATTTCTGTTGGAGACAGGGAGAAGTTAAACACATAATTAGGTTTTTATCTCTTAAAATAAGTCTGTTTCTCCTAGTTTGGCATTCTCTGCTTTCCGTCCACTAATGCCTTCTGTACCTAAGGCAGCCAGCAGTGTTGGTCAAGGCGGTCTCCCACTCCAGATGGCGTGGTTTACAGCTCTCCTCCCCTCCATTGTTCCCTCTCTCCCAGCCCGAGTGAGGAACGACAACCTCATCAACTAACGCATGCATAGCGTGGTCTACAATCTCCATCTTTACTGAGTCGTGGGATGAGAGGTTCCATAAAGTGCCTGGAAAAAGACAACATAAAGTAGATATTCTGTTACTGACAATAAAACACAAGATTAAAATTATTATTCTATTAAAATAGGACCAATGAATGAACCATGCTGCAGTTCTCAATATCCATCTGATTTGCCACTGTAATTTCCGTATTTTCCTTGTCAAGAGATTTTCCTTCAAAAAGTAGAATTTTCACATACAGCTTATTTAGCCAGTGTTATTTACATGGACTCTAAACCGATAATTCTTTTCACCTGTGAAGTTAAAACATCCATACCACTTCCATAACATCTTACAGTGTTTGTAAGCCTGTGTTTTTTGGAGAAGCGTACCAGATGGCGTACTTCTGCCAGTCTGTATTCCACAACTGCATTATAAACCATTACCCTTTTTATCGTTTATCTCATCCATGCTGGACAGAATCTGTGTTTTTTTGTTGTGTGAATGCTAAAGTAAGTAAAACAAAATCAAAGGCTACACAGTTTATCCGACAAACATCGTATGATCACTGATACCTGTAATCGTGTCAGTGAGGTCCTGGTCATGGGTTTTTCTAAGTAACCTGACCAGAGCAGGCACTCCGTCACAGTTCTTAATCGCGATCTTGTTGTCTTGGTCTCGCCCGTATGAAATGTTCTTTAGTGCACCACAAGCCGAGTGGTGCACCTCCTTGCTGGGGTGGTCCAACATTGACACCAAAGCCGGGATACCCTTGAGGCGACGGACCTCTGACTTAACCTACACACACGGACACACAGTGACTATGTCAGACACATATTTCCAACAGAAAAAGACAAAAGTGAAATGTAAATATTCTATATTTGAGTGTGTCACCTTATCATTTTTAAATGTGAGATGCTGGAGAAAGGCAGCAGCGTTGGTCCTGACAGGGTCCAGACGGTAGTTCAACATGGCAATGACCTCAGGCAACTCTGGTTGTCTCCATGAGGTGGGAGGTCCCTTTCTCAGTGTGCTGTCTAGAGAAGCCATGCTCCCCCTCTCCATTGCCATGGGAACACCCCAGGCGTATGGGTCAAGTCCTCCCATGTCAGTCTCCAAAGTATCCTCACAGCTCCTGAATGTTGTTCAGTGATATAAAGAAACTCTGGTTAAGTGCATCTCAAGTCAGATTCAGGCCGTCAGAAAACCGCGCAGGTGAACTATGTTATCTCTGTCTTTGTATTTTACCTGAGCCTTCGTCTGTCTACACCTCCAGGGCCAAGCCCCAGTCGTGGCATGGTACCATATCCTCCAGGGTGCATTGGTGGGGGTCCCATGCTGTAGTCATCGTATCCCACACTGCGCTGGTCATCCTCCAGGCCGTAGTGGCCATGGCCATAACGCATCTCCATCGCAGAGCCCAAGGCCCTCATTCCCCGGCTCACCTGGGGCTGTGCTGCATATGGGTCAAGCTGTTGGCGGCTTGGGGCCCGGTAGCCAGAGTCTAGCGTTCTGTAACCATCAACTGGCCTGTGGAGAGAAGAGAAATAGAAAAGTAAACAGAGGTGATTTAACACTGAGTAACTGTAGTCTAAAATAACACAACAATTGATTACTGAAGTATAATTTAGAAGCAGTTGGGACAAATGATGTAGGGTGAATAAAGGGCATCTTTTTCTACATTAACTGTAGACCTGCTTATTTCGCTGCCTACTTCTAGTCCTCAACTGCTACTACTACGCTTAATTAACTGTTTAGAAGTGCCCTTAATCACATTTCTATAAGAATAGAATATATAGAAAGAAAACCCCAGTTGAGCCATAAAATAACTGTTAAATCATACTCTTTCAAAATCATACTAAAAATACTGACAAAACATATTTATGGTCCTTGTTAATCTGTGTGTGATAATGCAATAAATGTGGAACAAGCAAAAGAGGGAGTCATGTTTTTATGTAAGCTAAAACATAAACTATATGACACATTTGTGTACCTACAATCAAATTAAACTGTGCCACCAGAAAAGATTTCTGGTGCTTTTAAAGATCTTGTACCTGTAGCGCTCATCCATGTGTGAGCCCCTGCTGAGACTAGTATAGGCCTCTGACGGCGGGCCTGCTCTGTAGTCATCATAACCCCCTATGGGGCCGTAGTGGTAGTTTCTGGGTACTGTCGCAGTGGGGTAGTCTCCTGCAACATGTCTGTAAGGACGATCCAGAGTGGCACTGTAGCCGCTCATGACAGACACTGACAAGCCCCCGTCAATGGACTTTGAGTCAGAGGGAAGAACTGTGCGCGAGATTGGTTTCTTCATCTGTGATAACATGAGATGGAAGTTAAGCATCAAAATTGGTTGGTGGTAATTCTGAAATGTCATAAAGTCTGATGGCATCAATGAAACTTAACATTTTCACATCACCCTACCCCATTGTCTGGCCGCCGTGTGGTTCCCTCTTCAGAAAAGACTGAGTGTACTTCCTGGGAGTCATCCTCAGGTGTGTAGCTTTCATCGAGAGCACCGTGTGCAGGGTCCACCATTCTGTACTGTAACAAAAACACATCACACATTGACAATTTTACTGCATAAACATAGAAAGGGAAAAAACTACAATTCTAACAACATGTAAATAACCTTTACATTAGACACAAGCACATACTGTACCTGTGTGCCGTTTATGTAGGAGTCAGTCAGTTTCAATCGTTCTATGTCTGCATCCCCTAAACGCCCGTTCTGGGATGAAAGAGAAACACAACTGTGAAATGGTGTAAAAATAATGTGAGGCCACCGACAATTTTACTGAAATAGTCACACAAGTGATGTAGAGGGCCTGATTCCCAGTAGACACTAGCGTCTCTTCTTACAACCGCCTAGATGATATTACTGCTGCTGAGGCACATTCAGTGCTGACCAAACTGTCCTTCCATGTTTATGGTCTGTGAATCACTGCCAGACTTGGAGGAGGACAGTTTTTGGAGTTCAGCCATTCATTCTCACACCCTACTTCCTCCTGCTCCGATATGTTACATAATCAATGGCTGTCACTGTGTATAACTTGGACATGTAATTCCTAACCTGAGTAATACTTTTAATGCAATTTAACTTTGCCTCAGTTATGAACAACAGCCTCAGGCTGAATCCCATGTGAACACAGAGTGACTGTCAGTTTCAGTATTACTGTGAAACTAGTGACTAAGACCTGAGCCGTAACTCACACAGAACAACTCACAATAACAGTATATTGCACACAATATATTGCACTTTATGCTATGTCCACAAGGAGGCAGAACCGTTATAAAAACCAATGGAGACTGTAGTTTTAGGATAAGGAGGACATGCTCCCTCTATACCTGGTCTTCCCTATAAAAATCCATCACATTTACAAGTAGCCATGTCATGTATTTAAAGCAGTGCTGGCAGAACAGGCATATATTCATTACCATTATTATTTTTAGAACTAAAACCCTGACATTTAGCA
This sequence comes from Ctenopoma multispine, assembly GCA_034779795.1. Taxonomy (NCBI): domain Eukaryota; kingdom Metazoa; phylum Chordata; class Actinopteri; order Anabantiformes; family Anabantidae; genus Ctenopoma; species Ctenopoma multispine. The sequence continues at coordinate 11,606,499 of JAUYWH010000002.1, forward strand.
CAAGGCCATAAATAAAGATTCTTGATTTCTTAGCCTTCATCATCCTGCTGTGCTAATCAAATGAGTCATATCCAAGGATTGAAAGACAAAACAAAAGATCATATCAATGTCCGCAAACCCTTCAAGGAAATAAAATACCAAGGAAATCAATTTAAACAAGTCTACACAGTGTTCAAAGATGTTTAATGTTCTGAAAGATGTGATTAAAATGTCAAACACTGAAAACTGCACTGCAAATTGTTTGGCGTTTCCTGAGAGACTAATGATACTGGCTATGCTTTAACTGTTCAACGTATGTTCATCAAAACAAACAACAGTGTCTTAAAACTTTCAAGACATAAACCTACAAGCAGCAGGAGCAGAAAATCACATTGATGTAACATCAATTATCAAAATTTGCCAAACTAACCATCAAACTCAGATCTGTTACATTACCTTCCGAGTAGGGGTGTAAGAAAATATAGAGAATATTGAATATCAATTTTTAATTAATAGTTTACATGAAAAGACTGTGGCAGACAGGGATTCATTTTGTGTTGTGTTTAAATGTTCTCGTGGCATAAAAAAATATTTCAAGTCTTACTGCATATGTGTGGTGTGTTTATACTATGACAATTTCCCTATAACTTGATTAAAAATAAATATATTGCTTTGCTTAAAGTACTGCAATATGTCACAATATATTAAATGTATCCTGATATGCATCATACTGCTAGTATCTTGCCAATGCACAGAAACTGTCTTTTTGATTAATCCTTGGAGTACTTTGGCAAAAGGGCTTTAACTGCTTAAATGTAAATACTTGTTTTTGTTTTCTTCACACTCAAATTTGAACATCTTGGTTTTTGAACCACTAGTCAGCAAAACAAGTAATGTGAATGTGTCATCTTAGCAACTTGTGGAAATTACACTTGCAACAGCTGATACATGTTAATAGTCTGTAATATTTCAGTAAACCCCAACACAAAGGCTTTAGGATAACATTAAGAAACAAACTCCTTTTATCCCAATAAATCACAGCGCATGAGATGCTCTGTAGAAAAAAACATATCTGTGTGCACAAGAAGACTTTAATACATAGCAAATGCATTAGAAGTAGTTTTTTTTTAATTAAGTGTTTGATAAAAGATAACATTCTTCATGATGACAAACCACACTGGATGCAGGACTATGCGACACATGCACAACAAGTGAATGCATTCCAAAGACGACATGCTCAAACAGAGAACAAAATAACAGATTCCACACGAAGAATCTCAGAAAGGTGCACGTATGTGAGATCTGGTGAGTGATGGAAACGGCATGCTGAATATCTGATGATGACCATGTCAGACATGTCAACATAGAGCAGGTATGAGCTGATGTGTTTGCACATGAGGACTAAGACATTCAGCCTCAAGAGATACAGAGTAAATAAAGACAATCAATGATGACGCACAAGAATACACGACCACAGCCTACCTGAGCAGGGCGGAGGTGGGATGGAGGAGAAAAAGGACGAGTGAGGCAAAAGAAGATGCATCAATTCACTAGAAGGACTCGATGAAAACAATAATGGTTCATGTTTGGGCGATAAAAGATAAAAGCTTAGACTCCAGTGAAAGACTCAGGGTGGCGATGTTAGATTTTGTTGGGGAGTATTACCTGTGTGTGAGGGAGGGGGCGACCCAGGGCCGAAGGGCTGGTGGCAGGGAGGCCCACTCTCCTCCTCTCCTCCTCCAGCGCCCGGGTCAGCTGTTCAAACTGCACCTCCTGCTCCCTGACCGACTCCAGCAGAGCCGCTGCGCTCTCACACTGCTCCATACACACTACACAGCCCCAAGGGAGAGAGGGGGGGCATTACACACATCCATATAGCTTCAAACACACTACAGCACAGTGAGCAGGTGTCTAACAAAAACAGACGCACCTCTCAATACAAGGTACAGCAAGACCCATACCATGCAGGTGACTAATAAGTGAGAAAGAGAAGTCGCTACTTAATGTATTGAACAGATGTGTTTGTTGCCTAACCTCAAACATTCCCCTACTCAACTAACCCACTGTTTAAGTAGAGACTGCGCAACAGTTTACAGCTGAAACTCAGACCTGAAAACTTCCAGTTACACTTATTGTAAACAGCTCCTCTTCCTTAAAAAGACTGTTGTGGTGGCATGATTCATTCACAGAAATTATTTCCTCACATCGAGACTTAAATAGTGGCTGCTTCCTACTATGCATTTGGCAAGACCATCGTGTGACCACTGATGAAACCAGTATAATAGCAAGTGGGTTAAGTGCATCTCTGCAGAAGTGATATCATTCCAGGATTGCGCCTGGTATACACAAATGCAGCACAATGATAAACATACCAATCAATATAATTCTTATGAAGAATAATTCATATTCAATGATGCTGCACATTTGTCAGGTATATGAGAAAGGCTGATCATGGAGGGGAGAGTCAAACTCTTTAAAACATAGGTTGTGGCGTTTATAATAAAAATATTTAATTCAAAAACAATTTGATTATGATGTGAGAGCAATCAGTTTCCACTAAGAATAGATCAATACACTTAGAACCAATCAGCCCTTTGACCCTTTCAGACAGCACACATCCTTAAATGCAAACAGCAGACAAGAGCCAGTATCAAAATAAGGTTCACAAAATCACACGGAAAAAGTTTGTTGATTTTGATCCCTATACATAACACATTTAAAATTAAACCAACAATATTAAATCTGCGGGCCTGTTCTTATGTCATATTTGCATTTTTTGTATTCCTTCCTTATAGTCATGATAATTTACGATGTTCCTTATATTTACAGAAAAAGGACAATCCACAAGATCAACATCTCAACACACGACATTAACTCAAGAAGAACAGCATACCTCCTTACAGTACAAGTATGTAACAGAACACAAACATCAACACATAAACACTCTCAAATTCAGAAATACACACCTTCACCTGTGGGCGTGGTTTGGTAGAAGAGGTGAGAGATCGCACCAAGGTCAGAGGCTGAGCTCTAGCTGCTCATGTGTAGATGGTCACCGAACCACCAAGCCCAGAAACGGGGAGATATGGGCTGCAGAAAGAGAAATACAGAGAGGTGGAGAGGAAAATAATAAGCTCAGGGAGGGAGAACGTTTTAGTGAAGACACCTCTGTTTGAAAAACAGCAACATAGTGAGAATATCGTACAAGTGTGTCAACAGGGTGGTGTTTGCTCTGTGAGCAGGAAAAACATACAAAGAGACAGAGACATACAGTAGCTCCAGCTTTTAGACACACCCTGTTACTCAACATTCGGCCCGCATACGGCAGCAAGCTGCGGGATGTTGGAGCTCTGGCTCTGCAGACCAACTCTACTGTTCTCTTAACTCTAAATCCTTTCTCCCACCCCTGTCATCTCCTTGTTATCTTCACTGTGCCCTCAGACAAAGACATTGTTGTATGAGAGTTAAACAGGTGGAGATGCAGATCTTCTTATCAGTCGATACAGCCTCTGCTGCAGCAGCACAGCTTGCCATTAGACCTAGTGTGAAAGGTGAATAAACCCAGTCATTGCCACACACCAGCACAACTGGTTGGACAAGTTAGAGGAGGGGCAAACTAATTTCAGCTTCTTAGTGTTGCTCACTGTATTGCCTACATGCACAGACACACTAACACTCAGGAGTTTCGGCAACAAATTTAGACCTTAATTTACACTCGGTGTAGCAGGTGTTTATGTGCATAACAAGTAAGTGCAAATAGACAAGTAAAGGTGTAATGCGTTAAAGAAGAGCAATAGAGAGATGGTGGTGAATGACTCAGTTTCACCTGCATCTGATCATGCAAACAAAAGAAAAAAAGAGAGACATGATATCATCATATGATAGGCAGACTATTACGACACCCTTTAGCTGGTAAAATGAAGCCTGCAGAGGTTGCGTGTCACGCTGTCTGTTAAGTTAATGACACACACACAGACACACACACAGACACACACACAGACACACACACAGACACACACTTTTTAAATCCCAGCTTGGGGTGTGCCCAGTGTGGGAAAGGAGGGAGGAAAGTGGGATGGCCTGATAAGAAAATAAGGAGTGGCTGGAGTGAATTTCCCAACACAAAGGAATTTGTACAAACCAAAAGTAGAATTTGCATGTGGGATTAGGCTGACCAACAGGAAGGCATGATGTTGCATACACACACAATGACACACTATCCCTTGGTCAGTAGCTATGACTCTACATAGTCATGACCTCCCACCTGGGGAAATCACAAATGCCCATATATGGTCAAAGGCAGGACAGGGCTGATGATATCTGTTACAGACAGACAAAATAAAACAAGCAGGCAAAACGGTCAGAAGGGGAGTGAGAGGGCGAGCTGGAGTGAAAGAGGGGGTTAGAGATAAGTAAAGTAGCATTGAATGAAAGATAAAAGCTAATCTTGCATTCCTAGCATTGTCTCCTGCCAGTTTGGCAGCCCACCCACTCATCCACTGTAAAACAACCTTAGTGGGAAACTAGCAAATAATCATTCAGAGATGTGTCGCAGCACTTTCAGGCAATCAGTCACAGTGACCCAAAAGCAGGCAAAGACAAACCAAATCTCTACTCATCTGGAACATTTCCACAATTTAAGGCCACATATAAACACTAACTCATTTCTTGCCTCATTTTATCTCAGATGCAGCCAAAAAACATTAAGATGCCACATACTATCTTATTTCACTAATGAGTGCTGCTGTCATTCATACAAGATTAATTATAAACTGTGATAGATATTTCTTGGCGCGTGTTTTTGGGAATGCAATTCTCTGTGTATGCGTTAACCACAGCCAGAGGAGGGAATTTGCAGCTGTCAGTCCGGGAGGTTGGTGGAACAATGAGAAGTTTGTACAACTGAGAACATGAACTCAGCTGTGACACGAGTTCGACAGTGAGGAGGATATCATTGGACGCGTTCGAGTGCGAGTATGTTAGTGTGTGCATCGGAGGGGGGGTCACTTTCAAGTTGCTCTATGTTCACTGATGACTTCTGTCCTCCGCCTGTGTCCCTCACTCAAAGTTCTGGCCTTGAAAGTCAGCTGTGAGTTTCATTGAACAATGAAAACAATCTGTGTTGTCCCATTGCCACTCCCCTCCCCTCCCCCCTCTTACCCACTTCCTGAGAAACAGGAATCCAACATTATGGATCCAACATCAGAGATGAGTAAAGGGACACAAAGGCAACTTTGGCTAGACAAGAAACAGCCCTGCTCGCGCACAAAACCATAAAAACCAATATATCCACCATGATTGTCGGCTTCTTCCATTAGGGAGAGGACACTTCCCCATGGTCAATACCCTGATCATACGACTTCCCGTCTCTCTTCCTGTTTTTCTAACATTGTTCACAATCCACAGTTATAAGTTCTGCTTTTGTGAACTTTCGGAAGCTATTTCTGTGAACTTGCATGACTGAATCATCACATTTTGTTTTTTAAATAAACATACTATATTTCGGTTTTATTTGAAGTATTCCCATAATTTAACCACTTAATCCTCATACACTGTAGTTTTTCTTAAAATGTGCTGAAACACTAAGGCAACCGACAGGTCAAAGACGCTCTGATAACTCACTAATAATCACACAAAAATATACTGAAACATCTTCAGTTTTTATTTCTGAAATTTGAACATTTGTTCCTCTTCTTTACAGTAAATGGAATGTTTACCTGACAAAACAAGCAATTTGGGGAAATCTATTGTGAGATTACAAAAAGACAGCATCCAGTACTTTAAAACAATACTTGGTTACTACTTGCTTTTCCCCTCCATACAAGAAGACAAACATATCCATTTAAAAAAAAAGAAGGCAGCAAACAATTTAATATAATAACAGACTATTAAAAAACTATGGACTATGAATTACTAACTCATTTTCATTATGCAGTTCAAGTCTGAGGAGTGATTCATGACACTACATGGACTTTGAATGGCAAAAAAACTGCCATATAAAATATCAGACATTTAAGCAAATGTTTTTTCAGCTTTAAAGACTCAGAGAACAAGCAGAGAGAAAAAACACGACGGTTCCAAAATGTCAAGTACAGTGCCTTGAGGTCAGCAATACACACGCCTTAAACATCTGATTGAGTCCTGACACACCACGAGTCACATACCTCCATCTGACCATGGCGCTATCAGTCAGCATGACTCACTAAAACCTGCCAGAAGACATCTATGATCACACACATATGCAACCAACAGTACAGCCTTTGTCGACTTAATGAAACTTGGTTAATGCAATAAGTGCCTACACCTGCCACCAGCAGCGAAAATTCCAACTAAAACAACACATTCACTGTCAAAACGCACATCTGTTCACTCATCTCAAGGTAACGAATGCTGCAAATTGCTGCTGAGTCGGTGTGATGCCACCGGTGGTAGTTTAAGCTGAGCCTGGCTTGTAATGGGATTGAAGCTTTAACCCACTAATCCACTTACCTTTTAACACATACACACATGATGTTAACATGCTTGACAGACTCATGCACACAACCCCACGCGCGCGCGCGCACACACAAACACACACACACACACACACTAGGGCCTTTGTGGATTTACCTACACACCTCCAGAGAGCAGACACAATTGCAGCTGTCTTTAAAGCAACAGTCACACAATGACTTGGAGACATGTATCCAGTTAAGGCTGATGCATGACTGTTCATTGTCCCACATGGTGTTATTAGCGGTGGCACCTGCAGCACATCAAATCAACTACAGACCTGCGCCGGTGACACCTGCACGATAAACTGTATAAACATATCCAAGACAGTGCTAAAGCCCACACAGGAGACACTTACCTACACTGCAGTATGTGACTGCAAGAAACCAGTGTTTACAAGAGAAAAGCTAGTTTATTTGTTCATACTCAGGCTGACAGTTATCCCCACCCAGGCATTTTCCTTCCAAAACAAGTCCACACAGGACCCACCCAACAGGTTCCCGGGTTGACAAAAGTCAAAATCCCAGACTACAGAGTGACAGATTATAATTGTAGGACCACCACCCGCTAGACAGACCGAACAAACCAAAAAAAACAGGTTCAACGTATGTGTTCAGTTAAACAAGGTTTTCATTACATTTAATCACACTCTTCTCTCTGGAGTCGAGGTGATGAAATCTACTTATCTGCTCCGTCTGATAAAACTGTCTGCTCCCGACAGAAAGGCGCTTAAAAATAAGACATCAACAGCTACGTTAACTAGGTCAAACCACAGCAAATGTATATGACGAGGGAACCAAAACCCAGCCTACTTCAGTGCAGTAAACCCGGCTGACCGTCACGTTGGCATGTCAGCTTGTATCTCTGTTGAACTTCTTTTTTAACTAGCAGACCTTGCTGTGAACCATCTGGAGCCTCTTGCACTTGGAGGGCAAGGTCATGATCTAACCCACACAGTAGTGACGTGATTCTTTTTTAAACGTGGTAACAATGTAGGGCACAAGCAACGAGCAGAAATGGCAGCGTTAGCTAAAAACAGTAGCGCCAACAAAAAAAAAAAAGACGTTCCTATGTAATGACTCTCACGAACAAAGACTTGCGCGTTTGAACACAGAGTTACTCTGTGTTTTTGCTAACACTACATCCCAGATAAATGACAAAGTTGGAGATCATATTAGCTCAGTTGGCCACAATGCTCGCTCAGCGCCCGTATGACCTGGTTTGACTGTCTTGCTCCGTTAGCATCACAATAACCCACATAGCCGACTGAGAGCTGTGCCAACAAGTAGCTAGGCTAGCGTTAGCATAGCAAACAGATTAGCCGTGAGAGCTGGAGTTAGCGTGTGTTTATTTTAGCGGCATTTTACGATAAGCTGGACGGTTTAAATCCACGCTACACGCTGTGTTTTGACATGAGGGGCTACTGAATGAGTTATCACAGTGTGCAGATGAACCGTCGCGGCTGTCGGCATGAACTTTAAGTTAGCATCGTTAGCTAACGCTAGCTAGCCTGGAGACTCGATGATGTGACCACTCCTTGCCAACGCTGCAGTGCAGCCAGTATATATAGAAAGGAAATCCACGGTTCTCATTTTTTTTCTACCATTCTGTAACATTAATTAATTCTGCTCACCTGCTCGTAGAAAACCTGCCCCGACCCCTTCGAGACTATTCCGTTTTTTAGTGTGTTTTCCCCTCCTTCTCTGGGTTCTGGGTCAAGCTCGTTTAAGACGAAGCGACATCACCGAGTTTTCTATCAAAGAGAGGGCGGGATCACATTTACCGTAAAGACTGCGCACGCACAATCCGTCATCTCATACAGGTGTTTGTCACAAGTTGCTACGTGAGCCAGTCACTAAGTAGTCAGTAAGCAACCGGAAAAAAGTCCCTCGCATTACTTTCACAGTTACATTATTTCCCCAGGCACGAATAAACCAACAGTAGGCTGCGTTGGAGATTAAATAATTAGGTGATTGCTTGACTAGTCAACTCATTTAGGAAATGAACTGGCAATATTATGGATAATCCTTTGGTCACTTAAGTAATGTTTAAGCAAAAAATGCAAAAAAAAAAAAAATCCCCTGTACCAGCTCCTCAAATTTCTCTGTTCAGGTTAGGTAAATATGTGAGAAAAAATCAGAGTCACTGACTAAAAATTAAACTAGTATTGTATCGAAGTATTATAAAAAAGTAAAAAAGTATAATATAAACGTTAGACAGATTGTAGTCTGTGATGGGTTAATACTACCTTGCTGAGGGTTATCTGAGCATTAATCAATTGACTTGAATTTGACTCAATTTAATGATTTTTACAAAAAATCGGTACAACATATACTTAAACAATTAAGCCTGCAAAACAGGCCTTTAAGACGGAGGCTGAATAACCTGTCAAAGTTGATATTCTAGTTCAGTGGTGCAAGTTTCTAACAATATTTGTGGGGCCCCTGGGCAGCTGCCCACTTTGTTTTGTTGATAACCCAGACTGGTTCTAAACACACACTGATCTTTCGGTGTGTATCTTTTTTTTCTTGTAAAATAGAAGCAGGGAGTTTAAATTTTGCAATAGTGGAATAATCAGGCTACCTCCCACCATCCCATCTCTCCTCCTATTTTCCCTCAGTCACTCCCTCTCCCTTACAAATACGCAAGCTGAGGTCACTTCATTGATTGCCCAAGAACAATAGCCTTAGAGGAAGCAGCATTTCTTGGGGAAGTACAACAACAGCATTCCACACCAACACGACAAAACTACTGCCACATGAAAACATTACGAGTGACCACCACATCCCCCACAGATGCCTAATCAGTAAAAGATGAAGTAATAAATGAATCATGTTTGACTACTCAGTTATTTAGGGATCACTGCATTAATGTAACTAGAAAACACAAGTTATGGGGATAGATTGGTGATATGCCCCGCCTCTTGTCCGTTTAAAGTTGGCATAGGTTGGATAGATATTTGTGTGAAATTAAAGCCAAATATGTAAAAACTTATAATGATACTTCACTGTGGGCAGGGTGGGGAGAGAAACAATGCCACACATGTCTGCCAGTTTCCTTAAGAAGCCCCCCTCTACAATGCTACAGCTAACCTGTGTCACAATAATCTCCATGAACAAAACCAATGCTGCTCTCTAGAGGTGCAAAATGAGATTGGTCAAACATTGAAAGTTGTTAGAAAATGATATTTATTTGTAACTGCATTATACAAAACCAGACAGAATCCACACTAATTATTATTGCCCAGTCTGAATCCATGTGTAAAGTACAAAACAAGGAAGAAAAGAGAGCTGCAACAGAGACAAAAGTGGAGGTAGTTTGTTTTAAAATGAAACATACACAGAAATAGAGGGAGAAATATTCCTCTCCTCATATGGCTCTCACTATAAAACAAGCTACACATTTCAAATTCTTAACTCGTTACAAATCTGAAATTTAGTCTGAAGTTGTGCCAACTGAGAAACTACTAATGTGTAGAGCTGCAAACTTTTGAAAACCCTTTAAAATTAGCAGTTTAACATTATCTACTATAAAGAGGTTGACAATATAAACCATGAAATAATAAAAAACGATCAACCAAATCTCAAATTCATTTTGCCATATGTATTATAAACTATCATTTTACAATCTTTGAGGAGGACAAATATATGTTTGAATGTAATATTTGGCAATATTTTCATGTAAATACCTTCATTTGTCAGGTATTTAGTTCACTAAAAGCTGAGATTATTATCAAACACTAAAGAACAAAAAACTTTCCAAAAAAATAAAAAAACTATATCACATTCTAGTATACTGTATTTACAAATATAGTATACTGCAATATAAAAGTACATACAGTATTAGAAAACTGTATTCATATCACTCATCCAAAGCTGTACCAGATTTCCTCTTTTTCCACTGCCACTAAAATAAAAACTTTATACTGTAAAGTATATATAACTGTACATCATCTACAGCTGATGGACTCCAGACTTAAGCTTGAACATGGAATCTGTCTGCTTTTCAAACAGAATTCAATAAGAATTTACTTTAGCAGTCTCTCTAGCCAGGAAAGTCTTAAAAAGCATTTTATTTTTGAAGGTAGTTTTCCTAGAATGAGTCTCATCATTCTGAATAAATACCGTGGACATTTGTGCATTTTGAACAACAGTTCATTTGTTTTAGTGGAAAGATGCTAAGTTACAGATTATTATTAAGTTACAGGAATATTAAATACATTTCAGCAAAATATACACTGTGGAAAAAGTGTTATTAAAGTAACATGCTGAAATATTAAACTCCATGTTAACCTTTTTTATTTTTTTCACCAGTCATGGTCAGAGCACGCCGTTGCTGGTGTGTGTGATCATGTGTCTGCGCAGGTTGCTGGGGTTGTTGAAGCTGGCCGTGCACTGATTGCAGGTGTACGGCTTCTCTCCGGAGTGAGTCCTCAGATGGATCTTCAGGCTGCCGTTCTGTGTGAAGCGTTTCCCACACTGCGGACAGGCGTACGGCTTCTCCCCAGTGTGAATGCGCATGTGGATGCCAAGCGTGGTCTTGTTGACGAACGACTTGCCGCACAAGGAGCAAGGAATGGGCGACTCCCCGGTGTGACTTGCCCGATGAACAATCAGGTCTTCGCGGCTGAGGAAGCGTTCGCCACAGAAGCTGCAATCCAGGGATTTGTTGACGGTGTGAGTGAAGACATTTTGCTGTGGTGGGAACTGGCTGATGTGACTGGGGTGCCCCACTTGACAATCAGATCCTGCTAAAGTTGTTTTGATTGGAGAATTCAATGCAGTTGAAGCCATTTGAGTGGAATGATTTCTTTCTAGCTGGCTGTTTCTCACCAGCCCAATACTGTTATCCTGCACTGCTCTCATTGGTGGTCTGTCATTTGAGGTGAAATTCATGAGACTGTCATGAGTGACACTATGGTCGGGAGACAGGGAGCTAAAAGCCTGAAGTTCAGAGGCAGTAAAGAGGGTGTCACTCTCCTCCTGCAGAGGTCCTTCTCCTCGGCCGTGAACGCTCACTATTCTAAGCTCCTCATTATCACCGCTCAGGCAGGAGGAAGCAGCAGGTTCTGTGGCAACACTACTTTGCTTGCTGTGGTTTCCAAAGCTGTCTTTACCTGAAAAGACAAGACACAAACTGACATTATAAAACAGGTTTAACGTGCCTCAAATGTCAAGTAAATACACAATTAACAACTTCAAAACAAAGACAAATGATTCCAGGGTCATTAACTTTTTGACTCACTGGTGGCTGGTAAATGAAGAAAACAACTGGCCAAGCATTTTTTTTACCAGCCAAAATGTTACTGAAATGTATTGATCAGCAGGTAATTTTTCAATTTGGTCCCTGAACACCTAACTCAAATGCATTTCTGAAACATGGATGACCTACAGTGTGCACTGTTCCTAAATGCCTCACATTGACAACGTACTTCTGACAGATGTAATCATGGTTTGCTTTATTTTTTAAATTGTGAATAGGAGCAACTATAGCTATAACAGACACACATATATAGAAGACACACAGCGTTTCCACCATTGTTCTTTCACAACATCAACCCAGCAGTGAAGTAGGGTGGAAGTGTCGTCATGACTTCCTTTGTTGGGTAATGCAGCAGGATAACGACCTGAAATCTACTATAGAATGGCACAAAATGCACCATTTGGAGTTGCCCAGTCATATGCCAGACCTCAACACAATAAAGATGCTGTAAAACGACCTCAAGAGAGCCATTCACATCTGATATCAGAAGAATATGGAGTAGCTGAAGCAGTTATGTAAGGACCAATGGTCCAATGTTCACATTTCATGACCAACTTATGCAGAAAACCAGGAAACTACAAATTGTTCGTTGACATTTTCTTGCCACTGTATTTGACAAGCAAGGCAACGAGGATCTATCTGTGACCTCTGAGCAAGACACAGAATACCTCTCAGTTTATGTGGCTCACTAACTGACAACCAGGAGTTACATTATTTAAAAACAGCCTACTCACCTTTAACTGGCTCACATCCTCCAATGTCATCTTCATCTTTGATCAGTATGACATCTGGACTCTCCACATCTGTGCACTGACCAAAGACATCAGACATACATAAGGAAACAACATTTCAAAAAGAACAATTAGTTACCGAAAATACAAGTATTTGCTGAATTTACCTGCACTTGAGTGGCAGAAGAGGAAGTCTTGTTGTCTGATTGAAGGGAAATAGAAGCAGCTTCCCCAACAGAATTTTGAGTCAATGGTGGTTTTATAATAACTAGTAGGAGGAAGGAAAAAGAAAGAGTTTAATAGTCAGGACCATTGTTGGTGTAATGAGAGATTTCCTGATTATTTGAAATTTATTGTTGCATTTTATTTGGTTAGATGATAATTAACCAGTGTGGAGGAGCTGCTGTAGAGACAGAGCTGCACTTCCTCACTGAGTGCCCAAAATGTTAATCTATCAGTGATATATATTTATATTTTATAAAATGTTTTATTATTCTAGTAAGTTTCTTTCTGCTGCTCCCTATTGGGGTTGTTTTGAAAAATAAATAAATAGTTTGTATATCGGTACTGAAAACCTGCCTCATATAATATCCATAATAAACTAACCTGTAAATAAAAAACTAATATTAACATTAAGTCAAAACCTTCTGCTCTCCAGAACTGAATAGTGATCGTTTTGTCTGGAAAGGGACACTGTGGGTCAGTTGGTAGGACAGTGGATCCATGAAACTTATATTGGTGAATGAAACAAAATTGGTGGTTCGACTCCTGGCTCCTACTGACCACTCTTTGCTGCATATCATACTTCACCGTCTTCTCCAATGTTTTCTATCTGCCTCTCTACCAACACTATCAAATCAATCCAAAAATGGCAGAAATATCTCTGTCCTGTTTCTCCAAGAGGATTAATAATGTATCACTTATTAAGCTTGACTTGATTCATAATGTATTCATTTAATTATGTAGAATAATAGGTACGTCTTGCAAGCCAGAATGTATTGACTTAAGTTTTTAATAAGCCTTTATTTACACTTGTGACTATAGAGGGATTTCTGAATGAGCCTACTGAACAGACCCAGTCAATTAGACCCCTGGTCTTCACCTACAACATATCTCAGAAAGAGAAAACACCCTCAAAGAGATGCCAAAAAAAGAAGCTTCAAAGTAATGCAAAGTCACGACAAATAGTCAGAAAAAGACCAAGAGACATGAAACAACTACAAAGAAATGAAACACCCATACGGACACAAAACCACCTAAGTGATGTAAAACATTTTCAAAATGACACAAAATGAAACACAAAACCACCACAAATGACACATCTGCGTGGTTTGTGACCATTTTCTGTCTTTTGGTCTTGGTGGTGCGTTTCTTTGTAGACCGGGTGGAAATCTTTCACATGTCACCAGGAAATCAAGATAATTTTTTGATAAATGTGTTGACATGAAATGTAAAGTGTGATGTTCACGTGATAAGATGCAGCTGTGGATATCATCTTAATCATCTTATTGACGCTGTTTATGTACAAAAAAAAAAAAAATTAAAGCAACTCTTTTGTTTGAGACTTATAAAGTTATTTGACTGTTGAAAGCTTAATCAATAAGCTGGAGTTTATTCTGACGAAGTGGTGGGAGCGTTACTTATTACTCGAGTATCACACTGACAGTCTCTGAAGTACAAGTACTCGTTACCTTGTGATTTAGCCCGTGGTTTGGGGATACTTCCTCTGATTGGAGAAAAGCGGCTCGCCGGTCGGTTCGTCCTGGTCTGCAGTCTGAGGGAGAAGAGCTCACTCCTCATCACCTTCATCCTCATCCTCAGGTTTTCGTTTTCCTTCAGGCTCTGGGTTAAATGCAGGCGCAGAGACGCCGAGCTCTCCGAGAACAACTGGCTGATCTCCGCCACCGCCGCTTTCACCAGCACATCCATTATGGACAGAAGCTGTGACTCCAGGCTCAGGCTGCCCGGCGGCATGTTTGTAGACATGTTTCACTCTGCTGCCAGCGATAATTGTGTTGGAAAAAAGCGTCACAAAACCGTGGTTTTAGCTTACAAGAGAGACAACACAATGGCCTTTCCGGTAGCATGAGACTGGTTACCGTAATGCTCAGACAACAGGGGCAGTGGAGGTTGGTGTTTTCCTGGTTTACAGGTTTTTACTTAGTACGCTCAGTGTCTGTTTGTTTTATTAACATATAATTACGTTTTTTAAGGTGAGAAATCAAGATAGATCATATGGGTCTATATAATTTACCACCAAAGCACATAAACTAGCATCCTCCTCACATTTGGCCCTGTCTAATAGAGGGACAGTGTGACTAAAAACCTAATCATAACAACTTAACGATTGTTATTAAATTATGATTAATCAAATTACTTTACTTTTTTTCTCTGTGTCAAGTAACAAATTTGAAATCTTAGCCAAGCACGTTCAAAGGATAATGCCAGTGATTACCTACATTTATTATGAAGACTTTATTATTTATTATTGACAGAAAATCTGAGAAATTGATGCCAGTGAACCTTTCGCATTTTTACATTAAACACCCTTCAGCATTGCACCAGATACTAATGTGAAGGAGAATCTTCCATGTATCCAGGCTTTGACCGTGGATGTAGGATTTTTAAACAGCGTCAGTATTTGAGGTCCTGGATGGACTGATTTAAAATCTGGAGCTAGAGCTAGTTTAATTCGAAAAACTTTATTGTAGATTTAACTAAAAGAATAGATTAATGATCCATGTGAATGTTGTACCCTAAAACTGGATTATTATTACAGATGCATTAATGTGTAAGTAGCGTAAGCACTAGTAATATATTTAAAGACCCATGTATTGCTGGTTATTTGTTGCTTTTAATTTTATTTTTGTTACTACGGTTTTCTTTATATATCACACATCATCCCTTCAACATACAGCATATCATTTTTGTATTATCAAGTCTCTTGGATGAAAAGACAATCTGTTTCTGTAGTGAATACACCACTGTCCCCATTCATAAGTGTCACAACACAACAATTTCCATTGCACAACTTTCCTACAAAAAGTTCATTGTTTAATTAATTTTCTTTTAAACACACAATACATATGGGAACTGAAAATTTCTGCTTCATGTGTTCAAAACAAACCTATACAACAACATCACAGTGATTGACAGAAAAAACAAAACAGCACAGTTCACTTTCAAATATTACCAGCGTTTGCGTTGAGAGTCAACATGATGTGCTTCATCACTGTGACAGTAGTCAGTCTAACACCACGCTAAGACTTACTTATCATAGTACTGCAACCATCAACTATCTTTTTGATTTTTTCAGTCTTGTTGTTTGACGTCAGTATTTTTCCTATAACTTTGCCTCGACTAACTCCCCTCCACCTTCCTCCATCTCACAACTCTTCGGTGCATCTTTTTCCTCACTAGTTCCCTCTGTCTCTGTATCTCCTTCTTTGTCTACGTTAAAATCAGTCATCCCATTGTCTGCTTCTTCCTTCTCGGCTGAGTCCTCTCCTGTGGTATCCTCTCCTTTCTTTTTCTCTTCTCCAGCATTACCGGCTTTTTCTTTCTCCTCCTTTTCTTTGTCCTTCCTTTCTTTCTCTATTTTGGACAGGCTGTGGCAGAGGGACTGGACATATGTGAACACACACATTGGGTCTGGGTTGTTTCCCATCATGATCATGTCAGACACTTCCAGCAGAGGGCAGCAGTCAGCCAGGGACCTGGGAGAGAGAGTGATATAGTGGGGCAGAGAAAAAAAGCCAAACAGTTGAGAATTACCAGTTGGGCAAAGCAGGCGACTGTCCCTATAGGTTCCAGGCTGTGTTAACTATGTTAGTGTTAATTCAATGGCTCTGGGTGTCTGGGTATGTGATGACCCAGTGGCACTAGGAGGACACATGAACCATGATACCAACTTCTTACATGCACAGAGCAGGAGGAACAATGAGAGAAAGAAGTAAATGATTCATACTCTGCTGTTTGGAAGGCTAGTGTGAAGTTTTTCTCCCTCTTCTTTGGACTCAGGGCGCTGTAATCAAAAGCATCAGGAAAGAAACGGTGGATCAGAGCACAGAATGCCAGCCCATTGCTCCAGGATGATGAAAAGTTTTCTATGTTGACGCCCTAAAAAAGTAAAATTGAAGTTTGAATTGAATTGAATTCATTGAAGCATCTAGTTATTTTGAGAATTCTTTGGTCTTAAATCTGGAAATTAGTCGGATCTGACAAATGAACATTGTGTGTTGATCTCACCTGATAGTTCCGAGTCTTGCTGCGACACCACTGTAGCATCTTCTGCTTGATTGAAGCTCCTGTAGCAACAGCTGCAGATGACCTCTGAATTTTGAAGTTGCGAGGTATTGGTGTCCTAAAAATCCCACATTATTAAACGATTTCTTATTAGATATACATCAGACCATGACCATTTAAAATTAAATCTCTCTAAAACTCTAATTTCCTGGGTGTCAATGACTTACTCTGGTGCACCTTGTTGGAACTTGGCAATAATGTCATTTTTGGTGGACGCTCTAATAGAGCGCGCAGAGGGTCTTGGTCGGGAGAGACTAGAAGAAGGTGGAGCACCCTTTCTCTTGGGCTTCCCTTGCTTTTCCATCTCCTTCAACTTTTCTTTGTCTTTTATTTCTACACCGGCTTCTTTGACTTGTTTCTTCTCCACAGTTTCCTTTACTGCTTTTCCACTCACGTCTTTCTTTTCTTCTGTTGCCTTTTTCTCACTTTTAATCTTTTCTTCATCTTTGCATTTGTCCTTCACCTCTTCTTCGTGTTTCTTAACCCCTTTCTCGTCTCCTTCTGTCTCTCCCTGTCCTTCTTTTTCTCCATTTTTTAGTTCAGCATCCTTCACATCAACACTAAATGCTTTATCTGTATCTTGAACAGCCTCATCAGTGTCACCTGCAGCTCTAGGCTTGTCTGTATCTTTAGCACTGGCCTCCTCCTCTTCTCCTGCCTGTTTTGTTGCTGTGGCCTCCACCTCCTTCTCCCCCACTTGACCTTCTGCTGTCTCCTCCTCTGAGTGCTCTATCCCTTGGTCTTCATTCTCTCCCAGCCTGGATTCTTCTGCCTAAAGGATAAGAGACATGAAATTGTGTTTTGTTTTGTTGTTTCACTATTTAGTCATCTGTAAATAAAATAGTACATTTACAATAGTACACACTTCTAGGGGACTAAATCACATTTATCAACCTGCAGCATCTGGTCTCTTCTACTTTAACCAGTAATTAACCACAGAATATTTGCAAATGTCTTCAAATTGGCATTATAAGTTATGATTATGTCCAAGACCGCTCTCACTTTCTTAATTCATTCTGTTAATGTGGCTTCACAGTATAACTATAACTATAACTATAACTACTATAACTTTTCTCTCTGCAAAGAAATATGTACCATATACATGTACCATTACATAAATTTAAAAATGAGGGAAGCCTAATGCATTTTGTTCTTGCATGTACTTAGCACTTACTAACTTCACTAAAGAATTTGAATTGTTAGTTTTTTTAGGGAAGTAAATGTACTTTTATTTGAGTGTTGAATTTGTGTACATCCCTCAACCCATCCAGTTTCATTACAGGTCAACTAGTAAAATACAGATATTACATTTATCAGATGGCAGTGTTTGGATTATTAAGAACATGACTTCAGTTTCAACATTAACATTATGTAAGATGTACTAAAATTAGTGTCCACACTTTACTCTAGGGATAACATGGTCCTCGTAAAGTGAGACCTGATGCTCCTGTCTAGGATTTGTTGAGCATTTCACTAATTTAAATACATTAGAGATCTTGAGCTTTCAGATATGTAATGAGCTTTTACAAATTATAATCACAAATATTTATAAAAAAAACAGAGATAATCTGCACGCCCGGTCAAAACTAACTAGAAACTACAACAACTTTGGCGCCTATTTAGTTTAAAAAAAAAATATTAAAAAAAATTGAATCCCTAATTTAACCTGAGCAAAGTTTTTAAAGTTGCCTGCCTTTTAGTTATGGTAGTAATATTTGTTTTAATCATTATTATTTACATTTCTTTGTGACGTGCTGCACCTTTGTTTCACATAAGAGTTAAATGTTACATTAAAAATACCACTTCTAAGCCTTATGTCCTTCTGCAGGAACACCAGGTTATGATTTGCAGTGGTGACTCATCAGAGGGAATAGGAAACTGCATGTTTTGTGTGCACGTGTGCATTACTTTGCATAACGTGTGTGAAATTGTGTGTGTGTGTGTGTGTGTGTGTGTGTGTGTGTGTGTGTGTGTGTGTGTGTGTGTGTGTGTGTGTGTGTG
>JAUYWH010000002.1:11625368-11692931 GCA_034779795.1 Ctenopoma multispine
ATGTTTTTGTGTGTGTGTGTGTGTGTGTGTGTGTGTGTGTGTGTGTGTGTGTGTGTGTGTGTGTGTGTGTGTGTGTGCCAGGAGTACAAACAGGTGTAGCACAGCAAATGCAGCCAAAACTGCTTCTCCTGTCTGTTCTTTTCCCTACAGACTTGACCCCTACCACAGCCACAAATACTCTTACAGCCTATTTCTGTACCTGGGGGTTTTATAAATGTAAATGTTCACTCTGCATTTTACTATTATCATGTAAAAACACAGACCTGATTGTTGTTGTTGTTGGTGTCAATATGACTAGTCGTCTCCATAGATTCAGATGTCTCCTGGTTGAGTGGTTCTGCATCCATGTTCTCTAAAAATGTCTGTTTAACCACTGGAATAAAGGTCAAATGTTATTAACCTAATGCTCTAGCAGTGCTATATGATCCCTACCAGCTTTCCTAGAAAGTTTTCATTCAGTCAGAGGTGAATCCTCTTCACAGGAGCCCTGCTGAATGTCCCCCTCTCCGCTTCTGACTATTCTACTTTGCTCTCTCTGTCAGCACAGCCCTGTGCTTCTGATTTGTGTGTTGGTTTGTGGATATCCACGTTCACCCTGCTTCACCCGTCACCCCCACCCTCTGCTTTGTGAGGATTCCTATGCTTCTTTATCTGACCTTTTGAACAACACAGGGTCCTGAAATAGAGTCAGAGTGACATAGGCGCAATTCAACAGGCCGGACAGCTGCATCTGCTGTGGAAACCGCGGTTGTACACACACACTTAAAACACACGCGCTGGCCAATTATAGTTCAGAATTTTGGGATATACATTTATTTGCTTGACTGAGAAGCATTACATGGTAAGATCAATAACACCGTCATGTCAGCGTAAACAAACAAGATAAAATGTCTTAATTTCTGGGCTTGATAGATGATGTTACACAAAATCTGTACCTTTGGGGGGAGTCTGTTTTTTCCATGTTTCTCTAAATTTCTGCTAAGCTAAACTAACCACTTCTTTGAGTTGTAGTTTCATATTTGACAAACATGAGAATGATCTAAATATATAATTCAACTCTAGATAAGAAAACAAGAAAGCCTTATCCCAGAACAAGAAACTAAAGGAAAAAAGAAACAAAGAATGTTTCTGCTAAATATAAATGATACTAGTTATTACTCTTGTAACAGATAATAGTAATAAATTGTCAAATTGTCAGGTAGCACAAAGGTAAAAAAAGACACAGAAGGTATCAAAGCAGAGTTCATATATGTATAAGCTCGACTTCTTTCGAGCATCTTTATATAATTAGAGATTATTCATTCATCATTCTTTCTCACAACTAGGGTTAAAGGAGGTGTGGATGAAGTGGTAGAAGATAATTGCTAAAATGTAAAAATGTAAAACATTTAAATCTGAATGTTTCATCGTGTTGTTCACTTTTTCTATGTTGCATTTCTCTTTAATAAAACCATTTAATATCTCAACAATAGTTTTTATAGTTTTCTCCTCTTTGTCTTTTTATTCATTCACATTAAGATTTAAATGACAACAAAGTGGTTCAATGACATATACATTTAGTGTAACATAATACACGATACAAACGAGGATACTTCAACTTCTCAACTTGCTGTCCCAGCTGAACACTGTATCTACTCATTCAACACAAAACAGATGGTTTTAAAAATACATGTCTATCTTTATTCACACTGTTTGTCATTATTTCTTTTTACCCCCACATCCTTGTAGGCTCCTCCCTTCTTTCTTGAGTGCTATAAATATATCAGTGTACCTCTCCCACCCTCTCCTGTTTATGGCCCAATCACTGCAGCACAACTGTACATCGGTTGCACTTTTTATGTTGTAAACCCAGAGGGTCTGACGCTATTAAATGAAGAAAATAAAGGAGATTCTGAGATTTACATAGACTCCTGTTAAGCAAATTGTAATGGATGACAGTATGAGTGTGTTTTGTGCATGTGTGTCTCCGTCACAGAACTCAAGTGAATGTCATTATATTTTGTAGCTGTTCAGGAATCATCTCAAATTACAATATATGCGCTGATTATCTGAATGTCTGTGTGTGTCCACAACTTAACGTCTTCTACATAATGGGCATGTGGTGAACCACTGTTGTTTCCTAGTTGCTGAACTGTATATAAATGAGAACGCCCTGGAATAATTTAATTGTTTGTTAGTTTCACCATCTAGTGATGTCATGTACATGTGTTCTGATTTGGGAAGAAACCACTTGGTTTATTGGATCATGAAAATTATGTTTATTTATAAGGAGCACAGTCAAAATAAGAGTTAAAAGAATTCAGTTGCTGGTAGTTATACACTTGTTTTTATTTTTTTGGGCTGTGACTCTGATGTTAAACATGCAACCTGACACTTGAGCAGATCTGGAATCATTGTGCCAAAAAGTTAACATCCATAAGCTATACGATGGTAATTTAATAGGGTGGCAGTACAAGTGGGTATCACGTAGCAAGACTCAGTTAGAGTTTATCTCTGCACAAATGTTATTTTCCTAATTTTGTGTTTTAATAATGTTAACAGAAAGTTAAGCTGTTTAACATGTCATACCAGCGGTCTCCTGATTTTTTTATTTAATGATACTGTGCAAGAACTGAAGCAGCTAATTTTTATGTTGATAGTTACAGAAGCTCTACTTAGTCATTTATGAATATGAACCTTCATTGAGGTGCAGAGCACTGCAGTTGTTTGACCCTTATGTGATTGGAACGCGCAGCCTTCAGATCTGAAGTCAGACGCGCTACCATTACGCTACAAGGTCAACCTGCTGTGAATCTTAAGAGGGTTGCAATACTTATTAATTTAATTAACCTTGAACATGCAACCTTTTAGTCTCTGATTTGACAATAGTCTAGAGTCTACTTACTCATTTATTTGACTCTAGATGTGTAACGGTTGTATGTGAGGCAAACATTTAGAGTTAATAAGACAACAAGACGTATATGTATATCATATTTACTATAAATATACATACACATCTAGTAGGATATTATTACAGAACAAATGTGATAGTGTGTCCTCATTCCTCTAACTGATGGAATAAGTTATCTGCAGTGAAACTAAACTGGCTCTAAAATAGGTTCTTCTGCTAAAATACAGAGGAGTAGAAGTCTAAAGTGGCATATGTAATTACAGTACATGAGTAAATATATTTAGTTACTTAATACCACTGCTGCAAGGCGAAACATTTCATTATGTTTTCTTTAATAAAAACAACACTAACAATGCAATTTTATGAAACTGTCACATGGTGGCATCAGGAGTCTATAAAACAAACCTGCCTCTATGATACATGCTGTAATAATTTTTTGTCTTTATCTTCAATTTATAACCTTCTGATAGTTTTATATTCACTACTGACAAGCACTAGTTTGATTTTATGTTTTATTATTATTTTCCAGCAGCAAAGCTGAATTAAACAGCATATGGACCTGAACCAACAGACCAGGAACAGACAGGGGCAGGTCTAGATTTGTTTACTGAGGTGGCCAGACTGAGGCACACACTCACATAAGAGTGAAACATTTAGAAGATGGGTTCAAAATGATCATTAATTTTTTCGTAACGTATACACTACCAGTCAAAAGTTTGGGCACACATAGAAATAGACCATGTTTGTGAAAGAAAAGCAGATTTCATAACATCAAATTGATCAGAATGAATGAATAGACATTGTTTACATTGTAAATGACTATTGTAGCTGGAAAGGAATATTTTAAAGGGATATTTATAGAAACATACAGAGACCTAAATTCTGCAAACACTAGTACTGTCTTCCAGTAGCATGTTTTGTTTGCTGATGCAAATGTATTAATTTAAAAGGATAACTGATCATTAGAAAACCATGTGCAATGATGGTGACACAAAGACATGAATCTTTTCATGAAAAACATGGTAATTCCTATGTGTGTCCAAACTTTTGACTGGTATTGTATATTTATATAAGGTTACATGTTTTGCATCATATTTCTTACACTGGACAAACATTTTATTAAGCCTACATATAAACACATTAATAACAACATAGTTCATTATAGAATATATATTCTATATATTTTCATTTTAACTCTGGACAATAAACAACTGTGAAAAAGAGAAAATGATGATCTGCTTGGTTTCTATGAAATTCTGGTGTGTAACTAACATGAACACACCCAACATCTATAAAAAATATTTATTTTTAATTATGGCAATGATTTGTTTCATTCTGAAATTTGTATTTATTCTATTTAATTCTATTGTAAGTATTCCTTGTCCTGAAAGTTAAACATTCAGTTATAATCATAACCCAAATAGTTACCACCATCTGTCTCTGGTGGGGGCGGGGCACCAGGGTTGTCCAATCAGATTATGGACACCACTCTGGCCACACTCTTAGGTATGGGAACATCAGAGCAGCAGTAAAAAAGCGGACGCTTGTTTTTCCAGCCTTACCCCACCCACCCTGTCTGAAGCAGCAGCAGCATCGTGTGGGTCCTATCCCCTAACGGTCCTTGCGTCTTATGGGGCGAACAATATGTGGATGGTATGGACAATGGGATAACAGCAGGAGGGCATACCATCAAGTAAGTATACATCCTCCCATGAATAAACATCAGACATGAGATTATAGAGTGAAAATAGATCATAAGCTCTCCTCTTTGAGATCCAATGCATGTGGGATATAGTTGACTGTGAGCACCAGTCACAGAACAGAATGGCCCAAAAAGCTACACAGACACTACATCATGTAGCAACAACACTAAAATCTGCTGCAGAAAATCTCTATAAGAAGTAATAGCTGCGAGTTTTTTTGATGTAATATAAACCATTAAAGTATATAACAGCAACATTACGTTTTTAATAGGGCTAAAGGACGTGATTGATTGAATGAGAAGGACTGCTTCAGTGCAGCTCCCAAGAACCCTGTCACCTGTGAGCTGTACTTAGTCACCATTTTTTCTTCAATCCATCCATTATCTATCGCTTATGCGAGATCAGGTCATGGGGGGTATGTTTTTTCTTCTCATGAAATTATTTAAATAACATTTAAAGGCCCATACAATTGTAAAGTGTACACAAAAATAAACTAAGATTGGAAAAAGAAGGATCCTATGTCTCAAATGTATCTGCAAGATGTCAAGGATAATGCATGATGGCAGGTGTCTTAGAGACCTCACACAACCATTAAATTTGAACATCAATACAATCATTAACAATAATTTCCTTAACAAGAAACAGACATACATGCATAACCTACTTTCCCGCAATGACTGTTTTTGCACACACTGTTACTGTCCTACTGATACCTACTGCTAAATAATTTTACTGCTGCTGCATATAGTTTACATGTTAACAGTTTACATGTCTTAAACATCCATTGCCACACAGTGCTGCTACAAGCTGCTCATATAAACTGATAAACTCAATTCAACTTTACTACCTCACATTGTACTGCACCACAGTGTGAGGTAGGTCTACATAGGTTATATGTTGTATATACTATTTAAAATGCCATAGGACTATACTCGTTTTCCTTTTGATTTACTATCTATTCACGTCTTGTCTTGTCTCTTGATCTTATTTTAATATTTCTATTTCATGAACGTCACACTGCAGACCCGGAGCCTCACCATTTCATCTCACGTGTACTTGAATATGGTTGAGACGACAATGAAGTTCACTTGACTTAAACATTAACCAGTTTGTCATTCTAAATATGTGTTTAACCTGTCACAGTGGCTGAAAAACATTGATTTTTGAACATTCAATCAAACCGAGTCCAACAGTATCTCATTTACTTCACTATTGTTCAGCATATTTTACATTAAGCTTTATACAAACAACAATAGTTCAATGCAGACCAAAACTGCACATAATTCTTTTACAAACATGTATAACAAAACATTATAATGATGAATTATATTATTGCATTTAAGGATTTTGTCACGTGATGAACTATTAAGTCATGTATGCCATTTCACTTTTACCTTTCTCTTTCTCCCCAACATTTGAAAAAGAAGAAGTAGTGAGCATGATGGAAAAACAGATCCCGTGGTTCAGCTCAATATTAGAAAGATGATGACATCTGACCATTAGCTGTCCAACAAGTTGACTCCATTTGGCACGATTGCCAAAGTGTGTTTGACTGTTAGTTACGCAAGCACATGTGCACACATACGTTTCTTAAGCTTAAAAGGACATTGCCTATAACATCTAACTTATCTGCACCCATAACTGTAAAAAGTCTCATTTTCGTTTTTATAACATTGAATCATAGTTTTCTCTACAAGGTAATATATATTCATTAAAATATAAAACATAAAAAAGGGATTGCATCAGTATTCACCCATTATAAAGTAACTCACCTACTGTAAACTTTTCTATTGCAGGCAGTTGGTTATTGAAGTCACACAGTTATTTAAATAGAGATGTGTTTTAAGTGAGTGTAGCATAAATACACATTTATGCAGAAGGCACAGTTACTGGTGAATCAGTATCTTGGCAAAAACTACACCGTGAAGACAAAATAACACTCCAAGAAACTCTGTGAAAAGTTAGGGGAATGATACAAGATAATTACAAGTCATCAAATATTGATGATATTTGACATCTGTGATTCCTCTGAAGGAGTTTTAAGCTTCTGCTGCTCAGATGGAACTTTACATACAGACACTGTTGCCCAGGTTCTTCACCAATTGAAGAGCAGCAAGAAAAAAAAAGTTTTCCTGAAGTCATGCGGTAGAATGTGAAGTGAAATATAATGGAAGATAATTCAGCCTGATGCTGTTTGTAGGTGCATCTCTTATAAGATGATTCCTCACTCCTTGATCCTCACTTGACCTGAGGTCGTAACAGTCCTACATCCTGAAGGACCAAGCGGGTCTCTTATATTAGCTTTGAGGAGCAATAACGAGGACTCACAAAACCATCCAACGCAAAAGTCTTTTACAATGCACTCACACCTCTGTATTGGAAACCTGTTGGTGATTGGCTGCAGATGATTGCACGGATCCGAAACGACATCACCAGACATTTTTTATACTGAAGTACACTAACAACAGAATCAATTTAAATCTCCCAAGTTTTTATTTTATTTGGTTTCAGATTCACCACATGGTGAAATGCGTAGAGTCTGATAGTAAGTAAGTTTCTTTCAGTTGCTCCCTTTCTGGGTTGCCACAGAAGATCATCTTTCTCCGTATATATCTGATTTGCCAAGCATCATATGTTGGATGCCCTTCCTGACACAACCCTCCACATTTCCACGGACTTGGGACCAGCACTAAGGAGGGACCAGGACAAGAACCATCAACCCTGTCAGTAAATGTTGACTGCCCTACCTACGGTTCCAAGTTTTAGAGAAATCCAGTACAAAGGAAACACACATATCTATCAGCTCACACCCCGATCAAGACCACACGCACACCACTACAACTCCCTGTGTTACACCAAATAATCCTGCTGCGAGTATGCCCACAGTTTGCCTCCAGGAAACTCTACAGAAACACAGAAGGACCAACTGTGGTTATTTAAATAAAAGGACAGAAAAACAAAAAAAAACTCTAAATATCATTAAAATCCTAGTGGATAATAATAAGCGTCTGACATGATTCAGGTTCACAAAAACAAGGCAGCCTTAGCTTTGTGCCCTCTCCAACAGCAACACTCAGCACCTTGAAAAAATTTCTCATCCCAGGATCTAGCTATCCTGCACACTTTAAACAGCAACTAGTGTAGACTACACGTGTTGTTCTAGCAGAAGAAAACAGATATGGGGCTGAAGGTGGGTTAGCGTCTCTCTGCGTCTACATTTTGATTAGAGAGAAGTCGTGTATCTAAAGATCACACAGACATGGAGCGCTAATGTTTGGGTGAAGTGTTAGGAAGTGTGTAGAAATCTATTTGCGTGCCACACAGCACTCATGTGTAAAGAGAACCGTGTCTTGTGACAGTGATGATTAACCACATATTCTGTGGTCTCATGAGCAGTGTCATTAAAACTTAAAGCTGGGTATCGTAATGCAGATTATGTAACAGTGTTTTCTCTTCTGCATCAGCTATAAGCCTATAGATGCAAACTTGACACTTTTATCACTAAACATCTATCAGATGTAAATAACTTGATCTCCTTTCAGTTTCATTGCTGCTCAATAACATGCGATCAGATAAGACCGAACACAAACGCGCCATCAGCAGCTGATAAATGCATCAAGCTTCTTTTCACTCAGAGATAGAAAAAGAAGAATAATTTTGCGGAATTTCATTTTTAAAGCTGTCTTACCACAATGCTGCTGGGTCAGCAAACTTCTGCTGGAACAGGGTTTATTTATAACATTAATAACAGATGTCATAAGTAAACGGCCTTTTTTCAAATTGCTCTGAGACATTCAAGTTCCAGTGTAATAAATAAAACGGTATCTGAGTTGTTTTCCTTAAACCTGTTAACTGTAAATAACAGTAAATAAATAGCAGTAAATAGGCTAACGTTATTAAGGTAAACATGCAACTGGTTACTCCAGTCTTCCCAGACCCTGTGTTGCTGGTTTTACATACTGTTAAATGCTCCTTAGGCTACATATCTATACCTTATCTTAATGATGGGAGTGGCTTGTGTTGTTCATTGGAGCTAACATTAGTACAGCTGCTGGAAATTCCTTCACAGCTGAGACAGATGCCCTGGGCAGTCACAAACAGACTGCTGTCAACCCAACATTCAGTCCAAGACACCTCAACCTTTACTGCCAGAACAGTGGATTTTCCATATAGAGAACTATTATCCTGACTTTTAAGACCCCAATAACAGCCACTTCCAGCAATTACCTAATAATGCAAATGTGAGTTCATGTTCTGTATTTTGCTAGTTTTTCAGCATCATGGATAATCGTGAGTTGCTGCAGCATCATTTCTCATACCATGCCAGGGAGTGATGAGATCAAGATGATTTGCTTATATAGACCAGGTTGTGATACAAACAGCAAGTTTCCACACAGCACTCAGTGTTTTCTTGTGTGAGTTACATATATATATATATATATATGTGTGTGTATGAACTTCTGGCTCAACAAACATCCACATCTGGAATATGTCTTGTATCCTCAGTAGCACTGCTGGCTTGCTTGGAATGCAGCAGTGTTTATTTTCTGCAGCCATTAACACCCCAGTGAAGCATGTTCTCTGGTGCAGTGTAGAGACAGGGGTTAGGAAAGAGATAAACACTGGTGAAAGAGGGAGGGAACAGGAAGAGGAAGGAACAGCTGGCCCATATAAATAAAGATAGTGGGGCAAGAGCAGAGAAATGACTGAAAACGTTTGGGGAGACCCTCATTGGCAGAATGGTGAGTAGTAATTGGACAGTATTACAGCTTAACAACTACACCTTTTATGTTTTCGCAGCACTCTTTGTGGGATAATTTTTACAAAACTCTGTGTACTGTCAAAATCAGGTTTTATGACTTAAAAATTAACCCTAACTTTTATTTACAGTTTTAGTTCTTATCATGCTTGTGCAGCTGAAGGTTTTGACATTTGATTATAGCTGAAAATGTGAAAATGCTCATGTGAATTCATTCTGATTCTGATTCTGAACATTTAATGATCTCTTTCTGAAGATGACAGAAAACCAGTTCCATTTCATTTTTGTTCCCTTTTCTACAGGTGCATTGAAAGCAGCCACATGTTTGTGAGGGTTTGTGTGTTTAAAGCCTGTTTGTGTGGGTTTGTGTACCTGGTGAAAATAGATAACTTCTGAATTGCCTGTTTGTGTGTGTGTGCGTGTGAGACCATGCCCAGCCTTGAGAACAGTCTGGGAGTTCGACGATGGCTCACCTTTTTTACGGGTCTAGTGGAGTGTCTGTGTTTTGCTGGAGCTGTGTTTGGATGGGCTTCACTTGTTTTTGTCCTGAAGACAGAAGGATACTTCAGCAATCTGTGTTCCAACACCACAGGAGTAAATGGAACACATGACTTAGGTCAGTTTGTCTTCACCTCCTCTACCTCTAAATGTGTTCCCCAACACCTAGATTTTTAAAAATAAATTACAATTACTGAAAATGTATATAGAAAAAAAATCAACTGTTCAAACATATATTTATGAACCTTCTCTCCTATATTTTTCTGCAGATTGCAGTGGACAGAGTGAACAGTTTTCCCTTGTTTTCACCATAGCCTCCTTTATGAACAATTTCCTGACGCTGCCCAATGGCTTCTTGTTTGACCGGTTTGGAACTACAGTTGCTCGGCTCTTTGCAATGTGAGTGAGACACCTTCGCCAGACATAGTGGATGGATGTGAAGAGGTTTCTACAGTTTCTGATCAAAAGTAGTCTTTGGAAAAATTCAGAAATCAGAAGTTTTCTGTAGTTAACAGAAAGAAAATTATAAATATTAACCACTAAAGAACAACAATTAAGAGACACGTATTTGTGTGGTTATTGAGTAACAAGATCAGTGAGTAATTTTGTCTTAAATGTTGAATATTTTTTTATTTTTCGATTCAAACTTCAAATATCAGCAGCAAAACTACATTTTAAAGTATTTAAGAATTGTCTACTTACATTTACATCTGCAGAGAACTTTAATCAGACAACATTTTATTGTGTTTCTAAACCAAGTAAATAGAAGTACTCTCTGAATTTAGTCTTTTAATACAAAAGCAATTAATGTCAATTGATTGCAATTGATAGACTCCTGAAAAGAGTGTCTACAATATGTGTGCATCAATGAAATTAAAAATTATTCAACAGAAAAAGCAATAATAGAAAGAACAGTAACCTACTTAGTAAGTAGTAAACGTTTTGCAGCCAAAAGAAACTAACATCAAATGGTCTCCGGACCAGCAGTCTGCTACTTAAACCTAACCTATTTACCAGGGAACTAACTTATTTATTTTCACTGAAGACCAATTATTTCCTCAGTACCATCTGTCTGTATGTTTGTGACTCTGTCTGCCTGGTGACTAAGCTAATAGTACTGTGCAAAAAAAGCATGCTGCTGTAAAGTCAGTCTGTCCCTCTGGTATTTTGCTCTGAGGGATTCCAAAATCTGTTTGCTTAACAGTTGTTTTCTCACATGGAGGCAGGGTGAGAGAGGCAAGGACACTGTATTGTTTTTATTTGTGTTAAATGTTTAAAATTTATAAGGTTAAATGTGCGTGTGTGCGTGTGTGTGTGTGTGTGTCTACATGTCTTTATTTTCTTGTGTGGACATTTTTCCTGGTCCTCACAAGTTCATAGAGCGTTTTGGGGGTTAACAGTAGGTTTTAGGGTTGGGTATTGCTTAGGGGTAGGATTGAGTTTAGGGTTAGACATTTAGTTGTGATGGTTAGGAAATGCAGTCTGTCAATGAGTGTCCTCACAAGTATAGTGAGACACGAGTAGTTGCTAAAGCAGGAAGGGCAGAAGAAGCACATGAACAAGGCACTTCAGAGATGTCATGTTGAATTTGCATTTGAGTTTCCAGAAGCAGATTCACAGGTGGAGATGCAGCAAACTGTATACACACCAAAACCTAAAGATGCAGCATGTAGGGAAATGTGTAAAACACAGAAACCTAAAAGAGGAAATGGTGATTAAGAAGTAGAAATGTAAGGCCATTGATCACCAGTAGGTTAAAAAATGTCAAAAAGATTTCAGGCCAGTCTATTTTCCCAGATATGCTTAAATCCACAACTGGTCCAAAAGACACCCAGATGTTTCCACTAAAACAGGATCGAGTGAAAATAAAAAAAAACATGAAAATAGTTGGACAAGAGGTGGAAAGCGGAGATGAGGATGAAAAGCTTATGATGGGTTAAGAGAAGGAAATTAAAATGGGTCAAAGGTTCTCAAAACAGCAGCAGAAGCACTGAACCTGCATGTGAATGTGAGTTTAGTGTGATATCATTGTATCAAGTGTCACACTTTTTTGCTAAACATTTGTGTTTAAGATAATTTCTTTCACGTTAAATTCTCTAGCATCTAGCCTTTGAAAGCTATCACTGTTCGTTTAACGGCAATGAAATAACTTGATAACACTGGAATTTCTTCTTCGCACCAGATTTCTTTACACCTCAGGTACCTTGATGGTGGCTGTGTCGACTGCAGGTAACAAGTGTTTATTTGTGTGCTTGTTTCATGTTCTTTTTAATCCTTATTGCATAAAGAAATATTAGAATATGAGGACTGAGATGCTACTGGTGACACGTGGATTCTCATTTTGTCTTTTTTTTCCATCAGCTTTGTCCAACCTGCTCTTCCCAGCTCTCTCCCTCCTGGCAGTCGGTGGCATCTTGATTCTCGTCACTAACATGCAGGTATCATCTACAAAGACACACTTTCATGCTCTCATTTGTTCGTTCTTATGTTTCAGAATTATGTGGCACTGAAAATTCTTAAACTTTATTATTTAACCTCTTAATTGTGTACCATTGTTTTGTGTTTTTTGTGTCTCGGAGCACTTACTACATAGTTTCTTTTTAAACTATGAGACTACATGAGATTTGAACAACCTGTATAAGTTTGTCTTTAGTTACAAATTAAAATATCTGTTAATTTTATACATTCAATAGAATTTTTTTTTACATATGCATACAGATGTTTTAAATAGATAGATAAATAACATGTCTAGGATTCTGTCACATCATTTAAAGTGTGGCAAACAACACAAGAAACATGTGTTTCTTGAGCTATTTCTGGAGGCCTTATGTGTGCTCAGTTAGTTAAGAATCACTTACAGCTACAGTAGAACAAACACATGATCAAGAACCACTAACTTATCCCATGATCAATTTCTCAGGAAAGCAGGCTGAGCTTTTTTTTTTTAGATCCAGCAGAGTTAGATTTCATGATGTTCAAGATCCTTGTCGTAAAAAACATACGTCTGTCTGAACTCAGGTTATCAATGAATGTCAGTGAACGACAAGAGATACATAAGGAGAGAGGAGATGTTTAATTCAGAGTTTCAAAGGAAAACACACACACATATGCTTAAATACTGTACAACAGTGTTAATCAGTTCTTTTCCTAAAGGTTGGGAACCTGTTTGGCTCACATCGCTCCACCATCATCACTCTTTATAACGGAGCCTTCGACTCTTCCTCCGCACTCTTTCTTGTTGTTAAGGTAACAAACATTCACACTCATCACTCTCATTAATAAAATCTTGATACCAACAGTGATCTTTACTATGTCTCGTCTTCTCCTGCAGTTGCTGTATGAGTCTGGCATCTCTCTCCGCGCCTCCTTCTTCTTTCTCTCCGGGTGCAGCGTCATTCACCTGCTCAGGACTTTCTTCCTGCTGCCCAGAAAGTTCATCCCCTACCCACTGCCTGATCACTTCACATATGGGTATGAATTTCCAACAAACCACACGGACATCATCACCTTATCTTCAGGGACACATAGTGTGCATCAAACACTTCTGAACCTGGCTTGTTGTTTTGTTTCAGATATTTAAAAAATCTTTAAATTTAAATAAAAAATAAAAACATGAAGCCAAAAGCAGAAATGTGATTTTATAAATTTATTTTACTTTATCTACTTACTTGCTTATGAACTGGATAACAATAAATAAAGTCAGCTGCATATTTTGAAATGCAAACTTTGTTTTTATTATACCACTCCATGGAAATATTCTTATTCTTTTTGGAACCTAAAACCTCATTGCTAAAGTAAATATTTTCTAAAGAACTCCCAGAGTTTCCTCAGTCTGTGGCTGACTCCTCTGTGACCTTTAACCTCTGTCAGGATAACCTGTGGCAAATCAAATAGTCTGAGCTCAGAGGTGGCAGCAAACAGTAATGCAGAAAGGACAAGAGAGGACATGCCATTGGACAAGGATGTCCCTAAAAATCAAGGTTTGTAGGTGCAACAGACAGTTTGTGTAATTTCCTGTTACAAAGATAAATGTATGCAAGACGTGACAGAATAAAGACATCGGATTTTCACATACTTCTCCTCCCTGTGATCTTGTCTATGCCAGTGAAGAGTTTCCGTCAGTGTTTGCTATCCAGGTTCTTCGTGTGGCACCTGCTATGGCTGTCAGTGATGCAGCTCAGACATTACCTGTTTATCGGCACTCTTTTCTCCACGTTGAACAGACTGACGGCAGGGAAGCCTGGGCTGGGTAAATGCACATACACAACAAAACATCATTATGCAAACATGGAGATACTGTCTGTGTATGTACAGTATAATCACCTAATTACCTCAAGTCTTGTCCAGTTTGGTCCTACACACCACCTTCATATTGCTATTGCTTCATATTTTTCTTACACAGTAATGTGATAATATAATGTGGATTATTCTTATATTCATATACAAAGTTTTTTATCTCTCTGTGGTTAAACACTGGCAGCGGCTGCCTTAACAGTGGAATTTCTCTATGTAGAAAACCTTTCTTATCTTTCAGACGTGTTGAACTGTTACTGGAGTTTTTCATTCTTTAACCATCTCCACCTTGTTTGCACGTTCCTGCAGTGAGTCAGTACATCAATGCCTTTGCTATAACCCAGCTGTGTGGCGTGCTGTGTGCTCCCTGGAACGGCCTCATCATGGACAGACATAAGGGCAAACCGCGTCTTCCAGGTAAAAATTACGAGTAATGAATGACAATGTTTTTTTTATTTATTACAGAAGTGGTTAAATGGCTTAAAGCTTTAATAAATGGAATTTGAGAGGCTTGTATGTTTCCAATTTTGGTCTTTATAACCATTTTTTTATTTGTGAATACTCTAGCAGATATGCTGTTTAACAAGTCAGCTGAAAGGACTGCAGAGCATCTAGAACAAAATACATTTACTAAGAAATTAACTACTAATACCAGAATGATTTCTGTAATA
The DNA here is from genome assembly GCA_034779795.1 of Ctenopoma multispine. Classification (NCBI taxonomy): domain Eukaryota; kingdom Metazoa; phylum Chordata; class Actinopteri; order Anabantiformes; family Anabantidae; genus Ctenopoma; species Ctenopoma multispine. The sequence continues at coordinate 11,640,183 of JAUYWH010000002.1, forward strand.
TGAAAGAATTTGCACTCATTTTAAGAACTTGAGAGACATCCCTCACTTTTTAGAAAGTAAGTTTTCTGATGGAGAACATGCACCCGCCACAGATCCAACGCTAGTATCTAGTTTTCTACATCTGTGTTATGGGAACAGAGAAGATTGAGGAAGGAACGACAAAAAATATTATTTTTATGTCACTGTAATACATAAAATTTGATGTGGTGTCCTGCATAAGTGCTCTGATCTGTACAAGAACATAATTATTTGTGTTTGTGTGTGAAGGAGAGAGCGAACATGAGGCAGACCTGCGGGCTTCAGTGCTCTCTCTCTTCATAACAGCGCTGCAGTGCGTGCTGTTTTCAGTTTGTGCTTCCACCCCGTACCTGCCTCTTCAGTACCTCACCTTCATCCTGCAGGTGCTCAACCGCTCCTTCCTCTATGGTGGAAACGCAGCCTTCATCAGTGTGGCGTGAGTATCCTAATACACACAAACGTAGCAATGTGTCATACCAAATTAATAAAGACTGTGATTAAATGCATTTGATACATTTATTTTTATTTATTTCACCACCTGCTGTCCTGTTTAGCATTTTAATCAATATAAACATAAAAAAATGTTTGGAAAAACTGTTCTCAAACTATTCTATGTGAGATTTTTGCTTTTTCACCTCCTTCTTGCTAAGTCATTACTTTACTGTGTATGTAGTTTCCCTCCATGCCACTTTGGCAAGCTGTACGGTGTGGTCATGTCTCTGTCTGCAGTGTTTTCTTTGCTGCAGTATCCCTGCTTCTCATTGGTAAATGGAGTTCTGGGTGGAGACCCTTTATATGTGAGTACATGACCTTTTAAAATGATCAGACATAAAGTTATAAATCCTGCCTGCTTACTGTGGTGTTTCTCCTCCCCTTGCATCTCTGACCATCCTCTCCGTGTCGCTCTCCTCATGTGTCTGCAGGTGAACATTGGCTTGACGCTGCTCAGCCTGGTCACCTTCATCCATCCCATCTCCGTCTACCTGCACTGTCGAAATCTTGCCTCTCAGCGACCCAAGAACAAAGAAATCGATGCCTCCTCCTAAAGTCTGTAAAATGAGACTTTCAACTCGCACTTAACTGTTCGTTAATATCACCAGTGACGCTGTTACCTTTTCAGTTTCTTAGATTTTTTTTTTGCTTGTGTGGCTGTAGGACCTTATGCTTACCATTTCAAATGTACCTGCAAGTGTTTGAAATGCATTTCAGATTGCACTGAAGTGTGGTTTTGAGTAGCATTCACCACACGTTTAGAAAATTTTTCAGTCAAAGTGAATGTGTCTGTAATAATCACTGTAGGAGTTTCTGGTCTGCAGCCTGCTCCGACCAGCGTTCTGCATAGGGTCTAGTTTTTGTGTAATTTGCAGGATATGTCATTTTATTCTGAAGCAGAATTTCAGTCCAGGAGAAGTCTGTTTTACAGTAGTTGATTTTTGTTCTCTATATCTCAGCACTTTGTAAAAAGTGGTGCCTTTTCTGGTTCTGATGAGCTTTATGGGCACCCAGCTTCAGGCATTATTGTGTGGTTTTTTTTAATCTAAGCTTATAACGTTTTCGGGACATTTTTTTTATTCAGTAAAATACTAAACCATCTATTACACCAGGTTACTGTAAGTTAACATGTACCAAAGGACAATGTACTGAAAATATTATTGATTATAATAATAATTATATTATGTTATAATCTATAATATTACCAATATGCATCAATAGATTATTATCTATGTGTGTTTTTCAGTTAGTGACTGTATGGGGGACCTTTTTCACAAACATCAAACTTTCATGTGGTGCAATAAGCTAACTCAGGCCCATTCTTGGACATTACTCAGTGACGTCTCTCTGTTTACTCACTATGTAGAGTTCAGGATTGCTGCTCTGTGAGGCAGTAGAGTAGGAAGCCAGTCTGCCACCTGTTGGACTCACAGTGGAGCTATTACATACTAACTATTATGCCAACATTTCATTTGTATCCCGTACATGGGGACTCCAATGTTCAGTGAAGGTTATTCTCAAGGAAAATATGCCATAACTTTGTTGACATATAAAGGACTATAAAGGGACACAGTACCAACTAGTAGTAACTATATATATGCAGTAGTAACTATATATATGCAGACTCTTCATTGTATTACACCAAATTAAATGTGTTATTTGATATCAATAGTCTAGTAAAGGGCATTATATCTTTTTTAGCTTTAGTTTGTCCAAAAAATTGTTTACAGGAACCTGCGTATTTGATGTTATGGAAAGTGCAGTGGTAGAGAAGACTGTGAATAAAACAGTGTTTCACAGCTTGATATAAAATATTCAAAATATACTAAAATGAAAGGTTTGAAAGGTTAAATCCAGCAATGTATATTTTTCTACACTGGTTGTTGATGATGGTTGTTTGTGTTGATTTATTACATGTGATTAATAAATGCATGTTGTTTATTACTAAACACAAATGTCTTAAAAGACAAATTCAAAAGGTCACAAATGTATGACAAAGCTTGTGCTGAACACTGTGTGTGTGGTGTTTGAAAAACACAAGTAATTACCAGGCACAGGGGTCTAATGAAAGATGCTATTGTTGTGAAAATTGGTACATGATAAAGAAAACTGGAATAGTAAACTTGTCTTTGTGAGTTTATTTTGCAAAGTTGACACATGGGTTAGACAATAGGAGGAATGCTAACAATGCTACCAAGTTGTGTAAATCTGGATATCTTGTCCTTTGCTGAACGTACTCTGAAGCTCCTGTCTCTTGTAAGTCCCCAAACTTTATGAATACGAATCTGTTGCATAGTCTTCTACAGTCCTTTGGAGCTGACATCCAGTACGAGGACAAATGTCAGAATAGCAGGAGGAGAGATGGGATAATAAGTGCTGGAAAGACATAAGCCGATTGGAGCTCTACACCATGGACCAAAATGAAGAAAGGTGTTGAGGAAGAACCTAAAATCTATAGTGCAAACCTGCAGGATTCACAGGACAGCCGTCTTCAGTCATACTGAGAGTCGTGGCAGTGTGAGCAGGAGTTGCCATGTTGTTATTGCTAGTGATAGAAAAGTTTCACATGGGACACAGTTGTCTGGGAAAAAAATTCTGGCAGGGTTCAAACCTGAAATAACAGGGACACTCCTCCACAACAGCCTCCCTCGAGTTCTCTGTGCACCTGCTGTGCCACAAAACAGTGAACCCAGAAAAACCTGGTGTCGCTCCACATAGTGTTTTACATCTAATGTGTGCATGTTTCTCTCTCTTTATGTGTGTGTGTGTGTGTGTGCATGTGCGCGTGTGTGTTTACACGTGTGTATATATGTGTAGAGAACATGTGCACAATTAAAGGTTCTTTCCATGCATCTGCGTCACTGATGATCACAACCTCAGAATCTCTGTGATATAAAAATACAGACTTGCATAAACAAATGTATGACAGAAATAGGGGTGAAGGCAGGAGGAGTGTAGGATAGAAATAAGTCGTTAATGAGGTGATCTGTTATGTGTTATGTTTTTTTTTTATTGGAGTGAATGTGTCGCAGGCACTGCAAATGTCTTTATGACACATACATTTGACAGCCTTACTCAAATTTTGCCAACAAACTCATATCTGTTCCCTTTGATTTGTGCAGCAGTAAAAAAAATGTGATGGCCTCACACGGTCAGTGCTAATGTGCTGTTTTCCATCTGCTGTGGAGAGCTGGTGGGTAAGCTAATTCTCTGTAACTGGGTGAATGTATGGCTCAACAGGCTACGATACAAATACATACTGAACAGAATGAAGACAGCGAGTGTTCATTAGTCGTGTTAGTCACCCAAGTTTTTGTTTCTATTTTCTGTATTTGCCGGTAAAGAAAAAAATGCCATAAAGTAATTTCTCTAAACAGACAAACACTTGTTGACAACCATGTTAACATACGCTGTGTACTTTGATTCTGTGTAAAGTAACAAAAGACAAAAGACAATATATATACACACACATTATGCAATATTTATTATACATCAATAGTAATGTAAATGCCCACTTACTGACCATAATTAATATTGTTACTAACACTTGTGTTTTTTCTACTCTTCCCAATCTGGTGTGCAAGTGTAATATTTTTCTCTATATTTTCCATATAAAATGTACCTTCATTGAACGTTTTCTCCCATTTTCAGTAGCTACAGCACTCAGGAATTTCTACAGTTTAGATTTCTCTTATTTTATTTCTTCGGCTTTTAAAAAGTGGGTTTCAGATATGTGATTTTAATTTTTTATCTAACCCACATCACATGACACCCACATTACATGTAATGGATGATTTTGGAGCCTTTAGGAACTTAAATAAATGTTTATTTAAACTAGTTACAAATATGAACTTTACACACTAAAGCTTCTCTTCTGACAGTGCTACTAAATATCAAATGAATCATTATCTCGTTAACAAAGTCTTTTCAGACCTTTGATGTCCCAAGTGACACCCACATTTTGTCTGATTCACACTTCTACACATATGACCCTCACACTGAATTTAATAGCGTGGATTTGAAGAAACTTTGGCATTTCACTACATGCTTTTTCTGTCATGTGAAAACCTCAGATTTTTCTTAACATTCAGTCACAGTTCAGGTAAAACCTAAATGTGTTTAATGTTTAATTGGATAGGCCTGTTGCACACAAAAATATTTCAGTGGAGATAAGTGAGATAAGTTACTTCAGCGAGGTAAAAAAATAAAGCAAAACATCATCAATATCTGAGAAGCTTTGAGAAAAGTTAATTGGACTAGAGCGGTCACTGAACACCCAGTTCTGACAAGTGTGTTCCTGGTCAGCTCCTCTTTCTCACCTCTGGACCCTACCCAGTGAGCAGAAAAACACACTCTGTCCACACATAAGTTCATCTGCACTGTGGTTGAGTGTATTTGTGTGTGTGTGTGTGTGTAAGTGGGGTTTACGGATGGAGTCATCAACACGTTCTTTTTTCGGATCAGGACAGAGCCTTGGAACATGTTGTGTTTACACCAGTTCAAATGCCAGTGTGCCATGATTCACTTCGACACAGCAGACTAGAGACAGGACGCAAGGGAGGAGAGTGGAGATGTGTATGTTGTTACATATACTTATGTAATTTTTGTGATTTGGTGTTTGGATGGGTCATGGCTGTAGCATCACACAAATATAAATTATATAAAATGTGTGCAAGTCTCAAATGATGCCGAAACAATACAAACATTGCATTTCCTAATCCTTTACCCTAACTTTAACTTAAATGTAATTTTAACCTAAATTTTAACCCTCCATCAGCAGTATGAGGGTATGGGAGAAAGTGAGGACTTCACTCCAATGGTCTAAGGCCTTACAGTGGTCCTCACACACACACACTCCCACAGACTCCCTGTAGATGGAGTCTGGTGAGTTGGTTGCCTCCCCCAGTTACCCTGGAGCCATGAACAGTGTCATTACGCGCACACACACTCAACCTTAACTGTAAGACAGCGCACTGCAGAGGCGTGCCTGCGCTGTGAGCTGTCTGCCTCCCCGTTACTTCACCGCAGCCAAGAAACCGTGCGATTGCAGACGCGCAGCTTATGCCCTGTTCTGCGCTCACAGCTTGGAGCCGCAGATGACCTTCCATGGAGCACGTTGCGGTGAGTGTGTGTTCACTTGGGAACAGATGATGTGCATCATGTTGGACCTGGTCTTGACCCTCTCTTGGCCACAAGAGAGGACTCAGAAGTGAGTAAAGCTGGCCCACCCCGTGGCCTGACACTGTTTATAACACATGTACAAGACCTCCGTGTCCCGTCCCATCCCACGTTCCGCCCGCACCTCACCCACCAAACCGTTTGCACTGCAGCCAGCAGGATAATTAGGCCGAAGCTGCGACTTATTCAGTCAGATAGTCACAAAGCGTCCTTCAGTGTCAGTACGCTGAGTTGCCAACATCCCTAATCAGATGTTGCATATCAAGAAAAAATAATGTTGTGCTGCGCATTTTACAGTAAAATAACCGTAGGTGACAATTGTAATTGGATGTAAAGCATGTGTTATGCCACTGAAGTTTGTCAGTAGTTTGTCATCTCTCCTCCTGATAATGAAGTTTAACCAGCTATGTTAGATCATTTGCTCCACCACTGGGTTTCCCTTTCATGTTCATCTGTTGTTCTAAGTTGTAGGCGGCCCTCGGCTTTTTTCCAAACTGGCCTACACTAAATGAGACAGATGATTTTTTTGGCTTTAAAGTGAGTTTTCCCACATTCTGTCCTCCTCCAACCCCACTGTGAGCGCATGTGCCACGGCGGAACCACACATCTTCCTAATAAGCAGTAGCCATGCACTATCCTTACATTTTTCCAGTTGATATCTTCATCACACCTCCACCCTTCTTAAGCGTCGACCTCCTCTCACAGTGATTTTGTTTTAAATAATAAGTAGAGGAGTTACTACTCTGAATCAATTCACAGTATGTATCTTTAAAAGTGGTAACATTAGGATACTTTCCTCATGGCCAGAATCAAACTTAAACATATCTGAAAATGCAATAATGTTTCATAAGGCCAATAATTGCATCATCGTAATAAGTATAGCCTTATCCAGAAATGATCGTTTTCAGACCCAGTGATGCGTTACATTTTAGGTAATGCCACTGTGAAAACTCTGACAAAGCCCGCCTTGCGTGTCATCCCTTCGCTTTGCCACTGCCTTTCTTGTCGCTTCCTCCGGTGACTCTCATCCCTCCTCTTGAGCTGACGTAGAGAGGATCCTGCGCTGCCCACGGCTGTGGGCGAACACCGGCCGCGAGTATAAACAGCCTGCCGGGACTCCAGAACGTCACTGCTTGAAGCCGCAGTACCTCGTTCACCAGAGCTGAACCTCAGCAGAGATAGCAGCAAGCAGGCACATCCACGCCGCGCAGGCTAACTCGCTTTCGGCTTTGGTTCGAGATGGAGACTCGTAGGACCATGAGGGGCTCCAGCGCCCGCAACTTTAAGAGTAAGTCTGATCTCCATCGTGCACCATGCAGCTTGAATGAATCGAGAGATTTTTATTTTGTTGTTTAGTTAACTCATTTGTAACTTAGTCTACTATCGTGAATTTTTTAAAAATATTACCATTTTAGAGAGGCAAAAACATCTCAAATGCTGCAAGATTGTTTTCCATGTTATTCTGGAAAGCTGCATTGTAGATTCATATGCGTTATCGTTCTTTTACGCACGGCAATTTTGCGTATATTTTAAATTGTATGCCAGAGATTACGTGTGTACAACATCCATTTGAATCTAAATTGTGTTTTTTGATTTCTGGATCTTAGAAACTGAACTCACTTTGGGCACATTTAGAGCAAAGTATTACACTATGCGCGCTCTTTAGGAAGCCCAGTGAATCCCGTTACTGAGAAGAGTTTTCCACCACATGATCAATGTTGGCTTGTTTGTTTTTGGCTCTCTGTAAAGTTTAACAAATCTCTCTCTAGATGTAAGTAAATATATGAATACGTAACGATGACGCGGCAAAAGTGTAACCTTCTACATAAATGCATCAACTCCCTGAGCGCCCAGTGCAACTAATAGTCCAGCTTGTTAATAGGTCAAGAGGTGACCCGCTGGAAAATCTTGCGCACAGCATATGAATGGGAACTTCATTATTATTTCATGTATGTACTTTTCTTGCTGTACCCACTTTTGTGCGTTGTTATCAGAGCTGTGCCAAGAAGTTGCGGAATTATTGATAAGAGCTGAAACTGATCCGAGTCTCCTTACCTGTTTTACGCGTGCCTGTTACTCTTCAACTGAAACATCCTTGTAGCGTAGATAGTATAGGCAACAGGGTTAATTTAATGCGTTCAGGCACGTGTGATTCACGCTTTTTGTCTCTTAAAGGTTCGCTTCTTTTATTTTTTTTGTGATTTTAATATTCTAAATGACTGAAATTCAGAGTTATATAACTGTGACACAAGGGACACTGAGACCTATGTAAAGTAATCGGGTGTATATGAATGGATGAATGATTTCTGTAATGTAACCTAGTGAATTATATATGAGCCTCAAAGTTCTTAGGACAATCAACAAGTCATGGGTGAGAGCACAGCATTACTGAAAACAATCAGTGACAACAGGTCTGACAGGTAGTCAGCAAAGAGAAGATGGTGCTCAACACTGACACCAACCCCTTTTCCTTGTCTGTCAAACCTTTCAAATACTCACAGATTTCCAATTATTACCATGGCCCTTTACTTCGATCTGACCCTAAATGTGGTCTGTTTCTGTCATGAGAATTAACCTCCTCTTTTTGTCTACAGGTGGACTAACCCTTTGGCTGATTCTGTGGCTGGTGGTGATGAAGCCGGGTGGGGTGGCTCCATGCCCCAGGCTGTGTGTGTGTTACCCTACGCCCATGACGGTCAGCTGCCAGTCCCAGAACCTCACAATAGTGCCAGCTGGCGTGCCCTATGATTCCCAACGTGTTTTCCTGCAGAACAATCGCATCACAGAGCTTCGTGCAGACTCTTTTGGATTTGAGACACAGGTAAAAAACGTCAGTGTGTGTGTACATATGCTGAATTCTCAAACAGTACTTGAAATGCTTACTGTTTTATTGTACTCTCACAACCCATTGTTTTCCTCTTCCTTCTGTACAGGTACTTTGGTTATATGGTAACAATATCACATGGATTGAGGCTGGAGCCTTCAGCAACCTCAGGGTGCTGGAGGAGCTGGATCTGGGTGATAACCCCTCGCTGCGACACTTGGAAGGTGGAGCCTTCAGGGGCTTGGAGAAGCTGCAGAGCCTGCACATGCATCGCTGCAAGCTGGCTACTCTCCCCCATGATATCTTCCACAAACTGTACAGTCTCCAGTTCCTCTACCTGCAGGTAAATCAACACACACACACACACATGCACACCTAAAAAAAAAAAGAATCATGCTGTATAAACAGATATATACACTTTATTAATCCCGAACAAGATATGCACAAATCACTAGGTAAATGCACAAGACTATCACATAAGTCACTGTACAGATGCCCACATGCAAACTGCAGATACAAACATGCAAATAAATGTGTACTGTACATGTCGCAGGGCTGTTTAAAATATGCAGGTACATGAGTTGCACACAGCATACAATCACAAAAATACAAACACTGAATTTACTTGATGTAGAACTGAAGCAACATGCATGCCTCTGCAGAAATAACTAGTGCTACTGAGAATTGGAAAAACAATACATAACAATAACATAACATTCTATTAGCATCACATTAAAAAACAGGCACAGTACTGCTCTCAGAGTGATTACAGGGAACTAAAAACACAGAATGAACAGTGTCAGCAAAGTGTCTGCTTGATCCTACATCCACAAAAAATGTATAGAAAATACAGAGAGACATGTGCCTACACAAAAGATTTAGCTAATTAAATTAAATCAAAACAAATCAAACAGGAACAACGTATTACTGTTCTATGAAATAGACAATAAAAGAAGACTAAGAAGAAGACCAAGTGGAGGTGAGGCTCAACACTATTCCAAGACCTACAGCTAAATGTAATTATTTAACCCATTGATTTGTAACAGTTCAGCTAAATGGCAGACTGTAACTGAAAACTGCATTCATTTACATTAGACATGAAGCATACAATTTTATTGTTTAACTTTTCAGGCAGTTTCACATTTCAATACATTGTGAAATGAGCTTGCAGAGATTTTTCAAGACACCACTTGTATTTTTTTGCCAAAATTGTTCTCATCACTTTGGCAGCTGTCAATGAGGTTCAGCTGTTTGAGTGCCATTGAATCTGATCAGACAATAAGGTCCTGCCAAGATGCCTTCAGGGAATGACAAAATCCCTCCCACGTTTTCTGTGGTTCCAGTTGAGGTCACTTCTTTCAAGGCTACTTTCAAATAGGATTTTTCCCTAAGTATGGTAACTTCAAAGGAAGCAGCTCATAGTAATCACTGAGTGAAATAAACTCAGCAACTGATTCCTAAAAGGCAACATGTATGTTTTGCAGCATGCAAAAATGCTTAAATCTAAAAATAATTTCCCACATGGTTTTCTACGGCACTAAATCATCTTGTATTTTTGGTTTCCTCCAGGAGAATCAGCTTCACCTTTTGCAGGATGACCTGTTCTCTGATCTGGTCAACCTCACCCATCTCTTCCTGCATGGAAACCGCATCCGCGTCCTCTCTGAGAACGTGTTCAGAGGCCTGGTCAACCTGGACCGCCTCCTTCTTCATGAAAACCGCATCAGGCAGGTCAACCGCCGGGCCTTCCGAGATCTGGGTCGCTTGACCATCCTTTACCTCTTCAACAACTCTCTGGCTGAGCTGCCAGGCCAAACCATGAAAGATGTCCAGGGCATCCAGTTCCTCCGCCTCAATGATAACCCCTGGTCCTGTGGCTGTGAGGCCCGTGCTCTCTGGGAGTGGTTCCGTGATGCCCGAATCTCCTCCTCTGAGCTCATGTGCACCTCACCATCCCAACGTCGTGGCCAAGATCTGAGATTTCTCCGGGAGCTGGACTTCGCCCTCTGCCCTCTGCCTGACCCTGGCTCACTGGCTGGATCCACCACTACCACGTTCAGCACCAAGACCCGCTGGTGGTTCTCCAAGCACAAGCCCGCATCTTCATCCAAGGCCATGTACCAGAAGAGCTCAGAGTCAGTGAAGGCCTTCCCCTTCTCTGCTGTCAAGCCTCAGTACCTCCCCAAAACCCCCATTGAATCTCTCTCATCCAAGTATGAACTGTCAGAGCATGAGGCTGCGCTCCCCAAGGTGGACCAAGAAGAATACTGGACCAATTATGGTAATGAAGATTCCTCCATCCGCTGCTATGAGCTGGAGTGCCCTCCAAACTACGACAACCCAGCCTTCCCCTCATCCTCCTCCTTATCCATCACCCCATTCTTCCTCCACTTCCTCTCTCTTTCCATATTCACACTATCCCTACATTTCCTTTTTGGCTGAACACTTCTCTCACCCACAATCTTTTTCCTTCTCTCATTTCTCCCCCTGCTCTTTCCAATTTTAACAAAAACCTGTATCTTGATTCCTTTCAGTTAACTCCTCGAGGCAATGGGGGGTGCTACACTGACATAGGAGACAGGTGAGGCAGCAGGGAAATGTTTTAAAGAGCAAAAATCAGTTGAGCTGATGTAGAGCAGGACAGGATTTCAGTGTTGAAGTAGCTGCTGCTTTCCAGTTCAGGCTTTAAAAAAGCAGGGATCATCTCATAGGAACAAACACTGATAGTAACAGCACAGAGGCAGATAGCTATAACGGCAATCTGAAATGAGAAAAGCACAACATACTGACAACAGGTGGTGTTTCCAGATGTTTTTTGATATCACAGCGGTAAACAACGCAGGCGTTGTGATATATTAACAGCTTTTTTCTATATTGACTAGTGCTCACAAGGCAATCGCTGCTAACTTTATCCATCACTAATTTATTTATTTCATCATGACTAAAAGTGGTGATTAATAGGTTACATGGCACCACTAACAGTGAGTAGAGAAAGATGTGAATTTGCACAGATAATGAGAGGCTTGGGAGTAAAAAGAACATAAGTAAAAGGGATATTGAAAAGAAAATCAATACAGCGTGAGCAGAGTGAGTTTTAGATGTTCATCTAAAGGCAGAAAAGCATGAGAGCATCATTAGAGCTTCAGCCGAGAGCGACTCTTCTTCAGATTCAGAGTCTCGTGTGATCCCACGATGCCAGCAAACCACCACCACCGCCGCCTACACTTGTACATACCACACATCATGACTGTACATACACGCACCGCACACTGCTCTGTGTTTTAGACTAGCTGGGTTTATACTTCCCTTTTATTACCTTTTAGTAAACAACAACTTCAACATCAAAAGAAACTTAGATTATAACTGAAAAGTTAATAATTTAAATATGGAAACTCCTTCTTCACCCTCATGTTTTCCAGTCTTGTCTCTTCCTGTCTCTCTGTTAACCTAAAAAGTGATTTCCAGAAATGAACATAAAAAAAAAAATCTGTGAGGTTAAACGAGCATCCGAATAAGAACAAGAATAAGCAGAGAAATGAATGCTCGCTACCAAAAAAGAAGAACGGTTTATTCTCCAGATTCTGTTTGTTTTTGTGTTTGGTTTGTTTGGTTTGGTTGTGTGTGAGTGAAAGCAGACTGAAAGATTGAAAATCAGAGAAGACCAGTTTGATCCAGTCTCCTCTTAAAACGAGTGCCTGTTTTATCCTAAGTCCTCTTCCTGTCTGTCTCTGTGGAGGCCCAAACAGACACTGAAGAAGGTAAAAACAACACCGGGGATGGGTTTGTCACAGCCCTTTATGTTGTTTGAAGCGTTGACTGACTCCAGTTACATTACTCTTTTTACCTGCTGTTGGTCAGCGTCAGTGTGCATGTTTGTGTCTCCGTACACTGTATGTTCTTTATTCACTCAAATTAAACATCAGTTGGACCCAAAACTGTTTAACAAACAACTACATAATTTAATAAATGCATGGGAATGTAAATGGGTGTATGGTTTTTTAAAAATATTTTCTGAATTAATTTGGTAAATTCAAGAGTTTTTATCTGATTTCAGTGATATATCTGTATATTATGGTCATACAGACTGTGATCACGATAATCAAGCTGTTTGACATAATCTCTCTTGTATTAAAGTTTTACTTTATTAGAGAACCTTTATGACTCCAATGTGTGTTTTTCTAAAACGGGATTGGTATTTACCTGACTGTGAGCTGTCTTAATAATGGAAGCCATATGTACCTTGTCAGTTCCATATGTTAAACAAACCTGAATCATAACTGTGAGATTCTACATAGAACCTGAAAGATACTGTGATGCTGTCATATTCTGTATTTTTTCAAAGGCGAAACATGTTAGGAAAGTGTTTTGCATTATTAAAAAATAAAGAAACAATCAAACAGAAGTGAGTGGGAGTTTCTTTCTTGTAGTGCTGCTGTTGTCTTTCTTTGACTTGGATGATGAATACAAAATGTGTAAAGGTTAGTTGGCACACAAACAAACACAATGAATACACATAGGATTATATACAAGAAACCAAAGTGACACATTTGGCTTGAGCATCAAAACATAAATCTGTCAGCTGTTGCAACAATTCATTCCCTAAGTCATGTATCAATAGCTACAGTACTGTCTTTTTTTCACTCTAAAAATATGGCAAAATACATGTTTAAAGGATGAACATGTCAAAAGTGAATGTGCGAAGGTTTTTATTTTGACATCTACTATATTTGGCTCCTCTGACCTGCTTAGGAGAATCACACCACAGTGCTCTTGTCAAATCCCATACAAAAAGGGAGGTGGTATTTGTTGTGTGTGTGTTTGGTAATGTATAAGCAATTCATATGATAGTGTGAGTGCATGTGGTGAAGGTCACCAACATGAACTGTCTTAATGTGCAGAAGGCATCTATGTTATCTACACCCATTTATAACATGCAGCGAGTGGGTGAGCTCTCGGAGTTTATGCCTGTTTATCATGTGACTGTGTGTGTGTATGTGTGTGTGTATGTGAGTGTGTGGGGGGGGGGTGGCGGGAGGGGGGCATGAGGTATGATTCAGGGTTGGGGCAGAGTGGGGAACGAGCCAGTTTGAAAATGTGACTATGTGTCCCGGAATCAGCCCCCTCAACAGATTAATTCTCACCATGATGATTACGATGCACACACTCATGCATGTATTTGCAAGTGCAAGGACACATGCACATACACGTCCATGTGCAAAGAAGACACTGACACATACAAACACACAAAATGTAAAGGGCCAAGAAGTTTGGTTGAGCGGCTTGTGCACACACACACACATCTAATCTTTTTTGTCTTACAGCTCACTAATTATTCATCACTTTCACACTTTACATTGGTCTCACCACTCCCTCACATCTTTACAGTAGATAAATCATCAAACCCACAAACATTTTCCTCCTTAACAGCATCATTCTTTCAAAACTTCTCATTTGCTTTTACATGCTTCTAGAGTTTTTTAGTCAAATTTAAGAAGCACATGTTTGCTAAATTTCATTACTGAAAAAAATTACGAATCAGATGTTTGGTTAAAGTATTGCTTCGTGATTGGTTGCTAAAGTAACAAGTCAGTAATAAAATCAATAATGTCTTCCACACTAGCACTTTGCTGTTTAAGCAACAACTGTTAAAAGAATAAGACAAAAAAAGAAGAAAAAAAAGGAACCATGGTTTTGAGCAAGATGCTAACATCAGCTTACTAACATACTTTACCTATCAGTCCTACCTCTCTACATGCTGCAGCACTTCCCATCTTTCCAGTAACTCGAGTCCCCCACACCAACCTACGTACCTGCTCCACAGTCCCTCACTGGTTCTCTAGAATATATAGTGTGTGTGACACTAAAGAAGAAGAGAGAGGTGATTATTTAACAGAAAGCCCCTTATGAAGCGTAAGAGTATAGGCCTCTTAGTCACACGTTAGAAAGAGGAACACATACACACATTTGCCACAATTTCATGGGTACCATTTGTAGGAGCTTGATGTATGGCAGCAAATGTGTTAGTTTTGTTACATTAAGTAGTTTGTTTTATTGTTTGTATGTACAGTATGTTGTATGTGAGTATAGGTTACTTGCTATATTACTAACACAATCAGATATTTGAACAAGAACAAGGTTAATAATGAACCTTACAGTAAGCGAGGTGGCCTAAGACTTTTGCACAGTACTTTACTTATACTGTGCTTATTGCGCCATGCTATAATTTCTATATTATGTCAACAAGACTGCAGTGAAAGTTGCAGCCAAAAATAACTTTTAATATACAAAGTTTCCACAAAGAGGACAGATGGTAACACCATGTGTTTTGGGGGAAGAGTGTAACTTGTTCTGCTCAACTGGAGACTTGCTATCTTTGTCCCCAACTTGCTACTGCTGTTATTCACGGCAATCTCTCCTTTTCATCACAAAATACTGAATGCAACAAGTTTACACCTGATCTCTGGTGTATGGCAACCTGGGAAACATGAACATTTGTGAATAGAAGCTGCAGGTGGTTTGAGGGTGGAGATGACATTTTACATTATTCTCCTTTAGCTGCAGAGTGACATGAAATGACTGACAACACCATGTCCAGTTTTTGTGCTATGCTAAGCTAAACAGGTGATGTATGTATACACATGAGATGTATCATTGTTCGATTGTTACTTCACTTCCAAAAATCAGATATACCTTTTTCATAATTGATCAGACTTTAGTTTTTAAATTAAGAGATTTGTGGTCCTAAATTTTCAAATCACATTTATAGTTCAGACTTTTCATGAAGAGACACATGAAAACAATGACTAAGTTAGTCTAAAAGGTTCACAATATGTCACGTTATAACTTACGACAAGGTTAGAATTTAAACTAAAACAGTCTTGGCAGCATTTTCAAACTTGTATTATGTAAAAAGACATTTAAGTAAAATCACAGTTTCTCATACTTGTGGAGATGACTGTGAATGTCCCGTCTTTCCCTGCCAGAAGTCTACATAAAAAACTTTAACTATGACCAACGTAATTACTCTTCCTATATTTCCAAGTTGCTTTTTTATGGCACAACTGTAGGCATTTGCCCTCTTCGCCTGACAGCAGCTGCAAGGGTGGTCATAGGACATACTGATTTTCCGGTGCAGGATAGTAAGCAACCCATTAGCAGAGAATTTCTCTGAAGTCTTTAGACTTTGATGATGTGCGCTCATCACACACTGTGCCCACTCATTCTGCCCAAACTCTCTATCTTATTTTTCTTGCCTCTGCCTTTCTTCCTCTCTTTTGTGTTTCGCCTGCCTTTCATATGCTGTCACTCAGTCTTTGTCTGAACTGATATCTCTCTCTCTCCTCGTCACACAGTCTTCCCCACATAGATATGCCGCTTTTGGCCATGCCAGTGTTTTGGCTTAAACGTGTTTGTTTGCGTGTTCTCTGACGTTCACCTTCACACATGTCTTATTTGCAGAGGAAAAACCAAGATTCACACCCTGACGTCAGAAAGGTCGAGGAAGGAAGTGAATTGGCTGAGAGAGACTTGCACATGAATGAAATGAACTCATTCACCTCTAGTGTATGTTTACCATAAAAGGAATGAAACAGAATAGGAAATGTTTTTTCTCTTGACATTATAAAACAAAACTTGTTTATTACTACAGTATGACAAGGCAGTGCTGCAGTCAGTGTGACAACTGACCTATCACTTCCATAATTGATGAACTTCATTTTCAGCACTATTGCAATGACCAGCTCCTTTTGTCAAGCACATGGAAACATGAGCCTCGGGGGCAGTGAACCTCTGCTCGTGAAAGCTCAGCAAACGGAAAGGGAAGAAAAAAGAGCAAGGCCAAACATGAGGTGAGGGGATCCTCGTCTGAATAAATCATTTCGAGTGGAAAAGCTGAGTGAGACAGTGAGACTTCGCTCATGCCCATGATCTGCATGTGTGTCACTGGATAAAGTAAAAACAAGAAGGGTATCTTCCAAAAATATTTACAAAATGTGAATGAAGGAAATGAAACTGCTTACAAGCAAGTTTTACAAGGTGAATGGAGAAGGGAATGAGACCGGAGGTGTAAAAACATCAGACATCAGACAGAACTGGAGCTACATAAACATGTTACCATAACTATCAAATGATAAAATGAAAGCAATGCAACTATGTGATTTACAACACTGCAGTGTAAATTCTGTAAAATAAAACAATGCTGTTCATAATACCTACTCAGCATCAAGCAAGATACAACTGATGAACGTAATAAAGCATATAGGAGCTAATAAAGTCATAAAAACGTTTTTCTAAATGTGTGCAGTATGACAGAACAAGTAACAGAACCAGTCTAATCAATGGTGCATAATAAAAACAGACAACACAGAATTAACAGTTTATGACATCGATCAATAGGGTGAAAGTACAGGAGGCTTCATTAAAGGAAACATAGATTGCAGTGACTGAGGTGAGAATGAATGTATGTGTAAATTATTGTGTGAGGAAGATGATTGGGGAGTTATAAAAAAAGGAAAGAAATAAAAAGAAAGAAGAAAACAATCTATTTAAAATATTCAAATTTTAAGGAAAAAACATAATTAAGTGTCTAAAGAACAGAGACTTTGGCAAAGTCATAGTTTGAAGAAAAATAAACAGAAATGTTGAGCAGCCTCACATCTTTCTACAAAGCCCTAAAACCCCAGGAGGAACAGGTGCAGAATGAGTAAAGTAAAGGCTTTTGTGTGCTTCTTCACACTGAGTAAACGGAAATGTTTTTGTTACGTGCATCAGTGTGACTAAACTATTGTTGGCTGAACTTAATATCTCACATTTATTTAACTTGTTTGCGCAAAAGCAGTTACTTAATTCAGTTGATTCACATTACTGCAATTACGTAATAGCTTTGAACACATTTTGATTTAAAGTTTAGTTCTGTGAACTCACATATTTTAAGGCAGCAAAGGATTTTGTTTTAAGTTTAAGTTGAACCATTTGACTGTTCTTTACAGATTTGTAGAAGGATTACCAAAACCATTAAACATCCAATTTTAGCCTTTCCTGTTTGGGAGTCACAAACAATGAAGGGATAAAATGCAGTAGCTGAGAGCAGCAACTACACAAAAAATATTTTATGAATGAAAAATCCCCCTTCTCTTGTTGTTCCTCTGTTTTTTCTCTGTGCACAGAAATATCTACACGCATACATGACTGTTTGTGGGAGCTAATGAGTGCACTGATCGTTAGACTACACATTGTGAAGTGTGGAGGCAGCCATGAGCTCCATGCATCCGATCTTGACTCATTTAGAAGTAAAAGAGGAGAGCGGGGTGAAGACAGGGCACATCTGTCTGACAGTCTGTCCACTCCTCTGAAGGTTTACGCACAAGGCTAAAAATACGCTCCAACAGACTGCAAAGACAGCTTGGGATCCAAAGAGATTTTGATGTGTCTTTGTGTCTGCTCTGTTTTAGAAACAGGGGCACAGTGACTAAAAGGTTTAATCATATGGCAACGTCAATATGCATAAAATTGACTGCTAGAGTTTGTTGTTAACAAGAGAACAAAAGAACAGTGATTAGATGAGCGCCCATGAGTCAATCACACCGCCTCGCTCTGGGAGGTTGTTTAGTTCTTGTTGGCGCAGACGCAACTTGTGACGTCCTTTAGACAATTTGCATGATTGCCCAAAAATGTGACTGTCACATGCACTGTGCAAGACACAAGAATTCTGTATTGCTATTCCGGTAGCACCATATTTGCTCTTGATTTTGGAAACACATCCGTCTATTGCTCTGCAGTGTTGTCTCTCACATTCTTTTTATTTGTTTTTGGTGCTGTCTTTCAGCCATCCCTCCCAAGTCTACATTTGGGGATTAAGCAAACAGTTACAGAAGCACAAACTTTAGGATCTGCATCCACCTGTCTCAGTGTTTACAGAGGACACAGTATAGAGCTCCAGCTGAAGTATCCAGAAGTTCATCTAAAAAAAAAGTTCATGTGATAAGACAAATATCCCTGTATCAAAAATAGATTATTTGACTGATCTTCAGATTGTAGGCAATAAAAATGAACAACAAATAAACAGAAAACAAAAGTCAAACTAGTTTCTTTTGCACAAGGTTTGAAATGCAGTCCTGAACGGGCAGTTTTAAAAACCCCATGCTGTGTACAATCATATAATCAACAACAATTTTCTCTGTAAGATTAATGAGATTTTGAAAATTGGTTAGTCCAATATTCGCAGAAGGGAAAATTAAAGGACACCATGCACATGTCTTGGAGAGCACCACGTCATAGGTGGAAAATAATTGTATATTTTTTATTGGTCTGGAGTGAGCTGTGTGAAGTCTAGTGTTTGTTAGTTAAAACTCATAAACACTGTTTTATTAAAGTGATTTTAAAATGCAGACAAAACACTGACATGACCTAGAGAATTAATTTCCAAATTAACTGAGAAATATTTTTAAATAGCTTGTATTTTATAAAATTCTCCAATATATTATCATTCCCAAGATATCAGCTACTGACTCTTTGTCAGTGTTTGTGTTTTGTTTTGTTTTGTTTTTTTTTATAAACAATTGCATCTATTGCCGTTGCATTTCGTGCAACGTTGTTGAGTTTTGCACCTCTGAGCAACTCTAATATACCGTATGATGAATTTAATTTCTTTATTACAGAAAGGAAAACCTGAAGTTTTTTAGGTCTAAGTTAAAAGCTTCCTAATAATGGTTTCGTCCATTTTACTGAATCCCCCCTTTAATCTAGGACATTGGTACAGGCGACATGCGCGCGAAAGTTTTGTAACAGAAATGGCGTCCAAAGCAGGTGAGTGGGTTGTGCTTATTTACCATTACTGTGAACACATAAAACTGTGCTATTTAGCTACATTATAGAATAGTTTATCTTGTTTCCTTGCTGTTAACTTACAGGGTGGTATATGACATGTTGCAGCACTTGTCATTATTGTTGTCATGATTGTAATGCAGGTTGCTGTGGAGTTGACGTTGGCTTCATGGCTAGCGTTAGCATTAAGCTAGCATATGAACATCAAAACTGAAAAACTAATGATAAAAATGA
Source organism: Ctenopoma multispine (assembly GCA_034779795.1). NCBI lineage: Eukaryota > Metazoa > Chordata > Actinopteri > Anabantiformes > Anabantidae > Ctenopoma > Ctenopoma multispine. The sequence continues at coordinate 11,659,750 of JAUYWH010000002.1, forward strand.
TGTTACACTTTTACTGATATTATTCATAGTATGTGTTAGATAGCCTAGTTCGTCTGGGGTGACATGTTCTCTTGCGTAACGCTGCCGTCTGCCAAAACAATACATTTGAATTGTCATTATTAAAAGCCTCTAACCTGTGTTATGAAAACAAACGTGACAACACGTGTTCAGGTCGTCGAGGGACAAAACGTAAAGCGGAGGTCCAGGCAGAGGAGGAGAAACCCTCCATGGAAAAGAAAAAGGACAAAGGAGAGGGGGAGAATGGACAGTCAGGTCAAAGGGTGGTCATTGAACACTGGTGAGGACTTTTACCACATCATTATAAATAATGACAAATGTACTTAGATCTTTAACTTGAACAGAGACTAAGTCTAGACTAAAAGTAAAACCTAGATAAAAAGAGAATGCAATAATTTGCAAATCTTATAAATCCAAATTTAATTCACAGTAGAACATAGAAAACATATCAAATGTTAAAACTGAGAAAATGTACCACTTCAAGAAAAACATAAATTTATTTTGAAATGGATGTCAGCAACATACTTATATAATAATGTTTTATAACATTTTGTAAGATGATCGTATGTTTTATAAAGCATCTCTAAGCACAAACAGTAGACAGCAGCGGTACTCCTATACCTTTGTGTTGATGATAACAATCTGTATTCCATATTAAGGTAATGTGACAATTGACTAGCCTTCCCTTACCACCTGGGACTCACAAAGCAGTGTCATAGTGCGATACTGTTTACCTTCAGTCTTACTTGCTGTATTGAACTTATGAATTTTGTTCTCAGTAGATTTAGTGAGAATATAACAATGAAATAAGCAGAAAGTCAGACAAAGTTATTTGGCCTTGGGGAAGGATGTGAAACGCTCAAAACCTGCTGCTTTCTCTGTTTACACTTTCCACCTATACGGTGTCTAACCAAAGTACAAAAGTGGACCCAACAGTGACCTGCAAGTTAGTGATGGCAAAATGGACCCTTATTAAGGTTTAGAGGCTTTTGTGCAGTAAAGGTATACAGTAGAAATATTTGGAAATACAAGTACCTCAAAGTTGTACTTAAGTACTGTACTTTACTAAATGTATGTAGTTGGCTCACTCTGAGGATTCCTAATTGTACCCCACCTGTTTTCCCATCTATGCATACCCACTGCCTTACTGTTGGTTCCTGGCTTACTCGGAGTGTGCAGATGTCTAATGATTGACATGTTGTCTCTGGCAGTAAGAGCTGACGAGTGTATGGGCGTAATGCTGAGGAGGTGAAGTCTGCCCTCTTGGCTGCCCACCCTGGACTGACTGTGGTCCTTAACCCTGAGAAACCTCGCAGGAACAGCTTTGAGATCTCTCTGCTGGATGGAGGGAAAGGTAAAGAGGTTCACAAAAGGAAATCTTATAATAACTCAGTAATTTGGATTCCCTGTAAGAACACCATCATTCTTAGCCAAGTGCCACTGTCTGTTTTTTAACCACCTAAACTAGTTTTGCTGTATTGCAGAGGTAATAAAATATTTACATCTTGAAATCATTTTACTGTTATGATCTAGAAACTGTTTTAACTCACTAGTTGTGTTGTTTATTTTGTGTATTTTCCTACATGTGAAACTTTTCTCTTATGTCTTATCCTTCTAGAAACATCCCTGTGGACTGGAATAAAGAAGGGGCCTCCTCGTAAGCTGAAGTTTCCTCAACCTGATGTTGTAGTTGCTGCTCTGCAGGAAGCACTGAAGGCTTAGTAGACACCCAGTGAAGGTTTGTCATTTCGAAGCTTTCAGAGAGAATAATTTGGAAAACACTAGATCTGAAATTAGTTTGGACACTGTCTAAATTATTTATTAACACAGGTATAATAAAAAATACAATTAAATAAATAAAAATGCAAAAATAAAAAACTTTTGTTAGAGGTGTGTGAAGATTTTCAGTCATCCAGGTAAAGTTGTCTGAAGATTGAGTCGTGGCAACTGGACTTCTTTCTTTCAAGTAGACGTTTCATTCTGCATCCACAGAACTTTATCAATCTGAGGGAAGTTGGCTAGAGACCACAAATTTTTGTTAGAGGACAAAACTATAACAGAACCTATTGACTCTTATAAAAATTATCTATCTGATCGAAAAAATTAATCAACAATAATTCTTCAATAAAACATATATACAGTATATATTTTCACTTTGCATATTTGATATGAAATTAGTAGTTCAAGTAATTTATTTAGCAGAAATACCAACATTTCATGTATCTTCTGTGATTGTAAACTGAATATTCCTGTTCACTGTTACTCAAACAATGCTAATAGAATAAAATAGGATACACCACTAGGACATTTGAGATTATTGTGCATTATATTCTATTCTATAGAATTTTGGTATGGGATTTTTTGATCTGGTATGGTATGGCAAATTATATTTGTCCAAACTGTATGACATTATTTGTTAACTTAGTGTTGGATCTTAACATAAAATATGTTGACTCAAAAAAACATGTTCTTAAAAGTTCTTTTTACCAGCATCTTCTAATGTACAGCAACAGTAGGTATTTGTCTGGATTCACTGTTCCGTTATGTATATTTCCATTTTTGTCCTTTGATTCTTGTGTCGTAACATAAACTTGGATTCCCTTTTATGTCTTGGCAAGTTTATGAGTCACCAGCATGGGGGAGACTGAAATGCTTATTAGTTAAGCTTGTTACACTGTCAACCTTCAGTAGTTTGGCAGTGTTGTTAGATTTATGTGAAATGTGAATTGGGGATAGAAAACTATTGTTTACACACAATTTGCAAAACACACACTGGTGTTTAAAGTTTACCAGACTCCTGAAACCAAATCAGTTTTATCTAAATCATAATCACTTGGAGGAAATCAACCGCACCATCAGAAGCTGATCAGTACATCAGGTTTGTTTATTTAGAAACAGAAAAGCTGTTTCTGTAGAGCTACAGAACTTGCCAAATAAAGAATCCAAGACTAGTCAAAAGAAAACTGTCAGCCGTTGGACTCTAGAGAATTATCTGTCTCTAACTACAGACCAAAACATGGTGAGATGCTTATGAAAGTGTTCTTAATTGGAAGAGATATAACTCAAGGAGATCTGACTTTTTGTAAAAAAGAAATTTGCAATAGTCAATGTTAATCAATACCATGCCAACTACCATCTTCAGGTCTCCCCACAGATCCCGTGTGGCCTTTAGGTCTGGGCTTTGGTTGGGCCACTCAGTCACAGAATTGTCCCAAAAGTTATCCTAGCTTCATCTTGTCTGTATGCTTGATGTCAATGTCAAGCTGAAAGGTTAACCCTCGGTTTTATTTTTTTCCCAAAGACTTATATTTGACTAAATTAATTCCTTCTTTCACTTCTGAGCAGTCTCTCTGTCCCTGCTGCTTCTGTTACTTTTTCTGACGGGCTAAGTGGTGTGGACCCTTCTATAAGATCAAATTAGCATTGTGTTAGAAATGTTTGTATTTTTGGGAGTTTAACAAAAAATATTGTCTTGTATGCAGCCAGGGGATCAGGAGATGTGGCTTGTGGAGACAGAATGATGAGGAGTGACCAAGGAGATGTTCTCAGTCTCTCTTCTGATGATCCGAGCTCCATCAGCTCACATCTTCTGTGCACATGGTGACACCTAGTGGAGTGTCTCGGAGCCAACACATTTCATATTCGCTTTAAGGCTCACTTATTGTGTTTTCATGCCTGTTTTTCTTAAATAAAGTCATGTTTCTTAATTGTTGAGTGGGTGGAGGAGTTTTGATTTACATAATAAAGTTATGACCATATTTAATGCATATATCTACTTGCAGTGCTCATAACACATTTAGGAGTTATGAAATATTTTTACATTGTCTATAATTGGGAGGTCGGATTACATTAGGTTTAAATATGTCATAATAGGCAGGTCACAGAAAACTGGTTAGAACTACTGAAAATAAAATGTCCTTGTGTCTAAAGTTGGCAGCATGAGCTATTAATATAACACCTTGTGGCTAAATATATTTGCAGAAGCTTCAGATGGTTCAGAGATAAGTGATTCATTTGGTCTTAAAATGGCTCTTAAAGCATAAGGTTTTAAGCACTTCCCCAATTTAGGACTAATGCTTAAAAGAACATTTGTGTATGAGGTGGCCGTTCATTAAAGTTAGTGAATCGACAAATTGTTCATAATGTTTTTATTGAACTACTCTTCATGACAAGTATATTGTTTTTCAAGAGTAGTTATATGTAAAGTAGACATCACCTGCAGTGTAAATGCTGTTGGTACATCAGTATAACAAACATTCGCCAGTATCCTGTTTTTAAAAAAAAAATTATTACACTTATTTCTGTAGTTGAGCAAAACGTAGTTTATCCACTATTGATCGGTTAAGTGACATCTTAAGTCTTGATGATAAACTTATTTAAGCCTTTTTTATCAGATAAAAACATGTATATTCCCTTTAGCTTGACAAGCAATGAAATAGTCGCAACGATAAGTAAACTACAACAAAAAGTTAAGTTAACGTAACGATTGGTTGCTAAGGACGTGACATCATCATCACGCGACTAGACACCGCTGCTGTTTCTCATGAGGTGGGGTTTATTTTCGTTCAACGTTAACACTTGAAATTTGTCCGTAAGTACTATATATTAAGACTGTTCTGCTTACAAACGTGTCAGACAGTACCGATACCAGTTTATTGACATTTGGAGCGTTTATAGGCGACTATTTCGAATTTGCTGCTAAAATTATTATGGCTAAGTTCGCTACGGCATGCTAACTGCTAGCTGGTTTGCCTACTGATGTGACTGATGTGCTCACTTACAATAATTTAATTATTTTTTACAGTGTGTTTTCATCGATAAATGAATATGTATATACAGTGGGTGTCCTTATAACTTTCTTATACATAGTTTCTGTGACTCTTACTATTCCCAACACTTAGCCAAATACCTCCCTTAACATCATTAAGGTTGAAAACCGAGTTGACACTTGAAGCTACCATACTACATACATGAATAACTTTTTTTTGACTTTGTAGGTATTCTTATTAATGTGTCCATGTAAATGCGTTAGGCTGCCATTTAGGCCCAGTCTCAATGGCTTTGTGAGGATCCATCTGTTCTTGTGGCTGACGTGATGATTCTCGCTGTATGTTTGGACATAATGTTAAATTAAATTGGCACTAATACCTCTTTGATAGTATGGTGTATTCAATAATTTTTTTTTTACAACATCTAAAGTGCCTAGAACCTTTCCACTGTTTGCCTTACTTGTTAAATTGTGCTAAATAAATATTGTAGATCTTTGTGGTTCAGCTTTGAAGAAGCATTTGTCAATATTACTTATATACTTACTGAAAGACATGTATTAAAATAAAGTTTAATCTCATAGCAGTATCTCAGAAATTGTGACAGTTTTGTGTTGTTGTAGCAATATGTACTATACATGTAATTTAAAAAGGATATGTATGTAAACGCTTGTTGTAATTGACCAATAGTCCCAAGTTAAAATATATTCATCATATGTGACAAATAAAAGCAACACATTTTAACAATTTAATAACTGAAATCAGTAAATGTATGGCAATATTGCATAGGTTTTTCTAACGTCGGTATCTCTTGTCAGTCATGGCAACAGAGGGTGTGGAAAAAACAAGTGAAGATGCTCCAGCAGCTGGGAAGGTCTGCACCAGGTTTGATCTGGAGAAGGAGACTGAACTTCGGTTTGAGGTGGAGGCAGGAGAGGCAGCAGAGCAGGTGGAGCTGGAGCTCCTGACGGGAATGGCGGAGGTGTTTGGCTCAGAGTTGAATCGCAACAAAAAGTACACATTTGGACCAGGCTCAAAGATCGCAGTTTTCACCTGGCAAGGCTGCAGTGTGAATCTTTTTGGGAAGCCAGAGGTTAGTAGAAGGAGGAGGCTCCACATAATTGTGTGAAAATCTTCATTTTATTTCTGTTCTGAATATCTTGATTTAACAATGTATTTACTGCATTTAACTGTGTGTGGCTTTGTGAGTTAGACATTTGATGAAATAAAAGGCTCAAATAACTTTCTGTCCCTCTTAACATTAGGTGGCTTATGTGTCCAAAGATACTCCCATGCTGCTTTACTTAAACACACACGCTGCCCTGGAACAGATGAGAAAACAGGCAGAGAGGGACAATGAGAGGGGGCCGAGGGTATGTTTTTTGAGTGCTTTATTAATAGATGTTGTTTATTAATAGGCTTGTCAGATTCAAGCAACTGCTTCTAGCATTGACTCTAAACAATGTCTTGTACCTTAGGTGATGGTGGTGGGACCTACAGATGTGGGAAAGTCGACAGTGTGCCGGCTGCTATTGAGCTATGCTGTAAGAGTGGGCAGGAGGCCAACACTGGTAGAACTGGATGTTGGTCAGAGTGGGGTAAGATGAATGGGAATTATCATAAAAGAAGCATTTTTCCAGACCATCGAAAGTAGTAGAAGAACACCTTTTGATATTTTAATGATGTTGTATAGTTACAATTTGAATGATCTTGAATGTATGCAAACTGAAACTCCAGCAAATACAGCTTCTGTGTGAGAAGTAGATGTGATGGTTTTCCTCTTGTTTAAGTAAGATGTTTCATATTTTTGTCTATAATAACTCAAAATAAATATTTAGTTCTGTGGTGAATGTTATTTTAATGAGGGTAAAATTAGGAGGGTTATAGTACCAATGCAGGATGTCAGCAGTACAGTTCAGTATCAGAACAAGATGTAAAAATCTGTCTGTTCCTTCAGGTGTCTGTACCTGGGACAGTGTCAGCACTGTGCATTGAGCGTCCAGCAGATGTGGAGGAGGGTTTCTCAGTTCAGGCTCCATTGGTCTACCACTTTGGTTCTACTACCCCAGGGACCAACATCAAACTTTACAACAAGGTGAGAAGAATGACTGAAAGTCATGAGTTATCTTTTTTTATTTCCTCTGTTCACTTTAATCTGTTCTTGGTTCATGATTTGTAGCTGACGTCATGCCTTGCCGAGGTGTTTTCCCAGCGCTGTGAAGTGAACAGGAAGGCCAGTGTGGGAGGCTGCATCATAAACACGTGTGGCTGGGTGAAAGGCTCTGGATACCAGGCTCTGGTCCATTGTGCCTCTGCATTTCAAGTAGATGTGGTTCTGGTGCTGGACCATGAGAGGCTCTACAATGAACTCAAACGAGACCTCCCACATTTTGTGCGTGTTGTGCTCTTGCCCAAGTCTGGGGGAGTGGTGGAGCGCTCCAAAGAGTGCAGGCGTGAAACTCGGGATGAGAAGATCCGTGAGTATTTTTATGGCTTCCGTGGAGTGTCCTTCTATCCTTTTTCCTATGAAGTACGTTTCTCAGATGTCCGCATCTACAAGATTGGGGCACCATCCATTCCGGACTCCTGTCTCCCATTGGGAATGTCTCAGGATGACACACAGCTAAAGCTGGTGCCTGTGACACCAGGCAGAGACCTCACCTATCATGTGCTGAGTGTGAGCAGTGCTGAGGATGGAGAAGAAGGTGTTAGAAAAGGTATAGTTGAGAGCCCTGTATGTGGCTTTATTGTTGTCACTAATGTGGACACACAAGCACAGGTGATGAAAGTGCTGTCCCCAGCACCTAGACCATTGCCCAGACACACTCTGCTCATCATGGACATACGTTTCATGGACATGAAATGAGGCAACACTTTAGTGGAGAGGACTTGTTAGGGGGGATTTTTTTCAGAGGAGATGGGTGTTGTTTCTTAGTTATCTTTTATGTGCTTTGTAAAGACTACAGAGGTCAAAAAAGAAAAAAAACATTTAAGAATGGAAATGGGTAGCTGCTGTAAATAACACCCCTTTTATAGAATACGCTTTACACATGTTTGGTCAAATTCTGGCAAGGGATGTTTTATAGGGACAGGAATCATTTTCTTGATAACCTGTTTTACAAATATGTTTTTTCTTGAGTAATAAATTTTTTAAATGTATGTGTTTTGTCTTACGCTTCAATGTCATTGTTGTTTAATCAATCAGTCTCAGTATTTGTTAAAGCTCTTACACCTACTAATTTATTCCCCCTCCATATTTGAGCAAACATTATTAATTTTTGTCTTTGCCATTCCTTTAAATCTGCAGGCCGTAGTTTCATTGTAGGACAGTCTGTTGTGGGGGGGGTTTAAGTTAAGAAGAAAACAGTTTTATCAAACCTGAGTCATTAAACATAAATATCAAACACACCCCACATGAACATAACACTCGGTTGTATGTGTTCGGTTGTGAGTAGAAAATAAAATATAATCTTAGTGTTTCATTTAGTGTATTGTTTGGAGTTAAGATTGGGGTTAAAATACAATACTAGTAACAGAGCAAAACAAAAATATGTCAAGGTTTCAATAATCTAAGAACAAATGAAGTTACAAAAGTTGTATGTTGCTTTGGACAAAGGTGAACAATACAGTAAATGTAAAACTACTATGTCACAAAAAAGGCAAAGATTACTGAAAGGTAAAATAAAAGCTCTTCTTATATGAGAGTAATGACATTTTACCTTTAAAGGGGTCCTGAACTCAACTGCAAACATACTGCCATAGAATTAATGATATTTGACTTATGAATATGAACCTTCTAAAAAACCAGAAACAGAGTCTCAAAAGAATGGTCTAGTAAGGAATTTCTAGTTTTGTAATCCACATTGAAGACATCTGACTATCTTGTGGGTTGTAGTAGTGACTGGCCCAGGAACCTTGGACAATGTTTGCTGTACTAAGGTGAACCAACACCAGTCATGATTAGGTGAGTTACTTTAAGGCCGGTGGATATTTATGTAACCACTTATTTCCAGTTTTATATTTTAGCCTATATTTGTTAGCCGCCCTTTTACATAGAGGAGTTTTTTTAATCATTTTTTTGTGCTCAAAATGCCAAATTCAGTGGCCATGATTCAATGTTGTAAAAAGGTAAAAGTGAGGCATTTCTGCAGTAGATTGAAGTGAACAAATAAGTGAACACGTTGTTCTTTATTGTTGCAATTCTATACAGTTTCAGGAAATGCGTTTTAAATGTGTTGCAAGGATGATATTTGTGTTTTTTAAGTACATTTGTTGGGTAACGAAAGCTGTTTTTAGACCACGCCTCTAATCTCTGATTGGCTGCTCGTTCCACCTGAGTGTCGGCGGACCAGTTCCGGGATTTCGACGTTGGCCTAGCCAGCGAGCTAACTAGTTTGTTAGCTAGCTGCTAACTCAAGGGGGGATCGAAACGACGCACACCCTACAGGCAAGGTGGCTCACATGATCGATGATCGGTGTTTGTGTTAGCTACTCTTCGTGGTGACTGCTTATCTGAACGCAGCTACAGATATCTTACCACTCGTCAATGAAAATTACTTTAGTAACAGAGTGTAAAGCTCCCAAGCTAGCCAGGTAACGTGAGCTAACTCTGGTGGCTGTGGTAAAGAACTGAGCGGTGTCGCAAAAAACTTTGAAAGCTAGGTAAGAGCTAGCTGATTACTAAGTATGTGTCGCGTTTAAGTGTATTATTATATCATAATGTGTGTGGACTAAAGCGTCACACAGTCTAATTGTTAGTTTGTCATGTTGTCGTGTGTTTTGAAGGTGTCCGTTATGAGAGTTCTGTTGACTGAACCTTAGCTCTGCCCTGGCCTGTTTTTTGGTTGTGTCTCTCAAACGTATGATTCAAAGATGAAGTGAAAGTCAATCATTTTTTTAAAGTTTGATTTAATTAAGATATTATCTATGATCCGTCAGCGTGCTCCGAAATTTTGCCCAACGACGTGGGTTGTGTGCTGCAGATTGTTGCGGTGACATGACAGACAAGACTCGACACGGAGATTTTAGGATTAACATCCATTATAGTCGAGGGGGATTTGTTGTGGAGCAGATGAGATGATTAACAACGGGCACAGTGTCACTCGGCCTCAGCCACAGCTCTGTTTGTCAGACCCGATGGTTGTTGGAAAGAGGGGTGTGTCCAAACTAGATCAGATTACGCTGTTACTCTAGGTCCGTTTTCAACGTGTTCGCACTGCACAGACTAGTTGTCAACAGATGAGGGGAATGTGTGTGATGTGTGTCACAGATACTTGTCTCCATGCTGTTTTGAATTTCCATAAGTGGTAGGTGTTTATTTTGACCACCTGAGGGCATGGAGGTGACGGCTATCTGTGTAACAGCAGCAGGCTGATTAACACCTAAGATTATGAGTAACTGTGGGAAATGCAAAGTCACAAAATGTTTTTAGGGCAGTGAGTAACTTAGTCAGCCTGATTGTTGTGAAATCAGAGTGGAAACTTTGCCTCTCCCAGATAGCGGAAAATAATATTTGACAATGACATTTAATGCTTCAGAATCAGAATGAGGCATTTTTAAGCATTAGAAAAAAAATCTATAACATACTGAAGTAATTGTTAGTTTTATAAAATCCTAAAAGCTAGTGAACCTTAAAAGACGATCAGTATTTGCTAATTGATTTTACTATCTAACCAAGATCGTATAGGAAGAAAAAAGTGGCACAGCCATACTTTTGAGCCATGGGAAATAGGCAATATTAGACATATTTGCTAGAACATCTATTTGGCACAGTAAGCGGTTAGCAATTGCTAAATGTTTAAGAACTCCAGGGTTGGTGGTTCACTTCCTGGTCCATCCCTAGTGCCGGTCCCAAGTCCCAGAGAAATGGGGATGGTTGTGTCAGCGAGGGAATCCACCGTAAAACCCTTGCCAAATCAAATGTGTGCAGGCAGATGACCCAGAAAGGAAGCAGCTGAAAAAAAAACTTGATTTTTGCCTAATGACAAATTGTGTAATTTGTTTTTGCTTTTATAGGGGTATCCAACATCTTACCCATAGAACCAGGGGATGAAAGGAGGCAGAGGGACAAAGCAAACAAAAGGATTAAAATGCATCCGACTACATAACACCACTGCTGCAGATGGCTTTGTTTAAGAGATGCAAAATGGGAAAAGAGATCTATCTGCACAGAATTTGGAGGTGGGAGAAGTCTCTACACCCAGACTTGGCAGAGTGCGGTGACACCTCAGTGACATACATGGGGCTCCTTTTTGGAATGAGTTGATTTTGTCCCCATATTGAGACAAAGACTGAACGCAGGAGGCTCAAAAGTTCCAGGGGACTCTACTTGGCTATTGAGCAATTTTAAATGTAAAGGCAAGAGTAGATTTATTTTTTTTTTATTTTTTTTTTATTTTTGATTTTTTTAGCAACTTTTTAAAAATAAATTTCAGCTGGACTTTTGTTTGATGCTAAATAGCTTCCTGCAACTGTTTTGAAAGTGAATTTGTTTTTTGTTATCCTCTAGTTTGATCCTCATTCTCAGTTTCTTCCACCCACCCAGTGCCTAAATAAGCCCTCTTGGGACAATCACAGAAGTCATCAGCAGCTGCTGCGCTCAGTCCTCTGCCTGTTCTCCTCCATGCGCTTCTGCTCTCAGCCTGCAGGCTATCCACCCACTACCTCTTTAATTTTCTGGCCCTTTCTTTTTATACTCATCTTCTTTGAGAGACATAATCAAGCACAATGATGTGCATTAATGTAAACACAGAATTTTCAACGTGGAGAGAAACTTAGTTCCAGTTTCACTTGTGTGTGTATGTGTGCACAAGTGTCTGTGCTTTTCTGTTCGTGCACAGCAGTGTTATGGTTGCACAGGTGCCATCAAACAGTCTAAGATTACATTTATTTATATTGTTGCACCAAATACAGTTACATTAAAGCCATAGAAAAATATTTATGAATTACCTACGCATATTTTTCTATCACCTTGCTCTTGTATAATTTAGCTTTTATATGCTTCTACTGAGATTATGCACACAAAGAACTGTATATTACTTTAGTGCCGAGAGACATTTGTTGTCTTAACAGAGTGAATCCTTCATGTTTTCATTGTGTTACTGCTTGGCATAGTGTTGAATTTCCTTTCCAATCTGTAGTCATGACCCTCTCCCCAAACAAACGCTATTTTGACCTGTAAAACACCCTTTACAGTAGGTAGACAGTAGATATCTACCTATCTCTGTGTCTTCCTCCCATCTCTCTCTGCATCTGATGCCGGGCTTCAGTGGTGGGGAGGTTGGGGGAGGAGTAGGTGGCCCTGCTTCTGCTCCTCCCCGTCCGTTTCGACCCAGCCGTTATGTACCGGTGTCTGCAGCCACCACTTTCCTTGTTGGCTCCACCACCCTCTTCTTCTGTTTTACGTAAGTGCCTTACACGTTACGTGTACATAGACACAGTTGTGTTATTAACTAATAATGGTTGTATATAGTTGTATCTGCTGTAAGCTTTTGTATATATTCTTTTTGTCTTCTGATGATTTATCTTGGGTTTTTTTTTTACCTTTATTTAGAAAGTTTACTGAGCACCCTCTTTTAAGAGCACACAGTCCCTCAGTATCACACCCGTGAGCTCAACATTTACAACCAAAGTCTTCTATTTTTGGACACTGGACAGCTACATTGAAGCTGTTTTGGGGGTGAATTGCTCTGTACAAAGGCTTATCAGCAGGGTTCTTGGGGTGGTGTGTAGAGTGTTACTTTTTCATTTTCTTCTTTCATTGTCTTCCTTGCATGTGCAGGGATTTGATCATCGCTCGTTTTTTCCCAATTAGCGCTGTTTTGTCTTGAAATAGAAAGGAAAGACTTAGTTAGACTTTGAAAGACAGATAATTATAGCAATGATATGTTCTTGTTAAAACAGTTTTTTCCATCCTGTTTCATACTGCCCAGGTGCCCTTGGTTGTCAGAGTATTTTTCTTCTGTTATTCCCATTTACAATGCCGTGATCTTCCTCTTCACTCTGGCCAACTTCTGCATGGCCACTTTCATGGACCCTGGAGTCTTCCCAAGAGGTGAACACACGACATATGTTATTGTACAAGTCTGCCCTATAAAATGTATTTTCCATGTACTAATGATACATATCCAATTTTCTGAGCGCCTGATAAATAAAATAACACCAAAAAGAATCAGTAATAATAATGACAATGATCCGCTAGAAATTATTTTACTGAATTGGACACAAGGCAGGTGTGTGATTCTGTATTATGATGTGAGTGCGACATGTATCTTTGCTCTCCGCAGCGGAGGAGGATGAGGATAAAGAGGATGATTTCCGCGCTCCACTCTATAAGACAGTGGAGATTAAAGGCATCCAGGTGCGCATGAAGTGGTGCTCAACCTGCCGTTTCTACCGCCCACCGCGCTGCTCGCACTGCTCAGTCTGCGACAACTGTGTGGAGGTACACGTACACACACACACACACACACAGTAATGGGCTTGCTGTGTTGTGACTGCAAATTAGAAATCCATCTGTTTCACAGTATCGTGCAAATGCGAGTCCTGGGGGAACAAGGTGACAGTGTGATTGTCTAGCTTAATTTTTTTTTTCTGGTTGTTTGTTCTGATATCTTTAATGTCAGTGTTTATAGTTTACAACATGGGGGTGTGTGTGTGTGCGCAAGCATGTGAATCATGTCTTTATTTGCTTGGGTGGGAAAATTTTGTTCAAATACTATTCTTGTGAGGACATTATAGTCAGGGCTCACAACAACAAGGAGCATGTTTGGGGTTAGGACTAGGTGTTGGCATTAGGGTTAGAATAAGAGTTAGGCATTTAATTGTGATAGTGTGGTTAAGGGGCTACAGCATTGTTTATTTATTTATTTACTCTCCTCATAAATATAGTGAGACATGACTTTGAGAGAGAGAGAGTCTTTCAGTATTTAATAGGAAGTCCTAATTTCTCAGTGAGCTTTTATAAACTCTTGTGTGATTTTACTACTCAGTCTAGATCTGTCCTATTTTTAGTTTTCCATGTGTGAATGTGGGAGGTAGAATTTGTGTTGAGAATATCACCATTATTTTCCTCTGTGTCGCATCTATCTTGATATCTTCTCACCTTCTTGTTTTTGTGTGTTCTCAGGATTTTGACCACCACTGTCCGTGGGTGAACAACTGCATTGGTCGGAGGAATTATCGCTATTTCTTCCTTTTTCTGTTGTCACTTACCACCCACATCATGGATGTATTTGGCTTTGGCTTGGTTTATGTCCTGCACCACCGCCAGCAGCTGGACACGCCACATGCTGCTGTTACGTATCCTTCACTTGGCAGTCTGCTGTCATAAAAATGCAAAACCCATTGCGGGACTTTCCTTTCCTATTTTACTTTAATTGAGATATGTTTTTTTCCAGTACTTTTTTGTACTGTCCTTGACCCTGTCCTCACAGTATGGCTGTAATGTGTGTAGCTGGTCTGTTTTTTGTCCCAGTTGCTGGCTTGACTGGGTTCCACATAGTCTTGGTGGCCCGCGGCAGGACCACAAATGAACAGGTACGTACAAGAAGTGGTTCTATCAAAACCTCATTTATTTGTCCATATAGTTATAGAATATTTCAGTATATTTCATCATAATTATTTGTCTGCCTCACTCCCTCTCACAATAGGTAACAGGGAAGTTTCGAGGAGGTGTTAACCCTTTCACTAATGGCTGCTTGAGGAATATTTCACACGTGCTCTGCAGCTCTCAGGCCCCCAGGTCAGCCTTCCTCTCTTGTCTCCACTCATCTGTTTACTCCCCTGCTTTAACACCCTGTTCCAAAATTATTCTTTGTTCCACTGCCTCTTATTTTCCATTGCGCTTCCTCTTCTTCCACTTTCCCACCCTCATCTTTTTTTCATTGTTCTCGCTTGTCTGTTTAGTTAGTGGAATACATGAGTATCAGCCTTCAGTGACTTGTGGTGTAAGCTCATGTTTGTCTATAAAATAACATACCACTAAGCTTGTTATTGGCTGTATCACTTTAATTAGGATTTAAATGTGAATATATATATGTATATGTCCCACTCACAGATACATGGGCCGGTGGCGAAGCCCTCGGTCAGTTGAAGTACAGCCACCATTTCTCAGACCAGCTCTCACTGAGGCCCAGCTAGAAGCCAAGGTCTTGGACAATGGCATCCAAAACGACAGACAGAGCACCAGGGTGAGTGAAATCTATACTCAATGCTTTGAAAAAGTATTGGCCGATTACTGATTTTTTTTTTTTTTACTACTTGTCACACTCAAATGTCTCACATCATTAAACAAATTGTATTATTACACAAAGATAACCCACGTTATTTTGAAAAGTTGAGTTCAGTTTCACTTTGCACACTCAGGCTTGATTACTGCCAAACCTTTTAAATCAAGAAATCACTTTAAATTCAATTTAACTTTATTTATATATATACCGCTAAATCACAACAGAAGTCATTTCAAGGCACTTTACATTGTAAGGTTTAAGACCTTACACAGAAAATATAAACTCCCCTTAACGAAAAAACCTCCAGCAGAACCAGGCTCAGGGTGGGTGGTGATCTGCTTCGACTTTAAATAAGAGCTGTCTGACAAAGGGAAGCACACTAAAAGATCTCAAAAAGCAACACATTATGCCATAATCTAAAGAAATTAAAGAACTGTTGGGAAACTCTTCTTGATACATGCATAATTGGCATGTATCAGTCTGGAAAGCCATTTCTAAGGCTTTGGGGCTCCGGCGAACCATAGTGAGACCCATTATGCACAAATGGAGAAAATGTGGAACAGTGGTGAACCTACCAAGGAGTGGCCGGCCAAACAATTACTCAAAGACCATTACGACGACTGGATGAGTCGTCGTAAAAGAACCCAGAACAACATCTAAAGAACTGCAGGCCTTCATTTTCATGATTCATATCTTTGTTGATCATGATTCAACAATATGAAAACCACCGCTGACCAAAAAAGAACACAAAGGCTCATCTTACATTTGCCAAAAACATCTTAATTATCTTAAGCAAGTATTCTGTGCACCAATGAGACAAAAGTTTAACTTTTTGGAACGTGTGTGTTCCGTTACATCTGGTGTAAAACTAACACAGCATTTCATAAAAAAGAACATCATACCAACAGTCAAACATGGTGGTGATGGTAGTGTGATTGTCTGCGGCTGCTTTCTGCTGCTTCAGAACCTGGACGACGTGTCATAATTGATGGAACCATGAATTCTGCGCTCTACCAGAGAATCCTAAAGGAGCAGGTTAGCAGGCAAGCTATCAGTTTGTGACTTCAAGCTCAGGCACACTTGGGTTATGCAGCAGGATGATGATCTGAATCCCACTACCAAGTCCAACTCTGAATGGCTCAAAAAACAATATTAAGATTTTGTTGTGGCCTAGTCATAAGATGTTGTGGAATGGCCTTAAACAAGCTGCTCATGCTCCAAAATCCCTCCATTGTGGCTAAAATAAAACCATCTGCAAAGAAGAGTGGGCCAAATCCTCCACAGCTAGTTATTAGGTTTAGAAGGCAATTCATTTTTCACACAGGATCAGGCAGGTCTGGACCGCTTTTTGTCCTTGTGCAAATCATCATTTAAAAACTGGATTTTGTATTTACTCTGGTTAGCTTTGTGTAATATTTAAATGTGTTGGATGATCTGAATCATTAAGTGTGACAAATATGCCAAAAAATTTAAAATCTGGAATGGGGCAACTGTGTTTTCACAGACATGTACATCAGACGCAACAAAAACAAGCGATCTGCATGTAGACGTTTGGATTGAAGCGGTACAGTTTAATGGGGGAAAAGCATTTTTTTAATGTGGGGTTAATGTGCCAAGAATATATAATATACACAAAACAGGGATAACGAAATTCATTGAGAGGTTAGACGTAAACCATGCCAAAACTTTGAAAGATGGTTTATGAAGCAGGATTTTATATATTGGCTTTGACCAATCGGCAACGCATTTGTTAGCCTAAGGCACTGCATTGCTACATGATATTAAATTGTGTGCAACAAAGATTGAGTCCTCTTCCTTTGTTTTCTTTGTCATAGCATATACACCTTAACTCCATTTTTCAAAACAGGCTTTTCTTTCATATGAATTGTTTTCTTTTCTATTCAAATAACTTTTCATGACTTGTCTGTGCATCTTTTCCAGTCCAAGAGCAGTCTAGATCAGATGGAGAGTCAGTCAGCTGACGCAGAACCTCCGCCTCCTCCAAAACCAGAGCTTCGTTACCCTGGTCTGCCCCGTGCTGACACAGAGGGTAAGACGCCAGAACAAAATACACAAATTTATGGTACAGTTGCAGTATATCACACCTAAGATGTTAACATCTGATTGTCCACTGTCAAGTGCAGCATAGGAACATTTGATCACAAACACTTTCTTCATCTGTCACTTTTGGTTTCTTGCCACCCAGAGAGCAGTTTGTTGACTGAAGCTCCACCTACACCATCAATGTACAAGTACCGACCAGCCTACAACAGCCCAGGAAGAAACCACACTGCCCTAACACACCCCAACAAGGTAAATACAAGTTTACACTTGCAAAGACTTTGCAGTGTTTGGTAGTTAGTATTTATATACTATATATATCCACATTAATAGTATTAAAAGAAAAAATACCTGAGAGTGACATTATGCCTTTGCCTGTTGTGAAACACATTCATACGTAAATTTAAATGTGCAACCTAGTTAACTATTGCTTAGTGAGCTTGTTGTATTACTTGTTAAACACAAGGGGCTGGGACTAACATTTTTGCACATCAACAAGTGAAGAGAAAAGAAGAAACAGTCCTTTAGATCATAATAGATAATCTGGTGGCAGTTACGCCCTTCCCTTTCTGATTTCCTTTGTGGTTAATATAATGCCCCTGTTTTTTGTTTTTACTTTAAATTGATCATTCAGTGGCCATCGTTCGATCAGTAAGTCTCAGCTAGTGACATCTATGTGTGTGTGTCTTATTGGCCATCTGTGTGTTTGAGTGTATCTCTCCTTTCCCCCAAAACTGCATTGACTGAAATGTGTAGTTCATGTACTGAATGTATTTGTATTTCCATTTATATGTTGATACACACAGTCTTTGACTTGCAGTGTTAGTGCTTGTTCAAACCAGTCAATGTTTCCAATCCAGTAGTGTGATGATGGAGTAGAGCACTGGCCAAGCAACCAGTTTCTCCCCAACACTCACCAGCAATGTAGAAGAAACTGGGCAACACTTTGTTTTAAGTCACCCAGTTTAGCATTTATGAGAAGTATATATAAAAAAGTAACACATTACTATGATAGTTTTTAAGCAAATATACACTATATTGCCAAACGTATTGGGATGCCACATGCACATGAACTTTAATGGCTTCAACTCTTCTGAAGAGGCTGCCTACAAGGTTTTAGGGTGTGTTGATGGGAATATTTGACCATCTTTCCAGGTGAGCATTTGTGAGGTCAGGCACAGATGTTAGAGGAGAAGGCCTGGTTCACAGTTTCTGCTCTAATTCATCACAAAGGTGTTCTGTCGGGTTGAGGTCAGGGTTCTGTGCAGGCCATTCAAGTTCCACCACACCAAACACACCTATCCATGTCTTTATGGATCTTGCTTTGTGCACTGGATTCATTGTTTTGGAGAGGTGTCCTAATACTTTTGGCAATATAGTGTAACTGATTACTGCATTTAACTATTATAGCTCCCCCAGTGGACAGTGATAAGTATAATATATAGTAAAACACAGCTTGTGCCAAAATTAAATACTGTATGCTTTCTATGGAGAAATTATAATTGCTGAAGAAATGTTGTACAGCACTTTCAGATATTTAATAGCAGCACAACTCTGTTAGAATCAATAATGTTAAACTTTAATTGAATGGTTATATACTGGTTATAAATGCTAAACAGGGAATCTGTAAGTAAAATCTTGAGAAAAACAGTTATTTGTGCTATTTTTTCTATTCCTGAGGTATCACAGTGATTTTCATCTTTGTTCCCTTCCCTTTTCATTCCTGTCTTTATCTTCATGACACTTTTCTCCACCTCTGGTGTGTTACTCCTTCTCTCTCCTCTCCTCTCCTCTCCTCTCCTTAGATGATCCGTGGGGAGAGTCTCGACTCTCCGTCTCCCTCCATCCTCCAGTCCAGCCGCCAGCCCAGCTACCGCTCAGAGCCAAGCAGCCTGGACGGGGCCACAGTGGTGGGGGGAGTTGTAGGGGCGCGCAGAGGGGGAGGGGAGAGGGGTGAGGGCCCCGGAGGCCCTGGCGGGACTGCTGGGGGGGTGTCAGGGGGCATGTCAGGTTACTCCCTGACTGGGCGCTCCTACACCTCCTACCCATCCTCTCTGGTTCTGTCCACTGGCGGCTCACGGTCCTCCAGCTTGCGCTCAGCGCACACAGCACATAACCCGCTGGCCACACTCCAATCAGAAGGCACCACAGACACCAGCTACAAAAGTCTGGCCAATCAGACGCCTCGGAATGGCAGCCTGTCCTATGACAGCCTGCTGACGCCATCCGAGAGCCCAGAGTTTGAGTCCGCCGCCCACGAGCTGTCGCCCCAGAAATCTCGTGCTCCGTTTCCCTCTGGGGCTATAACAGGCCGGTGTGAGGTGGTGTCACCCAGTACCCCGCTGCAGGGCTATACGTCGCCCTTCCTCTCAGCTCAGTTCGCACAGCAGAGGGAGGGGCAGCTGCTCCAGGGCTCTACCACTTTCTCCTCCCCTCACAGGGCCTACCTACGTGCCGTCAGTCCGCCTCCTCTCTCCTCCGGGCCTCCTGAGACCCAACACCTGCTCCAGCATAACCAGGACTCCTCTTCCCGAGCCCATCGTAACCTCTCCTCTTCATCCTCTTCCCCTGGAGCTCGATCACTAGAGCCCCCCGTCTCGCCGCCACCTCGTGGCCTCTCCCTTGGCAAGTCCCACTCCTATACTGTGGAGGCAGGGCCTCAGCACAAGCCTCGGCCCGCAGGAGGAGGCAGTGTGCTGGGAGGGGGAGGAACCGGAGGAGGGCAACAGGCTCCACAGTGAGTAGTGATCCATCTCGAGATGTGTCAGCCTGCTACTCTTTCTCCTTTTTCTCCTAATCCTCCTCTTCTTCTTCCCTGGTTTGTTAGCCCTCCTCTTCCTCCCTGATCTGTGTGAGTCTTCCTTTTCCTCCTCCATGGTTTATAGTCAGTCTTTGCTTCTTTAGTATTTAACAGATCATGTATGTGTGGTTCAGCTGTGTGGATTTGTGATGTACGCCTGTATGTGTTTAGCTTTGTAAAAGCATGTCTGACTACTTGTGTCCTTGTCTTGCTCACTATAGTCACCAAATGCCTTACAAGATCATTGGTAGAGAAACATTTTTCTGTTTGTGCTTCTTTGTTATTTTTGAAGTAGAAACACTCACATCCACATCCCTTTCTCCTTTATCCTCCCACCTCACTCTCCTACCCTCCCCTTCCTTATGGCTGTCTAATCAGATCCACCTCTCGTCCAGTCTTGGCCAATCACACCACATCCAAACCAGGGGGCGGAGTGAAGAAGGTGACGGGCGTCGGAGGGACCACTTATGAGATATCGGTTTGAGTGACAGACATACTTCATGATATTGCAAGGAGGGAGATGAAGCCACTGGACTTACTTCCACGTACCTGAGCTGGATACCACGTCATTTACCTGAGCTGGATATTATTCACGACTGCAGGTGCTTGAAAAATGATGACGGACTAAAGGAGCAGGCCTTTATGGTACTTAAGTTGTTATCCGTGTTATGCCACTGGCCATTCTTCTCTGCCAGCCTTTCAGATTTGACTAAAGAGGAACTGGGGGCACTGGTTAATTTTTTCACAGGATCAATTTGTCTCCATTTAGCAACTTTTTGAGCCATAGACTGATGTGACTGTATCATCACGGCTGGGTACAGATATGTCTATAGAACACGTATAACTATTCAATGATTTGCTGTTTTACTTTGGTACATTAGCACAGCACAGTACAGAGTATTGACAACGGTGTCTGACACTTAAGTAAAGGATCATCTTTATCTAGTGTATGTAAAATTCAAGAGGGAGGATTTAGGACTGTTGACCAATATTTTCTTTCTTATTGTCTCAATGGACCACACCCTGTTTATTGCTAAGTCATGAAGAGAAGAGCGAGTCCAACTTATAAACACAGTATCATTTTAGTTTTATAAGTCTTTTCTTAAATATTGTTTTATATAAATGTGTAAAATCTTATTATTGGGTCAAATTGTCAGGTATTGTTGAGACTGTTGTTGACGGTGGCAGATGTACTGTGTGTAATTATTCTTAAAAGTGATATCAAATCAGATGCCTGTTTATAATTGATGGCTGCATCAGCCACTCGTGAGCTCTTGCTGGAGTTTTCATCGTCAAAGAGAATGATGATCCTTTAGCGAACAGCTGAAGCGGCATAACTGAGCTTAATGTTTGAAAGCCACAAAGACATGTCAGAATCACGATTGCAGCACAAGCAGCTTTGTGGAATGTACGCTTGTAATGTTTATGCTAAAGACATTATGCAAAATCTGTTCGTAGCTTTAAGATCCTTGTCTTTTTTTCTTCTTTTTTTCTCCTTTTCTGTGATGTTTTGTCTGTCGAGATGCTAGCAGAACCTTATACCTTTAACAAATGGCCAGCCAAATAGAGACAGCGAGGGAAGGGCTTATTTATTCCACCGGACATGACAACCCTGTAGTACTGGATGCAATTTCAAACCAGTCTCTGGCAGTTATTGGGGTTTTTTTTTTGTAATTTTGGAGAAAAGATGAAGTATGAATAGTTTTTATGAAAGAAAATTATGAATGAAATTGTAAATGCAATATGCCACTAAATGAGGGACTGGTTTGCAATTGGAGACTGAATGATTATTTTTTTTTTTGCCTTGAAAACACTCATACTGAGTGCAGTTTTAATTTTTGTATTGGTTTTTATTATTTACACATTTGAAGAAAAAAATTTAAAGTAGATGACAATTATGAATTATTAATTTTTTAAAATTCATTTAAAAGGTACCTTTTTTTTTACCCCCTGCCATGTTGAGACAGGAAAAATTACAGGAAGGGGAGGTGTGAAGTTATGACTTTTTCTAACCAGTTAAGATTGTGCATTACTGTGTTGTTGTTTTTTTCCTGTTAAGGCCCACAGCGACGTTTTGCAGGAGAATGTCAAAGCTGGCTGAATGTGGCACGTCTTTGGGGTACAAGTACACGCTTTAAGCACATGCATCATTCAACCCAAATGACAGTGTTACAAGTTTTCAACCCTCCCAGGCTATGTCTTCAGTGTGCATGTAATTTTTGTTTGTTGTGCTGAATGCTTCACTGGTGTGCATACTTGTGATGTTGTCAAATGCCCACCCGGTTCACGTGTGGGTGGTAACAAGAAAAGAAGCATCATTAATGACACGAGCAGTCATCGTACAGACATAAAGAGAACCTGTGTTTACTTTTCTTCCTGCTCTGGCCAAGGACGGTGGCCACTGAACAATTTGAAATTATGAGTATAGTGAGTACACTTCTATGTGAGAAAATATCGCTGTTGTGGGCTGTGATGAATGGAACGAGTTTCACAAATATCTGTAACGAGTACATTAAAGACTTTTCCAAAATGGCCTTACTAAGGATTTTTAAAAAGATGTCTTCTCAAAATAAAAAGGTCAAACTGATTAAACACTGAGTGCGTCATCAATCACAAGACCTTTGGTTTCACCTCTCACCTTTTACTTTAAAATGTGACATCAGCAAACGCAAAATTAAGTTGCAAAATTAAGGCAAAAAAAGTTTACATGCAGTGATGACATGTTGCTAAAAGTAGTCATTAAAAAAAAGGCATTTGTTTTTAAATAACTTAGTCTGTAATAGAATCACAAATCACAAATGTGTCGCATGGCTGCACTCAAACCACACTGTTAAACGGGGCAAAGGAAATGTGCTCCAGCGTCTTTGGGTATTTATTAGCCACAGTAAAGTCTTAGCATAGAGATGACATTTAGTAGACTTCCTGCTCCTCCTTCACCTCACTGGTCTTTCTTGCTCTCTGTCTGTTGCTCTAGGTTTTCGTTAAGATGGAGCTCATTGCTGCCGTCCTCGTTCTGCTCCTCTTCCTTCATACCACGACCTTTGCTCAGCTTCTTGGACTTCTGGAAGAGCTCGTTGAGGTTAAACTCTCGGATCATGTTCTCCTGGGGATGAAATGATTTTCACATTAACATGACCATACCATCTGCTCACTACTTACTCCATGTGTTTGCTAGGCGCACCTCATTGAAAGTCCAAGACACAGCTCTCCCTTTATTGTCCACCATTGGACGTCTCATAATTTCCCGCCCTCCTTGAAAAAGCAGCACTGAGGGCAGCTGCTTAGCTAGAGGTGAAGTACTGACTCTGTACCTGTTTGGAAAGAATTCACCTGTCAATGCCTGTGTTCAAAGAATGACGAAGAATGTATAAAAAGATAAACAAAACTCATTAAAACTAGTGCTGTAATATTAAAGACAGGTGAAGAGCAGTGAACATGACAAACCTCTGTGAAACCTCTCCATAGCGGCCGATGTCTACCTTCCCAAACCTGAGTCCAGCACAGTTGTACCTGCAGTAGATACACAAAGCATTTAGGTCTCAATTTCTATCTTACGTCTGCAGCCTAACTGAGCTGTACATAAGAGAAATGCCTGTTTTAAGCTGTTAGAATGAGGCGATTTCTTACTTGAGGGAAAGATCTGCAAAGGCGGGGGCAAAGGACTGGCAGTCAGAGGACCAGTTGGCGTAAAATTCAACAATCCAGGTGACACGACTGTCCCTCTGCAGTTCCTCCTAATGATTCAGAACAGATTAACACACTGAACTCAATTCATTCATTCAGTCTACTCACCTCCAGGACTGGTTAGTGAGGCCTAAGTAATATATAACTTTAACTGACATACGTAATTAAATCAAGCTTTCCAGTGGTTGAATTACTGTACTTAAGTTTTAAAGTACCTGTACCTCAGTATTTGAGTGTTTTTATTTTCACATTTTCAATTATATGCCACAATCAGTGGTTAATCCTGTATACTTGGGACTCATTTGTTTGACAGTTATTAAAAGTAAGATTCTGTTCACTTAATCAGTGGTTTTTAAGTGGTTTTATAAAAGTTGTCTAGTCATAGACCATTATCACAAACTATCGAATACTGTTTGCAGTAGTTTCATACCTATTTAAACTTCTTAGATGGTTTGGTTTAATTTAATTAACTCTTTAAAAATGTAAAATTATCTGTTATTTCACAACAAAATCAAAAGTTTGAATCCAAAAATGAATACATTTGTGTAGCAGAAGCATTTTGTCTAGTTTTCTACCACAATCATTATATGACAACCCCTTAAGATTCTTAGGGGTTCTTGGGAAAAATGGCATTTAAACATTGATGATAATACTTTTAAATGCAGGACTTGGACTTGAAGCCTACCATGTTTGATGGACACTATTATATTGCATATGAATATAGATGAAGTCATAAAAAGCTCAGGGATATAACAGTCCCAGTGGAGTGAAAGGAAAGTGAATGCTACTCGTTGCGTTGTTTCAAACATCTTATCTTATTCAACCTATCAGAGGCCTGAAGTGACACTGTATGTCCAAACGCAGCACTCACATCGATGGTCTGGTCACTGAAGTACTTGATGTACTCTGGGCCCATGTAAAGAGGTGGCTTACAGGTCATGACAAATGCTGGAAAAAAGGCAAAGAGTTTGATTAATTTACATAAAACATTTATTAGTGGATAAAAACATTGACTTAATATAAGTTTTACTTTTTCTTAAACTATTAACATGTTAATATGCTAATATCCTAAAAGAATTGTATGAGGTTGAATCAAGAGTTCCTTTACTATAGTAATTATGGTCTGATGAAGTGTTGGGTTAGAACATCAGTAATTAAACAGGGGTCCTTTATGAATATTTACCATAGAAACTACAGACTAATATATAAATTCACATCAGTCACTCTGAGGGTTTCCTGCAGTGTTTAAACATGTAACCACCTCACCTGAAGTAAAGACCACCTCTACTAAAATGTACTAAAAACAATCGTTTCAAGGCCACTGACCAACACAAAGAGCGAAGTAAAGGATGCCAAGCCTAATGTCGAGCCTGAAGAAGAGAATGACGTTGGCCACTTTGCTGAACAGGAACAAGTTGCCTATGTGCTGCTCCAGTGTGACTGAGAGAAGAAGAAAGAACAAATGAAGCAGACAAATAACCTTCAGCCTGTCGATACAAGGTTTGAGAAAGGCAGGATTATAATGTCATGTTTACATAACAGAGCGAAGACTTAAGTGTAACTGTATGTGGTGTGTTTTTCACCTGGACAAGAATGTGAAATGGTTAGGTTAAAGTTTAACAGTCCCACATTATAGGACAGAAATATCCAGTGCCCTTGTTGTTAGATATGATGACGAACAAAGTCATGTAACAGTTTACAGTAAGAGTTGAGGTTTAAAAGGGAAATAAATGTCTCAAATGCTTCACTGGTTCCTAAACAGGTCATGGGTCAAGTGCATGTGTCGAACAAGTATGACATAAGTTTACAGGTAAACACTATGTTATGACTTCAGTGGGCTTATGTGTACAGCAAATCTTGTTTGTGTGTGTTTGTGTGAATTTTTAGGGCAATGGAGTAGAGACACTGCTGCATTAACCCAGGTCTCCACCCCCGACTTACTTTTTCTTGATTCTAAGAGACCAACCAGCACTAATTAATTAATTAAGTTAGTCTATTAAGTAAGTTTTACTGAAAATTAATGTTATATCAATTTTGAACTCTTTAATCATTTATGTACGTTTTAAGCAAAAATGCCAAATATTCACAGCTTCTTAAATGTGAACATTTACTATTTTCCTAATTTGCTAAGATAAAAAAACCCAGCTTGTGTTAGTGTTAACTTGGACTTTATTATATTATATGCACAGAAATATATATGGAGCAAAACTGAGGCTTTTAGGCTTTTGGGCACCTGGGTAGCCGTAAGTTGGGGGTGGGGTGTGTGTGTGTGTGGGGGGGGGGGTTACTTACTGGCTCTCCTGTTCTTCATCATAACTATTGCACTAAGAAACATAAGAATCTCCAGTTCTCTCTGTGAAACAAAAACACGACAGTAACTTTTTGATAAGTGAGTAAAACATCATTCTCACACCGGCAAGAAGCACATTTCACTACCCCCCACCATGCTCACCCACCCAGTCAAAGTCGCAGGAGTTGCCGTCTTCCCGTTGGGTCGCCAGGTGCTCGCACAGACCAGGAGCCTTTCGGACAATAACGAAGGCGATGGTCATGAAGAACGAGGAGATATAATACGGTTTTAGCAGCCATTTGTAAATCTGAGGTAGGTGGTATAAGAAAGTGCAGAGTCCTGTGATTAGACCCATGTTGGCAGAGACGAGCGTCAGCCACAAGAGGAGAAATGACAGCTGGAGCGTCACTCTGGACGTGTTTACTTCTCTGAACTGCGCATGCCCCAAACAACAACGTGTTTTGTTGTATTTGGGCACAGCCGCTTGCCGTGTAATATTTTATTACACCAGTTACAAATTCACGATCGCAATTGGGAGCAATATCCTATAGTTTTTGTTTTAAAATAGTCGAGTTATGCTCTGCTGGTTTTAGGTCAATTGACGCAAATAACAATTTCAGTTCTGTGTTGTCTGTTCTGTTTGGGTTCATTATCTTGTTGAAATATTCTCTATTCCTGCCAGCCTTCTTGATCCTGAGGGCCATCTTTTCATTATATTTTTTGGGTGTGCAACTTGCATTCGTAGTGCCATCTATATGTCTCCCCCCCCCTAGACGTTTTGCGCTTGTGTAGACAAGAAAGACACACACGTGTTGAACAGTCAACATTATGCAGAAAGTAGAGTTTATCACCACCAGCAGGTGGCGGTAAAGCGCCTCTAAGAACCAAGCAACTACCGTTAAGAGTGAAGAAGAAGAAGATTTGGCGGGTAGTGCAAAAGTGTAAACAGAGGAAGCTGAAAATGGAGGAAAGCGAAGCAGCGACACAAAAGGAGACCACAGATAACGCATCTGTTAAAGTTTCCACTGAACACAAGGCAAATGAAGCTACAGGAGAAGTTTCCTCACAAATGTCCAACTCGGAACCAGCTCGGAAGCCGCCAGATGAGACAGAGGCTCGGTATAACAGACTGAAACTGTTCGAGAAGGTGATGCAGAAAAGCCTGGAAAAGTTCATCGAACATGTCAGGTATCGTGTCCCCAGACGGTATTTTAGTTATTTTATTAAACTAAGCTTTTGAATGCAGGACTTTTATTGCTATTTAATTTATACACGGTATGGTACATTTTAAGAATTTGACTTACAGTAACTGAAGGATCTGAATTGTCGGCCACTGTTATAGTGTAGTTAATGATATTGATTTTCCAGGAGACTCACAAACTGTGTTGAGTTAAACAGAAGGAAACCGTGAGTGATTCACATGGTACCAAGCTCACATAAGGATCATGGCTGTACAGGAATTAATGTCATGTCTGTCCCAGAAACGTCACTAAAAATAGGTAGTTTCAAGTAGTATATATATTTTTTAAATTAATGAGTAGATTGTTTAGTCAGTAAATAAAATCTCTAAGCCCAAATGTATGAGTAGCAGAAGCAGAAAAGCTCTTCTTCCAATCAAACTATATATATACTAATTCTAATAATTTCAGCACTATATTATTAAAATATATTTTACCAATAAATTTGCTGTACTTTTGAGTGTCCATGCCTTCTCTCAGTTTTAACAGATTTGCCAGCATGTTTCGTCCGCTGTACAAGAAGAACCCTCAGAGGATGGAAAACATTCACAAGCAGTTCATAGATGAGCTGCGGAAAGCTATACAGGTGTGCAGTACAAGACATTAATGCATGGGTGGCTAAAATGTCATATTCTTGTGTTTTTTAATCACAAGCACAATCCATTATCCTAATTTCTTTCTACACAATTTAAAACAGCCACTGGAGAAATTTTCAAAGAGCATAGTTTTATAGCAGGCTATGTCTACGTATATGTGCTATGCATGTTGGTTTGCTTCAATCAGAACATGTCTGACAATACATTAATTACATTGCCCACCACTATACTATGTGTGAGGGGTAAAAACACCAAATGGAAAGGCTTGTTGTTGTGTTATATGTGTACTTACAGTACTCAGTGCTGTTTAGTGTATCTTGTTAAAATCAATGCCTATGTCTCTGTATGTAAAGGAGGACATCACCAGACTGATAGAAGAAGGCCGGTTAGAGTTAAAACTGAATGAGTTGGACAAACTTGAAAAGGCTGCCAAGAACAATCCAGACACTGCATGGTCAGTAAACTGCATAAAATTATTTTAGCACTTTTTTGCTTTAGATGTAGTGTAGGTGCATTACCTTTATTTCTCGTTGCACTGTATACAGTGTGTCCAGTATACATTTTAATATATTGCAATGTCACTTTCTGCCAGGCGGCCAAGTGGGGTTCCTGAACAGGACTTTTGCAGCTTTGTGATGCCATACTATCAAAAGCAGGAGGCCTACATGAAACTGGAGTTGAAGAAGATCAGAGAGGAGAATGCTGCATTAGCAAAAAAGGTTCAGGCTGGCAGAGAGCGAACTGCAGAGATGGAAAACTGCATTGCAATGGCTGTTGATGATTGGAAGGTGAGGAGAAATTAGATCTGGAAAGCATTTGCAAAAACTGTATATTTACAATATATATTTGTTTTACACTAACTGAGAGGATGCCGTACCATGCATTAAGGAGGACATAGTTTATATTTATGCTATACATACATTGCAATAGGCCCATCGATGTAATTTACAAAATATTTGCAATACTTCTGCAAAGACTACCAGGAGTTCAGTTCAGTTTTATAATTTTACAGAGCAGGAGCAGATGTGAATAGTTGAAATTATGTCAGCTTCATGTTGTATTGTAAAGTAGTATGGGGAAGTGCAGGTGCACTCCCGTAAGGTTTATGTTGCAGTGTATAAAATTAAATGTAGTCATACAATACTTCAACATGCCCATTTAGTAAAGTAATTACATTTTCCATTTTATCTAAGCATTTAATCCAAACATCTTGCCCTAATACTTTTGCTTTTATTTTACTCTTCTTTTTCACTTTTAGGCAACACTTGCTGAATTTGAAAGGCCAACATCTTCTTTCTGTCCTGCTGATGTCTTTGAAGTGTAATCTTCAAACTTTGTCAACAAACTTAAATGTACATATTGTTTTTGTTTAATCTTAATGTGTATTTGAAAATAAACTTAAAATGCTAATAAAATCGTTTTGTGACCTCAGTGGTTGCCATTATTTACCAATCATTACGGTATAATGCGTGGTTATGTCTGGTATTACGGTACGTGGTTATGGAAGTAATGCCACAAAGAAGTGAAGAGTAGAGGAGTTGATGCACGGATGGACTGACGGTTTACACCATCCTAATAACAGCCTATAAGCGTGGAAGACACCGGCGTTTTCTTTTAGTGTAAATGTATTATTCGTGATAGATATGACGGAAATGTTTTCAACTCTATTCGGGCAAAATGACGCTCAGGGACCGCCCGGCTCGTCGTCTATGGGTTTCGGACCAGGAAAACCTGCGCCGCCTCTTCCCCAAAATCAAGCCTCCATGGCGGGGCAGATGCCACCACAGCTCGGGGATGAAGGGCCTGCCCTGCGGAAGCCCGGAGCCATGAATGAACCTTTCTACTTACTACGGGAGTTGCCTGGTACTGTTTGATAGTTGTAATTATTTTTAATTTAAAAACAAAGTTAAAATGTTTTTGAGAGTTGTAAACGCTGAAGCAGTTTGTAAACAATGCTAATGTTAGCAATCGGTAGCTAACAAGACAAGTGTTAACATTAAGTGGGGTTTATAGCAGTTTCCCGCATTAAGACGCCTGTTTCTATGTTAGCGTTGGGTTTTATGTTGTCTTTTACTAAACACATTTACAGCCGAGTTCCCTGTTTTTTTCATTCTTGTGTTTTAAAGTTAAACGTCATGAGACGACAACTGCTGTAGCTACGAATCAGCACCTAACATTAGCTTCCGTTAAAAATAGTCACTTAGCGATAGCAGTGTTTGCAAGCTGGATGAAGTCGTTGTGTAGGAAGACTTGTGGTGTTTGCATTGATTATATTACTATGATCATGTGTTTTTAGTGGGAAACGAGTTAACCGGCAACACCAACCTCATCACTCACTACAACCTTGAACACGCCTACAACAAATTCTGTGGGAAGAAGGTGAAGGAGAAGCTCAGCAACTTTCTGCCAGAGTTACCAGGTGGGTTTATACAGGAACAACTGTGGCCTGTCAGCCAAGTGTTGATGCACGTTAAGTGATTCATGTCGTTAAGTGTATGAGAGTAGTTTGCAGTTACCTTCGTCTGAAAGGAGCCTTTGATTGCTGTTCTCGCTTAAATATTTCTCATGAAGTTGTTATTGATACCATACGTGTTGCAGGAATGGCCAGATACATATTTATCTTATTCATATGGGTCATGACAACGTACAACATGATTTTGAAAAGCTGTTGCAGATTTTCACCCTTCTTTTTATCTTTTTACTGGCCTAGGAAAATTCAGTAAAATCCACCTACTAAACAGTTAAATTATTAATTGTATTTTTATTGTATTGATTCATCAAAACAACAAAGAACTGATTCATTATTGAAATTTTAAAGTATTTTAATATTACTATTTCTTATTATTAAGTAGGGCTGGCTCCAAAAAGGTAATAAGTAGACATAAATATACTGCAAACCTATACATAGTAGCAGCAGAGGACAATTATTAACTGTCCGTTGTTGATGATTGTGTTTACACATTATCAGCCGACTCACTTTGGTACACCTGATTTTCCAATAGCTGCTTGCTTTAAAAACCAAAGATTCAAATTCAGACACAAACAGTTGATCTTAATTTATTGGGAGGATATTAAAATTATAACTTGGAGATTTTGATACTGATTTAACATCAGTGGGGGTTTGGATGGACAAGATGTCTTGCTCTGTTTTGAGAGTTGAGAGGAAGCTTCACCCTGTTAGCTTAAAAGGCAAATCGACTCATGACTTTGATTGAAACACTGTAACTTACCCAAACGGGCTAGTGACTGGCCAGTCAATTTGCCTGACATACATACAGTTTTAGTGGCACCTGGTCATCATTGTTCATGTCGAACCCTGGCCATTTAAAAAAAAAGGACAACTTGCTCAACCCATACTTCCCTCATCTGTTGTTGATCAGTCATTTTTCCCCTCATCATTCAAACTTGTTTTATTCTGCAATGCACTGCAGGTATGATTGACTGTCCGGGTACTCAGGACGGCAGCTCGTTGCGCTCTCTGATTGATAAGCCTCCAGTGTGTGGGAACTCCTTCAGCCCACTGACGGGTGCTCTGCTCACAGGCTTCAGACTACACACAGGCCCGGTACTAACTATATACACTACACAAGAATGCACACATACAAGTTATCAAGGCATATATGTTGTGCATAATGACACAGATTACTCAAAACCATCAACTGAGTATTTTTACCTTTGACAAACGGGTATCCTCTTTTTCCTAGTCATGACTGTTTTTGTGTGTGTGGGGGGGGGTTTCTCAGCTACCAGAACAGTACAGACTGATGCACATACAGCCTCCAAAGAAGAAGAGCAAACACAAGCACAAACACCATCGACCACAAGACCCACTACCACAAGGTATGAATCAGACTGTAAATAAACACAAACATGGAAGAATGTATGTTTTCAGGGCGCTGACCTGCTTATTTTTGACAATACAGAAACTCCATCAGACTCTGATCCCAAGAAGAAGAAGAAAAAGAGGGATGATGATCCAGACCGCAAGAAAAAGAAGAAAGACAAGAAAAAGAAAAAGGTGAGGAAATCTGTCCTGATCCCTGTAATTCTGGGTCCTAGTGATTTCATCACATAACACGAAAACAAACTTAATTTTCATAGGCTTTATAACAAAACCTTATATTTAATCAAATACTAAAACATTTCCACTTTAACCTAATTCTTAAACTCGGAGCTGTGTTTTTTACCACTAGAGAGTGAAAGAACTTAAAAACTAGCTTGCAGAAGCAGCTTTAAATTATAATTTCTTTCCAAAAATTTTCTTAATTGATAATATACCTCTTAAACACAACTCGGCCAGCATGATAAACATTAATTCTCACATTAATAGTGCGCTTTGCTGATGCCCTGTCTCCTTCCAGAACCGCCACAGTCCCGACCACCCCGGCCTCGCTGGATCACAGCCCAGCAGTAATAGCCTCAGATAGGCAGGAGCCCACTGTGTGCATGACTGTGTTTGACTGTGCATTTTGTAAGAAGACGTGTGCATGTGTTTTACAGATAATTGTATTACTGAGAGTATGTTCAATGAGACAAAGAGTGATTCTAACAATGCAAGTGTGTGAGTGAAAGCAGCAGTGACAGTCGATGCAGGTGGTGATGGGAAGAAATAATACAGAACAGTGTCAAAGACAGTCGCTGGTGAGATGTGTGTGCTGTATGTGTGTTTTTTGTTGTGATATCTTTTGACCATAATGCCAAAATCAAATAAAATTTGGTTATTATCTTTGTGTGTGTCTCTTTGCAAGATCTCTTTTTTTTTGTTCAAGTCCACAAGACACAGTGACAAAAGAAACAGATTCTGGTGCACTTTGTTACAGCAAGAAAATAGTTTGAATCCATGAAAAAAAAACTCAGTACATTTACATTCTCACATTTATTTTTCAAATAAGCTGGATATATTGATTCAAGACAGGAAAGAATGGTGTACATTTAGACAACAACACTTCAAGGACAGGAGAGTAGCTGAGGCACTGTAGATGATACAGTCTTAAAATCCAGATAAAGCAGACAATGTTTATTTTTGTTGTAGTGACTGCCAACAACACAGGCATATGTAAATGCCTGTGTTGGAGTCACTTTAACTTGAATGCCATTTGGCAGTGTTTATCAGCTTTAATGGAGGTCTGACAGCTGCTCATTTATAAGAGACTTTCAAGGTACAAAGTGGTCATGTGGTTTCTGGAATTGCTGGTACATTGCTTTCCAACATTAAATACTAATATACAGACTGAAAAGCATGTAACAGTGTTTATTTCATTTATACTAAACACGTACAAGTACCGCCCCTAAAATGACCAATAAACATACATTTGAATAATAATTTAAAAAACACATAACCAAACTGGTATTTACTGCGGGAATAATGCACTGTGCTGTAAAGGGTCCCAGTTATTTTACTTTTTTATGTTTTCGTGAGGAAGTAAATGGTAATGGTAAATGGTCTGCACTTATATAGCGCTTTTCTACCTAGGCTGGTACTCAAAGCGCTTTACACTGC
>JAUYWH010000002.1:11693031-11742621 GCA_034779795.1 Ctenopoma multispine
CCGGGGGCAATTTGGGGTTCAGTATCTTGCCCAAGGACACTTCGACATATGACAGGGGGAGCCGGGAATCGAACCACCGATCCTACAATTGGCAGGCGACTGCTCTACCTCCTGAGCCACAGCCGCCCAGTATTAGAAAGCTTTACGGTCCCTAGACATGGCTTTGGTTTACACATACATACATTTGGCAAAGGCAACAATCTTACACTAATTTCTATTGCAGCAAAGGCACAGAGTTGAAACAATACAGACTATACTTCCTCTGAAATTATACAAGGATTTTGACCTAATTTATGTGGAGCAGAAAGCAAAAATATGCATGAGACATAAAGGAAAGATTATTTAAAGCATATTGAGACTAAAATGGAGTGAGTTAAAACATTAAAGAATTACACATTACAACCGATTCAATAAATCTACATGATATGACAAGTTGCAGTGACAAAACAAACATGTTTCTGTAGCTGCATATGCAGAAAAAAACCCTTCAAACCAGGCCCAGCCACTGTGATATGCTGTACACACCCATTCGTATGTAGTAAAGCGAACAGAATACGTAATACAAGGCCCTGTATTTACAGAAAAACCTCTGAAGATTTGTTTTCACACTTCAACACATGACAAAGGCAAAGCAGTATACACAGAAAATCATCTGAGCTCCATTTATAATTAGCTCACTACAAAATAACATTGGCTGATCATGAAAAAATTGTTTCCCTTTTTCAAGGCCAGCACACACTTAAATCTTCATGTCTGCTCCCACCTTAATGCTACTGCAGCTAGAGTATAAAAATACACTATAACACATAGTTTTTACACACACTAATTCATTTATGTGCATAAAGCAGTACAACATTTTTTATAACATTGCCACACACTGTGTGTCAGACATTTAAAAAATCAGTAATATTGTTCCTGGTGAAATGTCTTTAAATAACATTTTTCCTAAATGTAAAAGTTCCAGAAAGGAAAGGGCTGAATCAGCAAAACCTCTAACAAACATGGAAGCACAAAGAGAAAGTTCTGCACGTGCGGAATTTGTCATTTTGAATTGTTCAAATTTAAAGAAATAATCATTCCTAATGTGAAAAAACTGAAACAAATGATGAACAGACAGATTCAGTTGCCAAGAGACAAAAAGTACAAAAAGAAAAACCGAAGAGGTAGATGTGATGTCTCTGTGATCAGCCATCTGTAATATCTCTGTGACAAAAGCTCTTCATACATACCAGAATTCTGGTTCTAAGATATTCAGATATTTTTCATTTTCTTTAATAGCTTGTATGATTTTAATAGTGTTTTACAGCTTGTGCTGAGGGGATTACAGTAGAAACTGCACAAAATACTAAATGTTGTAATATAACACTGAAACAATACTTAAAATTTCTTAATATCTTCCAGCTGTTCTTTGGTGTATAGCAAGGATTGTGATGGTATCAGAAGTCTTTGAAAACTATCTAGCAGTATTTCAAGTACTGTGACATTCGCAGTGTGGCACATGGAGGCCATACTAGGACGTCTGCATATTTCTGTGCGTATGTGTTAAATCTATGGCTTTAAATTACAATAATTTGGCTCATTGAGCTAAACCAAAATAAATAAACAAATGAGGATGACACTTCTTCTGAAGTTGAAAAGAACTTAAAGCCTGTCATAACAAAACATGCGGGTCTTATTGGAGCCAAATCTGCACCACAAATGACCTAAAAATGGAAATGTCACGACTACATGCTGGTGCTCATTTTAAGGCACATACAAAGATCAATCCTACAATCGTCAGCTCTGTTTTGTTGGTCTAAGCCTCCACAGCAGAAATGCCGTTGCTGTGGGGTTTGTGGCCGTTGGCCTCTGTGTGGTTGAGTGCCTGCATCTCCTGACCGGCAGCTCGCTTGTCTTTAGTCTCCTTTTCCCTCACAAGGTGTCTGCGGTGGTAGAACAGGTAACCCGGCAACAGGAAGCCAGCCAATGAGAAGATCAGCAGGCCAAGGTTGATCTGAAGGACAGGTGGGTAACAGAGGTGGAAAGTTAGAGTCACATGCTTGCAAACAATGTTTCTCTAACATGTGTCACTGCACGCTCAGAACAGAGACAAAAAAAAGCCCAAACACTTTCTGCACAATGAACGGTGCTGCTGAAAGTCTGTCTTAGTTTATCAGTATGAAGTGTGCAGGTATACAGAGATGAATGTGTGTCCTCACCCAGTAGGCATCTCCATTCAGTGGTCCGACCATGGCGATGAACAGTGGCTGCTGCAGCAAAGCAATGACAGCACTGATCATGGATTGAAGGCCTGTCAGGGTGCCAAAGTGGTTGGATGGGTATCTGTGGTAGTGATACAGAGTGGTTACCAAGAGTTTTAAACCCAAAATTAAATTAGACTCAGCTCCAGATGAATCTGCGCATTAGACACGATAATTTATCATGTCTAATTGTATTAATTGTCTAAGACTGGAGAGACACTGGTCACTTCTCAACTTGTGATACCTGAAATGTACAGGATATTTTTTTTATTGTTAGGTTGTTTTCATGCTGATGTAGCTCCAGAGGGCACTCATTAGCCCTGTTACACTTCTGCAGGCATTTCTGCATTGTACGGGTCCACATATGGTCTGGTTACAGACTAATACAGATACTGATTAAGAACAAAAACACAGAAATTACTGTAACATATAATATAATATCATAGTGCATTGTTTAATGCATTCAGTACAGTGAATGTGGTGTCAACAGTTCAACAGTTTTGTTAAAAGAATATGCTGAATGATCTTAATTGGATGGTGTGTGGTTTTTGAACACACAAAACGTCCCCTGCGTTTGCCACCACATCTGGTTGCATTTATCACACTGTGAAACGATGCTTTCTGAGGGGTCTTTATATAGTGCTGGAAAACAACTTTAAATAGGTCAGAAAAGAGTCTACTGTCTTATTGCCAGGTCTTTAACAGGCAAGAGATGAGATATAAACATAATTAACCGAGTGTAGGCTGGATGTTAATTATGTCATTAAACAACCATTTATGAGAGCCTTCCTAACTTTGTATTTCTTCTTGGTTAAATAAATATTAAAACATCCCACTTTGATGATTGCTGATTGATTTGAGATTTAAACAGAATTATTGTGAACCTTGACAAACACACTGTACAGATGTGATTGTGTTGTGGTTGATGAATTAGCAGAACTCACACAGCAGCGTAAAGGCCTCCGCAGCAGGAGTGAATGAACCCTCGGACCATAGTGTGGAGGATGAAGGACAAAATCTAAAGAAAAAGAGAAAAAGAGGAAGTAAGGAACACAATTCTGTGGCTCTGTCACTGCTGAAGCATTGGGACCATTAATCACTTGTTTGTTTACGTGTGTTCGTTTGTGTGTGTTTGTGTGTGTGCTACCTGCAGAGGCAGGTTGTCTATAAGGCAGCAGACTCCAAACGCGAACAGCAGGAGGTTGGTGAGGATAAAGGCTCTCATGGCATTGGTCACTTTTTGGATCTTTCGGTCTCTCTTGGGGCCATTAGTTTGTCTGATGGCACAATGACAGATGTGTTTTAACATGAGTGGTATAATGGACCACTCCCACTAACTATGATGATACCATCCATATGTTGTCTGTCTAATATCACCAAACAATTTAAATTACACCAAACAAAATAAACTAAGTCAAGTTCAAATTGCTCAGGAATGTATTGCTACGACAATTAATGTAGAGATGGACGATCATTGTTGTTTATTACACTGCTTATTGCACATGAATCACTGCACATACTTCTGCTCCGTGTCTTCACATTCCTTCATCTTCCAGTCCATAATGTAACCAATCAGAGGACATGTGAGCAGACACAGCAGCTGCAGAGTGCCGAAGATGGATGCGTAGAAACTCACTAAGAAATAACACATTAAATCAAATTAACAATACAACTTGAAAGTTTGGCCAGACAAGTTACATCAAATATAAAAAAAATAATAATTTAAAGCTATGTTAATATGCTGCTCACCTTTCTCTTTTGCCTCAATCACCAGTTCCTCAGTAGCTGAAATGCAAAAAATATGTTTTTGATAATGACACCAAATTTAAAAGCTGTTTGCTGGAACTGTGGAGGGTTCGACACTCACGATGCTCTTTCCCATGGGTGACCATGAACTCCAGCATCTTGTTCATCGCTCCCATATAGAAGATGATTCTCAACTGGGACATCCCCATTGTAATCAGACTCCAAAGGAAGATGGGAGAGAAAACTGACCGCCGGAAAGGAACAGTATCTGTGAGACAAGGAGATTTCTGTTTTACTAGTGTAGAGGTTACAGTTAATGTTATTTACATATGCAGTATGTAAATGGAGATCAAGGAAAAAAATATCAAGCTGGAAAGCCTGGGAACCACTGGTGTATTGGTTTGTAGTGTTAGTTAACTTACTGGACGCAGCATCAGGTCCATTAGGAAGTTTTTCTGTGGAGTGTTGGATATCTCCATTTTTCTGGTTCAGTCTCTCTCCAACAGTCTTTTGGTCTGATGATGGCAGCTCTTGTAGTGTGAGGATCTTACTGTTAAATACACAAAGAAAAAAGACTCTGATAAACATTTTACGCCTTGGTGTCACTGATGTGAAGTGAATCAACAGACTGGTGTGACGCTGACCTGTAGTCCACCTCGTCAGGTGTTGGGAAGCCTTCTGCAGGCCAGTTGAAGAAACAGTTAAAAAAGACTCCTGTTGCAAGACCTGCCCACGCCCACATGATCACTTTGAAGGACACGCCTGCATCATAGATCAGCTGGGAAGAACAAGTTGAAGCAGTTTGTTATTTATTTTTAAAAAGCAACACTTGTTGTTCTGTTGCCCACTTGTGGGCAACAGAACAACAACTGATTCACAGCTATGTACACATCCAACACAGAGCAGCATTAGCATTCATTTTAGAGTCCTGAAGAACTTGTTGGACAGGTATAAGGCTTGATGGTGGAGATGGTGGGCTGAACAACCAGCACAATGGGTTAACAGAGACTACAAAGCTCTGTAAAACTGACAACTGCAGAGCTGGGAGAAAATTCTATGCATGCGACTATATGTAACTTACGAGCTTTAAATATTGAATGCAGAGGGATTTGAATCCCACTTTGTTCGGGGCTCACACACAGAATCTTGTTTCTTAACTTTGATATATAATCAAAAGACCACAACAAACTCAAAATTTCTCAATTTCTCAAAAATCTTTTTTTTATCAAGCCCTCTTATGTAAAAAAATACATTCATCTATGCTCTTTGAAGTTACTGTATATAATGTTGTTTATATACAGTATGTATTCTATGTCCGTATAAGATTGAATTTAATATAGCCTTCATAATTTACCTTTACTCCAGGGAAGGTGACAGCAGAGGAGGCATAGGAGCCGATCATCAGAGACATGATGGTGGAGGTCAGAGCACCAAACATGTTTGGGAGCTGCAAGGACAGAGAAGGGAAGAAATATTAAATAAATTATGTAAATCAACACAATATGCTATATGTTGTAACTCATTAAATTAAATACAGTTTATTATCTTTATCACAGCAAAGGTAATCTCAAGGAACTTTACAGTCTAAGTGTAAGAATAAAACTATAGAATTATGTAGGAAACTCAACAATCCCACTTGGGCAGCAGTATCAGGCTCAGTGTATAACTTCGTCAGCCTTCGCCAACGCTTCAAATAACTTAAACATATTTCAAATACCATTATAATTAAAGGAAGCAGAGGAGAAGCTAAAAATGAGCACATTAGAACAGGAGAAGCAGAGGGAGACATAGAAGTCATGGCTAAAAGATGAGTGAGTGAATAAATAAATGACAAGCTGGTGGATCTATGGATCTAAGTGTAAATTTGCAAACAGGTACTTGAGTAATACAGGTTATAACTCTTAAATCAGTAGTAAAGTCATGTATTGAGTCATGAAGTCAGCATCTGTTACGGAAAGTGACATAACACACATGCCGTCACATTAGAGTAGACTTCAGCAATGTGAACTACATTAAGCCTGTGTGATGACCTATATAGTTAAAGATGTGTGTTGCATTGTGTTATCCACCAGAGAGCAGACATCTGCTACGTGTAAGGATAAACAGACCGTGAGCTGTTCCTGCCCACAGAGTTTGCACCAAGTAACACTTCTGTCTCCCTGCAGAGCAGACTCATTAAAAAAATATTAGTTTCCATGTCATGGGAAACAAGACACACAGTCACGACCCAGTTTGGGTTCTCACCCCATGATGCAAATGCAGAGTAAGCTATAGCATTACACAAGTCTTACTCTTGCAACTCCAACAACTTCTTCAGGTGAGGAATAAAGACCCTGATCTACTATCATCCCTCAGTGAACTTTACTGGGCTGTTTGGACCTAGTGTAGGGTCATGTATGACAGGGTCACAGCGAGCAGGCACTAACACGTCATATATAAGGTCGACCTATTTACAGTAGTTAAGTAGCTTAGCGAACATAACAATGACCTATTGTGCTAGGAGCAAACTTGGTGTCCTTTGATTAGAGTTTTAAATGGGTCAATCACTATTGTAATATCACATGTGTGGGATTTTAGGTGTGCAGCATGACAAGCACACTATTCTCTCTCAACATTGGTGAAAACCATGGAAATGTTTCTACGAAAAGCTCCATTTGGACGTTCCTAGATCTCCTTTTAGCTCCTGTGTCCAGTAGGATGTCAAAGTATAAGGTGTGAAGGAGAATTTAAATGTAGCTTCTGCCCAGAGGTTCGACTTCTAATGACACTAAGAACTAGTAGAAGAAAGTTTGTGAGCTGCAGGGGGAAGCCTGAGGTCACTTCGAGAGCTCACACAACATAAAAATTGGCAAGTGCACAGGAAAAATAATGTTTTCCTGAGTTAGTTTAAGAGAAAGAGCCTGACTGTCTGGGTGAGATGAGAAAAACATCCCAGAGAACACCCGTTCTCATTCAGCACTTCTCAGAATTGAAATACTTCACAACCCATCTGTGGCCATGCGTTCTGCAGCACTGGCCTCTCTGACTGGTGAGGTTCGCAGAATGCAGGCGAGAGGGCCTTCTGAAAACACAGGGGAGTTTGCATCTCTTACTAATGTTAAAGCAAAGATGTTCCAGCCATGTGAAATGTCAGCTAACTGATGTTTGCATTCAGACGTGTAGTAGTAGCAACCCAAGTGTATACGAGAGATTTTTGCATGAAGAAGAGATGAGAAAAGGTGGGAAATAAACGTGCACATGTGTGCATGTGCTGGCAGCAGGTGTGATTCCCACCACTGTGTTTTGGCAGTTTTTATCAGATACTGTACATATTTCACACAGGGCCCCGTAGCACATGCCCTACATGCTAATGTTGCCAGGAGGATGTGGACAGAAACATGTGACTGTTTGGAGGCAAATCAGGATCAACTGGTGTCACAAAGTCATCCACAAATGGAGCTTTGGTCGTTCACTTGTCATGACTGATCAGTTCAGTCCCTACTCTTGCTGTGCTCACCCAGTTGTAAGACTTTGGCACTGAGTTTAATTAAGATCTTAATTACTGGGAGAATAAGCCAAATAGTAGCCTAATGGGCACTGATGTTCTGATGCAGCTCAAGCTCAACATGTGGAAACGACAGAGAAAGTGAAATAAAGGGAAACAAGAGAGGATCAAAGCAGGAGGGAGATGTATATAAAAAATAAGCAAGGATAGAAATGATAAAAAAGAGGTAGTGTGAGTAACATTGTTTTGGTTTGACTGATCTCTCCAAGCCACAGCTGCAGCCTCTCTCTCTCTCTGTGGAGCTCTCAGCGTGAAACACTAAACCACAGCTGATTAGCACCGGCTTCTTCTCTCCACCTCAGTTCTCCGTCTCTTTTTTCTCACTGGTCAAACTCTTTTCCCTAACAGTGTTGGTACAGCGTTCATGTCCAGCTGCAGTGAATTTATATAACACAGAAAAGTTGTCAAACGTAAAGACGGTAACTGTATTAAATCTCAGAATCAGCCTAACATTTGAGGTATCTTTGTATTTGACCCTAAACGTATTTCTGAAAGTTGTCTCCAATTCCCTGGAGTGGTTTATATTTGTTGAGCAAATTTAAAAATGTCTCAGTTTCTCTCTGCTTGCTGAGACTAAAGTCAGCATGCAGAAGACTGACAGCTCTTT
Organism: Ctenopoma multispine; assembly: GCA_034779795.1. Lineage (NCBI taxonomy): Eukaryota > Metazoa > Chordata > Actinopteri > Anabantiformes > Anabantidae > Ctenopoma > Ctenopoma multispine. Next base: position 11,701,169 of record JAUYWH010000002.1, read on the forward strand.
ACTGCAACTGTAGCATAGGCATGTGATCAGACAGAAACCTGCTTACAGCCACAACTTGAAGGGCATTCTGACCAACATACCATCATACCAACATACACACCTCGATCTAACATACCGTAAGTGCAAATGGACTGTTGCCATCACTTCAGTGCCAATGTGACACACGCTGACAGTCTTTAACAGGAACTAATAGTGGCAGCTAACAATGGGAAAACCAGGATATCCTATGTGCTCTGGAGAAAGTTAGTAGGTGTGAATCACCTCTGTGCTATGTAAACATGTCCTCACATGAACCACAAGGTGTAGTCACATACATTAATGAATTTTTTTTAAATGTCAGGACAGTTAAAATTATGCAAGGGAAGAAAGAAGATGTAGCAACACTGAGCTGCACGTTTCATCAAGTTTCCTGTGCTGTCCCTGTAAAATGAAAAAACTGCTTTCACCCTACATCACATGCTCTGATTATGGTTGTGCAAGAAACCAGAAGTAAAGACATTTAATGTGATGAGAGGTGCATGTTTTATAAATCCAGAAATGGATACCATTTTTTTCCTTCATTTTATACACATTTATATTTTTTTACCGTTCTTACTAACTATTTATTTTTCTCAGCTATATAATACATGAAAACTCTTTGCTGCAATTTATATACTCCTTCTCGTGACTTAATATCAATGAGGGATTTTTATTCTTGTGTTTGCAACATGACTCGTATTATTACTACACACAGCAACTCTGCACATACCACAAAAGCAAATATTTTCTGTAGAGTGAGGAGGTGTTAACTTCTTTTATCAAGGTCATACAGTTACATTATTTCATTCATTATATTCAAAGCTTTATTTGAATTTTAAATATTTTTTGATTGTTAATTGTTAATACTGTAATGTGTATATTATGTTTACTCATATGCAACTATATTAAATCATTCAACAGGCTAATTGTGTCCCCCGTCACACACAGGTTATATGTTCTTTCCCTATATGTTTTTTGTTGTTTAATAGTACACTGTGAACTGTTACACTCATGCACATGGTTTAAATCATGATGGGATATGGGTGTACGTTTGTGCTCTGCCGTCATTCGCTCTCCAGAACAACAACAGCGTGGAGGTCATTTAGTGCTGGTGCACTAAACCCAATTAAAGTTGGAGAGAGTGGGAGGGGAAGCTAGACACAGAGGTCAGACAGGGATAAAAGGGAAGGTGGGGGGCGACTAAATATCACTCAAGTGTAAGTGTATACTTCTACTACATAAATCTGTTTATGTTTACTGTCACAGTTATGGACATTATTTAATGTTAATTAAAACACATTTAAACATTTAACATTAATTATAATGTAAATCCGTACATTTTAGTGAGACTTGGTTCAAGGTTACAGTGACATACATGGACATGAATATGTATTTGACCTGAGTTACTCCAGGTGTCTTATTATCACCAGAGGCCAGCTACAATGATTAAACAGAGGACACGCTCATCTGCTCAAACTCTGCGTGGGCACTCATTATCTAAACATCTGTTTCATGTTTGCCTCCCTGTGTACATAAGCATGCACACACATTAGTACAACACGTGTGCAGAGTCATGCAGAGTTGAAATGGTTCTGCATTGATTTTCTGCTGCGAGCAGGGCAGAACAGAGAAGCAGAAGAGAGCAGGAAGAAGGGAAGATAAGATGAAAGGAAGGAAGTAAGAGGGAGCAGAAGAGAAGAGAGAAAGCGTGGCCTTGAGTTTGTTTGTTTTTTTTGACAGAGGTGAATGGGCTGAGCTTTGAGGAGGGTGTGTGGCCAACTGCAGAACGTTATTGGTGGAAACAAAAATGAAGCACTTTCCACCTATGACAATCATGTGCTGTGCTGGAAACACGACACACACAGCTAAATGCTTGAAAGGTCACAGGAGGCAGAATCAGCAATAAAACACACTTGATAATGTTGGTACCAGCTGACACATCACACGCAAATACATATGCCTGACGTGAAGATCAACAAACATAGCTCCCAGTCACAACACACACTGTTTCCTCAGCTGAGGAAACAGGTTCTGACCATGCTGAGACTCTCAGCTACTAAAACGCTTGTGCTTCATTGTTCCAGGAACACAACTTTATATCAGTAGTTTCTGAGAACATGACTTATGTAACTACTTAACTGCAGCATCAGCTCTAAAAATTTGGAACAGACTTCATAGTCAGAAAGTCATCAGTGGCAAGTTGTGGCTAATATTCATGTAAATGATCCTGTCTTGATTGAAATATGCAGTCTTGACATCTAAGACAGGGAAAGGGAAGAGCAAAGCTATACATACTTGATTTAAACCCTCATGATATCTGGTTTGAGTGTGTACATTAAAGTACATTATATTTATTATATATAATTAATAATATAAAATTTTCTAATACATTTTGTCCATGGTGTCCTGATCAAATTAACACCTAAATACAGATTAAAAAACTAAGAGTTACAGCTATTATTGAAAGTGGATAAGGACACGCATACAGATCATAGTGTGATTATGGAGGCATCAGTGGTATTAGATAACCATCTAATCCAATTCGTGGTTCTTATTTAGCAAAACAAAGCTCCCAAATGTAGTCTGTTCCAGTGGTGAGTTGTTTTCTAAATCAAACATGATATCCATCAAAATACCTGTGTAATGAGGCATGTGGACAAGACCTCACACACCAAAAAGAGAACTACCACAGAGTGACTGACTCCTTAAAAAGGTTAACTATCAAAACCAGCACAAAACAGAAGCTGCTGTTTCCCGACATTTTGAAAGCAAAGCTAAACTGTTTACAAGAAGGACCAAGCACTAAGGAGCAGGAGGGTCAACTATTTGTCCACAGAACAGGTGAAATCTAGTCTTATATCCAAATATTATAATTCTATCCACATATATATTTATATATTCTCCTGCATGAATCAGTTAGACTTGGTTTCCTGTTAGTTGTGTCTCACCGTGAGGGAGGTGAAAGTCAAACAGATGCCTCCAAATCCGTTCAGGGAGAGAGCCAGGAAGATAAGCGCTGACAGAACTGCAGACAAGAAGAGAAACAAAAAAACATAATCAGAACAAGACTGCTGGTTATGATTTTCACCACTGGGCTTTGAAATTGGTTGTTATAAACTGTTTCCCAAATCCTGACACATGTAAGAAAATCTGAGGCACTGACTGTATTAACACCTGGTTTACCTTCTTCAGTAGTGGTTTATGGACTGTTGGTCCTTTTGCTGATAAAAACCTTGCACTATTCACTGAAGTAGCCTTTCTGTCCCTTGGTGAACAAAGCTTGATTTATTAATTATCTGATGTGTAGCCATTTTAGTTTGCCTGATCATACTCGTGATAACTCTGGTCCAGTTTTCCACAAAGCATTTTACAGTGTCATGCACTGTCCTTTTAGATCTTTGACTTGATGCCAGGAAAGCTCCTGTTGGTATGGAATAACAATCTGACGTCTCAAGGACATGTGACCTTTTGTATAAACGTGTTAACATAGTGCAGAGTCTAAAATATTTGAATAAGATAAATATTGGCACTTAATTTAGTTTAGTTAATGTGGAGATAAACAACACTACTCAACAAAAGACAAATAACTAAGCTAGGGCCTAACCAACATTCATTGAAAAAAAGATAAAAGGGTTTGCACACAGTAATCTTCTTGCAAGTATTTGTACTTAATTACAATGTCACATTTTGTAGTTAAAGTATCTGATATCTGGCACATGTGTTAGTTAGTGTACTTACCCTCAGGGTTGTATGAAGATGCAGCCATTATGACACAGGACAGACCGAAACATGAACTGCACAGAAAGGAAACAACAAGTAATTATACATTTAAAAAAATATACAATTTGGTGTTTGCACACACAAAGCCATCAACACATAGATAATCAAGAAAACTGTGTCATAAATGACACAGCTACTGGAACAAATGCAGGTCCATGCAGTGTGTGTGCGTGTTTGTGAAGTGGGTTTTTAACATTTTTCTGTGTCTATTTGCATATCTGTGAATATACGGCTGGCACTGCATCAGTATTCTGTCAGCACAGTGTCATAATTTGATGACATTTCTGTGTTTCCACACCCAGTGTAAAAGAATTTCACTGCTTGCTTATTCACACACACTAGAGCCCCACCTACATTGATTGATTTATACTCAAGAGGCCTCTGCTCACTTTGGGAATGTGATATGTATTAAAACAACAATCTTAATCACATTCACAGTAGTTGTTAGGGGTGGTGGAAAAAATCGATGTAGCATAGTATCGCAATATTTTTGCATGTTGATATTGTATCAATATAGGGACACAAAATATCGATATTTTGTATACAAATTGTAAAAACAAATCAAACTTTTTAGTGTTCAAAATAACTGTAATTGCACAGTAGTCCACATATTTGCATTTAATTAAGTTGGAATAAACTGTAATACAAACAGTCAGCAGTAAAACTAAAAAACTAAAAATTATAGTTAAAAACTATATGAGAAAATAAATAAATTGTAGTTTAGTTTACAACACACCAATTTCCTCTTATGTCACTTTGCTTTCAATGCCTTCCTCCTGACTTAAACCAAAAAAAAAATTCTAAAATGATTAAATGTTAATGTAAATGTAAACCTCACAGACAGGCACATTCCCTTACAAACCAACCATTACCTGCCCATCAGGCGAAGTGGTCGTGGTCCAAACTTGTCCATCAGTATACCGAGTGGCAGGGTGGTGGCGCTAAGCAAAAAGGAGCCAATGGTGAAGCCCAGATTCAGCATTTCCTCCTGTTCCACACAGCTGGAGGAGTTGCCCAAAGACACAACCACTGACTCATTCTCTGCAGAAATGAGTAATGAAAGTTGATAAGAGAGGAGTGGTTAAAAATGTTCAAATAGAGAACCATGTGGTCCAAAGCCGGTACTTCTCAATTTGGGTGTCAGGAGGTTGTAAATTATCTGAGGTATTCAGACATGACTGAGGTCAGACAAGAAACAGATTTCAGTTTCAAACTTAACAAACATACTTAGTCAATGAATACCAGAACACAAACAAAATAGTTATTAATAATATATAGTTTGTTATCCTATGTTGTGATATACTGTCATAAATGTCACCAGAAATTCAAAATTGATCTATCTGGGATGTGAGTAAACTCGTGCAACACATTTGTCTTTAGGACCCAAAACAGAAGATTAAGGTTCAGTGGCACTGAAGTTACCTGAGCACAGGTGGGAGTAGAAACCTTCCGTTTGCAGCATGATCAGCAGCGAGCCCCAGCCCAGCAAAACGGCCGAACACAGCAGGTTTTCAATAACTGCAGTCACCGCCATCCACCAGCGCCTCCTGTAGGCCTGGATGAGAGAGGGCGCCATCACTGCTGCTCTGTGAGGACAGTGGCACGGAGAGCGAGAGGACGAGAGACGAAATACAAGTCAGAATAAATATCTTACAAAAAAAGCCCAACATTTCTGGATCTCCCTTCTGATAATTTGTTGCTTTGTTCAGTTCTGTTGTGGTTTTGTACAACCAGTCCAACAAAACAAGTAAGGGGTCCTTGAATCTCTTACAAAGACTCAATGGATAATTGAGCATCTCGCTGTTACTGTTGTTGTTCCCTTTACACATCACCCCTGCCCCTTCTCCTTTGTTATTGCTTTTGATTTAGTGGACATCTACTGTTCATAATATCTATATATTACATTTGTTACTAATAATCATCTCCCGGATATGTCCCTGACTGAAAATACAGGCTAGACAGATAAGATGTTTATGCAAACAATATGCAACAATGTAGTAAACATGGCTGCTTTTTTATTTACGTAAGGTTGCTGTGTCCAAACATCACGGTGCCCTGAGATAGAGGGAGTATGTATAAACACTGCTGTAATTTCTACAAATAACGAACACAAATATCAACTTTAGATTGTTTAGTCAGCTAATTGTTACGGCTCAAAACGCAAAACTATCCCTCAAAATGTATAAAATAACAATAATTTCCAAGGTTAGTTTTAATGAATCTAACATTTTGATTCATTAGTTTAACTGAATTCCCTTTGTGTGAGAATCTGACAATGTTTTAGGTCATATTTATTCAGAAATAGAAAAAACAATTACATAAACTTTCTATCTCAAGGAATAATTTAACAGTTACATTAATATTTTACTGAAAAAATGAAGTAACAACAGCTAAAAAAATTCTTTACCTACTCATTGCTCCACAGTTTTATCAGCACACAACAAGTTATGAGCTGTGTTTCGCCCCTTTTTGTCAGTTGGTGTCACAGATTGTTACCATGGAAACATAGGTTTTAGTTCTCCATTGGCCTGAGTGTACACTTAGACAGGACTATAATGTTAGTCCATGTTACATGTATACAAAAGTATTATCATTCATTATCATCATTACATTTTAAGCCTAAAACGTTAGCCGCGCTAGCCCCAGGTTCATTTATAACTACACACGGTTTCTGTAACAAGCTGTGACACCAGGTGAAAAAATTTGTGGTTTGTTGAAAATACTGTGGCACAAACAATGAAAAGCTAAATAGTTTTCAGAGGGTTTGTTGTAATGTTACACTCTTCACTGAATTTCACTCATGAAATATCCTTGTAACTGTTAAAATCTTACAGGAAGCCATTGTTTTCGGCTAGAGTGAAAGCAGTTGAGCAATTTGTTGTGCAGTCAGTCATTTTTTTAGTTTTAATAACCAGTAATTTACCCAGACTTCATTACTTATTATTCCTACTGCTCAAGAAATACATACTGCAGCATAATGCATCAGACAGATGCCTATAACGTCTGAATAGATCTAATAGATCTAAAATCTGTCTCAACATGAGAATAATCCCATTCAGCCTCCATTTTGAGTTCTGTAGGTAAAGAGTTCAAATTATTGACCCCCACACAGAGAACAATATGTGTTCGCAGGAAGATGTGTAAGACAGGTCTTCTTCAAGACGGACCACTTTCTCTCTCATTGTTTTGTAAATCCCACTTAGATCCCTCACACCTTGTACTGCATTGTTAACAGAGGTCCACCCACAGAGAAGTTTTTTCACCTTTCATTTTGACCTGCACAAACAATGGTGACCACTCTGTCGGCTTTTGTTCTGCAATTAGGGACGGCGACTTTAAAAGCTGACATTTACACGTGAAAGCAGCACGCAGCTGGAATCGAGGAGTGTTTCAGTAGTATCCAAACACAGTTAAGCTTTCAGTTTATCTCAGTGTGTCTAAGGTGAATCTTCATGCAGCATTTAATCATCATCAACACACAAAACACACAAACAAAACAAAACAGAAGACTCAGAATGATGGCGTGGCTGACCAGATAAAAGCAGACTACACACACACACAGGAGAGGTCACCAGTCACTATAACCCGTGGTGCAAGTGAAAAAATGAATCCAGTCATGACCACCGTGACAGGATTACACATGTAGAAAACATTTAAACAATAAACAAAGATCCAAATATAACCGACTTTTCCATTTGGCACTGAACCAGAGAAGAGGAGGAAGGGAACAGAGCGATGGGGGCTGCAGTCACAGCCTCAGTCAGGAAACACTTCCTAATGAGGGCATCTCCTGAGCAACTGTGTGTGTCGCACTCAAGAGGATCTGATGGGACAATTTGTCACTGCGTGTGCCCATGAGTGTGCGTATGTGTTCGTGGGGCGTGTGTGTGTGTAATGAGATTATCCACAGTCCAGTGAACAGCCTTAGTGTTGAAAAGAAAAGTTTGAAAAGGGGGAATTCTTTGTAACTGACACCCCGCAATGAAAACCACAGAGTGTACAGGGGACGAGTAATGTTTGGTTTTGTTATCGATTAATCTATCAACAATTTTTTTCTTATATAAAAAACAATCAGTACAAGCTGTGAAACATGATTCAAATGAAAGAGAAAACAGTAAAGCTGCTAACTCGCCCTAGAAATGTGAATTTGCTATTTAATCTGATTATTATAGTGAGAAAAGCTGTCAGCTTTTATTACTTCATTACTTAAACTCTTTTCTGCGTTGAATGCCAGTCACCTTGACACTTATCAACCCTCTACATTTTCCCTTTGTCCACACTTTCAGCTCACTCAAAGATACAAAGTCTCATGTATTTATTTAACAGTTTAAACATGTTGTTTCCCAGGAGCTGTTGTGTGCTGATAAAGCAGAAAAGACAGAACAGTCTTTCACACATGAAGGATGGATGCTGCTGTCACATGCAGCGGATTTAGGCGGCCTGAGGCTTCACCACGAGTATCAACATACACAATGTGTATACTACACATCACACGCACACTCATGGGCAGCAGTCAGGTGATGGTCACCAGTCAGGAGACAGTGTTGTAAATGCAATATGGGATCACAAAGGCTGTGTGTGTGTGTGTGTGTGTGTGTGTTATTAAGGCCAAGGCATCAGTTGTTCCTCAGTGTGTATTCCTCAGGTTATTAGGCATTAACACAACAAGTTCTGCTGCCTCTATTCCTGCTCATCACACCTTCTTCCTCTCTGTTTCCCGCTTGTTTTGTAGTACTTTCTAAAACAGTAGTCATTTGGAACCTGCACAGAACAGTGCATGAATTAAACGTTCTGAGTAATAACAAGGAAAAGATAGACAGAATGTTGTGGTCAAAACACACATCAAAGACCTGCAAACAAGTTACAGCACAAAGAAGTGAGTCATTTAGGGTTGGCAGCCAGTTGTGAACTCCTGTCATAAAACTGTGAAGTGTGTGTTTGTGTGCGCATGAATGTGGCAGAAGAGCAGGTGAGGGATGAGGCATGCAGCAGGAACTCCATATAAGGAGAAGGACTGTTTGTGGGAATACCTGAGCTCTCCTGCAGCTGATGCAATGTTGCCATGATTAACATCTGTGTCCCAGTGTTTTGATGGTTATTGAGGATGTCGTATTAGATTTTTAGAATAAAAACAAAACCTGATCTTATCTAATTCATCAAGTGTCCCGTTTTAATATTGTTGCTCCCATCCAGCCCTGCTCTTTTTTCCCTGCAGGGTTGTTTCTGACCTTGACCAGCCGAGTTTATCAAACTCTGCAGGACGCAGAGGACCGTAGGCCAAAGTCTTTATCCTAACAAGTTTCTATGAAAATAAACTTCGCGCACCAGGAGCCTCTGTTCTCTCAAAAGTCCCAAAACGCAAACTCCGAAGTTGCCCGGGCGGCAAGCAGCTGTCTGTCCGCGGGCATGACCTCAGCCTGGGGTCCGGTTACCGGCACCGCGGGGTGGCCGCTAAAAAGGCCCAAGTCTTGTGATGCATTCACGTGCTGTCCGAAATATCGGATTTTATCATACATTAACAACTCAAAATGTATCAGACATCCACTTTCCCGCGACACATTGTCACAAGTGACAGTGAAGGATTAAATGATGATCAATTTAACTCACAGATCATCATCAATTATTGAAGACACTCATAATGCTTAGAATGCTAGGCTTCAATAAAAACAATTAGTCAAATACTAATTTAGTAAGCTGACATTAAATTAATTAATGATATTAATATACTCTTTATATAATTTTTCTAGAAAACGTATTAAAAGTCTTTTACCTTCACATATTGAAGTAAATTAACAATCTTTTCGACTCGTAATCTCGCAATACAAAAGATCTGACTATTGTCACCTATAAAAGTGCTGCAGTGCTTAAAACAATTTTCTTATGCTTAATTAGTCCCACGACCATGAAAAAAATCTTCTCGGAAATAATTACTGCTTTACTGTCACTGTCAGTCAAATGCATTTGGATAAAATAACAATTTCATACCCATATTGATGTTAAAAAAAAATCTACCAACAATGAAAATAAAAGTTATTTTGCAATTGTGATTATCCCATTTACTCACAGATGTCTCTCTAACTGACTCCGTAAAACAAAATATATTTTTAATGTTTATTATTTTAAGACTTCAATCAATCACGAAATGTCTCTATTAAACCCAAGTGTCCGTGAACACAACATTGGTTATACTTCATCTTCCTGACAAAAACGTTTCGTTAAAACGAAAAGTAACGTGTAAATTAGAGTTTAATAAAATAAAATAAAAATGTCTAACTGCACCTATTAATTTGCTTAAAGCTGAGTCTTACAGATGAGCTTCAAACTACACTAAATAAGGACAGAGCAACAGTTTATTACTGAATGAAAGATAAAGCTAGTGAGGGAGCAGCGTACTGTGGCAGCCACTTCCTAAACAGCCCGCTTTCTTCAGGTGAACTCCCCGTTATTTGGTTTACCCTTTATTGACATTTCCTCCTCAGTGTGAACCCCAAAACTTATAGCTTTCCTCTGCTGCGCGCACACACACGAAAGCTATTCGCGGGATTTTAAAACACGCCTTTGGTGTGTAGGCTTACTGTAAATGTGTCGTGTCTCTGGTGCCACGTGTGATTCGGTACGTGCGGCCGGTTTGTCCTGTTCCCGCTTCAACAGCGCAGCCATTAACACACAGCAGTCACACTGTAAGTCTTCAAGATGGGAAAAACTCAATTACTTACTTCTGTTGCTTGTCTTCTTAGAAAGGAAAAAAAAAATGTGTGGAATGTGTGTGTTTCCTTCTTTTGTTGCTCAGTGTTAAAGTGTGAAAAAATGATGATTAAATCTGTCCTTACAGCTAAGTGTTGTGTTCTTTGATAATTGACCAGCGAGAAGCTGAACCCCGGAATTAAACCGTCTCCCTTCCCTGTTTTTGTTTCTTCTTTGAGGTGATTTCCTGGTAGTTTCTGAGAGACTCCACGCTTCTTTTCTCTCTCTCTCTTTCTGGTTTCATTACACACTCCCCCATTCTCATATTTTGACTTCTACTCCCCTCCCTCCGAGGGGTGGAGAGAGTCGCCACCCTTCATTCAGCACTAATGTCTTTTACTTCATTTGCATGAACGCAACGTCGAGGAGCCAGCAGCTGGGGAACCCAAAAACAATTCAAATAAAGAAAACGAACATTTCTTAATCACAGTTATTCCGTAGTAGTGTATATTATTATTAAGCATATAGGACTTTATAGCAGTTTAAATAAACAATTAGTTGATTATGTCAGTTAAGAAACCACAACACAATAGTCCTATTAACCAAAGAACCTGTATTCTCCCTTGAGTCTAACAGGAAGACATTTCCTATCTCATAAAACTCTTTGAGATCGTTTATTTTTTACATTTTGAATGTAATGTAATGGATTGCTTACGTTTGTTTAATATTTACTTGCCGTTCTTGTTTCTTCTTTCTGTTGCTGTATTTCTTGGGTCACCTGCAGGAGACTCAAGTTGTGTCCTTCTGTAAAAAAAAATGCTTTGAAGTGTTACTATTGGTCAAATATTCCACAAACATAGGTTTTTCATGGAGATTATAAACTTATAATATGTGATGCTGAAAATATTTCAACTTAAATGGTGTGTGTCAATCTGTTTTATAAACAGAGACGAGAGGAAGATGGAGAAGGACAGGAAGGAAATAACAACTGGAGTTTCTGATGAGCTGAGGCAGATGCTGATCTGAACAGATACACGTCACATGCTGTCGGTGTGATCTTTGCTGACTAACAGTAACATACAGTTGGCTGTTTGGGGGAAAATGGGTGACATGAACTTTTTTTTTTACTTTGTGCCAGAAAACACTTTCTATAAACAAGTCTTTATACATAGTAGAGTTGAGCGTCAGAAGCATTTTGATTAAATAATGATGCCAATGTTAAAATTAGACTAATCTGGTAAGGACCACCTGCAGGAATCTACTAGGTAGCTTTTCGAGCAGACATTCTTTAAAATATACTCTTGGATTTATTAGGGGGAGGCCTCTGGTCTTCAAAAAGGAAAGGTTGAGAACCTTTGGCCCCTAATTCCTATTTCAAACACAGAAGTCCATCTACTTAAAGGCACCACTGAAACCAGTGGTAATAAATCACTGGAAATTAGACTCTGTAATGAGAATCCTACAAGCAGAGAACATATTGTAGATGACCAGCTTACATCAGCTTAACCTTCCAGTGTGTACAGAACATTCAATTTCCATCTTTATTACTTTCTTGGATTGATGAACTCCAGTAATTCTGGTTTCCACACAAACGTAGGCCTATTAGTTCTGCTTACTCAGGACTCCCAACAGGGCATAGCACCTCAAAAGAAAATCTGCACCCTGCAGAGCTCTACAGGGAAGGGTCCAGTTTTCCATTTCAAACCTATATTTGCCATAGTTTAGTCTGGATAGTCTCGGCTTTACAGTTGTTCGTGAAACATTTGCTGCAGCTGCAGGGGCAAATCTAGGAACCCTGGGGCCCAATTTGTTAATAAAATAATCCTGTTGGAATTTGCGTGAGCTCTATCCAGCTGTGGACACCTGGAAATGTGACCTTTGACCCCACCTGTAAACTGCAATGTCCACTCAGGTTGACAGGGTCATGTATTTTCCCCACAGTAGTGCAGCTTGAGCGACTGTACATGAAGTGGTCGTACAGTGACATCTTCACAGTTTGAAGAATATACCTGTATGGTTCATAGATGTCTTTGGCTGAACGACAGTAAACGTGCTTTAGGATATTTACACATGGATAAGCTGTGGAGTGAAAAGTGAGGAGGAGCAAGAGTTATGAGACTACAAAGATTTGCAAATGCAAATAAGCAGATCATTGTCTGACTCACTGCAGACAAGTCATCTCAGCTACTGTTATAATAATAATATAATAATAATAATGACATTTCAACAATGCGGGGGCAGAGCTTTGATTCAACATTTAAACTGTTTATGATGCTTTTTCACATAAGTTATTTCCGTATTAAGAAAATGATTCAACCATTTAAACATCTATTAATTCAACATGCTGAGTGAAGATGGGGTTGCACATTGTGCAAACGCCTCTTGCAGTCTTGACTCCTGATAGAGAGCTCCACCTGCTGGACAGGCAGCGCTATTAGCGGGGCAACTGCCCACAGTGTATTTGGTGCACAGTGTACTTTGGTGTTATCGTTTGTGTTTAGTTTCATATTACTTCTCAGTGTTTATCATTTTATAGTGGATGATATATGTATAAAAGACAAAACAACATAATAAGGTTTTACCATAGGGCCTCAACAGCCTTTTTTTTCTACAGTAGCCTGTAACCTGTGTGCTGCTGTAGACTGGCCCCCAGCGCCCACTACTGTGTCGGAGAGCAACAACACTGTTTGATTGTCTTTGATTGTTGCACACGGTGCACACCCTATCGGCAGCTTTCTACCGGTATCCATGACATTGGAGCTGAATGTTTCCAATGTGCATTTACTGGCCATGAAAATGATTGTTTCTGCAATTCGTCTCTATATGAACATCCTGAACTGAACTCAATTGAATTAAACAAAATTAGAAACTACAACAACTTTAAAAAAACTTTGCCACTACTAACTGAAGGTAACTAGAGCATTAGGAATAAGAAGCCTGTATGTTTCACTCCAAATATCATTTATGCCTCTTTGGTTCTTACCCCTCACTTTGGATTTCAGTTACTTCTGACAGGCAGTCACATTAAAACAAACAAACAAAAACTATTTTACTAAACAGATGACTCACCCTTTAAAAGAGTTCTCACATTTAGGAAAAACGTTTCCACGTTTCACTGATGCACTTTGACTTACTAAAGTCAGAACTTATTCAACCCAAGAGACGTCTGTGGTTTTGAAGAACTTAAAAAATATAATGAGTCTCTTTAATAACAAACATTTTGAGAAGAAGCACATGAAAAATAATCTTATGAAAAATGGTTTTACATCAAGTGTTCTAATACAACCTGAGACATGACAGTGAGCCAAACATAAGAACTTTGGAACTAGCTCACCTTAACAAAATACAGTTGTTTTCAGTGATATTAAATGCACACACATTGTTCTGCCAAGTTCGTGTCATATATGATGAATGGTAGTGATGAAAGATTCCCATGTTAGGAGTGTGAGGATGTTGATGTCATCATCAGGATGCACTAAGGTTACAGAGTTGGTTGTGTGAGGACTAAAATACTGTGCAGTGACAGTATATCACCATATCCATTTAATTAAGGTATTCACAAGTCAGTCAGTCACAATATGTCCAACATGACTCATGCAATGTGTCATGTTTGTATGATAGTGGTATATACATGCTGCCTCATTGTCACACTGTCATGGTTTAGTCAAACACAACAATCACTGTGTTCAACTGTTGTCAGTTATACTTACACTTATACAAGTTGGCTAATTTCTGAAATGAGAAACATCAGTCCCAATAACCACGAACAAAAATATCTGAGTGAATTAAGTACCCAGATCCATTCCCAAACGTCTGGATTTGATAAGGTCACTTTGAGACTTTCTGATTTATTGACAGAACAGTTTAATCAGAGCCTGATGCATCCATATTCACTGTTGCAATAACAACAATAAACCTTAAACCCTGTTTCTTGATATAAATGCATTATTTGTTTGTCTGCTGTGTAAAGTCCACTGTTTGCCAAAGTGTGTCACTCTCCGGGGTCACCTGCGTGCTCTTTGGCAAACTTTAGACAAGCATTCATTTTTTTTCCTAGTGAGCAGTGGTTTCTGCCTTGGTAACTTGCCATGAGTGTCATTTTTCTCCAGCTTCTTTCTGATGGTGGACTTATAAATGTTGACCAAAGCCAAGGAGAAAGACGGCTGCAGACTGCTGGATGTTGAAATGTGGGTTCTTTTTGACTTCCTGCATGATTTTTATATTTTATTCATGGAGAGATTTTGGCAGGACAAACACTTCTTGGAAGATTCACTACTGTCTCACAGTTTCTCTACTTGTACAACATGTAGTTGGCTGGGATTCAGTGGAGCCCTGGAGTTTTTGAAATGACTTTGGAAACTTTTCCAGACTGACAGGCGTCAACATCGTCCCTCTGGAGATATTGAGGGATTGCATTTGATCGTGACATGATATGGTTCTCAAACCTGTGCGCCCAAGACTTCACTCCTGTGAAAAATGCCAAGTTTTCTGAGCTGTAAAACGGTCAGATGTGGTTTCAGATCAGACAGGATTGCTGCCACTTTTGTGAAAGAGTTGAGAAATAAGAATATGCTGTAACAAATCTTAAAAACATATACCAAGTAATGTAATGTTTAGTTTTACTTCCAGCTGAGCTAAATGTGAGAAAAATGGGGCAAAGTTTACAATAAAGGTTTGACATTTTGCAATCTTGCTGAGAAAACCAATATGATTTTTATATCTGCCGTATCTGTTAAATATAAGGGTATAGCTGGAAACAGTCCAGCTGGTGTCTGTCTAAAGATCGCTAATTCACATTATTCTACTACTTGAAAAGAGAGATTTCTGACTGAGCAACTTTTTACACATTCTGAAGGTACTTTAACTTTAACTGTTTAACTGTTTGCATAGCGTGCTGAAGAACCCACGTTATCTGCAAATTCAAAAGCATTTTCTTGTTGATAATTGTAGAAAAAGGAAACCTGTAGTATCTGTGTCTGTATTTCCAGTTGACCTGAAGCCCCTTAACAAGCAGCCCTGTGATGCGGCTGCTGTTTGACATACTTAGGAAAATTCCATCTTATTAGACCTAATTATCATTCTTCAATCTGTTTCTACTTAAATAAGGTCCAGACAGCAATCAGTGAACACATACACACACACTCAGACAAACTCAATGTGGTCTTAATTTTCATTAATGCGAGGATGGTTGGTGGGTTGGCAGGGGAGCGGGCGAGTCTCTCTGCACCTGAAACATAAAACACATCTAATCCCATGATTCCATTAGCAGAAGACCATAACACATCATTCTTCTCAGCTAGAAAACTACACACAGGTGGTCTCACTGCTCCTGAGAAGTCATGAGCAGCTAATAGTAGATCTGGCTGCTCACCACAGGAGGGCAACAGAGGCCTGTAAAAGCAGCATGATGCAAGATTTTACAATGGAGGTCTATTTAACCTCTTTAACTACTGGCCAGTCATTTAGGAAACAGGACTGTGGGCTGAAACAAAACAGTCTCCAGTGTGGTTATTTACCCCCAGTAAGATTTGGAGCAGGAGCTTTCTCCTTAATGTGATCCAGTGCTCGCCCCCAACACAGAAAACAATGCATGAATACATCTTTTTGACACATCTCCTTGGTTCCAGCCTCTTGTTCCCTCCAGTAGGAAGCTTTTCTGCTGCTCCTCAGTCACAAAGCCTTACATAAGCCTCTTGCTTTGTCTAACTTGGAATGTATTTATCCATTATTCCTCGTTGCACCAATTCTGTCCAATGTCTCATCAGCGGCTTCACCGCAGAGCTCTATCTTTCTCATGTGGGTGTGGCGCTCCAATCCAAAAACACCCGAAGAATGTGTTTTCAAGATGCCAGTGCACACATGAACATCATTTCATGTACTGAGACAATGATGGACAAGGTAACAACACAAGTGAATCAGGAACTAAAAGTATGTTAAAGGTCTTTAAGAAATAATGACCCTTGTCATTAGTTTTGACTTGTGCGTTTAATTGGACACGTTATTACGTGTACCCCAAAAAATGTAAGCTCATTAATTTATTTATCTGGTATGATTGCAGTGCTTACATTAGTAATCTCCAGGGGGCATGAATCTTTGGTTCTGACCACATTGGACTTGTAATTAGATTGGTGCAATATCTGTGTTAATGGATTTAAATTAATCACTCACACAGGCAGTTGCTTAGACCATCTCTAATTTGAAAACTCTCTATATTTATCTGTTGCTACGTACTCTTCTCTGCTCTTTAAATCATGGAGTAATGTATGTGATTTCTGAGATCTCTCAGTTTTCTTTTTCAAATGACAAAAAAGTAGCTTGAACTTGTCTTAACAAACCAATTTAAGTTAATTGAGCATAACCTGTGCTATGTGGGTTGAGAGGTTTGTTGGAAACACCCGACTCTGTTGTGCAGCTGTAGCTCGTCCGACCCCCGATCAGAAGGTTGTGTGCTCAAATCACATCAAGAGTCAAGATGTCTCTTCATAAAAACACATTTTTCATATAGGAAATTATACATACACACTAAAAGTTTAGACAAAACTGTGTTTTTGCTGTATGAATAGATAACAGCATTGAGTCATTGCATTAACTCACTCTGGATATAAGCACCTGGCATATAACTAAATTTAAATGAACAAAAGCAAGAAAACATCTTTTATCAGTGCTTGGAAACTTTAAAGGGCTCTCCACATGGAAAAATGTGCACAATTGCTGATTTATATAAAATATATTAGAAATTCAATTTGACCTCAAAGCCTTTTTAAGATATTTATCATTACAGATGAAGCAGGTTCTGGGAGTTCTGTGAGCAGCATGGAGCCAGGCATGCTGACAAAAAAGATACACACGAGATTATATCTATTATAACCAAATAAGACTTTAGTCTGAATTGAGAGAAGATGTGAAAATGGAGTTCACGTTAAATGTGGCTTGAGTTACCTTAATGTACTTGTTTGAGGGACATTTGGACCTTGAGGGCGGTGAGTGTAGGCCGTGATTACGCTCCCTCCTGTTTCTCAGCACACTCCTGCTCTGACGCTCAATGGGCAGAGCATGGCATCTGCAGTGCTGTGGTTATGGGTTAGACTCCTGCTGTGGTGCCTCAAATTGAAACTGTATGTTTGCACAATTCTGAAAGACCAGTAATAAGAAGTATCCTCCAAATTGCTTATGGTGCATTTGTATGCTGTGAGGCGAAGACTTGCCTAAAATTAATTAGCGCATTCACTTTTTTTTTTCCATAGGGACTCCTGCTGTGTGAAAATGACAACCACCACCAAGAGTAGTGTAAAATCAAAGAGATCCCACTGTGCCGTTGGGCCTGTGGGCCAATCGCGTCTGCCTCTGGCTTGAATTATGACATGAAGCTCTTTAAACCAGGGCCATGGAGTCAAAGAAACCCTGAGTGTGCATAAAACCAATGCAGCACTAGTACAGGACAAGCATATTCGCATAAATATGAGATAATTACATGACAGAGTCACAACCGCCGGCGACAGCACATGATGAATGATCCAGGGAAAGAAAACATGAATGAGGCGGATGGAAAAAGGGACAGGGCTACTGGTGTAACACTAACTCTAGATGGAGGGATGGGAGGGAAAGGCAAAACAAAAGATGGACTGAAGGAAGAGTAGAGAATTGGTGGAGGTCTGAGTGTCTCAGGCCTCAAGTATTACCCCTCTCCTCTTGCCCTTCTTCTATTTCTGCCTTTTAAGGAACTCCATAACTTCAAGTAGATAATGAGTGCCTTGAAGCAGGCTGAGTAAATCAGACAGAGAAAAACAGAGGGAGAGAGAAAAGGTGTGTGTGTGTGTGTGTGTGAGGAGGGGGGTGAGTGTGGATTGGGAAGCGGTTGGAGACAGTAGAAGGAAGAAGAAGATTAGAAGTGATAACAAATGAAGCAAGAGAGGCTGAGAGAGGAGCTGAGCTGAGTAGAGATGCGTGATAAGATCGTGCATTAACTTAAAAGCATACTTTAATGAAACTCCATCAAGGGCTTAAGAGAAGGAGAAGCAAAGATGGGTCCCACGTAGGTCAAGGAAAATACATGTTCGTGGTAGATGTTTTTCGGTTCTTAATTTAACCCTCAGCCCCCTTCTCACCATTCTTTACGCTCATCGCGTGTCATTATTTACAGTCTCAGAAGCCACAGTTGAATTTCCACCTTTCTTCACTGTTCTTTTCAGAATTCGCAGCAGAGGGAAAAAATTACGAAATCCCAAACTCCAGCTTGTCTGTTGTGACTTCGAAGGGGCCTTGAGACGTCGCAGTAAATTCAGGATTCAAGGAAACCGCGACCTCATCACTAGTATCAAATCAACAGTGATTGAGTCAACTTTAAACTTTGACCTTTATTGGAATCACATGTGTTAGAGAATAGGCCTCAGTGTGCTTCAAACAAACTGCTCGTCTGGGCCTTTATTTCATTCAACTACATCATAACTCTAGACTCTTGGTTCGTATAGGCTACCAAAACCTTTTACGTTCGCTGTTTCATTTTTCATGTCTCATGCATGAATGACATTAAAGAATCCTTGAACTCTTGAAGTAGAGAGATACCTCTTCTGGTGTCATCAAGCCTGCAAGGACCTGGTTCAACATCTGGCAGCTTCATCTGGATGCCAAGTTGATTCTTCCATAGTCTGAAGAAAGTTGATTAGGAGTGGTCTTTGTGGAAGGAGAGTAGCCAAGAAAACACTTTGTGTTCCTTGTTGTTCTAATGTAAAAACTTTGAAATAACATAATATTCCTAATATTAAACATAATAATATATGGACATCATGACATTGCTAAAGTAATTAATAAAACAATTATCATGTTTTTTTAACCTTCAGTCTCAAAAAAACAAAAATAACGGTTGCTTAATTCACTGCACACCAAAGTAAAGATTAATGTGTTACATTATTTTACTCTCATTAGTCACTCTAGCTCTGGCAGGTGCCTTGTACTCCAAATCCTTCACTCCCACTCTTTTATTTACACATTTTATAGTTTTATTTTAATTTAATCTATTTATTTTATTTCAAAACTTACTCTTTAGGCCCAAAAGGAAGGATGTCAGTGTGAACACACGGGGACAATTTTGACAGCTGTCATTATAGCAGCAAACATCTGGATATGTAGCAGTAACTGTATCAACATGTCTGGATTTGCTGCCTTCTTACATTAATTTAATTTCACAGCAGCCTCAGTGTTCGTCATTCTAGGCTTGATATTGTCAAGCCTACCAAGTCAGTGACTACATGATTCCAGATGATTATCAGTATATAGGATATGATTTATAATGTGGAACATATTTTAGGTCCTATGAATGTTGGGAAGCCCTGCTGGCCTTCTGTTGCATAATATTGATATATTTAATATCAATTTAATAAATATTCATCAGGCTGGTTCCTTTACATTTAAGCAATATGTTTGCAGTCTTTATTTTAACATCTCCTCCTGCTTATTCTTTGATTCGTATTAGACGAGGAGTGTAGTTAGCGTGCAAGTACTGCTAACACGGCGTGACATGTTTTGAGATTTGTCACTCATGAAGTGACATGAAGAAAAAACAGCACACAGTAACAAATGCCAATGCGAGAGTCAATCCCTGGCGGAGCGTATATTCTATCTATAGTCTTAGTCTCCTCTCTCAGGTGTTTTTTTTTTTTTTTACCAATATAAGGAGGTTAGGAGCAACTACAAAACATTTCTTCCTTGTTTTGGTGACCAAGCAGCCTGTGGTGTCCTATGCCTATATGACCTATGCTAAAAAATGGCTCTGAGTCTGGTCTTGTGGTCTGGGTCTTGACTTGGTCTCGGTCACTTAAAATCCTCCTTTCCTCCGTTATAGTGCACTCTAGTCTTGGTAATGGCTTGGTCTTGGATTAGGGAGTCTTAACTACAACACTATAGTGAACTCATAGACATCTCTGCAGTTCTGTTTAGCTGTACTGACCGTTTTAGTCAATTCCAACTCTTTGTTTGGGCGTTTGTGTTTTGACTCACTGTAACTGCTGTTCTACTGACAACATGTTCCCCAGATAAACTTTACAAGGTGATAATATGTCAGTTTTGTGTTTACAGCCTGTTGCACTGCCGCTGGGTAGCTTCAGAAGCTTGTTACACATTTATTTAAACTGAGAAAATAGGCGCTGTAATAAAATGACCTTCTTGTCAGTTTGACAACTGTAGCTGCTGTAGGCCATGAAACAACTGTACAGTATCTGAACATCTCTGTGGTACGCTTCAATTTCCTTCTTCTCTGTTACTTTTGACAGTCAAAAATGACAACAGGCATCTTAATAGAAAACAAATAGCACCCAAGCTCCAAATAATAATCTCATGTGACGTCAAGGAAAAAAGAAGCCCCACTCCAAGCTCTGCGTCTGTTTTACTGAGTCTGTTGTACTCTCTGTATTGTGCTTTTCCGTTCGTTGCGTTCTCTGTCCCTAAACCACAGCAGTTGTGGGAAATCAGTCCCAGCTGTCGCCACTTTGATTTGATTGGAGAATGTGTCAATCAAGCTGAGGCACGTTGCGCAAAATCTAATTCTAGTCACTCGTTATTTCAGCTCCCACTGAGCTCTTTGCTGAGGGATTAACTTTGACTGTCACACAGAACCAAGGAACCCAGGGCAAAGCTGTGATGTGATCTTTGTTCCATCTACCAGGCGAAATGATCATGAAAGCACAACTTATTCAAAGCAACTTTTTCACAATCCCTTTGAATGTTCTTGCTCCTAGCAGTACATACTTGCATGGCAGCTGTGAGATTATTCTTTCTCTCTCTCTTTTTTTTTACATTTAAGATTTAAGAACTGGTTCTGGTTTCAAACTGGCAGCGCTTTGAGAAAGAAAGCGTTAGCTTTGCTACACACTGTGGGAATCTGTACTCTGGATATCTGTACCACTGTACTGTGGTGGTTCTGCAGGTTTGAGATGAAGAGTTCAGATCTCTGTCAAGCATCAAACTGGTGTCACAAATATGATGTGAATCAAAACCACTCAGACTCTTTCATCCCCCTGGTCGGGACTTTTTTTTATGAACCTTTCTTACTTACTCATCCCTGTCTGTCCTTCCAGGCAGATGCAAGCATGCCTTTCGTGTGTTTGTTTTGGTCCAGTCTTGCCTTAATGTGCTCAAATGGTGAAAGACCAAAAAGGAATTAAAGAAAAGAAAACTTCAGACAGCGTGACGGAATGAAGAAATACCATCACAGTACTGTGGGGACCATTAAAAGATATGCCCTGTGTACTTTCCAGGCCTGGAACTGGAAAATGTTTCGTTCTGCCTTTTGAAATGGTGTGGGAGAATATAAAAAAGGTCAAACATTTGTGCAAATTTAGGAATGGGGAAAGAGGATTCTGTGAACAAATGTCTTGTCTGAGGACATCGCTTCTGCGTCTGTGCAGGTGTGTGTAAAACTGTGAGAGAATAAAGTGGTTGGCACTTTTGTCTATGAACTTTCATTAATCACAAAAAATACAGTTTTTTAGAGGCACACTTTGGATTTGTGGAGAGATCTCCACAAGGTAAACCAATAATTAAAAAAAAAATAAAAACACATTTTGAGGATCAGGTTTCATGTTTCCTGTTCCTGTATTTTGTCTCATAAAAAGACCAACAATGTGTCTCACTATACAGCAAGTATGGAGAGGCTTACGAAGATGCAAATCCTTTAAAACAGGTTATAAATACATGCTGTGATTCTATAATTAGACTTAAATATATGCAGGAATTGAACACTGTAGTTTCCAGAAGTTGTGTACAAACAGAGCATTTGCTAGTGACTATTTTAAGCTGTGCAATAATACACGTGTGGCTCTAATGAGTTTAATGAGTAGCAGCACAGTGTATGTGGGTTTGATTCAAGCTAAACTACCATGCCCTTAATGAAGGACCATGTCATCCAATGCAACAGTGTGACTCACTGATGTGCTGATCATCAATCAGTAGGGATAAGTTAGTGTATATCAGGCTTTGGCTACACAGACAATAAAAAGTTAAAATTTCTTGATGGTTTTAGTGTTTTATGTGTCACTATACTTACTTTTTAAGGTTATGGAAGTGTAAAGTTGTTAATGTTAATATTAGGGAAGGTCTCCAGGGAATGAATGCATGTCAGTGTAAGTGACAAAGATGATTGTGCGACTGTGAGGGAGTCTGTAGTTCTTCCATAATCTCCTGTCTTTGTGTGTCCCGCAGACAGTTTAAAAGCTTTCTATTTACCTTTACAGCACCATTCTCCCATTTTCAGGTCGCAGAATGGGTTGGAAGTGTGTGTGTGTGCATGTGTGCGTGTGTCGGTGTGAGAGAGAGAGAGAGAGAGAGAGAGAGAGAGAGAGAAAGAGAGAGAGAGAGAGAGAGAGAGAAAGAGAGTGTGTACGAGACTGAGTGAGACGGAGCACTGTAAGTCCTCTGAGTGTGGGTGGACAGCTACTCCAAAACAGGCATTTTAGTCTCTAACAAACCGTGACACGTCAAACATGCAACGTAGACCACGACACAGCAACATGTACAGTAAAACGCCTCATTGACTCCTACACAAGACCTCAGGGGGGAAACGGAGAAAAAAAATCTTTTTGCTCATACACTCCAACTGCAGTCGTTAATCATAAATTAAATTTTACAAGGGATGAGGTGGAATATGATTGTCAAGAAAATGACGGAGGGAAGTTCCTGGCTGTAGCTGCTGGAATCACCTCAGGATAGCTTGGCTCAGGTGCTGAGTTTGTGAGTTTGTCTGTGTTTGGATGTGTGTGTTTGATTCACCCTGCTTTGCTATCCCCCCACCCACCACACTACTTCCCCTTCTGTTTCGAATTTGTGTATTTGTACTTTTGCCCAGATGCATGTCAGTTATCAGACTTATTAGATGCCGTCAAACATCTACTCTATGTCTGTTATCTGGCTCTGATACGTCTCTCTGTCTCTCAGCTTTAAAGTAGTCCTTGCTTGTTTTCACCTTCTGCTGCTCTGTCACCACAAACACATACAACCATACAACCATATATTAAATGCAAACCCTGAAAAGACAGATAGGCGAAGAGCCAGAAACATAAAGGGAGAGAAAAGGAGCACAAGCACAGCAAAGATCTGATAGAACTGCATGACAAAACGCGCAATGCTCTCAGAAACAGAAGCACCTGATTTGCAAGATTTCTTGAATTTTGTTAAGACCAGGTCAAGCCATCATGAACGGCTGGCACAATTTGTTTTGTAGTATGTGTGTATGTTAGATTCATCACTTCATCAGACAGTTTATCCTCTCTAAATCAATGTGCAAGCTAAAAAATAATAATTTCACTCAGTGTAATCAATAGCACTTATTTCTTCCCTATTTGAGGTGAACCAGTAGCTTGAGTCCTGTCATCAGTCACATGGGCAGCAGCTCCCAGGATACAAGCTCACATAGGGTAATTGAAGAGAAGCAAACAGAAACACCTTTCCTGTTCACTATCCCTCATTTCTCTGAGGACAGGCAGGAGTTCAAGCTGAAACGGTTTTTGTCTCACTCTACAATGAAGCTTGTGTAAATCTGACTGTGTGTTTTACTGTGTACAGATTTTTTGCCCAGCCCTACAGAGCTCAGGGATTATGTGGCTGTAAACTTAAGTAGTCAACATTTAGCTGCCATTCTCTGTTATCACCCATTTTAAATGTCAGTATAGGTAAATTGACATCTTGTCATTAAACAGGATTTATTTTAATTTGTCAGATCATAAAATAATGATAGCTGAGCTGTCTTTCCAACTTCTTTCCAGATGTTGGTCATGGTGTGCAGTTTCACTGCTTGCCAATTCAAAAGAAGACAAGAAATGTATATATATATTTTATACTGGTCAGGTGTTGCTCTGGCCAACATAACAACCTGGAAAAAATTGAACAAAAAGTATCAGGTGGTTAGAAAGAATAAAATTTTTGCTGTCAGATTACCTATTCTAAATGGAACCTTGTTTCTGTGAGTTTGTTTTGAAGTCCATAATATACTTTGATGTGTAATATCATTGCCTTTCATAGTCAGGAACACCCACAAAACCATGCATGAACATCCACACATGCAAGCTATCCAACCATCAGATGAATGAACACCTAGCCCCATTTTCTTCCTAATTGCTTTTGAAAACATGTTAAGGAGCAGAGCAACATGGGGAATGACGGCTGCTGGTGTTTTCCTAAAGGACCGAGTCAACAAGCACAGACAGTGACATGAAAGAGCTCACACACCTCTGCGGTTTTGCTCACTCACACGGACGACCAATTGATTAACTCGTAAATCAACCTCATCCCAGGCCTCAGGCCCTGGAGCACCCCTCCACCTCCACTCTTACCCCCACCAACCCAAAAATGGTGGTGTGAAGCTCCAGCCCAACCCTGCGCCCTCCAGCTAAGTGAGTGGAGGCGGGATGTTCCTAGTCATGGCAGAAACCCAGCAGGAGGGAGAGGCCAGGTGGGGCAGGTATAGTGGGTGCTAAGGAGTAAAAATAAAATTAAGGTGGGGTCATGGAAACAACAGGTTCAAGATTAGTATCTGTTATTATAATGACAGGGAGGGATGGAGAAAGAAAGCACAGAGGGGCTCAAAGAAGGACATAAATGTGTTAAAGGGACAAAAGAGAAGATAGGCTTAATGAAATGCTGTGTAGTGCTGCCAAAATGGAGAGAAACAAGGGGAGACAGATATGGAGAGCAAGAGGGAGAGCGAGCATAGAAGAATGCAGTAAATCCCAGAGCGACTGAACAATTCTCTGGAGAAAGAAAAGAGGAATTTTTATGTGCTGCAGGTGAGCAGAACAGAGAGGGAGGGAGAGTGAAGACAAGGCAGAAAGAAGAACAGAGCAGGAGATAGTAAGATGGAAAAAAAGAGGGAGAGAACGCGGGGGTGGCCGAGGGAATTTGAGGGAATCGTGAAAGGGTTTGATTGTAGCAGAGAAAAGGGGACACGTGTGGTGAAAATGAAGTGAAAATGACACAAAATGACAAAATGGCCGCTTGCGCTGTTTGAGAAGATGGCACACAGATGGACACGGTGAAGAAAGGCAGAGAGACATATGGAAAAAAGATTGGGAGACAGAGTCTGACAAAAAAAAAACGACAGAGAGCAAAAAGAAGAAAGACAGACAGGGAGGAAGAGGAGGTCCAAGAACGGCTCAACGAGAGCATCTGTGTATCTTAAAGGAATATATCAGGGTTTTTTTTGGAGACTGGTGATGAGCACACCACAATCACACGACCCAAAAGTCGTGTTAAATGTAATCTGGCTGTAAGAAAGATGATTTTAAACAGACAAGACTTTTCTTTTTATGGTTTATTGACTAATACAGCATTACCTGAGAAGATTATTATTCATTCAATTATAACTCTTGAAAATATTCAAGAGTTATCTTATTATTATTGTTACATAAAAACACCCTTAACATTAAATTTTGTCAATACACTCCCTTTTCTACTGAGCTTTTACTGTACAATTCTTAGAACAAATGTTAGTGAAGGATAACTGAGCCATTTCTACACACCAAAGCCTGTTTACATGTATTGGATGGATCACTGAACATCCTTATAAGATGCAAACCCAGCAGCCCAAGGGCTCAAGCGACTCTACACCTGAGCCTCTGTAATATGAATCAAGCCAATTAAACAATCACAAAACAACACAAGACCAGAAAAATAGACACAGAACTGCGGAAAAAAGACAAGAAACAACCATGACTACAAAGACGACCAGATGAAAACACTGGTGATACATAGATTCAATACTCCAGTGCATTAAACTGACTTTGATGTTGTCAAAAACATGACTTTTAAAAGAGCAAATTAATTAATACAGTTATTAAAAAAGGTCAGAAATATCAGGTGGTAAGTTAATCCATGATAATACATCAGCATTTATTAGATGACTATATGTTTATAAGAATCTACATCTTCAAAAACTAGAAAAGATGTGAAATAAATATAGTAAAAAAATATCACATTTTCTACTGAATCGTCATAGAGAATTACAATACTCTGGTAATGGACAAGAAAGGGCGAAGGCAGTACTCCCAAACCTGACTAAAATGAGTAAACATAGACACAAAATGAATGAAACAAAAAATGGTAAGTGACCTCAGAGGGACACAAAACACCTGGGTCTGCTGGGTCGACTTTTAATTATCCACTTTTGTCCACTGTGAGGTCAGCAATGTAGAAATGCAACGCTAAAGCAGTGCAGTAGTTTTGATAATACCAAACTGGTCAAATTTAAGTTTTAACATGGTCTTAGTATCATTCAATATGTAGAAACTATAAAATGAGGCACTTAACCTCAGTAGAGAGAAAATTCCTCATATTTCTGTCTTTTTCTTTAAGAGTAAAAGGAGGTGAAGTGAAAGAGCCAGAATAGAGAGCAGAATACATTCTCTCCAAGAGCAAATAAAAGTTTTTCAACAAGATGGCCCGCACATCAACTCCTCTGTAGACCATAAGTCTTGTATTAGATCATAACCTGCCAGTCAGACAGACAGGCCTGTCTGAACAGCAGAGCGTTCCTCTGTCATCAGCTGCCTGATCGACCAAATGAGCCAATAATGTCGAGGCCTTGTCACTCACAGTATCGGTTCTTATCGAAGGGCTTGCCAGCTGACTCATACTAACAGGACTCAGCTATCCTGTTACGTATTAGTTACAGCAATTTGTCTCTGCTTTGCTGACAGAGAGAGACAGACAGAAAGAGAAAGAGAGAAGACAAATATGAGCGATGGCTGTTAGATAGCTATGCATGACAAGCCTCATTCCAACAAAGTTCTGACACATAGAGATAATGATTCACACACGTGTTACATTTGCAAAGCCCACACAGGGGCAGACAATGTACACACACACACACACACACACACACACACACAGCGGCCTTTGTTGAATACTAGCGGCCCCTCAGTCTTTGCTTACTGAACATAAAAAACGCGGAGGGTCATGTGTGTGTACATATATGTGTCATGTCTCTGTCAGTCCTTTCTCCCACTTAGTGAGAGTCATGAATGTGTGTAAAGACGTGTCAGCGTTGACACGGTCGACCTCCCATATAAGTCACTTCCTGCTGCCTTTCAAAGTTTCGTGCATGCACTTGTTCACTAGAGCATGGTTCACATTTGTGTGTTTGTTACTACCTGTGTGTGTCAGGGCGGGTGTGTGCGGTTATGCGCAGGTGTGCACCTCCGAGGTGATGGAAAGGAGATTCTCATTGATCCTTTAATATCTGGCCTGAGGCAAGGAGAAGGAGCCAGAGAGCTGCAGAGCACATGAGAAAAAGCGCAGTGGAGCGCAATAAAGACAAACAAGAGAGAAAGAGAAAAGATAACAGGTGAGGAGTGGGTGTGGGAGACAGTTGACGTGCAAAAAAAAAAAAACGATAAGAGGCGGTGACAGAGACTGGGAGAATGGCGGCATTGAGACACAGACACAACAGAGAGTCGAGCTTTGGTGGGATTATGAGGGCTAGTGTTTGTACCTGCGCTTATTTGTGCTTATGTAAATCCCTCACTGTCACATGTCAGAGGGATGTTTTTTGGGAGTGGGGGTTGGGGGGGTCTTTGTGAGATAGTGTGATGTGAGAGGAAAGCAAACTGGGAGGAGGCACAATGCAGTGGGAGGTGGGAAGAGAAAGATGAAAGAAAAAAAAAGAAAGAAAGATCGTAAATTTTCACCCGGACAGACAAATAAAAACTCTCTCATACCCCACCTCCCTCGCTCTATTTTCTGCCATGAATGTGAGCCGGCCTTTGTTTTCCAGAAAACACCCCGACCCCAAACTCCTCTCCCCTTGTGCCAATCACCCAAAACCATCCCTATAAAACTAAAACCATTGCAAACAAAAATCCCATATGCATTTCTTTTTTGTCTCTGCTCCCAATGGGCTCCCCAGTGACCAATAACACCACGCTCTGTACAAAAGCTAGTATTTATTCTCTCTTGAATTACAATACAGTATTTTCACACAGAAGAAAAATAAATAAAAATCTTGTTCAATAAATATTTTAGAGATATGATCTATGAGCCACATCATTCAAGGCACACTGAAAACATTTAGAAATAGTTGTTTTAAAAAAATTAACCAGGTGTACGTTACCAAAGAAAAATGTGTCTGATGTTATAAAAGTTTTAAAAGGCACGAATAAGTCACCCCGGTGTGTGTAAGTTTTGTGTTTAGAACTGTGAAGTTACTCGAAGGAACAGTCTGACATTTGGGGAACTCTTGCTTTCCAGCCAAGAGTAAGACGAGAAGACTCTTGTTTCTGTCTCTTAAGTATGAAGCTTAAACCAGTAGAGCTAAGCATAAAGACTGAAGTCATACTTATGATTAATACATGTAAAGTCCTGCCATAAATACAGACAGACAGACACTATTGTTAATGATCAGGCCACATGGTGTTTGAATTACACTCTCCAGAGTAACTGTTTGTGATAGTGGGGCGATCCGCCCCGTTTCATTACAACATACTGTATTTATGTTATTTCATTCGTTGCAATAGTGAGCAGGGAAGTTACTGAGTGTTCGATGCTGTAGCAGTGTTATAAGACAGGAGGAAATCAGTTTGTGAGTGTGATTAAACTGTTTTTCTGGTTCTACCCGAAGGTAACAGAATCTGTCCAGACTTCTACAGCTCACCAATTAGCACTGTGTGTCTAGAAATATAAAAATAACACTCTGCACTGCATTTAGAGGAAGTTGTATGCTGGAGTAATTATGGAATAGTTAATCCTCAAGTGTAACAGTGACACTTTACAGTTTTATGGTGGATTCAGCGCTGAATATTTCTTTTAGCTATTAAACAAATTACATCTATTTTTTAAGGAATACCTTTTAAGATTGTGTTACATATTTTTCAATGGATCATGAAAGAAAAAATGATGAGCAATGAATCAAAAGCAGCATAGAAGTGAAGTGGTACGTTAAGGCACCAATAAACACAATAAGTGTGTGTGTTTGACTACTTCTCTGTCTGAGTATGTGTAGCGCTGTTGTAGAGTTACTGTAACTGGCCAACTTCTGATTACTCAGCAATACCCTTCTGCCCGTTATTTCCAATGCTCATCCCCCTGACTCACGCCTCCCCCCATTTTCCTCTCCTTTTCTGCTGCTTCCTCTCTTCCTCTGTGCCCACTCCATCCCTCTGGCCATGTCGTCCTCTTCTTTTGTCTTTTACCCATTCAGAAATGTTTCCTTCTTCCTTTACAGAAAATGAATGTTTGCTGATTCACACATCTGGGGGTCACTGAATCAGTTTTCATTCAATGGCTGCACTGTCTGCATTGCTGCCTGTCATTGATTCTACTGTCGTGTGTGTGTGTGTCTGGGTGTGTGTCTAACCACCTACAGTGGTATTTCTGTTGATCTATGAGCCGTGAAGTCCGGTAACTCAGCCCAGTCTCAGTGTGTCTCGCTCAATGAGCTGCTATGTGCATTTGGCGGGTGACAGTGCTGGTAATGTGTTGGCTTTGTGTGTGTTATATTCCATTAGCGCTTCTGGTGACCTGCCAAATAGTCCTTCATTCACTTATTCCAGTATGGTATGAATGAATGTGTTAAGAATGAATATGTTTATGTGCTTTTGTCTGTTAATGCTGTCAGTTTGTTTCCACTTTTGTGCAACTAATAGATTTCCGATAAACTGCACGTTTGTGTGTTTGCGCGTTCTCAGCCTCGGAGTCTCTTCTTGAGACGGTTAAAGTCTTTCGCCGACCTCCACAGCCAACTCTGCAGCTCCCTCAATATCCAAAAACCCTCCACCTTCCTGGCAAAGTCGTTCATGGTCGGCCGCACCGACAGGAGTGATGAGGAGGAGGAGGTGGAGGAGAGGAGGGGAGCCAGAGGAGGTGAAAGGAGGGAGGTGCCCCTACGTAAAGACAGAGGCTGGGGGACAAGGGTGTGCTCCTCACTTGCTCCAAATTGATAAAGGAGGGAGAGAGTGGATAGTGGAGGTTGGAGGGTGGGGGAGAGGAGGGAGCGAGGAGGCCGGCGCTGATGATGAAAAGTGGAGATAACGTCCATGTCTGTTTGTTTCTTCTCCTCCTCCATTAACCCTCTGTTGCTCTCCACAGTAAATCCATCCTCCTTTCTCAGTGTGTCCGGGTGATGAAAGTTTAGGTTGTAGCTGTACTGATTGTGGATTTGGATGGTCGGTTGTTGAAGGAAGCTGGAGCTTTCTGTGTCCGGGTACAACACTTCAACACTGCTTGTTGTCTGCCACCCATTCTCCTCTCCATAATCATTGATACTTAGCAGTCTTCTCCTCCTTCCCCATATCTCCATGCCTTCACTTCCCTGCAGCTCCTCCACTTCCTCCACCTCTAATCTCTCTTCCATACTGGCAGTCCATTTCCCAGTCTCGGGCTCGTCTCTCTTTCCTCTCCTCCTGCCTTCTCCTCTTCCCTTCTCCTTTGACCCACCACTCCTTCCTGCAGCTGTGGTCTCCTCCCCTCTCCTCCCTTCTTTCCCTCTCCTTTTTTCCATGTCCACGGCAACACCATCCTCCCTCTCTCCTCTGACCACCCTCATCCCACTTCGTTTCTGGTTGTTACGCTGACCGGACTCTGCCCTCACCCCTGCTCTTGACCTGTACAGGCTCTGGCTCATCAGTGGAGCTGGTCGGTTACTTCCTGTCCCCCTCTGAGCGTACTGCAACTGACCGACGTTACTTCCTGCATTTGCTGATGAAGGAGGAAGTGCGTAACCAAGAGTGGTCATCAGAGCAGATATCGAGCCCAGCAGTCCATCCAGGCCTGTGCAGAAGTGAAGCAGGGAGGTCTTAAGGGAGGGGCAGAGGGTGGAGCGAGCCAGCTCTCTTACAGCTGTCAGCAGCACGGAGTAAGCCTTCTGGTTTTGGGCGAGCCGGGCTTGGTTCTCCAGACCATGCCACAGCTCCAGGCGGGTGGCAGCACTGGGCAGAGACAGAGCTGTGCTGTTGGGCCGTGGAGGGGAAAAGTCTTTATCATTAAATGGAGGACCTAGGTAGGTGAGCTGGATGAGATAAACAAAAATGAAGACAAGATAAGCAGCTGTACTAGATATTTCTGGGACTGAATTTAATAGTTTGGCTTCATTCATCATAACACTTTGTTGCTACTGTGATGTTCAGTGGGCCAAGAAACATAAATGAACAGATGATCACACAGGCTTTAAACAAGCCAAAAAAATGAGACAGATTTTCTCCATCTAGTCTTCAATTTCCTGCAGATAATCTGGGGCTGGGCCTCAGAGGCAACATGGTAAGATAATTAGTCCAAAATCCCTTAACCCAACAAACTTTAAAAGTGTTTCGTGTGTATGTAATCCATAGAGTTACTGGAATTGTATAAAAAAGCATTTTAACTGTTTATATATGTGATTTTCTACAGTTACTGCATCATCAGTGAGATTGTACTACAATAGAACAAAACATCACAACAACAACAACATCACAAAAACGTACTCACATATACATCTTTGATTTCTTTGAGCTGATACTCCAGATATTTGGTCAGCTCGTACGTGCTTTCTATCGAACTCCTCTCACTGGCCAGGTTGTGTGACGAATCTAGGGCCGTCACCATGGCTGCAGCCAATAGCAAGGCAAGATGGTGTTGGACTGTGGAGAAAAAAAAAATAAAATAAAAGACTAATTGAATCTCAGACAGACAGTATGAGTTGTTTCTTTTATGACATTCATTTCATGGGTGTCCAAGTCACAATTAACACACACTGCAGAGGTATTTGTAATCATAACAGTGAGGTGAAATGTATCTCGGCCATTATTTTCTCAGTCATTTTGTGATTATTTAACTTGGAGTTTTTAATGAACTTGATCATTTTAGAGCTCAACAAACAAAATTCACCTCCAGCAACAGTTTCCAAGATTCGCTCTAGTCGCTGCACCATCACATTGTTTATAGGAATTTTTACAATATTCTGGTTTATTTCTTTGTCTCTATGGAGATGGTCTTGTCTGTTTACATATTGCCAGATCAGAGTCATCTGACACTGCCAATAAAGCTTTTTCCGTTTCCAATCTAATTTTAGAGATTTCTGGCTGTCGGAGGTTTACTCTGGCTTCAAATAAAACCTCACTTAATAGCTCCAGACAGTCAGACAAATGGCTCCAATGTTCAATGCACCAGCCTGTCAGGCAAACAGCTGCTTAAATACACACATATTTGTCTATAGCTGTGAGGACTCTCTGACATATTGCACTCCTTAACCCATTAAGTACGTGCCTAAACCCTAAAACTCCAAGTGTCCTCGCAATAGTGGTCTAACTAAATGGATTTCACACAGTCATAGAAATACACGTACCCACACATATGTTCTTTCCTGACCAATATCTACAAAACAAAGACATGTGGCTTTCTTTACAATCACAAACATTAATGTGTTTGTATCAGTTGTATGTTTGCTGTGGACTTGTTTAGGTTTGGGAGTGTTTGTGTAGGTGTTTTACGTTACTGTGTGAGTGTTTGTGAGAATGTTTGTAGCTGTAATTATATATGTGGATTAAATTCACATCACTGTGAGTGTATACAATCATTCAGAGTGTGTGTGTGTGCGCGTGTGTGTGTGAGAGAGAGAGAACGAAAGGGGGTTGTATCACTGGAAACCTTTTAGTACCCCTGTCTCTGGTTTCAAACAGAGAAAATTGGAGCTGAAAGGTGGTTTTCAACAATAAGGAATTTCTTGAACTTCCACTTCTCTTAGTCTCATGCTTGCTCTCTCTGGACGCTTTCACTTTCACACTTTCTCCCTTTACTACCTAACACTTTCTTTCAACACTTCCTTGGCCTCTCACTCGAGCATGACACACATTACTCCGTCTTCTCTGCTCTCTGTCATCCCTTTCCATCCTGTGTGTGCTCTCGTTCATCCCCCGGACACCCAGACAGTAGGCAGTGATTCATGCTTGTAATTATGAGCAAAACATACTGCTGTTCAACAGGTGTGAAATATGTATTACACAATGTGTGTGACCCTGTCAGTTTTCTCTCTTTCACTCACTTTGTCTTTCTTGGTCACACCTCTAGCCTCCTGAAGCTTGACCAGTTTAATCCCTTTCTCCTCACAGTCATACTTAACTCAAGCTTTGCTTTCCTCATGATACATTCCCCTCTTTTCCCCTCTCAACGCTCTTATCACTTTTCTGCCATGGGTCAAAACAACAGCAGCCAATTAACCCTGATTAACTCTTTTGCTCCCTCTCTCACGCCTCTTTTTTTTCTCCCTCTTTCATCTGGAAGGCCCCTGAGGATGAATAAGTGACTTTAAGTGAAAAACATTTACTTTCAAAACACTTAAAGAGGCTCTTAGAAAACAAGTTCTGACCTAAAGCAGTCAACACATTTTCCTCTGACTCAGCTGCTTACATTTGAGGTATTGGTATGCACTCCCTAGCAGGAATGGCTAGAAACCTAATTATGATATGTACTCTACACATAAGAACAATGTGATATTCACCTGTACCGTGTAGACTTACAAGTGAGTTGAATGCATTAATGTTTGTGAATGTGGAAATGTTGTCTTTCACAAAAGAAAATATCATTTTTTTGTTGTCTGTGCCTCATTAAGTAATCAAAAAGAAAATAATAAGAGTAATAGGTGTACATTGGCAAGTGAGTTACCTGCTCTTCTTCCAAACTGGCATAACAAGCACAACCTTGCTTAAAAACAAATTTCATAAAATGACTTGAGATTTAGTGGAAGGTTGATTGACAGACTGTGAAACTGGAAGTTTTAAATTAAAATAGAATTAGAAATGCTTGTCATGGAAGTGACATGCACAAACCCTAAACAAACACTTCGCCAGCTGCTTTTAAAAAAGAAAAAAACGGCCTCATTCATAGCTGGCAACTCTTCCACTACCTGTTGACCCCGAGTAGTCGGCTACATCAAGGCAACATCACAGACTATTTTCTAAATCACTGTGACTGGGCTCAGGCAACTCCCACATGCTCCCACACACACCTTGAAATCAGTCAACTAGCATAACCCCCATCAGCCAAGCCTCCTCCAAACTACTCAACCACAAAAAGCCTCATCACCTGTCTGAAGCAATTAGCGTCTCTCAGCAAAGCCTTAACATTTGCAGCTCATCAAATCACAGGCTCGTCCCTCCGAACATCCTCCATTAGCATCTAAACATCACAGAAATCAACAATAAACAGCCCTGCAAGAAAAGGACACACTCACATTCAGAAGGAATAAACAGGTACCGAAAGAAAGGCGGCTGGGATGAAAAAGAAAATTCTCCTTGGCAAAAATCAACCCAAACTGTTCCAAAACGTTTCCTTTTGTCTGCAGCCACATGCTCGGAGATGATTGCCAGACGTGAAGGGCTCTTGTTGTTTTGATTGAGCGCTGACATGTCTAAAGGCATCCTCATCTGTGGCTAAAAACAACCGCTCTTCTGTACAAGTAAACTGAGATATCTCAAACTCAGAGACATGTTGTTATTATATAACATTATATTGAGTAACTACACTATAGTCGGCATATAGCCTGACTTCAAGGTGAGCCCCGCAGGCTTGGGGCTGTGTCTGTATACCTGGCAGTGGAAGCGCACTCCGCAGGGCAGGGTTGAAACCAGAACATTCTCCGCGGGAGGATTGCATTACAGCAACATAGGGGTTCCCTACAATGGTCGACCATGACCTGCCTCTGTGCACATTTTGGCACACATACCTATTAGAGTTACACATATGCACTCACAGGGGAGCTCCATTATTCACAACAGATCATATTTTTATCTCCAGTTTGTTCACTGATGTAAAGTCAGTTCTCCGCTCAGGAGTCTGGAGGCCATCTGCAAACCAGAGCCAAGCATGAGGTTCAGGCGCCAGAGCTTCTGCGCTCCAAATAGGTCAAAATCTAACATCAGCACATGGTCAGAGTTCAGAGGTGAATTCTGGGACAAAAGGTTGTGTTGAGGGGCAAAAAGAGCCATGTTACACACTTGACATTTTACACTCCAGACATTGTGTTGGTAAACCAGTGACCCAGTGTTTGTGGGCGCTCTACTGCTCTCATCTGAGAGGACTCATCTTTCCCAACATGCACCACAGAATTTGGTATGGGGGAAAACCATGCGCAAGGAAATATCTCCAGTCTGGTCCAGGAAAAACTAACTCCAGTGCCAAAAAAGCCCTCTGTTGCCCTCTGTTTTCTAACCACTTGAAAAAGGTCTTAAACAGAGGGGAATCATCAGTACACGGAAGATGTTATGAATCAGGTCCAACTAGACATATCATTTCCAGTACACCGTTGATTAGAATGGCGACAGTATATTGTCAAGTCATACTTTTGGTGAACATACATTGCAAGACTCTGACAAGATTTAACATTAATCAAGCCATGCTGCCTAATTTTGGGAAAATGGTTGAAACATCATCTGTCGTGTGTTTTTCCAGAGTCTGAACTCACGTAGCTGCAGGCTAAATCCTCTCTCTTCACACATCCCTTACAGTGAGTTGCTGTGCAGACCTCCATCAGATGAAAGCATTAAAACATATAAGACATTATAAACAAGCCATGCTTCATGTTGCATGTTGTCACCGTGCACCATGACGTTAAATGTCAGGTTTTGTAGAACTAAGCTAGCAGGCATGTGTCTAGAACTGTTCAGCTGGAACTGAAGTCTCATTTAATCTTATTTCTACTGTTATTTCTACTATACAGACTTCATGAAAGAACTTGATTTGGGCTGCAACTCTAAACAGCTGCATTTTCCTAATTTCATTCAGGAACTTACAAACTGCTGGAGGAAAAAAAAAATACTGTGATGAAATGTTCTGATGTCACAATCATATATTCTCTCTGAATTTCTGAGCTGTGGAGTCTGCAAAATTATTATGTTGACAGTTGAAAAAACATAGTTTATATTACTAATTTAAACAAATAAATAAAATATTCCAAAGTGGGAGTAAGTATTTTGAAATCATAAGTGGACACGAGGTTTTCTTCATGTTCTACCAACATGTGTGAATGAAGCTTAAATAGTTTCTAATAGTTTCTAATCATGTTCCACATTCATTTTTAGTGAATGAACAGTGAAGTTTTTCATTTATGACACCCAACATGACCAGAAGAAAATTTCATTTGATAAAGACGACTGTGGGAAAACTCCAGACAAAGTTAATAAGTGAACCTTTTTGTTTTACTTTTTCTAAACTGTAATTAAAACTAAAATCTGTGATTCGTCACTTTACTTGAAACTTTATTTATCTGACAAAAATGCACCGAAAAGTATTTTGGTCAATATAAAGATAAGCACACTTAGAGTTTGATGCCTGTAATGCACTTAAAAACTATAAAATAATCAAATTACACTGTCTTAGATGATTCTAAAATGAACAGGTTCATTGGTGACAGGTGAGGGTATAATGATTATATCCTATAGACTATAAAAGCAGCATCCACCAAAAGCTTAACCTTTGCAAAAACCAAACATCCTGAGATAATTGTCAATAAATTTAAAAAGAATATTCATTGTCACAAGATTGTAGAAGTTTTTCAACAGTTTCGGGGACACCTGGTTAGTATCAGTGTAAAAAGTTTAAGGACGGAAACCACTGATGAATGTATGTGACTTTCAGCCTCTTCTCAAACAGCATAGTATGGGAAAATGCTATCATGATGCTACTTATAACTACATGGGCTTGGGAACACTTCGGGAAAACCGTTGTCACTTAACGCAAGCTACAGCTGCATCCAGAAATGTAGCCTGAACCCCATACATCTGAGGGAAAAGCTACTGGGATTTTAGAGAGAGACATATGCTGCCTTAAAGGCAACATTTAACATGTTTTCCTGGGACGTCAGTGGATATTTCAGCAGGACAACACCAGGTCCCATTCAGATGTGTACAGAGGATGAACTCACCATAGACTGGTGAGCAGCTCAAGTGTTGTATCCAATACGAATGGACATTAATACCAAAGAATTAAAAATATGATTAAGAGGGAAGGTGGGGTAACGCAGTGGTAAACATACCTCTGTCCGGACTTTTTTTGAGATAAAGTTTCAAGCACACTGACATATTATAGATAATAGTTTTATTGCATTTTAGAAAATGTCCCAGGTTTTGTAGAAATTTGTAAGAAAAAAAAATATTATTAATGTTGACTTAGTAGCTTTTTCTTGAGCTCTGAATAATCTCACACAGTCTTCTTCATCAAATGGAACTGTCTCTGGTGATGAGTGTCATAAATGAAAAACTTTCATTTACTGAAAAAGACTTGATTTAAAACTATTTCTAAAAATATTTCATTTCTTGAGACACTTTTAAATGTCACCATTTAATATTTTTGGCTTTGTCACATTTCTCAGAATGTGCACCCATCCTCGCCTTGTCATACACATTTTGCTGTCATCTCTCTAACATGCCAAAGACAGGGCTGCAGGCTCATTGTGGCTTTGTTGACAGAAAAGACCCATCAGAGCCAAATCCAGTGAAGTTGTTTCTTGCAGAAATTTTTTATTACTCTACAGCACTGTACCTGGTGGCAATTTTGCCTTCTGTCAAAACACTTACCCTAAACATAAACACATCTGTGCAGGATGCCAGAGGCAAAAACATGTATCAACAGAGGCAACGTGAGGGACAGAACCGCGGAGGACATGGACTGAGACACGCGTTGGGTCGCCGGTGAGGTGAGTGGGGGTGATTAAGGGTGAGTGAGGGTTTGACAGTCTGGGGTCAGCGTTGGTGTTGTGCGTCTGTGTACAGTTACAGGCCAGATTTATGTGCAGTCTGCACTTAATCAAATGTGCATTCCTTCACTAACTCAACACACACAAACATGCACACACGTACATGCACATACATGCATTCAGATTGTGTACTGAAGCGTAAATCCATGTTTGCAAGAACATTATGCTGAATAAATACATAAAAACAAACCACTGTGTACTCAAGCACATGCACATGTGTGTGCGGACACACATTTCCCATCTCTTCTCCCATGAGATCCCTGCTTTTGGAGTTTCTTCATACTGAATTTCAAATTGATCCTCTTGGCACTGGACACACACTGGGGTTGCCAAACAACATCAATGACCCCAAAACAAAGGCAAAAGAAAACACACTTTTTAAAAAAATCCAATAAAAATTATTTTTATGCCCAGAAACTCTCTGTGCAAACATTTCTCACTAGTCGTAAACTCAGCATCCACTGTGTAGTTCCCCTTCCTGCTTTGCTGTCTGTCTCTCTCTTCACCTTATAAGCCAATCTATCTTTGCCATTTTTTAAAACGTGTGGATCCCAGTCACTCTGTGTTTTTCACCACGTTTGGTTTCAATTTAGTTGTCGCTTAATCTGTCCCCCATCTTCCTCTAAATCTTTGTGAAACATCAAACTTTCATTTTAATGTGTCCTTCCTTTTGCTCCCTAATTACTGTTCCCTTCTCTTCCTTTCACTAATTGGCTCCACTCGTTCACTCCATCGACATCTTTCTTTCCCTCCTTCCCATTTTTCAGACCCTTCAGTTTTTAATTTACCTCGTAAGCTGCCGTGCCAGCCTCACCCCAGCTACCCCACATCTTAATCTCATAGTTGCCTTTAAAAAAATAATGCATCAAAAGAGAACCAGACAAGAAAATCAGGAAAATCTGAAAAAAAGAATAGTGAGGGAATGGAGCTGAAAAGTTTAGTTGATATGACACGAAATAGAAAAGGATGCAAAATAGTCTCTAGCTGCTCAGCTGAAATGATTTGCTCTTCTTGCTTTTCATTGTGTTGTGTGATAGTATTTTGAGTTTTGATTTTAAAATGTCACATTAGGAAGCTGTGATTTTGAAAAGTTGTGACTTTTCACTATTTGCTAAGTTACAGACCTGACAAAGTAACCAAGTGTAATTTTATTATTTATATATTATCTTTGAATAATTTAAGGGCTGCTGAGCTACAATAATATTCTGTTGGAATATGTTATAACTTCTGTGGAAGCATTACTGTAGCTGCAGTATGTCTTTCATATGTTGCCTGCTGTGAACTGTTTTCTTTTGTTAATCATTACAGAGCGGGAGCGACCAAAATACTCTCCTCTCTGTGTATTAATAAAATTATTTATTTGAATATTTCAGCGTAGACTACTTCAACTTCACTACATGTATTTTTCAGCTGGCAAAAAACTCCAAACTTAAGCTACAACAATAAAATGCTGGTTAAACACGAGTGCGTTAAAAATAATGAATTAACCTTTGCTGTTTACTTTTAATGCATCTAGGTAATAATAATATTCACTTTTTCAGAACTTTAAATGCAAGACTTTCACATGTAACAGTGATATTTTAGATTGTGTCATTGCTAAAGGACGTGAACGCTGATCTGACAGAGAGAAAAGATATTTTAGGGTGGTGAAGGAAAGAGACAGAGGGAAGGAGGGGGAGGAAGAGAGGATTTGAGAGGAAGGAGGGAGAGGAAAAGAAGCTGGTGGAGGGAGAGGGAGAGAGAGAGAGAGAGAGAGAGAGAGAGAGAGAGAGGAAGAGTTTTCTGAAGCGAGGGGCCATGTTAATTTGGGAAAAATGTAAACAGCATGTGTAACTGTTCAAAGCGTGACCGACTCATTTTATATCATTCCCCCCTTCTCTCTCCTCTCTCTTTCCCTCTGGGTGCTGCTAACTTGTCAATCGGGAATCTGCACTGCATTAACCCCTCTACCGCCAGTTCCTCTCTCTCTCTATCTCCCCCATAGTTACTTTAATCTGTCTTTACCTCTCTTTACTCTCTCACCCCCAACACACACACACAACCTCCCTCCCGTCACACGTCGTCTTGACATCCCTGCATACAGTATATACAGTATACAGCGTAAAGAACTGAGGATGGTGCAGAGCAAATCAAAAGATGTTCCGTTTTCTCTCTCTCTCTCTCTTTTCACTCTCCCTTTGTTTCCCGGTGTGTTTCAACTCACTGGTTCAACACACACTATCGCTTTTATTTGAAACACACCGACACTAATTCAACCCTCCCGGCAATAACAGGCCTTTCTGTGTGTGTGTGCGCTCGTCTTTCTACGGTTGTGTGGATAACTTTTTGTTTCATGCCATCACAGGGAGGACATTTTGGCTGATCCTCACGACTTCAAAGGGCTGTTGGAGGATTGAGAGTTGGTTATGGTTAGGTTAAGGGTAGGGTAAAGGTTGGGGGCGGACATTTAGTGCTGATAGTTAAGGTTAGGGTAAGTCCTCACATGTGTCACATCTCTCACCTAGAAATACAAATACATGCATGTGCATCAGCAACAAAATCCGTAACAGTCAAAAAATAATGTATGCCTCTATTTTGTGTACTTCTGTGTACTTCTCTTTGCACGTGTGTGTGTGTGTGTGTGTGTGTGTGTAAAAGGTGGCATGTTCTTCAACAGCTGCGCTCTCCGTCTATTTATTTGCTCAGAGTATCAGAGGGAGCAGCAGTTTGCTCTGCACTCAGCTCTCTATTTGTTGTCCCTCTAAAGTTACTCCAAATTTGTTGATGGCCAGCCCGTTCACATGATGAAGGAGAGAGCGAGGGAGGATGGCAAGAGGTGGGAGGAAGGGAGGAAGGGAGGAAAGGAGGACAGAGAGGGAGAGGAAGTTGGTTATCTTCTCGTTCAGTGCATCATTTCTTCACGCATCCATCCTCCAGTACTGTTTTTTTCTCCTCTTTCACCTCCTTTTCCTTCCCTTCATAGACACTGAGAAGCAGCCGCACCAGTCGTCCCAAGGGGGAAAGTGTGTGTGTGTGTGTGTGTGTGTGTGTGTCCTCTCACACCCTGACTAATGTGAATCATGTACCCTCTCATATCAGTAACAGCTAACTAGACAGGGCCTTTAAGCTGCCTCTGACCCCCTCAACCCCTGTCATTTTTTATTGTGAGTAAGACCCCCACCCTCTCTGTTTCACACAAACACAGATACTTCTGTGTTTGTGATCTATCTATCTATCTATCTATCTATCTATCTATCTATCTATCTATCTATCTATCTATCTATCTATCTATCTA
>JAUYWH010000002.1:11752203-11850790 GCA_034779795.1 Ctenopoma multispine
TAAATAAAGTGAAATGACACAGGGAATAAGTATTGAACACATGAAGATAACAAGGTGCAAAATGGCATAGAAAGCCATGAGATCACCTGAAATCTGTCAGTATTGAGAGAGAAACCGTGCCCTGGTTTCCTATGTTCTGATTTTTTTGAATTCAATATCAATATAATATAATATAATAATATTCACTATTCAATATGCACCAGTTAAGCATCCTTCATTCCTCCACAGTCATTCTGGGGCTCAGTGCATCACTTGCTCCTATAAAGCTTCCTCGGGTCTCCTCTACCCACTGGAGAGAGGCTTCATCTATGTCCACAAGCCGCCTGTGCACCTGCGTTTCGAGGAGATCTCCTGCGTCAACTTTGCCCGAGGCACCACCACAACACGTTCCTTTGACTTTGAGATTGAGACCAAGCAGGGAAATCAGTACACCTTCAGTAGCATTGAGAGGTGAGCACAGACACACTAACTTAGCAAATGACTGTTTCATGCACACTGTGATATGTTTACATGGATCACAAAGTAATCTGGTTATGGATTGTTCTTAATATAACCTAGGTTCCTAAACGCCACGGTCACGTCTTCCACTTGACATCTGTGTCACTATATAGTCACTTTGTGTAGTTTAACATAATTATCACCTAAAAATAAGTTGTACTCATTTAGAATAATGTAAAAGTTTACTGTGATTGTATCTTATCATTGAACCTTGTACCAATGAATTTCAGCCAAAATACATTTTTGTTGTCTTTTTCCTTTAGAGAAGAGTATGGCAAACTGTTTGACTTTGTTAACGCCAAGAAGCTCAACATCAAGAACCGAGGGTTCAAGGAGGTAACACTTTTCTCTTTTAAACAACTCCCAGTTTATAACACAAATATATTACACCAGTGTGTCAGATTTATTCCATCACAGATATTGATGCTTGTTGCCCTTCTTCTGTATGTCTGTCCCTGTACCCTGTAGAAGAAGGTGGGTATGGTCACGGGCGTCACGTTTGGATTAGGCACTCAGTCTGATCAGTGTGAAGTGATTTCTGTTTGCATGGCCTTACTGAGGATTTTGTCCAATGATTTCGATGTGGTCCGACGTTACCAATGCGATTGTTGTTGAACCTAATAAATCTGGAGAGATTTATGACTAATCATGGGATATGGGGGTGAAGGACTGTGTGACACTTACCTTAGCTCGTGTGTGCTGGTTTGCATTGTGCTGACTAATGTGTGGCCGGGGGCTTTTGGTGTGCTTTAACACTCGACACAGCTTTCATCATGACCACTGCCTGATACAGACAGCTACTTATAATGCTGTCTGCTGACACATCCAACTTCCTGATCTATCTTACAACACAGCCAAAGCAGTGGCTCGGTTTTACTGGTAACAAGGCCATCTACTGACAGGGGTCAGCAGAACAGGTCAATGAAAATGAATGTGCCTACTCTCCATTTCCTGTTGGTGTTTTAATGAGAGCCTCCCTGACTTGTTGTCTGATCGTCCCCTGGGGCAGATGGAAATACTAATGCATGGAGATGGTAAAGAATGTGGTGGAGGATGAGAAAATAGTTATGGTTTTGGTTTCCAAAACAACTACTGCAATTTACTGAAGAGAAAAAAGCTACACAGAAGTGGATAAAAATGAGGACATAGTTTGATGGAATGACCAGCAAAGCTAATGAAACTCAACATTCAATAAGAACGGTCACAAACTGGCAACATAGTCTAGTTTTAAAGTTTAATAATCTCTGAAATTATCAGTTCATTGGTTTCCAAAAAGGTAAAAAATCCAGCAATGCTGTAATATAATATGTAAACTGTACAGTGCAAATGTACATTTTTGATAATTTTCTTTTATCTGTGCTCCTGCGCAGTTACCCACCTAGAAATGTGGAACAGCTGGGACCAGTTATAACTCCAAGACTTATTTTAAAGGCCTGAAGGGCCAAGAATCTATCTATCTAGCACGTCACATTATTTATTGAAAAAAAACAAATATTCTCAAATATAACCTGTGATCCTTTGTGTGTTGAATTTGCTCATCAGCTTTGTGGAATTTGATTGATGTTTTCTGACATTTTATGCACTAAACAGTTAATCGGTTAATTCAACGATTGCTTAATTGCAGCCTCAAATTCTTTACTTATTCTGATGTGATGGACTATGAGTGTTGGTTTGGGGTTTTGTTTGTTTGTTTTTTTTGACTGTGTAGTTTACTTTCAGGGCATGAAGGGTAAAATTGACGAGTACAGTGACTCAGACGACGACCAGCATGATGCCTACCTGGAGAGGATGAAGGCTGAGGGCAAGATCAGGGAGGAGGGCAATGACAGCGACGAATCAGACGGTGAAAGCGGTGAGTGACAGTTTCACAA
This sequence comes from Ctenopoma multispine, assembly GCA_034779795.1. Classification (NCBI taxonomy): domain Eukaryota; kingdom Metazoa; phylum Chordata; class Actinopteri; order Anabantiformes; family Anabantidae; genus Ctenopoma; species Ctenopoma multispine. Next base: position 11,754,573 of record JAUYWH010000002.1, read on the forward strand.
TCACGGAGGATCATGTTGACTTCAGAGCGATCACTAGGTTTAATTTGTGGCTTTTCTGTCCTGGTTACCTCTGTAGATGAGTCGTTTAACCCTGGAGAGGAAGATGATGACATTGCAGAAGAGTAAGTGACTTCAGCTTAAAATTACGTCACTAAAACTTTGTGATAAAATAAGTCACAAAAATAACCAATGCCAAATCAGCATCATTTGTTGGGTTTCTATGTGATGCTACCTAGTTGTATTGTTATACTCTTTAAGGTCTTAAACCTTTTATTGTGATTTGGCGATAAATAAATTAATTGAATGTAATGGTTCACAATAAATCTGTCTGCCCTGTAAAACACAGATCAAGTCTGTAACTATGTCAGTCAGTATGAATATGTCATGTTGTTTAACCATTTTCCTGTTCTGTTTCTTCATCACCTTCAATCAGGTATGACAGCAATGCCTCAGCCAGTGACAGCAGTGATGAAGGGGATGAAAGTGAAGATGAGAGTGCGAAGAAGAAGAAGGCAAAGAAAGTCAAAGTGGTGAAGGAGAAAAGAGAGAGAAAACCACGCAAAGAGGTGAGAGAGGGAGGAAAGCATTTAAAGAAGACTGAATTCTGCAGGATATTCATAGTACTATGAACCTGTATAACTGCACACAGTCACCTGCTGATTTCCTTCCTTTCTTCAATGTGAGAAGAAGAAGCAGAAAGATACCAGCGGCCCCAAGAGGCCAATGAGCGCCTACATGCTGTGGCTGAACTCCAGCCGTGAGCGAATCAAGTCGGAGAACCCCGGCATCTCCATCACTGAGATCTCCAAGAAGGCCGGAGAGATGTGGAGACAACTGAGCAAAGACGAGAAGGAGGTGAGGCAGGAGAACAAAAACAAAAAGTGATACAGAGTATTAGTTGTAATTTTCCTTTTGAACTTAAGCTCTTTTTTTTGGAGCATGTTGTAAATACCACAGCAGTAATTTCATAACATCTGCCTTACAGTGAACTTGTCATATGCAGAGCAGAGTTTCAGAAAAACAAAATATTTTGTGTGCAATCTTTATCCATTTGTCCCTTGATATTTTCCTCATACGTGTTGTTTCTGTGTTTGCTTCAGGAGTGGGAAACAAAGGCAGGGGAGGCCAAGAGGCAGTATGACAAAGCAAAGCAAGAGTACAAAGAGAGTGGAGGAGGTTCGGCCTCTAGTTCCAAGAAGTAAGTGTCTCTCTACATAAAAAAAAAAACCAAAAGTCCTGATACAAGGAGTCTTAAATAAGTCAACTTTTTCACTTCTTAAGGGAGAGTAAAAAATCTGGTAAAAAAGACGATAAGAAGAGGAAGTCAGCCGGAGCAGATAAGGACAGAGAGCGGGGAGGAGGCAATGACAGCTTCAAGAGCCGAGAGTTCATCGAGACCAGCGAGGAGAGTTCATCAGACTCTGACCACAAAAGCAAGTCCAAGAGGAAGAAGGTAAAACCGGAAGATAAACTCCATTATCAGACTCTCAGACAGGCTGCAGTAGGATCCATTATGTGATAATTCTTTCCTTTGTCTGTTTCTCTCTCTCCACCACATTACATCACTGTTGTCAGTTTCCTGCATGTGTAAATTTGTTAATTTGGTTGTTTGTAAGTGTTGTAGTCATTGTTGTAGAGGATGCTGGGAGCAGACTCTATGTATGTCCTCTGAATTTACAAATAGTTATTTGCTGTTGCCTTTTTAAAATAACCAGTTTTGTTTGACTAGGTGTCAAATACTTTCTCGTGACCCTAAAACTGGACACCTGTGCTGGTGTGTACTAGATACTGCTCCAATACTTAACCCCAAGTAACTTCAGGACCAGTGGGACCAGGGAAAATCTTGAAACATTAGTTGTGAATAAGTTATTGCATAAACCACAGAGAGCCAACCATTTTAATTTTCTAAATTTGAAACCTGTAGTGAAATGTGCTTTATCAATGAAATAGTTGTCTTTTTTGACTTTTACCTTAAAAAGGAAAACTAAAATTAGTTGTATAAATGTTTCAGAAAAGAAAAAACTCCCTCCCATGGTATTCACATTGTTACCAAACGTCAGATTTCTCCATTGTTACTGAAACTGTTTAGTCTGACAGTGATGGAAATTTTTAGTCAAATATCAGTATCACTTAGACCTTCAATGTCATTTTTTTCTTTCATGTTAATGAATGAATAAAATTAATTAATTTTATTTCATAAAAAAATAATAATTTTCTCATTTTCTTTTTTTTTCCAGCACGAATCTGATGAAGATGATGACGAGGCTGGGTCCGCACCCGCCACCTCAGAGGAAGAATCTGACTAAACACACACTTTTTACTCATCTTACAAACAAACCAAGGACCAAGAATTTCTCTCTGTGGATATCACACAAACGGACAAATCAACAAAGTCGAGTTGTATTTTTTTGTTTTGCTTCAAGATTACAAACTCTCATGTATTGTTTGCTATTTCTGTGGGATTTCCTACTGACAGCTCAGTGAGACGGTGGAGTACTGCTGTACCACTTTTCCCAGATATCTTGAAGGTTTTTTTTTCTTCTCATCCGTGGGGATGTAGGTTTATAGCACTGAGGCTTGTAGGAGTAATTAGTTTATTCATGTGGATGAGACAGATGAGCAGATGCAGTTGTTTTGGTCTCATGTATAGAGCATTCAAAACCTGCTGTTAGGTGGTTTTGTGTTTTGTTATGTCATGTTTTCGGGCTGAAATAAATAAATGAATCCTTTTTAATAATTCCTGACTTAGCTGGTTTCTTGAAACAAATGATTGTGTTGCTGGATGATGATGAAGCAAACTTTAAAAAGATTAAAAATGTATTCCGTATGTGGTGGGGTTTCATGTAACTGCTGATTTGTGTGTTTGCCAAATGACTAAATGTAAAAGTAGCATGAATTTTCTCAGTACCAGCACACTGAAAATGAAATGTTAATAGGTAATCGTCATATGAAATTTAGCCATAAATTTATTTTATTATTTTTAATGATGTACTCAAATTCCTGTAGAATTTCTATACACTGTTGTTTTCCTCATCAGCTCCATTTAACCAGGCAGGGTGGTTTACAGTCGTGTGTTGTTGGGGGAAGTTGGATCGTGACACTGATATTGGAGAGAAAGTGGTTTTGAGCCTGACGCCTAAGTACACAGCGGTTTGTAAAAGTACTGCTATATTAGTATGAAGAGGGTGGTTTTTAAGAGCCAAACACTCCCAGATTTGTGGTTCACTTCCACTTGGATAGTTGTGATGATAAAGCACCTCCTGCTGACCAGATGTCCTGAAAATGAACCCACTTATTTATTATGATTTAAATCTTGTAGCATTTATTACTTTTTTCATGGAGTCACTTGATTAGATTTTTTTTGCCCCGTTTTCTCCACTTGTGTTTCTAAGTCTTGAAATATACAAGTAACACTGAGAGTTAACAGGTTATAGCAGCACTCAACACAGCGAATGAAAGAATTACCGGGAATAGTGGATCAAAGTTTCCATTTCCTGTTGTAAACGTTAAGATTTCAACTTATCTATCTCACATTTATTAGATTTTGTGGACAGACACACGATTTCTTTTGTGTTTCACCCTGATAAACCCTAGTTAATCATTATCATATACAAGAATCCACATTTATTCCCTTTCATTCTTGTCCTTGTTGATGCTTTATTTTTAACTTGTACAGCGCATTTGCCAATAAAATATTAAACTTTAAACTTGACATCATCCATCACTTGATAAATCAACCAGGTTGGAAATACTGTGAATATGCACATGAGCATGCACACCACCTTTTAAATGACAACGTTTCACTCTTCCACACCTGAATCACTTCTTTCACCTGCTGTTTTTTGCATGTCTTTTTTTTTTTACTTGACAAACATACTTGTTAGTATATCGTGGTCTTATTTTTATGTTAATATGTTCCCATTCAGTTTAGTTGTCCCTGTTTTTGGCACATGGCTATGTGCATCATCTTAAACATCATTAATATAAATACTGTTATAAGAGGAGTCAAATTCCTTGTATGTGTGAACATACTTGGTCATCTAATCCAGTTTGGATTCTGTGTTGATCCTCCTTAGTGTGGTGTGTTTGTACATGAAGCTGTGTTCATGTGGTGTTGGGATGTTGCATACCCGAAATGTATCGGTCAAACAGGGATCAGAGTGTGAGTGTGTTTGCATCCTGTACTTCCCTTCTTGTGGCGATCACTTTCATGAGGTTTTCCTCTTTCACAAAGAAATCCATCTGACAATTTTCCACCATCTGCAATTTAGAAATATTTTATTCTCACATTTGTAGATGTACTGTAGAGCTAGTACTGTTGGCAGTGCACGTGTATGTTGTATTGGATTACCGTTAGTTGACCACAAACATAATGGGCCCACTTAAAAATTAACACACATACACACACTGTCATTGCATCATTACATTACCTCCCTGATGTGAGAGGCAGTAATGCTGCTGGTGCTCGTGAGTGTATTAAGAAGCAGTCGTATCAGATGTCGCAATTATTGCACAACCGTCACTAACACCAAAGGATGTTATTTGTTTGAGTGCATTTAGACTCAAGTATAGAATCCGATTTCTTTTCTTTTTTTTGTATACTCAAATGCACAAAATGATGTTTAATGGAGACATATTGGACATTTGGATCTGTTTCAGTGTTTACACTTAAAGTCAGACAGCAGCTGCTTTCAAGAAACTGTAAATGTATCTTAAATTAATTTAGGCTCTATGAACTTATAATATGGTCTGCAGAGGTAAAAGTAGAAAATCCTCACAGTGTTGTTTGAGTCATGAGATTTATTAAACACTCTGTCAACAAAACACTGATTTGCATGTACGTGTAGAACATCACACTTTTTTTTTATAAGCCAGAATAAAAGTGTAAACACAAATGGAAAAGTTTACAACACACAGAAACGTTTTCTTATCCCAGAACCTGGTCCAGGTCTGGTCCAAATTTTGTAAACTAAAATAGGAAAAGCAGCAAAGCAGTAAAAACATGAAGTGAGTAAAAGCATAATCTTTAGAAAAACATGAAACAACCAACTGATGAAAATCTGAAACCTGCTTAGCATCTGACTTGATGGAATGGATACAATTAACTTTGTCAAATTTATAATGAAGCCTGTTGAAGAACCCCTCAACATTTAAAATATTAAACAGCTTTAGATGTGTCCTATGTGGTGCTGTAAGTGACATTTGCAGGTTTATGAATTGATTCCCACTAACACTAAAATATGAATGAAGCCACTCTAGTGTAAGCTGCTTTAGATAAAAGCATCCTGGAAACGTCACAAACTCACTAAAGGGATTTCAGAAATGTGTCTGGAGCGAAGTATGGGATATTGATTCGTGTCCTTTTTTATGTGTGTGTCTGTGTCGTTACTGTGTTTTCAAGAAAAAATAGACATGGGGGAGGTGGGGATTTGTGGCGAAAAAACGAAAGAGGGAGGAACATAAAAGACACTTTGACATTTTACTCATTTGTTTAGAGCAAGGGGAGGTCCAGTTTGTGTCATAAACCAATGAAACAGTGAGGGGGAGTGAGACAGACAGCGAGGTTTAACCATGAGATGTACAATGTAGTACATGAACATAGGCCACACCAAGGAGTGACAGACAGGCTCAGTGTGAAGACTGATACCACGTTTCTTTCATTAGCACTAGTGAGTTCTGTAACACTCAAACAAGTTCATACCACACTTCTCAGAAGGCATCAGCGGAGGTTGGACAGGAGGTGCACTCTTCTCTCAGACGCAGGGAGACCCAAGAGACCCTCAATCCTCTGAATCGCACTGACAAGCAACCATGGCCGGCCTGGTGTACGGCTGCGCCACCAACTTCTTCACCTACGAGACCACCAAGTCTGTGGTGGTCAAGAGCTGGTCCGTGGGCATCATCAACAGGATCGTACAGCTGCTCATCATTGCATATTTTGTTGGGTCAGTACTGTGTGTGTGTGTGTGTGTGTGTGTGTAACTTTTTGTCTACTCGTTCTGGGTTCAGTTGTAAAAAGAAAGCTCTGAAATTTGTCTTCTTAAAGTGCATGTTTAACTACAAAAGACACTTTTTCACTCACTCTTAGTGGAACCAAGCCTTTTATTTTTTAATCCAAAAAAGCAGATATAAAGTACATTTTCTACTCTTGATTATTATAACATGAACTAAACTATTTTATCGTCACTTATATTTGTCTATGGTAATGTTAGTTCTGTTAGTATATTATAGTAGTGTCATTTTATTTTTCAAAACCAAATGTTGCATGAATATTTAACTTGTGTTGTACTAAAAGAGTAGTTAACTCCCTAAACTCGCTACACAGGAAACATGGTAAATGTAATAAAAAAACATGTTCTGCAGCAAATGGAGAATTTTTATCCACATGGCTAAAAGAAGATTCTGAAAAGAAATAGAATATTTCACACAAATTTGGAAAACATCGGACGCACAAAAACATTTTCTCTCTAATTAATAAAAACTGATTTGATATAAAACAACAGCAGGTTGACAGTCAGTCATATCCAGACACAGGACTCTTCAGTCTTCACTTCTTTAATGGAACTCTTGACCTGCTGTTAAATGTCTTGTGCTGTGTCTCTGTCCTGTAGCTGGGTTTTCATCCACGAGAAAGCTTATCAAGTGACCGACACCGGCATCGAGTCCGCTGTGATGACAAAAGTCAAAGGCTTCGGTTACCATCACAATCGTGTGATGGATGTGGCTGACTACGTCTTCCCCCCACAGGTGTGTGTGTGATCAACTTTCTGTGAAGTGCCCTGTCAGACACATGACATCTTTAAGGTTGAATCAAATGTGTGATGGTAACTCTGAGTCCCTGTCTTAGGTGAAATCACACAGCCAGTCGATGAGCTGATCAGATTTTCTTTGTTTTTGAAAGCATTATGTGAACATGCATCATCGCCGTAAATGTTTTGGTGTGTTTCAGGGCGCAGGTGTTTTCTGCATTATGACCAAACTCATCATCACAGAAAATCAGTTCCAAGGAAAATGTGCAGAGGTGAGGATGCTTTTAAGATCCACGCATTTGCTTCTTTTTATTGGTTACCAATAAGTCTCAAAGGATTTTAAGAATTAGAAATTACAGGCAAACCACTTGTGCTCATGTCGAGCTACAGGAATCTTACTGAGTATTAGGGTCTCTCTGAGCCAGCGTGTAACCTCAAGTCATGTCTAATGGTGAAGATCTGAGAGAAAACTAACACCAAGCTGCAAAATAATTCACTAAATTTATAGACACATTACAACAAACTGCCTCCTTCACGATGAAATCAAACTGCCACATGTCTTGTTATATTTTACCAAATATTACAATTATTACAGTTACAGGAAAGCTGTGCTTGGTCACATATCTTCATTTTGTTTAGTGGCATCAGTGTCACCATATGTAGAATTTTAAAGCTCTACAATAAATCCACAGTTACTGGACCAATGGAATGTTACATTTTTCTTTTCTGTGTGTTTGTGTGTGTGTGTGTGTATCATTTTATGAAGATGTTGACCTGTGATACAGATAAAGACTGCGTCACGCATATTGGAAGCGTCCTTCACAATGGTAAGTCAAAGTTTGTAAAGGGAAAAGTTTCACATGTGTAGAAGTAAACTATATATTTTAATATTTTAGCTTTACGGTAATTCTGCTGACATATGACATTGTTTGTTGAAAAATTAAGTCCATCTAAGTGAAAACTAGGGACTAAGCATAAGATTTATGGTGATAAGAACAGTGTCGCACTCTGCTGTCTGCTGTGGAGTCACTCATAAAGTCAAAAAGTTCATCGTTCCACACTCGCACACTCTGCAAAACATTTCACTGTTGGGAGCATTTTGTTGATGCACAACAGGCTGCTCACTCACAAACGAGATCATTTAATGAAAAGACAACCATAACTGACCTGAGAATTTCTAATACACCACATTTCTCTTCTCTTTCTCTCTCTTACACACCAGGGGTAATAACAGGTGTTTGTCTTAAATCCTTCAATGAAACGAAGGGTAATTGTGAGATTGAAGGATGGTGTCCAGCCGAGAACGACAAAGTCAATGTGTAAGGTTTACGCACACTAGTACGCAACAATATGCTTCTGCACCAGACATTATTTCTCTCTGTTGTCATCCTCACTGCTCCTTCTCTGTCAACATCCTCCTCAGCGAACCAATGCTGGACGTGAAGAACTTTACCATCTTCATCAAAAACAGCATTCGCTTTCCACTCTTCAACGTCACCAGGTAGGTCACACACACACACACACACACAAACAGATGCACGTTCGTAGAGCAGTGGAAAACATTGTAGTTGATTAATGATTGAACTGTTTTTGATTTAAAAGTTTTTTTTGCTCATCATAAATATTAAAGTCTTTGTCCCTCAGAGGGAACATTCCTGCCACTGGAGGAATCCATTGTACCTATCATCCGGAGACAAACTCTTCGTGTCCCATATTTCGTCTGGGGGATGTGCTGGGCTACACTGGGCAGGATGTGACTGACCTGGCAGACAAGGTATAATCTGGGAATATCGGCAGTATGGGAATAAATGCAGGTTAATAAAGAAAAATCCAATTTATACCTTGTCACACATACATAGTGTCCCTCTCTTTTCCTTAACCTTTCCTCTCAGGGTGGAGAAATAGGAATAAACATTGAGTGGAAGTGTAACCTGGACCTGAACATTGAGAACTGTAAACCTAAGTACTCTTTCACACGACTGGACGCACCATTCGCAAAGAATAGCATCTCCAAAGGCTACAACTTCAGGTACAAAGACTGATTGTTCTTTTTGTTGTCCGCTTCCATCTTTTTACTTCTTTTCATTTCTCTTTTTCTTCTCCCTGAGTGCAGATTTGCCAAATATTTCAAGACAGAGAACGGGACTGAATTCCGGACACTTCACAAAGTACACGCCATCCGCTTTGATGTGATGGTCACCGGCAACGTGAGTTGTAGGAAACTGTGGCAATGTGGGAATTTGTCTTTGCGTGTATGTGTGTGTTTGTTTAAACTCATTTTCACTTTTCACTCATGATTATGGTATCACTCATCTCTTATAACTCTCAGCCAAACAGTCAATATCTTCCAAACTGTCAAACTATTCCTTTAAAAATTCCTATTCCTGACTGTAAATGTTTTAAATTATCTGTAAATATGTGTGTCCTTTTTTTGTCACTTAAACTGACAACTAACTCTTCCAGGCAGGAAAGTTTGACACGGTCCCAACACTAATCAACTTGGTAGCGGCCTTCACCTCTGTTGGACTGGTAAGAGCTTCTCATCAGGCAGAAGTTGATATATTAAAAGGAATTTTTCTTTTTGCTCTCGGATTTCATTGCTACTTCTTATGTGTCTTGGCAGGGTTCGGTTCTATGTGACGTTATCTTACTGAACTTCATGAAAGGAGCAGAGCAGTACAAAGCCAAGAAATTTGAAGAGGTAATGTATTTTAGTATAACAGTGCTGCATGTATTTTGACTACTAGTATGGGTATGGACACTTGCAGCTGAAACTTTGACCAGGACGTTGAAGTCACGTGAACTTCTCTGTAAGAGATTCATCACATATTTTCTTCACCCAGGTGTCAGAGGCTCAGATAGAAGCGTCACTCGCTCAGAGTCCAGGCAGCCAGATGTCACTTAAAACAGCCATGAAGAGCTCATGTGACTCTGGAGCCGTTTCCCTCTCTGCGTCTGACCAGGCTCTGTGATTGGCAACAACAGCAATGTGAAGAAACGGACGTTCCTCTTTTTTTTCCACTTACTGCTGTACCTTGCCAGAGACTCAGTATACCTTTTCTGGTTGTCAGGATCCTGTGGTCAACTTGAGAGGTTTGAAGATGACCAACACTGATGAAATTTCCACAAACCAGAACTAGGAGTCAGAGAAAACAACAAAGTGTGCTGTAACAACTGAACATCCTCAGCAACACTCAAGAAATGTTTTCTTAAGAAAGATTTAGGATGACTAAATCTGCTCCATTTAGATACAACTTAATTAACACTACAGTCATTAAACTCACATACAACAATACATGGTATTTTATTGTAAGCAATTTTATAATTTATAAACTAAAATAAATTGTTACCTGTTCTTTGTCAGTCGAAATATTAAAGCTGAATAAATCTGCTTTTCATTTCAACTTTGCTCAAATGAGCGAGAATAAAAGGAAAAATGTCAATATGAAATACAGGGTTAAAAATAAACTATTTGAATAACAGTTTAGTATATGTCTTTGTCATCATTTTGGTAAAAGTCAAAAAACTGGTCTGCACAAATAAAAGCACTAAAGTCGCTTAATGGTGTAAAGACATGGCTAATAATAACATGTTTGTTATGGAGGTTGCAGCAATGGGATAAATGTGTTTGTGGCTTGAGGTTTACAAATAGGCCATTATTAGTCCACTTCTGGGCAGTGACGCACAGTAGGAGACGTCACTGTACAGATTAATGGATCGAGGCAGTTGCACTTTTTTTGTTTGGATGATCCATAATGACATTAGGATTCTCTTTTTGTCTGATTATTTCTTTGGTTTGCTCCCAAAGGTTAATGTCGGTCATTTGTAGTTCTCTATCTGTCTCTCTTGCTCAGACACAAGCACATCCTGCGCATTACCAATCGCCATTTCTCTCTATGTGGCCCCACACCCCACCCTCACTTCACTGTGTGCTGTTACCAGGGCACTAATAGATCAGCTAAAGAGCCTCTTAATGGTGCCAACAATGATTGACAAGAGAAGATTGCTGTGAAAGGAGCATGTAATAATTTAATGATACAAATCAACGTAAATGGGTGTAGTGGATATGACCAAATACACAGAAAAGTACAAAGTACTCTCTCTGATGTCATCAGCTTATTTGTCAAGAGAATGAATAAATAGTTCCTCCATGTGATTACTACAATAGCATTTGAACCTCTTTTGTGTCTCTATCGTAAATATAAAGTTAGAGGTTCTGGTAGCAGCTGGTAGTTTAGCTTAGCACAAAAGCAGCTATCCTGACGACCAGAGCGTTGAGTTTGATCAAACTCAAGTCTTTTTTTTAAAGACCACTAAAGACCAGAAAAATCTTCCTCCCAAAAGTTTACATCTTTAAATATTAATTTGACACAGACACAGTATAGTACAAATTTCATCTTTTATTATTTTACAATGTTAAATCCTGACAAAGCAGTATAAATAAATTATAATAGTTGCTCAGCAGTTGCTGGACTGTCCTCACTCACTATTTCCCTTCATGAACGCTCACTCAGGTTTTTGAGGACGACTTGCTTTGAACAGATACTTGGAAATCTTTTTGTATCCATTCCTTGACTTACTTTTCACCAAACTTTTTACTGAGTTGCTTGGAGTCTCCCTTAGTCTACATTTCATATTTTTAGTTACATTTCTTTCCATGTTTTAGTGTTTAAAAAAATTAAAGTTGAAAACTTCAGAGGGAGGGGTGAATATGACTTTTAGCCACAGTAGGTGTAAAAAGTAAAAGTAAAAAGGTGATAGATTGGGAGAGAAAAGGAGAGGGTGTGTGGGGGTTAGGTGTATTTTAGTGGGTGTAATTCATGTATTTTAATCTGAACATATAACTTTACTTAGTAGTTAGTGTTCTATACAGTTATTTGACTTTGTATTTCTCAACCTACTGCTGTTTATTGTGTCTACCTGACCAGGGTCTGCAGATAGAAATGAGCTATTAGATAAATCGAGTCCAGCCGTCTCATTGGATGAGATTAATGAGGTTTTTTTGTTTGTTTTTTTACATGGTTCCATGGTTTGTTTCCAGCTTCCAGATTAAGTCTAATAAGCAAATTTCACCAAATGTCAAACTATTAATATATTAAAATTGTATAATAAAAATATGTAATAATCTCGAAGCCTGAATGTTTCCTGTGTTGCTCCATTGACCTGTGGGCTCAGTCTCTGACAGAGGATGATAACATCATTTAAAATTACATAGTACATTTTATTTAGTAAAAAAAGAGTTGGACAGAGACCAGAAACAAACACAGTCAGCACTAACTCGTGTCTTTTTCCTCCTCTGGGGTTAATTTCCAGGATGGCTGAACAGGGAGCCATTACCAAAAGACAGAGGATGTACTGCAGTGAATGAGACAGTGACACTGACATCAGACCAGATAATAGTTTTCAGCTGTCCAGTGTGAGATAGAAGTAGAAGTAGAAGGAAGAGGAGGAAAACACTACATCTTTAATAAAAAATATATTTATTGAAAAACTGTAAAAGTTAGTGAAGAATATTTATTCCATTAACCAAACTGACTAAATGCTTATGCCGCTGATGCAACACTGCTAGTATACTGTATAATCCAGCACAAACAGACAGGATAAAAAAACTCTTATGGGAAAAAAACAACAAAAAAGCACACAAACAAACAAGTCCTTGAGATTTGCAGTTTTAACCTCTGGTGCAGCTGACAAATATTATGCAGCTTAATCACAATAAATGTTTGTAGCTCCAAAGGTTCAATCAGTACTATTGTTTAAAGGTGTTGGCCTGGATTGGAACAAGGAGCAATAACACACATGGAAATGTGTTTTAAGCTTTCAGAGAAAAATCCAGTCAGCAAACTTTCTGCATGCACCGCTTCAGCTTCCACAGCTTCAGTGTGCATTTTGTCTTTTGTCGTCAACTAAAAGTTAATCATCTTCAATCCAGATGAAACTGACGTTCTTGCCTTATTTGATTCTTTTGCCACAATTCTTTCTGTATAGACTCTGACATCTGTGGGACTAAATGTTCATTTTCGCAGTGTTGAAGTCACTTTTTTTTATTCTTCTTCTTCAGAGCCAGTATCCAGGCAGGGAGGGTATACCGGCGTGCCGGTGCCACCTCCTCGACTGGCGTCTGCTCAACCTCGCACTCCTGCTCTATCACAGAGTCCTCCTCTCCTTCTGATTCCTCCTCCGACTCTGCAGCATCCAGATCCACCTCCAGAGGTTCTATGGCCAACACCTCCTCTGAAAAACGAACGCGGCGGTTCTCCTCAACTCGCCTCTGCATGACAGAGAAAAGACAACAAACAAAGACAGACTTAATAAACCATCTTGCCTTTAAATGAATTTTGTTTTATCTGTACATTCTCCATTGATTGATTATATTTGTTTGCAAGTTATCCTCTTAAAGTCTTAAATAAGTGCTCTACAGGTCAGATGAACACTTGAAACTGTAAGACAATCTTTCTGGAAGCTATTAGAGCATTTTAAGAGGAGACAATTTGATGTATTGTTTTGGTGCAGACAGAGCTATCTGGCTGACTAAAACGATTTTCATGATTCATTTAGTTTTAGCAGCCATTGAATAAAACATGAATAAAAGCTTAATGACTTCATTTTGGGACAACATTTTCTATATGCGCTTTTTCACTTGTTTAGATATTTTCTCCCACAAGGAGGCACTGTGATCCACAACAGCTTACCCTTTTCGTCATCGTTTCCATTGTGGACTCTGAATCCTGGGATATGGAGTGTTTAAGGACACCCCGGGGTGCCAGAGCAGAGGGATTAAAAGAGGAAGGAGAAGGAGGTGTGGGAGATTTTAGGGTGTATAAAGGCATGATGTTATCATTTTGTGATCCTCCTGTTTCATCCATCTCATGGCTGCCAGTTGTGCTTGGTGCAGATATTGACAGCTCTATATAATGAGAGACAAAACAGATAACTGGGTTTCAGCTACTGTTAACAATGTTTGACTTGTTTTAACTCAAATGCCTGAAATATCTGAATACATTCTGACCTCCATCTGCCATTTTCTCTGGTTGAAGCCTCTCGACTCCCCTCTCAGCTGACTGATGCTGTCTCTTTCTGTTTGGGTGGGCTCGACTCTTGTCCAGAATATCTGCAGGCTGCAGCTGAAAGGAGAACAGGGCGATCAACGAAAAAGTAAAAATTCATACATGAGGTGGAGATAAAAAAAAATTGGTTATGGGTATTTTTTATTTAACTAATCATTAAAATATGGATTGGAAAAAACTAGTGATTGTGAAGTGGTATCTAACCTGTACAAAGGACGGGGGCCTACGTTGCTGTCCTAGACCTCTCTCTGCAGGCTGCACAGCGCCATCGTCCATTGGCTCTGACTGATCAGCTTGTCTATAAAGAGTCTCTTGTTGTTTTCCTTCTGAAACGTCCATGCTGACAGACAGGGAAGCATCAGGTGATATTTGTGCAGTGCCAAAATTTGAACCCGATGTTGCCTTAGTTCCCCAGAAGCTCCACTGGTTGTTCCCACCTCTTTGCTGGCCCGAAATGAAAGATGACTGAACACTACTGTACGGATTTGGTGGGGTTTTGAATTGGCTCAGAGGCTCTTCTGATGGCCTCTGATTGACTGAGGTGAGTGATGGGTTAGCGGTTAGGAACTTAGCCCACTCTTGACCCGTGACAATCTCCTCCAGCAAGCTGAACGATCCCAAGCCAAAGTCAAAGTCATTATAAGATCTGCGATGAGAGAAGAAAACAAAAAAATTATATGAAAAAACCCCAGAAACAATGAGTTGATCATACTAACAGTTGTTGTCTGTCTGTAATCAAAATCTGAATTTATTCCTCTCCGTTATAAAGCTCCATTGCTTTTCCAAAACACATAAATGAGCCACACCCCTACACAGGGTTACACATTCCTAAATCATGATCAACATGGGCAATGATGTTTATTTTGATGCACTTCCAGATACATTGTTCTAATGTCACTGATCCTAAAGCAGTGTTTGCCAAACTTTTTGTTATTTTGCTAAAGTACAGAGAGATTCATCACTTGTTTCTTTGTGAGAAAATCTCATCCCTTAACCTCTAAGGAAAGAATGATCCTTTACGGTTTATTCTGTCATTCTCAGAGCTTTAGTGTTTTGATTTACACTTCTACTCCACATTTCATTTCAGAGTCAAATGTTGTACTTCTGACTCCACCACATTTGCAGATTTCCATTATGAATGTAGAGAACAGGATGTGTCATTACAGTAAATTAAACTACAATATATTAAACATGCATAATGAGTACTTCTGCCTTTTTTGCGTGAAGAATTTTGCTGATAGCAGTTATGAACTAAACATTTTTAATTAAGAAAGTCTCCTTATAATCCAGCGATTTACATTGTTTTATTATATTTTATTATTTCTATTTTACTTTAGTGAAGTGTGTGAATATGTCTTTCAGCCATAGTCTCACTGCTGATGTTTTCTTTATATGCTACGTTGTGAAAATGTCATGAAACACAATATGAAAGTGACAATGATTGATGCTGTCAGTTGCTGGGATGTTTTTGGCACATCAGTGGGAACAAATAGAAGCCCAAGCTAATACCTAATGCTGTAAACACTTTCAAAATACTTCACATATCTTACTTGTGTAGTTTTAGGCCTGAAAGACAAATCAACAAAGCCTGACTGTGAGAACATCTAGCTTGTGGCACATTAATTTCAGTACTGGTTGATTACCTGGAACGTCTTTCACGACTGTCCTCTGTGTGCGCAGGGGGGATTTTACTGGGATCGCTGCTATTTAGTGAAGGAAGGGTCGTTTCTTCATCCTTTTTTGATGTGTTGATCATATTTTCACCTATTAATAGCTGATTTTGAGGTGTAACCTGTGGTGTAGAGAAGTTGCAGTTTCACTTTAAAATGTTTACTTTTTAATTATGAAATTAGAATAGTAGATTATATTATACACTTCATTTACTTGTTCACTCTTCTGGTCCATGGTCCCTCCTTCTTCTTTTCCCTTTTTGCTAGACCTCCCCTGCTTGTCCCTCCATTTTTCCTTGATCTTCTGCGTCCATTTCCGCGTTCTGTTCTCTGATGTTCGCTGTTTCCTTCTAGAGCTGTTGTTGTTGTTTGGGCTTGTTGTGACAAACTGTATATCTTTATTTTGTGTTGAATCTCCATTTCCCATTTTATTCTCTCCTTCTCCCACTTGTGGACTTGCATCTGTGGGCTTCAAGGACCATATATAGGCTTTAGGAGTAAAACCCTGGTTCTGGTCTTGATTCTGTCCCATGCTTGTGACAGCATCCTGATTATCAGGATTACCACAACTCACTCTTTCCCCATCAGTCCTCTCAAAGGAAGTGATATGTGAGTCCTTAAGTGATTTGGCAGGAAACAGCTGCTCTCTTCCTGTTGGAGTAATTTCAGGCAATGCAGCCTGTCCCAGCACCCTTTTCTCACCTGTGTCGTCATGAATGTTGTCTTTCTGGTAGGAGAAGGAAATGAGACCCCCGTCCACTTCACACTGGCTTGGTTGCTGTATGTCACTGCTTTTGGGTACAGGATTACTGTCTACAGCAAACTGAAAGCCATTTACTGGACTGGTGTTGACTTTCTGAGTTGGACTTTCTGAGAAGCTGAAGGCTGCTTTTTCTCCATCTTGTCCCCATGTGGAAGGAGCTGTTAGGGGTGCAGGTGTGGGCAGGAATTCCTGACCCTCTCTTCCTGGCTGCAGCTTCAGTTTCTGAAGCATGGACTGCAGCAAGGCCTGACTGTCTTTTGGATTATGTGACTGCGACATTTAGGACATTTAAATCTGCTATGTATCAGATCTAGAAGTCACATGTCAACAAGTGTGTTTAAGCACTGCAGTAAAATCCACCAAACAACGATGAATTCCTCACAGTCTTGTGTCATCTCTTGCTTTAAAAATATCACAGAGCTCATGAAAGATTAAATATTTGTAAAAGAAATTAAATAAA
Source organism: Ctenopoma multispine (assembly GCA_034779795.1). Lineage (NCBI taxonomy): Eukaryota > Metazoa > Chordata > Actinopteri > Anabantiformes > Anabantidae > Ctenopoma > Ctenopoma multispine. Next base: position 11,771,282 of record JAUYWH010000002.1, read on the forward strand.
AATCACATCACCCCTTTGTCCAACTTTTGCTCCTGTTATGGTTGTTTTCCTCTTTTTTCAGGTTCCAGTCTTTTTCCATTATCTTTATCAAGACCTGTACATCTCTTAAGGTTTAACTTCCCTGTTAGGATAGAAAATCTCCGTTTTTCACTCTGTCAGATGCTTTTTTCAGAGATCTCTTGCTGTCGTACTCCTTCCAGTCCTCCAAAATCCTAAAAAATAAAAACCCAGATACACAAAATCAAAAATATGCCTGACTTTCATCCTCCCAGTTCCTTTGAAAATCTCTCTCGTTCATCAAATGTCTGTGGTTTCGTTACAAGAATATTGTTTTAGTGACACCTCTTCTCCAATAGCCAGTCATATTGCCAGTGACGAGAGGAGAGACAATGCAACGTTCCTCAGAACCTACACACTGAAGCAGACTAACAAGAAAAACCAGTGAGGTGAGATAACTGCACTGACAGTGACTCTCCCTATCTCTGTACTCTCTGCACATCTCTGTATTTGCCCTCCCTTCCTTCCTATTTCTCCCCATGACTTGCTCACTCACACATGTGCACACACACCCTCTTTCTTCCCACTGTGGCCCTTTACTGGTAATTACAGGGTACATTTTGAGAGCAGCTGCTATTTACAGTATGCGTCTTCAGAATGAAAGAAATTAAAAAACAAAAAGCCTGGAATGACCTTTCAATACCTCTTTTTTTATAACTCTGAATAAAACATGTTAGTTTTAGTATAATCACCCAATGTGACACATGGCGTTGCAGTTTTTTTTTATGAATATTTTTTATGTTGTTTGCCCATATGTGTTTAATTTCACTCATTAATAAAAGAAATAACAGCAGCATTAGTAGTAGTAAGTGATAAATATAAAGGTTACGTATAACGTTTAAAGTATTTTAGAAGCTTAAATACAACACAATACTTGAACAAATGTTCCTAGTTACTCTTCACTACAAACTACTACAATCAAATTAACAATACATTAAGTAAACTTGTCATCCGCAACAACATTATTATATTCATGTAATATCATAATATATAACAACATAATAGGATAATCGTATATCATCATATTACCTATAATCTTAACATTTAAGATATAACACGTTAGACGTGGCATTGAAAATATCCAAGTAGGTCTTTATGATAAATATTTAGCTTTAAAATAAGTTAGATTCTCCAGTTTTCATCCATTACTGCAGTTTATTTATTATTATAAAATAACGTCCGGGAACCCAGTGCGCTTGCCTGTAGTTAACCACGCCCCTTGTGTTTCTGGCTGTCTGATTGGTCTACAAGGCGGAAGCTGGTAATGGCGGCGTAAACAACACTGAAAAAAGAGCGCTGTTTAGTTGAGCAGCTATCGATAAAATAAAAAAATAAAGCGGTAACTAAGTGTGTTTTAGGCAGTATGATGATTTCTATATCCTCTACATATTACTAAGAAACCCACTGATTCTCTTCTTAGCGGTGTTTAGCCGCTAGTTTGAAGTAACCTTTAGCCGCTAACTTAACGAAAAAGTAGCCGACCTAATATCAACTTTGCGTAAATGGACTGCGTCGTAACAGGAGGAAATGTAAAAGGTAAAGCAAACATTTTAAGCCTTTTCAGCCCTGTCTATAGCTAGGTCTCCACTATATTACATGACTCAACTCTAATTATGGTGCGTATTTGTGTGTGTGTGTACCGTTCAGTTCTGGCCAAAGCCATCCACTCTCTGTCCAGGATCGGCGATGAGCTGTATGTAGAGCCTCAGGAAGATGGGGTGAGCTGCTCTGATACTGTTAACCAGCACTTCCTCCTGCAGTGCATATATCTTGTTGCTTCCTGTTGGTGCACACTTTGCGTCAATGAGTAATGCTGATTTGGTTTGTTCTCTCTCTTCTAGCTGGCCTTGCGGTCTGTGAACTCCTCTCGGTCGGCATATGCTTGCTTCCTGTTCGCACCACTCTTCTTCAGCAGGTGCAGAAAGTTTGCTTGTGTAAAAATGGCACTGAGATCTGGGGTGTGTGTGTGTTAGTGAGAGAAAAGAGAGTGAGTCACTGACTGAGCATCACATTTTATGTGCAGTTTCCACGACCTTTAAGACAACTTCCCCACCCATGTCTTCTGCAGGTACACCATCCCCAGTGGACACGCCTTCCACTGTAAGATGGCAATAAAGGTGCGTTTTGAACAATAAATGAGCTATGGTGATGCTTTGTACAGTTTATCGCATTAACATGATTTGTAATAATCTGCGCCAGTTGTTTCAATTCTTCTTTTTATGTCATACATCCACCTGCTCTGTCAGATGAGCTCAACTACTTAACATTCAAGTTTGAGGTGACACCCAGAAGCAAATGCTGGGTGTTTCAACCATATTTATTTTTATTAGTACATGCTATTCAAGTGTCTAAACCAATATAGGTTGGTGGGAGGCGTTTTTTGTGTGAAGCTGGTCTACTATAGGTGGTGGTTTATTAGTTGCCGTGTCAGTAAATAAGATCAACATAACACTAATTTCTAATTCTGTATGTATTTTTTCCTCTTAAACACGAATATATTTATTTTTATCAGCAAAACATAATATCTGTCATAATTTGTCAAATTATTTTAAAGTTATTCTTCAATTTTTCCACGTGCCAAGTGCAGTATCTGTGTGTACTTATGGCTGGGACCCAGTCAATCTGTTCAAATAATTCAGAGCAGCACCTGGTTAATTAACATTTCTCAGTTTCTTCACTCAGCATCAAACATGATCTTTTTGTCACGTCGCTACCATAGCACAGATCTGTGGTTATCTTTATGCACATTTAGCAAAACCTCTGAGCTTCTGTATTGTTGTGTCTAAAAATGCCGCAAGTGGAACCAAATTTCTTTGAGCGATTAAAGCAAGGTGGGATCATGTCTAAAATGACCTTGATATAACAAAAAAGCTGTTTTCAAAAAACCTTAAGTGTCGAGTATTAGCTTATTTTGGTTAATACCAGAATATTTAAGTGTCAGTTATTTTTGACCTTCCTATGTTCTGCTGTGTGTGTTTTAGAGTGTACAGGCCGTGTTCAGGTCTCTGGCATCTCTGGAAAAGACAGTAGAAAAGTGTCACATTAAGTTGGATGAGCAAAAGAACCGCCTCACCTTCACTCTGCACTGTAAACATGGTATGAATGCTTCACTTCCTCCTGTGATGGTTCAGAGCTTCATAGATGACTTTAGAAACATTCAAGCTCATTTCCACTGAAATATTTTATTTATTGTAAGCACATTACCAACTTGTTCCATTGCATTCTACATGTAAACATCGTGTGTGTTGGCATTTAATTTTCAGGCCTCCTGAAGACACATAACCTGTCTTTCCAGGACAGTGAGAGCTTACAGGCAGTGTTTGATAAGGACAGCTGTGCCAACATATTCAGGGCCCAGCCCAGGTCTGTTGAATCTTTCTACATTCTTCACTTCACAAAAATAAGTGTTAGCAGTTCTGTCTTTCTTTTTTTGTCTTGGACCCTGACAAGCTCTTTGCTGCAAACATCTGTTGCTGGTTTGCAAATAAAGTGAAAGGTCTTCTGTGCTTTCCCTTCTTTCTGTTCTCCTGCTTCTCTGCTTTTGCTCGTTATCAGGCTGCTGGTAGACACAGTAGTCCACTTCCCTCCATCGCTGGAAGAAGTGACTGTGTCAGTGAGTGGTGAACGTATGTGGGTCAGAAACCATGTAGATGAAGAAGCAGGTGACTTTATTTTTCATCATCAGCAACATCAGACTCAGTGTTTTGTTAGTTGTTTTTTAATAAATATACAGAAGCTTTTTAATGGTGTTTCCAGGCAATACAACAGTAAACCAGAATGTAGTTATGTCTACAAATCCCACAGCCCTGATGAGTCATTGGTGGTTAAAATTAGACAAGTTGAGGCTATGTAATAAATTCTGTTGCAAAACAACCAAAGAGTTTTAGGTTTTGAAACTTAAACTCTGCTTTTGTTCTCTTTTTACTGTTACTTGTGTTTTGGTTTCCCTCACAGAGCAGTCCAAGGCCATGCTGACAGAGCTGTGTCTGGCTTCAGATGAATTTGACCACTTTGCTGTCCAAGCTCACAACAGTGTCACCTTCTGTCTAAAGGAGTTACGGGTGAGATAGAGGACAGAGGCGGAGATAAGTCATTTAGGGGGCAGCTAAAATATGTATATTTCTTTCTGTCTTTAATTCTTGTCTGTATTTGCTCCTTGAGGATGTTTGCTAAGGCACTAACTGTCATCTCTCCTCCAGGGTTTGTTGGTGTTTGCAGAGTCCACTGGTCTCCCTATTTCTATTTACTTTGATGAGCCTGGCAGGTAAGCATACTCAAATTAATCTAGTTGACCAATTTCTGTTGCCAGAATGTACTGACACTTATATTTTATGTCTGTGTGTGTGCGTGTCTCAGCCCTGTGGTGCTTTCTGTGACAGACAGCGTCCTGGAGGGCAACTTTGTGCTGGCCACACTTTCTGATGATCCCAGTCACCGTAAAAACAACAGCAGAAGGTAACAATGGCAGAAGAATATGCAAATAAAACAGCTTTGTCAATCATCCCAATGGGTTCTTCAGCTGTACTGGCAGGCAGGAAATTTACTCTGCAGAGATGCCATGCCACCTGGTGGACAAGAACGTTTGATCTGAACTGTTTAAATATCGTCTAGCAGGCCTTTTTAGCACCCTCTGGCTGCAGAGTCATTGTGGCCTGTGGCAGAGTTTAATTAATGTTTGGTCGTAAAGTTCTTATTATAATGCACTTCAGCACGACTTCATCACCCACCACGACCTCATTAATGAACATATAGTAGAATGATCACCTTTCTGACAGTTTCAACAGTGACCAGTGAATGCGTGTAGCATTGAAAGAGTAAAGAGGAGCATTCAAATAGCAGTGAAATTTTTTACCAAAATTAACGTAATTTACCTGCAAATTAATCTTTAAATGCACTAACACAGTCAGTGAAGCTCAGTTTGGATCTTGAGAATATTTTTTCTTTCTCTCTTCCTCATTCATGTCATGTTTCTGACATGCATTCCTCCACCTCTCAGAGCCCGCACACCGCCGCCACCACCTCCTGATGACTTCATGAATGATGACATAGACTCGTACCTCATCGCCATGGATACAACTATTGCACCAAATCCCTCAGCTTCAGGTCCAACCACTCCCCCGTTAGCTAATTCCACATGTTCAAAGCAGCCTGCTACAGCAAATCACAGGACAAGATTACACAGCGAGGAGGAGGAAGAGGAAGAAGAGGAGAAATCTGATTCTGACAGACCCCCTAATAAGAAGGTATGGTTTAGTTTTTGTGACGGGTTTTTGGGTGTGGAATTCTTTTCTTAATTTTTTTGCTTAGACACAATAAAGATTAAATGATACTATATTATACTGTCTGTACTTTGTATTTCTCCTATACTGGGTTACTTAATAATAATAATAATACATAATGTAGTCCAGATACCAAGACACACCATAGCATTAACAGCTTGATGATACTGCCTGAGTTTCTGTAATATTTAGGTACATAAAACAGCATATAAACTTAATTTTAAATTTAGTTTCTCCTCTGCGCAGATATATGCTCTTTATATCCTTTTAAAACATCTTAACATTTCTTATTCTTTATCACTGGTTTCCTTATTAGCTCTTAGTGAGCAACATTCATAGAGTCATCATCATGGTGCTCCAGTTGCAAGTGGAATTATATTTTATTTTAGTACTGAACTGCTCAAACTGTCATAAAAGTTATTTTCCATATCAGGTTTGTCTGACATAAGCTTGAGTTTACAAAGTGCTGGATGTTAATTGTAGAAACGTCTCATTCTAACATCTTACATTCAGATAAAGTGCAGCCTTATAATATTTCTGAAACTCCTGTGTTGTCCTCTCACAGTTCTGCTCCCTGTTCTTTGGATCGGTGTTTCCACCTACTTCTCAGATGAGCACTCAACCAATGACAAGTCAGGAAGTGCTGGCCAGTGACAGTGAGGACGAGACTTAAGCAGCGTGACAGTGGTCTGATGGACTGAACTCAAAGTGGGTGTTAAACCATGATGGACTACACTAAACTATATTTGCATCTTTGCTGTGGCTTTCAAGTGTTGTACCATAATTTATTTATTGTGGACAAACATGCAGAAGCTGTGAGAAATAAGTGTATTCTACCTTTTTATTGAAATATAATGTTAATGGTGAACATGAAAATCTGGCATACCATAAAACTATGCATGAAGCACTTCTTGTTTATTTTCATTCGTGTTTAGTTTGTAATCAAGATGCAGCGGAAAAAAAATCCCACCAAATAAACAAAATATATTTTTCAAAGTATTTTATTTACATGTCAAAAGGTTCAAGTAGGCTGAGGATGCTTTTAGACGGGTCCTTCAACAGATGGATGAGGTCTGGAGTGCATTAAGCAGTTAAAGATTTTAGTTACGTGCAGCAAACATATGACATTGACTAAATGTAAGCAATGACCTCAACTTGCAAAATTCAGCTGTAACCATAAATTAGGCAATTTAAATGTCTTCATCACCACTTGTTACTCTGCTGAAGACATAGAAATGAGCATAACTAAAAGCTTTAACCACAGCCACGTGCTCCAGGCCTCGTTTATTCAGAGAGTATAACAAACGTATGTCAAAAGTAAGATTCGGCATAAGAAGCAGAATGTCTAAGTGATTCTGAGCCAGTGTTATCTAAGTGGGACACATCATCACTGTCTTTCTTTTTTTGCACTTGAAAACTTTTCCGCCTTGTCGGTGTTTTCCTCCTCTCTCTCTCCCTCTCCTTCTCCAGCTCCTTTTCTTTTTTCTTTCTCAACCTCTCCTCCTCTTTCTCCCTTCGCTCTTTTTCCCTGCGCCGCCTCCTCCTCTCCCTGGAGGTCAGTTTCTCCTCATCCTCTTCTTGAACTGGTTTCCCTGTTCCATCACTAAAGTCCTGAATCAAGATTTTGGGCACTTGCATTTTTTGTGTCCCTTTTCCTTTGGACTTTTTGGGTTGTTCTCCTTTGAGCCTACGGAAGAGACCAAAGCGTTTTGGTGGAGCTTGTGGCTCATGCTGTGCCTCTGTCCCCTCAGTCATGGACAGAGTGGACGGTGGCAGCTTGACTTGTGAAGACTGAGTAACTTCAGAAAGAATCTGGTTTACAGGATTGGACTGTGATTCCGTGTGCTGAATGTCTGATTGAGTAGAGCCAGACTCTGATTGGCTAGTTTTCTGTGGGCCAGTGAAGAGATCTTCAGAGAGCTTACGTGCTAACCTGGACCCTTGAGAGGTGGAAGATCTGCGGACACAGAAGTCACCAGAAGACCGGCTACTGTGACGTCTGGAGGTTTGTGTCAGGCCACTGCTATTTGTCTCAGCCTGCGAAGAATCTTTGTCTTGGACCTGTGGGATGTCGTTACTATGTGGCTCGTCTGTCACATTAGGAGTAGAAATGAAGACCTCCTCTACAGTTTTTTCTTTAACATTTTCTGTCTCTTCCATAGTGACCTGACTTGCTGGTTGTTCAGGTGCAGGTTCCTCAGAGCTCATTTCTACTGAACTCCTCTGTTGAGACTCTGTGACCAGATTCACTGCTTCCTCTTTCTCTGGAGGTGTTGCAGAGTCTAGATCCTCCACCTTTGTTGGAGTTTCAGATGGTATTTCCTCTGCTTGTGTGTGATCACTGTCAACCTTTTCTTCTGAATATACCGTCAAAATGCTTTCTTCCTTTTCCTGTGTAAGTTCACATGCCACTCTGTCACACTCTTTCTCTGAACTATGAGCAAATGCTTCAGTAGACTCTTTGTCATGAGTAAGTGTCATTTCTGCTTCACTCTCTGTGTCAGTTACTATGTCAGTGCATTCACCTTTTTGACTACATTCAGGTGAAGACAGGATTAATGTTTCTGCTTCTGTCTTTGTCTCTAAATTTGAATCTACGTGTTGATCTGAGTCTGTTTGTATTATTACAGTCTCCAGTTCATCCTGTGTGGTTGCATTTTCATCTGCCTTTCCTTCAGGCTGTGTCAGTACATCCGTTCCTGTCTCTGTTTGGGTGTGGGTCTCTTCTATTTCTGTTTCTGCTAATGACTCAGGACTATGGTATTTTTCTTCAAACACATCTCCTGATGAGCTTGTATCTATCTCTGTGATCGTCTCTTCCTGTTGCTGTTGTGTCTCTGTGGGATGTGGATATTTTACAGGTATTGCTTCAGTAATCATTTCTGAGCCTGGACTTGTTTCAGTTCTTGTTTCTGAAAATTCTGTTCCCACCTGTCTCACTTGTACATCTTTAGTTTCTGCTCCCTCCTCTGGTTGCATGTCTGCTTGAATCAGTATGTCTGCACTTACTTGTAGATTCTCTTTGTTTGTTTCTACAGCCCCATCTTCCTGTACCACATTCAGATTTTCCTGCACAGCAGCTGTATCTTCACTTTCTTCCACAACTTGTTTATCTGTCTCTTCATTTATGTCTTTGACCTCAATTTCCTGGTCCTGCCCTTGGTCATTCTGCGGTTCCTCAACTTGTGACTGGCTGCAAGAGCCCAGCTCTTCTACCTGCTGGTGCTGAGATGTATGTTCATTGGGCTGAAGAATATTTTCAGCAGTCTGATCTATGCTTGGACCTTTGTTTAGTTCTGCCTCCACACACGTTTCTTCTGTATGTTCTGAAACCAGTTTGCTTCTCTCCTCTTCAGTGACTCTTGTTTCCACTTTTTCAGTCTGGTCATTCATTACTACTGTTTCTTCTATGCGCACTGCTGGTGTGTTTTGGATTTTGTCCATCTTTATAGGTTCTTCTAAAAGTTTTTCCTCTTCAGTTTGTCCTTTTAGGTTTGGTTCTTTTTGTTTTTCGCATTCCTCAGAAACTACATCATCCTCCTCCTGAACATCCTGCACCTTCTCGAAATTTAACTCAGTCCAGCTGTTCCAGTCCTCCTTTGCTCCCATTGAAAGATGCCTCACAACTTTGCCACCACCTTCCCATTCGCCTGTGTTAACCTTCCCCCCTCTCCTCCACCGTTTGTGAAGTAGGGAAGGAGACAGGGACAGAGTGGAGGCAGAGCGAGCTATAGGGACAGACAAGTTCCCCTTCTCTCTCTCCTTCCTGTACTGTTCTTCTTTGTTCTGTCGCGCTCTTGTCCACGCCATGTGGAATCCATGGCAACGCCCTTTTGGGTCAAAGGTGGATGAGGGTCTGTCTTTCCTCCACTTTTCTAACTCCTTCACTGTGTGCTTCTCCAGATCTCTGGCTGACAGGGGCACTGAGCACACCTGGAAAAATGAAGAAAAACACCAGGGGTCAGTGTATTTTCTGATTTTCAGAATTCAGGGTGATGGGTCAATGTCAAATTTAAACCAACATATAGTGTACTAGCAAGGTAAGTGCATTTTAGCATATACTTCCCAAATGTCTGGACCTCTACTACATCTACAAGAGAGAAGAAACTATTTTTAAAGATATTCCCTTCCCTATTTCCTTCGTTGTGGTAGAGAGCAATGTCTCACATGTAGGTCTAAAATCATCTACAGGTGTTTAGTTGGGTTGAAAGGAGGTTAATGAAAAGGCAATAACACTTAATTTGCATCTTTTTTAATACCATCTGCCCATTTGTAGGAGCCATTTTGGTACTTAAAGAATTAACTGATACGTAGGTCACATCCTGGGTTTTGTTGGCGTCATTTGGTTGGGACAGGTATACTGTAGAAGTATGAACTTTCCTTCAGGCATTGTTGCTAGCCGAAGAGTGTAAACAGTTTTTGACTGCTTTTCCTGCTACAACATGTTTGTAGAGACTGTATTTTTTATCTGGGATTATTGGAATTCTTCCCATTTTTGTTGTTGAGCTCATTGATAAATGACAACTGGAACATATGGTGGGCTTTTATAAGTTTACAACCAGTGCATCTATCACTTAACATATCCATCTATGCAACGCCCAGTGGCTTTAAGCGTAGGCTTAGCCACTATACTGTTAAGTCATTCATTTTGCACTATTACCCAGGAAAATGCTGCCCATCTGTGTGATAGCATTTGTATGATAAACTTTATTCTTGTCTTTTTTGGTTTGACAATAACCTGTATTGTACTAGTTTGGGTTCTACACAAAACCCTAATTGTGATGTTCGGATTAATACCTAAACTAGGGTTTAAGAGCTGAACAAATCCATCTCCTTGATAATTCTCTGTAGAAAACTGGGTGGTTGCAGATTTTTAGTTTTTTTAGTTTTTGCTTTTATTCTTACCTCTGCTATGAAGCTGTCATCTTCTTCTTGGACCTCCTCTCTGACACCCCTCAGCTTCTCCAGAGTTTCCATCTGACCCTGGCACTGCTTCCTCTGCTCTGCCCGGCCCAGCACCCGACGTACCAGTACTACTGCCACCTGGAGCAGCACTCGCACCCCTGCACAGAAGAGCAGGGAGGGAAACGTGAACATAGAGGTGAGAATTAACTACGGCTGCCACATTACCCATATAACATGCAGTTAATTATAACTAAATAAAATCTTTATTCACAAAAAATTCTGTAAATGATGTTTTCCACACGTCATCAGTAAATAGAGCAATATTCTAAGAAATTATATATTTTGGTTTTTGTAACAGTTTTACAGATTTTATATAAAATATGTACAATATAACCCAATTATAATATACAGATTACTGTATACAAGAAATTACATGTTTGTTTTAATATCCTCCCTAATTGCATATATATGACTTAGCCTTTGAGGAAGACATACCATAACAGAAAAACAGGTCCCAGACTCGGAGCAGAGTGTTGAATGGCAGGTGGCGTGTGAACAAACACATCAGCCAGTCAGTGGCGAACATGAGGGGCTCCACTCCATGCTGCTGCATGTGCTTGTGTGCAGCTGGACACGTCCTTTTCAAGACCCAGCTCAGCATAGCCGCATCAAACAGGACTCCCTCCTACATAACGCATCAAAGCAGGCCTACATGTAAACAATATGTGTATGAACAGGTTTTGGACAGACTTTGTGTGTCAATGTGAATGTGTATGTCCTTACCAACGAAGGGCTGTAATATCCAGGCAGGTACTGCTCACTGATCTGCACCAAACACCAGAAGGCCTCCTGCCAAGGGTCACACAGAGTGAACATTAGATGTCACCGTAGCTGAATTTGCGCTTTTGCGCTTCTAAAATGTTGTTGGCTCCATGGAGCAAACTGTCACAAACACATTCAGTGTCTAAAAAAAGGCTTTGTTTCTCCAAATAAATCTAGATTCATGAAATGTTGATCGGATGGGTTTGCAGGGTCTTTATTTAACACAAGGGTAAATGTGTTGTTCATTGCTACCTCAGCGGGCATGTTCATCAGCAGCACTGCAGCCACCGGCCCCTGTGCCTGGCAGTAACCCTCTTCTGGTCGGTACTGTGTGTAGGCTTTCAAGACTCGGAACAAACCGCGCTGCCTACAAACACACAGACAAACCACAAGTTGTTGTTAAATATAAATGAATAGATATAAGTCTCATTGACTACAGAGGTGAGTTTACACAAAGAAAGCACACTGATAAGTACATACTGAATACAAAAAAAGAGAGAGAAGCAGAGAATTAGTGCCTACCCATGTCCATCCTTGGAAAGAAACATTTCATGGAAGGGGAACTGGCGGTCCAGGTCTCTCTCAATCACATCCACCCAGCTCTGCAGAGCAGGCTGCAAGTCCAGAGACTAGCACAGGGACAAATGGCAAATGAAATATCTACAAACACTGAACTATTAAAACATTTGTCACAAAACCAATTGACTTTCCTAGTTTCCATCATCGTCTTCATCAAGCTGTAAAACAGTTCATATTTTGCATTGTAGTGAGCTTAGAGATGCAACTAACTTTTTAAAGTGATTTAGAAGGTCTACACAGAAAAATCTATCAATCAACCACTTATTTGACCTTTAACAGGTCAGAAGTCGGAAAGTATTTAATACCTGCTCATCAGATTCACAGAGTTCAATGCGATGTGCTAAAGTTGATTATTTGGTCTGTACAAACATGATCCATTTACATTATGAAGCATCAGAAAAATGTTTGTCGTATTTGCTTATTAAATCATAAACAAATAAGTTATTGTCAAATTTGTTTAAATTATTCCCTGTTGAGCACCAAATGAATTGATACATAAACTGTTTCAGCACTAGTCACAACTACCAGTGCTTCCTGTTTAATTACTACAGCGACTATGTTTGGTTTTCTTGCCTGGTAAAGGTTTTCGTTCTCTTTCATCCTGTCAGTAGCTCCACAGAGCAGTGGCCAGCACTTGGCTCTGAGCGAGGCAGGGATGCCTTTCTGACACTGCACTTTGACCTGAAGGGATAATGGCAACAGAGATACTGGATCAGAGAAAATAAAAAGCAACAAACAACAACAAGAAAAAACTTTTTCACAGCACATATTCCGACTTGTCATAGCAGGAAATGCACAGGTGTGGCTGATAAGTTTGTCTGAATAAGTCATGACAGTGTGACAGTTAGGCAGCACGCACAACACCAGAAACACAATCGGCTACAAAGTTATTTTATCCTTCACATGCTTTTCCTACTGCGTTAAAATGTCTGAAGCGTGTTTCATTGTTTTAATTGTTTGTTGATTTACACTACATTTAACATGCCTAAGATGGCGCACACCTTATTAGTCTTCTTCGACAAGATACGATCCCATTGTTGGATAATGTTGATCCATTTGGTCTCCCTCTGTCTGACCAACTCTGGGGGTGGGCCCAAACTCCTGACACAAAACAGCACACAAAACTGCAGATAAGCATTTTAAAACATAAAGCAACTATATTCAAAGCAACTAGACTCGTAGAGTAATAAGAACCTTTAATGTGTCTTATCCAAATGCTGTAGACTATTAAAACTCTCACAACAATCATTTAACTGGACACCTTTAAGTCAATGTGCAGAGCTGTTGCAAGCACTTATGTGTATTGTCATTATAGAAAGACAGTGTTTCGAAAAACCAGACAGGAAACAGGAAAACCACACGTTAGCAATGTGAAGTCTCCATAGCAACAGGTCAGGATGTTATCAATGGGGAAAGTGTGACAACGGCAGGTAGCAATTTGTTCACTTGATCTAATCCTGATTCTAACACTGCCTTGTCTATAGTCATCGCCACGGTTTTTGGTTTCATTGTTTTTAAATGTAAAGTCGTTTTCATGTGCACTATCTTACCTGCACATTTCACTCTTTCTGCATGGGTTTTACATGCATCTGCAGAATTAAAAATACCTCTACAGGGGGTATTTTCAGTAGGTTTTTTCTCCTCCTTTTAGAAATGTTTTCTATAATGTTTGCTAAGTTGTGGTCTGATGACTGTGAAGGCCTCTGAGTAAACAGTCTGCTGTCTCTAAATTAGACTTTATAATTTATGTATAAACTACAGCATTATTGTCCTTTCATGTGGTTGTCTTAATATTTAAATGAAGCCACTGCAACAAGTTCAAACTTTATCTTCTGTGCAAGCAAGGCTATTTTTTACTCAGAACACACACACACACAATAATTATCTCTTGTTTGGCACGTGCAGCACAGTATTTGAAGAAAGCAGTGGTCATGGTTATTAATGTTAGCAGGATAATCAGAATACCATGGTTACATAAAATAATGTATAATTTTGCCTAATAATTCTCAGTAAAACACTGGATAGTTTCACCTCTAAATGTCTTAAATGACACGTTGTGAAAAGGAAATCTCTATTTAGTTAAAATGTCAATTTGTAGTAAGCGGTTTCATTTAAAAGATTTACAAGTTATAGAAATAAAAGCCCATATTATTTATAAAGCCGTAGTAATATACAGGCAGCATGTAGGTTTCTTGTTCACTGTAATATATGTATGTATATTATTTGATCATTCTTAGACACTTCAGACTTTCCAGAGACTTTTTTTTAGCTTTCTCTGCCCTTTGACCTCTTTAACACGTCTTTGAGAAGACAATAAAAGAAGAGAAGCAGTATGCTTTGTTTTGTTAAAAGTGGCTATACAGTAACACGACGTAAGCACAAATGTGGAACTTCTCACCCTGCTGTGGATCCATTGGTCAGTATGAAGCCAAACCTGTCTGTCTCAGGTTCCAGACTGACCTCTGACCCTGCGTCAGAGCCAGAGCTGTCCTCTTCACTGAGGTTCTTCTGGGCAGGACTAGATGGACTCAACATCTTACTAAAAGACAAGAGTTCAGCGTGTGAATGTGTCGTCTATCCTAGAAATATCAATTCAATAACTTTAACTCCATCCTGAAAGACCAGTAGTCAGTAGTATTATGCTAAGTTGTCTTGATACTGAGTAAGAACTGTTCTCCTGTAGTTAATCACACAAAAGTACAAAAACGTACATCCTCTCTTATTTAGCCGGGGTTATGAGCTGTGCTCTTTCAGTTTTTCAGCATTAGACATACCCTCATGGCACACATGTAAAATTGAGACCAAGAGAACAGTTAAATATCTTGAATATACATTTAAATGCAATTACCGTTTACATTTCCGTCATGTTCGATCACTCGGCTGCAAGAGAGGTGAAGTGTGAGAGTCTCTGGCGATGGGAGAGCAAGACAAACTTCCTCCCTCTCTGTTGCTCATTTGCGCTCTCTCTCTCTCTCTCTCTCTCTCTCTCTCTCTCTCTCTCTTTCTCTCTCTCTTCCTCAAGTATTATAAATATTTAATGCCCCAGCTTTCCTCTGACAAACAATGCAGCAGTAAAACTGACTATTTATGGAAGTCTTCTTGACAAGTTGTGTCTTTTCAGGGCTCTTAGTTTGAAGTAACTCAGAATTTACAGAACCCGAATTGTGATTTGCTTGTGTCTCCTTGTAAGTCGCTCTGGATAAAAGCGTCTGCCAAATGAACCAAAGTAAAGTAAAGTCTACCTTGTAACTCTAATGAACATGTCCATGCTCCAATGTGATTCACCAAACATTACATCAGAGTGAGTAATATAATAATAAACCCAGCTGATTATGTCATTTAAAGTACGGACAACATTCATCACATTGCTCTTGCTTTCTGTAAAAATGCTGCAATTATTGGAGCACACAGTTTAGTTAGATACAGATGAAAATCTCACCAGCGAACAACAGCGAAATTGTTTTGTGATTATCTAACTAAGAATGAAGCGTTAACGAGGAGCACTTGAACGCAGCACACATACAGTGTGCAGTTCAGTGACAGCTGACTGTTGCTCTCCACATATATTCATATTCATATTGAGTCAGATATTCTAATAAAGTATCCTATATTAACATGATATTATGATAGTGGATTTCATATTACGAACATGTATGGTTTGTGTAAATCAAATAAACATTGAATTAATTAAGTTATTATAACGCTAGCAGCTGAAGAGCTAAACTTGCTAACGGTAATTTTATTTATGCTGGGGCGTTCACGTGTGTCGTACAGAGAGTAAACTGTATGAACTGAGTCCTCTTTCTGACGGAATGAATTGCTTATAAGCAGCTGAAGTGCGTACTATCGTTGTCAGTATTATATGTTAATTGGTCAGCTAATTCTGCTTCCTTTTGCAGACAAAATTATACTTAACTATTATTTGGTTTCACTTGCTAACAATCGCCTACCAATATCAGACACAACTAAATATCAAGTTCAGGGAACTTTTATGTTTTAATTAATATGTTATTTATAGATCAATGAATACACTTAACCTTCTTAAAATGCTTCATGAATGCTCACCAATTGTGAGGAGTGGAATTGTTTTTTACCATTCTGCCGGCCCGTCGTAAACGTAGCAAATCTCTGACGTAACAGCAGGGATTTGGGGCGCAAGATTACCGGAGGGTTGTGCTCAGTCAGCTGGCAGTCTCTCTCTCTCACGCACCCATCTCGTGTTTTCAGATTAGAGCATTTCCAGGCCTCCATCAAGTTTCCTGAATCTGTGTTTTAGCTCCAGTAGTGAGTCTCAACTCTTTTAATTTGCTTTTTCACTATCCTCTCTGCTCAGATGTCTACTGCACTAAGTCTGCGTCTTCTCCACTGCTACTCAAAGCAAGGTACTACTGAAGCAAGTACTATAAAGGCAATAAAATATAAAGTCAGGCATCATCACATCACATTGTTTGTACTCCAGGGACTTTTGGAGATGGTCTTGGTGTCATGCGTTCTTTCAGTCTCAGTACGATGAGAGAAGGCTACAGTAAGTACTGCTACAAACGTAGAGCTTTATGGGATCCTCAGTAGAAAGAATACATTGCTTGGAATTGTCTAATCATATAAAATGATCTAATTAATCACTTTTCTCTTTTTATCCTGTTTGTAGAATATGTAAACGCTCAGGAGATGCCAACAGACTTGAGGTCAATTACTGACCGGTCTGCCACAACCCTCCTTTGGACCGAACTCTTTAGAGGTAACACATACTGTGAATTCTGTGTAGAAAGCCCATGCCATGCAGAGGGTTAAATGATAAATGTAGTCATATTCTATATTTTTCTTATTGTGACTCACCATTTTATACACACACATTTTGCCATAACCACTAGAGCAAAGTATATAGTAACACTAGCATTGTCCTTTAACTGTATCACTACCCTCTTTAAATATTTGGCAACACTCCCCCCAGGTTTAGCGATGACCATGAGTTACTTGTTCCGTGAGCCTGCCACTGTCAACTACCCTTTTGAGAAGGGTCCTCTGTCACCCCGCTTTCGAGGAGAACATGCCCTCCGCCGCTACCCTAATGGAGAGGAGCGCTGCATTGCCTGTAAGCTGTGTGAAGCCATCTGCCCTGCTCAGGTGAACACACAGAGTGAAGATATTTTTTCAATAAGGAATTGGCATTCATCCCATCTATTAGAGAGCATAATGATGAAGTCCCTTAAATAGCACATCTGAGATCTGCCCAGATTCAAACGAGGCCTTGATACTAGTGGTGGCGGAGTGAAGTTGCAATGTTGCATAGACTGCACTGATAGCAGGGGTGAGGTGGTTTAAATGTTCTTCAGCTAAGATGATGATTAGATGATAGAAGATCCCAGAGAGAGGTGGGGCTTTAGTGTCATAATGAGATGAGCTGGCTGACAGCTGTCTTCCTGCTTACAGCTTGTGATAAAAGCTTCATTAGTGATGTTTTTGAAATTTTGAAGTGTAACTGTGAAAAAAAAGTGTAACATTTCAGTGGATGCATGAGTGATTTAATTCTACATGCTAATCCCATCTGTGTATTAAATTAATCTGACATTAAACACTAGTAGGCTTTGATTGATTCACTGCTCACTGTCTTGCATGACCCTGGTTTTGTCTTGCTCCTTTCTTCTCAATGTTGAATCCAGGCCATTACTATTGAAGCTGAGACTCGAGCTGATGGCAGCAGAAGAACCACTCGCTATGACATCGATATGACCAAGTGTATCTATTGTGGCTTCTGTCAGGAAGCTTGTCCTGTTGATGCCATTGTTGAGGTGAGAATAAGTATACTTAATGTATACTGAAGCTGAACGTAGTTGGTTATTGGCTGAAACATTACAGTATGCTGAATCATGCATTTCTGATCACATTTTCTACTTCTACAATCCTCTGTTTTATTTGAGGAAGCATTCAGGGCTTATTGTGTGTCACAGTTTGGTAGGCAAGCTTTATGGTCATATGGCATAGCACCCTTAATGTTTATTTACCCTCCTTCAGGGTCCCAACTTTGAGTTTTCCACAGAGACCCACGAGGAGCTACTTTACAACAAAGAAAAGCTGCTCAACAATGGAGACCGGTGGGAGGCTGAGATAGCAGCAAACATACAAGCAGACTACCTATACAGATAGACTGACTGTTGTAAAAGTACACTATGCATAAAGGTGTATCATACATGAAGATGACATATACTGCATCATTGTCCTCTTATTCATTAAAGAGATTATGTGTAGCTTTACAGATATTTCAGTCAGTTACATATGAGCAACGAAGCCTTGCAGCCTCAGATTCTGTCAGAAATGACAGAAATGAGAAAACGCACAATCATGTTCTTGTGTTTAAATGTTGGATTATATTGTACTTGATGCTGACATTATAATCTGTAACCCATGTATTTTTTAAACAGTCTGCGATAGACTATTGAATTACCTGCTACACTTCAAAAGCATCGTGGATTCCATAGGTTGTTTTTTTTAAAGAGAACATTTATGTAATATTTCTGATGCTATTTAAAGTTAAATCAAATTGTAATGTATTCATCTGTTGCATTAAAAATATCTAATGACAGAATAGTGTTTTTTATTATTAATATATGATTTTATTTTTGCTATAAATTATTTAAATTTAAATGCCCGACAATCTCCAGCCTTAAATATAGGATTTTCTGATCACAATATGTATCATCACATTTTGAGGAGTGTTGAAAATCCCCAAGAAAATTTAAGTTATAAACTAGAAAGGGATTTGGTGACAATCAGATTTCCCTATTTTCTGTTATTCTTTCTATTCTATTCTTTCAACATTTGTTTTGTTTAGTTGTATAATTGTAATGTAATAGTAGCAGCCACAGTTTAACCAAAGTTAGTTAGAGCTAAAAAGACTATAATTTCCACAGCTAATTAATTAATAATTCAAATACATTTTCCAAGCTAAAATGCTGAATTCTTGTTTGTTTCAGCTTCCCAGATGTTTAAGTCTTATATGAAATATTGGATGCTGGAAACATGACCATTTAACACTACTTTTAACAATTAAGGTATTTATCCAAAATAATAATCTGCAGATCAGTCAGTAATGAAACTAATCAATAGTTTCAGCACTTATAATGAAGCAATTTGAAAACACATGGTAGCAGCTATAGTTATTGGTTTGTCATTATGCGCATCACTACAACAAACAGTATGCTACAAACAGTTCTGCTACAATACTGGTTGTACATGACTTAGACTGGTGCACGTATCTTGATCTTGACTGTGTTCTTGATGGATATTCTTGCCAAATCATGGTCTGTGAACACGTCTTAAAATCAAATGCGTTTTTACCGCTGCGGTGGTCACGTGATAGGGGCGGAAACTGACTCATAGTCCACGCTGAATCTCCCGCGAACGCAGCCATTTACTCTTTTCTCTCTTCGTAGTGACACCGGTGAGTATCTATATTCTTCTGTCGTAACGGGCCATCCTAAATTTCAAGTTTGTTCCTACAGAGAAAGTTAATCATAAGAACAAGAAACCTGAAGGTTTTCTTTTGGTCCATGTGGCACCGTTAAGTGTAACCACGTGAGGGATGAGCAGCTAGACTAGGCCATTGATTTTCTAATGCTAGCTCTAAGCTAACCTAGTCGTTGCCTCTGTGAAAAGAATGGCTTCCATGCTGTGTAAGCTACCAGGATAGCAGACACAATGCTCGCTCATTTTATTCTTTGTTCTTGAGACGCGCTTATAAGTGTATTCGTTATTGTCGACAAAAGCAATTTCGATTAAGTATATGCTTCTCTATGCTTGTTTCGAACAACATCCGCAAAATATAACTCATTAGCTATATGGTCTCTAATCTTGTTCCAGTCGAACAAGAAAAAGTGCGGTTGCGCGTCGTATGGCGCACTCAAACTAACCTTAGTAAGTAGCTAGTTAGCATTCGCGAAAGGTGAAATATATCGTAAAAAGCGAGGCTGACGTGTTTTCATTAAGATTCAGCGTTGCTAACATGGATTGACACAGACATTTTAAACAATCAGACATTAATGTTAGCCTATGAGCAACAGTTAAAAGCTAGAGTAACGTTACCGGGACGTTAGCTTCGCTGTGCTATCGCTAGGTAACAAGCTAGCTGGAAAATAGCGCTATAATAACTGTACATTAAGTGGCTGCTGGGCCAGAAGTCGGTCCTTTTTTCAAATTTTAACATGGGTGTAGGTAATTGCTAACGCCGTTACCTGGTCGTTGCGAACGAGTAATTTAGCAGATAAGAGGACAATGTTAACGGAAAACGTGCTAACCATCCCGCCTTGTTTTGTTTGACTCAGATAAATCGCAACCACGGCGGACTCAATGGCACAGTGTGTACCGGTGGCGGTGTTCAAGGTAAGATATTGCTATTTAATATCACTTTTGTGCCATTTATACGTTGTTAGACACTTAGTCTTGTATATGTGGTGTTTACGTTAGATATGCTAACGGCTAGCTGATCCAGTACCAACCAGTCTACGAGTAAACTAACACTTGGCTAACTGATTTCTTTTGTAATAGCTGGTGCTTGTTGGAGATGGAGGTACCGGGAAAACCACTTTTGTGAAGAGGCACATTACGGGAGAGTTTGAGAAGAAATATGTTGGTGAGTTACGTTATCCCGATTTATTAAGTTTGGTGACGGTGATAAAATAAGCTGTGTAACTTAAAGGCCAAGTGGGATTCGATCATTCCCGATGTACCTTCTAGTGGGACCTGGGACAGAAACATACAGATGATAATGATGTACATTTCAGCTAATGAGTAACAAGATGCTGCAGTACAAAAACGAGTCTAGCGTTGAGAACACTTAACGTCACCATTACGGGGTTTGTCAGCCAGAGAGCTCTGACAAGTTTGCCATGTGTTTTTGGCACAAAGATGGGGCAGCAATATAGAGGAGGATCTTTGGTGTAATTTCAGATTGTGATGCATAAATCATTTGAGATTTCTGTTGAGACTTAAAATGTAACAATTTCTTTTAATGTGTTTAATCCTCCGTAAAAATATATCTTACTCATCTCCCCCTAAAGACAAAATAATAGTACTCTTATACCTTGCTGTATTATTGACATCTTTTGTTTGTGATTTTAGCTACTCTGGGAGTAGAGGTGCACCCGCTGATGTTCCACACAAACAGAGGAGCCATCAAGTACAATGTGTGGGACACAGCTGGTCAGGAGAAGTTTGGAGGTCTGAGAGATGGCTACTACATTCAAGGTACGCTTCATTATCCTTGAAGGTTCTGGTCATAACATTTAAGTCTGTCAAGTAGCTATACTTGACTTTTAAATGTAAATCACCAACATCAAATAGTGGTTGAAATATCCTTGTTGCTTCGACAGCTCAGTGTGCTATCATCATGTTTGATGTTACCTCCCGAGTCACCTATAAGAACGTACCCAACTGGCATCGTGATCTGGTCCGTGTCTGTGAGAACATTCCCATCGTCCTCTGTGGCAACAAGGTGGACATCAAAGACAGGAAAGTCAAAGCCAAGAGCATTGTGTTTCACCGCAAGAAGAACCTGCAGGTAATAACATGTTAGGACAATGTGTCCATCAAATGTGTGGATTATTGAAAGCATTGAGTCTTGATGTGAACTGTCACTAACTGTTACATACTACTCTGCTTCCAGTACTATGACATTTCTGCCAAGAGTAACTACAACTTTGAGAAGCCTTTCCTGTGGCTAGCAAGGAAGTTGATCGGTGATCCCAACCTGGAATTTGTGGCAATGCCTGCCCTCGCTCCCCCAGAGGTCCAAATGGACCCAAGCCTTGCTGCTAAGTATGAGGAAGAGCTTCAAGTGAGTTTGACTTTTCATGCGCAATGTTGGTTTAGAGAAACAAATTTACCATGCCTGCAGTTTACATTGAGTGTGAAATGATTTATCCTGTCTTCCACTCCCAGGTTGCATCACAAACAGCACTCCCAGATGAAGAAGATGACCTCTAACCTGTTACCTGAATCACCCTCCCCTTCCCCCCCTGGCTGTGGACAGAAGTTATTGGAGTTTTGCCCCCTTTACTGTAAAATCCCTTTCCAGATTTTTTATTTTTGAATTTTTTGTTTGTTTTAAAAATAAGAAAACTTGGTGGAAAAAGTTGTGGTTCTAATTTCACTGTATAAGACACACCCACCCTAGTGTTGTCGTTGGCATGCCAACGTGCTACTCTTCATCTTCGAGCACCCTCCACTGCACTTACCCAGCTTGCATAATGCTGTTGTATGGTGTACTGGAAGCACTAAGGGGAATAAACTTTGAATAAAAACATTCTCAATATATAACGTGTGTGGTTTTGCTTTCCCATGATGGCAGTGTTTCCATATTTTGGGAGATTCTTTTCAGTTGAGAGTTTCTGTAGCCTTTATAGAGGGTTTGCTCCTTAATACTGACCACAAAAAATGTATCCTTTTTTTGCAAAATTTCCAACCAAATGTGCATATTTTAAAACCTGGCGAGTCCATTATAGACTAGATTAATACGAGTGTGTATGTGTGATCTGACTATTGCCAAGGTGCTTTAAGTCCTCCAGTCTTACAGCTTATGTTATAAATTTTAGGTTATATGTAAATCAGCTTGTGCCTCTTGATTTACATACAACCTATGCAATACCTATTGTCACAAAGAAACCTACAAAAACAGTGACATGTAATGCAGCAGGCTACATAAATGCTAGTGGGTCTGTGGTCATACAGTTATAGGTATAAGATAATAGGGGATGTGGGGTAATGGAATAGGGTATAATGTTGGAGATTTACTCTACTGATGGAAATTGCCGCAGTGCTTTTAATCATAGGCGCTTTTCTTGTAACCTGCTTCAGAAAATGTTCACCACCAGGTGTCAGTCATGTTCTTTTAATCTGAGTACAGGGAATCTTCCTACATCATTACTCAGAAGTTCCACTGTGACGTGTGTTTCACACCCATTGGTTACTACGTACCAGAATGTCAGAGTTAGAATTTTAGCTGTTGATTTAAAAAGTAGCTTAAAATGCCATTTTCACGAATGTGAGAACTGGATTTATTAATAAATACATGTTGGTGTTCAAATGACAAATCTCAGTTTTATATTGCATTAAATATGTACGGCTACATTAGTATTTTAATATATAGAGTAACCTAATTTAAGAAGACATAAATAGATGATATTGAGGAGTGATGTGCACAGTGTGGGTACATTTCACATTAACAACTTTAAATTGACTCATAGCTGTTTTCATCATCGGCCTGATTTCATCTTCCTGCTGAGGAAACTCGAGTGGCACAGTCAAGAAACTGAATAGACCTTGTGGTGTATTTATTTTGTCACCTGCTATTTATATGGTTAGGGATGGACTTTTGATGTCAGCCTTACACTGTTTATAGAAGTGGACATTTCACTGGATTATGAATATAAAGTTAAATAAAACTTGAGTACAACATAATGTAAATCACATAGTTTACATTTGTAGTCCCTGTGCATATTGATATTAAATATCTTCCACTGCGTGTGCAGAAAGGTCAGTGTAAAAAAACAAACAGATTACTGTTAGTTAAGTAGTGAAAATAGTTAAAGGGTCATTATTCCTACAACACCTGAATGCATCCGTAAGGCAGGTGGCTCAGGGCGTGGCTTCATCTCAGCGAGAGGAGGTCTGTGTGCGCATGCGTCGGTGAGAAAAGTGCGTTTTAGAATGATTACTGCGGGCCAACGGAGAGACAGATTATACTGCGATACACAACTGTTGTCTTAATCCCCTGAGCAGGGAGATTTAGCAAAGAAAAAAAACCACCACTGGCATCAAACCCAGCAGCCATATTGTATGGAAAAACGAGAGAAAGACTCATCTTTTCAGAAAAACGCCTTTACTTACACACCTTTGTCAAGACTTTTGGGGAGTTTAATTTCCTCTCTTTCTGGCGGTGGGTGTCTGTTGGACAGCTAGCTCGCCAGCTGGCTGAGGAATTTAGACACTGGGGCTAGTTTGAAGCCAGTTTACACTATACTGTGTTTACCTCTTTATTTTAAAAGTGTTAAATTAGCCGCCTGAAAGATGAAGGACCGATTGGAGCAACTCAAAGCGGTGAGTAACGTCGAGGAAACAAGTTGCTGTTTGTTTTCTCTGGTGTTTTTCTCTCTACACGTCCACGGGCCTCTGAAAAACGCAATTTATAAAATAAATAAAATGTTTAGACAGCCAAAACTCTTTGTGTAAAAGCTATTTCACTTTTAATTGAAGCTTTAGTGTTATAATGTGTCACACATTTGAAATAAAGGTGTACCATGTGATGGCATAAGTCAAATGATGGACGTAGTGACGCCGCGAGTTGGAAAACGATTTAAAATGAGGATGTTAGGTAAAAGACATTCAGCTGTAATTTACCGTTTGTGTTGTGTCACAGTAAAGTGCCAGATATTTGTAAAGAAATGTGCTATGATTAAGTAGTTGAACTACATCATGTTATGTCATTTTTAAAGCTGTGTTTTGAAGCTGCTGTTCCTATAATAACAAGTAGTCCTGTGTATCAACACACACTGATCACTTTACTCAGCTGCAACAGCTGAACATTATATAACTGATGAATTATAATGTTTTAAAGATTATTAACAGTCCAGTGATTAGATGACTTACATTAACTCAGGTGTTTCTCTAGAAACATCTTTTGTTGTTTTAATCTCTTTGTGTCAGTGGAAACTGAATATCTTGTTGGCCACACAAAGCAGGACATCTGAAGAGAGATCCCCTCTGGTTCTGATGAAGGAAATGTCCCACTATTTCCTGATATTTTATAGACAATTGAAAAGACACAATAATTGATAATAAAAATATAGATTGAATGCAGCCCTAGTTACCTTTACTGATAGAAAACAGTTGAAAATATAATAGTTTTGGGATCTACAGTTTGCACACTCTCAACCTGGGTTTAAGAAAGTCTGTGTTTATGTACTTAGTCATTACTTCATCACAGTTACATTATCTTGTGAATTAACATTAGTATGAAAATCAATTCTTTTTCTTGTATAGAACTGTAAATACAGTACCTGTGGTAAATACACTTGCTGCCTATCGGGGCGAGGCCTTGATCCTATTATAACCCAAGCTGGGATGTGTTTTTATAGCTACCTGAAACTCCTGGCCAAATATTTGCTGTTGAAAATTGCTGAACTGAGATGTGTCCCCAGGCGTCTGTATCTCACACAGCTGGATTTTTTTCAGGGACAGATCGAACAGATAGTCTGTGAGGTAGGCTAGTCTTTTGTTGGGAAGTAGACAGGACATGTCACAACCTGTAAAGCTATAAAACTGCCTCCATTTTAACTCCTTTTTCTATTCTTTGCTCAGTTTCTTTATCTTTACACCTTTTCCATACTTACCCACCACCTGTATTTCCCTCCTTGAGTTTTCTTTCTAATGTTTAACTTGCTGGCTGTAATCTAGGCTGTATATTACCTGTGTGTGTGTGTGTGTGTGTGTGTGTGTGTGTGTGTGTGTGTGTGTGTGTGTGTGTGTGTGTGTGTGTGTGTGTGTGGGCATACATTCATATGAATGTGGTGTTATGCCAACAGTGTGATCATGTCACCTGACATTTTGTAGATCTAAAGAGTTTTAGCAAAGAGGAACAAGAGGAAACCAAGATATAAGCTTAACATTGAGCTATGGTTGTGCAGAACAGCTGACAATATTACTGCAGTTGCTGAATACACTTACTTGCTCCGACTATGTAAAGAATATGGAATATAAGTTGATACTGCGGCCATTTTTGCCATATTTCATTACTATGAGGTCGAACATCAATGTTAATTCAACAGCAGGTTTCTGTTATTCAGGTTTTCTGTTCCATCTTCTAATGTACTTTTTATCAGAACCATGTCCTGTTCTGTTGTCTGTGTGCAGTACGCACAGGGGAAACTGGCCTGGTGGACTGATGTTGTTGCTTTGCTTCCCCTCCCAGCTCAGATATCAGCACAATGAATGGCTAAAATTGTAATAGCGCTAACATGGCTCCTTATGTGACACATGTAGTTTTTAAATCCCTTGTCAGATTTCAGCACTGCATTAACACAAGTCCTGATGGAGTGTTTTGGCTTCTGTCACCATGCTGCTCTAAATCTGACCCCCTTGGTCCCTGTCCTGCTGTTGTGATAGCTAGTTGCACATTTTCTAAATCATGCCATGGGAAGATTCCAGTCATGCAATTCAGTTATGTTAATTACTTATTAATCTGCCAAACATTTTCATGTTTGCTCTTTTTTCTCAGTTGGCTGATTAGTAGTCACTGCAGGTCAACCAGTGTTTTGCCATATATACGTATGTGTGTGTATGTTAATTTTTTGTCCACCAGCTATCTTTTGTTCACAACCTGCATGTTGAAGGTGTTACGCGTCATTTATGATCCTCAGAGACAAAGTCTGACAGTTTATCACGGCTTTCTTTAAGATGATGGAGTCACAGGAATCATAAATTATCGAGAGGGTTGGTCATTCATCAGCCCTTGTTTGTACATAGTTATGACTTTTAGTGACGCTTGTAATTAGCTCTGATGCTTACTGTGTACTTTTTGCTGTTGGAGTGTAGAGACTAAAAGGATGAGCTCAGTCTTTGCACTTTGCACTGCGAATGTGTTGTTTTAGTGCTTTTATTTTTCTTTCCACGGCTTTGATCACACTGCTGCACATTTTAGGGCGGTATTGGATCAGTTGGTAGAGCTGTCGTCTATGAACCCCAGAGTCAGTGGTTTGATTCCCAATTCCTCCTGGCTACATGTCGAGGAGTCCTTGGACAAGACACCAAAACCCCATAGTAATGATATACATGTACTGTCTAGCAGCTGTCCAATCACAATTTCCCTAAGGAGATCAATCAAGTTTGTTGTTATTATTTTATGTGAATCTACAGAAAGACAAGTTTAAAACAGCCATAATTTGGTGTCCAGTTAAGATCTGTGTTAGACTCAGTCAGTTTGTTGTGTTTGAGAGGCACAGGATCACTGTGGCTGCTGCAGTGTAAAACATCTGTCTCGTCATTGCCTTGTTCAGGGGAATTATGCAACATGACATATGGTGCTTTGTATGCAGAACAAGTGTTTTGAATATAAGGAAAAAGCAAGTATCTGAGCTGATATTTCCGTCACTCGTGTGGTGTCCATTTGAACTGCTTTCTAATCTTGATATCCTGTTGTTAAAATGTTGTCTAGTATGTGTGTAAGGTTTTGATGATTACACAATCTTGATGTAACTGAGCATGACAGTGTAGCATTTTGGGAGATTTTGGTCAAAACAAAAGAGAAAGTCTAATTTGCTGTTCAGTCTGTCAGGGATCATTTTGGCACAGTGGCACATAGTGATATTAAATCTAATTTGTTCACAGCTTAAATATTTATTTGCAAAATATGATGATGTAAGAGTGAGTATTATTTTCCTGTCAGCATTAGATAATATTGCTGTAAAATAGTTGTTAATACATACAAATATTTCATACATGAGCTATGTTACACTGTCTTGTCACAACCACGACTTCATCATGAAAGGTTACGCAACTTCCCATGTAGTGGCCAGAAGCAACATGAAAGTAAGGTTTTATGAATAGTATTTTCATCTATAATAATAAAGGAAAATTCCTGAATTTGTCCTATAACAGTAACAGGTGTTGCCAAGTTGAGTCATAAGATAAGCAACTGATTTTCTGAGAACAAGAAAAGTTTTCTTCACACATGGCCTCCTCCCCACAGTTTTTACACTGAAGCCTCTGTTAGCGTGGCTTTTCCCAGTTTGTTAAAACATTTGTAACACTCGTCAGGCCCTTTCCTCTCATCTTTTGCTGAATGAGACACACTGGAAGGAAATGAGTGCTTGCTCTTATCTCTGCTACAGCAGAAATTAGTGTGTGAGTAGGCATAATGTCTGTGTCAGAGTGGTGCACTGGACGGTGTTCACAACTGTTGTTGGTTACAGCCTGAACGAAATAGTCCAGGCTGCATTTGCAAGTAAAATTTTAGATGAGGGGGAGAAAGTTTAAGTTGAAAACTCAGCAATTGTAACAGGTGCTCTTGCAGAAAATGTTAGTGCCCACAAAGGCAGCTACTGATGCTTGTTGTCACTATTTATTGTGTACTTATTTGATCATTTATTTGATTTATTCTTGTTCTTAAACATAACGTTTTAAATCTTTATACTGCTCATTTTAAGCTGGATGTAAAATGCAATTGTTTATTCAATCAATCTTAATTCATTTATTGTTTGTGGATGCTTTAGCTCTGAGTTGCCTCTAAACGCAAATTGTGCCTTGTGTAATCTACTAAGAAACCAAGTTACTGTGTATTGTAACTCTGTTTGGATGTTAAAGAATATTTATAGTGTTAACACTGACTGAAGTCCAGTCAGTCAAACTCCTCAGCTGTACTGTGAGAACATATTTGACTTTAAATACAGAAGTAATTTAAAGGGAGGGAACAAATGAAACGTACTGTCCCTTCTCACCTCTCGCAGTCACAGCATGGTGTTATGATGTGTGTTTACTCTGTACGTCAGCTGGAGTTTTCTTTAAGTCATTTGAAAACAGGTTGAGTTCCTGGAGCCGGGCTCTAGACCTTCACTGTGCAAATATTCACCAGCTGAACTCTTTGTGGTCAATCTCTACCACTGCTCTGTGTTTACTGACTGTCTCTTGTGACGTGTTTTATGACTTCACTGGGTGAAGCTGATAAATTTATTGGGTTGCGGCTGATTAGGGTCAAGCTAATATTTCTGGCTTATGTGCCCTACTTGATAGCTCAACAGGAATTCATTTCAGTTGTAGCCGCTGACAAGAAATTTGACAAGTGTTTTTAGACTGGGAAATTATCAAAATGAAATCCTGATTATTAATAAAGAATAGCTATAAGCTATCAGAATCAGCTATCAGCCTTCATTGCCCATGTGGTATTGCCCGTCTACAAAAACTGAGCATTTATGGAGGAATGATCATAAAGATGTTGGTTGATTTTAGGGTAATGAAATTATTGTATTAATTCTTAATTCTAGCACACTGTAAACAGGAAGACAGCTAAATGAGAAAAGGTTCACAAGTCACACATGTGACATTAAGGTCATTACCATTGTGAAGTTTCTGCTGGTTGCCTGGCAACATCAATATGACAGCAGTCTTAATAGGTAATTGTTGTGATGCACATGTTTGGGAAGTTTAGCTGATTTGGTTAAAATATCGATGTTTTTTGGATGAAAGGCATGTTTATATCCTTTCAAGTTCAACATATTGAAAAAGTTTTATCTTGCTGGACAAACTGTACCACACTTGCTATTAAAGCTTTTATTAATATCTAGGATCAGAAGACACATAACAATCAAACACACTTCCTGTCTGATGTACAAAGGCAGGGTTATGAATGGGTTTCAAACGGGGACGGTTTGAACTCATGATTTCACCTCAGGCTTGTTGTTTAACAGGATGTCTCTGTGTTTGTTAGCAACACAGTGTGTCTTGATGCTCCACAATTATCTGAACGTCCGAGAAGACACATTCAATACTCCAGAAAAAAAACTTTCAGTAAAAAATAAGTTTCCTTTAAAAGGCGAAATAAGTTTGTTCAACAACAGTACAATTGAAAGAGCTATACATGAAACATAAAAGTATATTGAGTATCACAAAAAAATACACAAACACAATGAGAGTAAAACAAAAGAACGCATATATAAACAGATAATAATGGGCAGAGCTGTACGTGCACAATGAGCTGTCTGAATGAACATCTGCATTAACTTTTAATCATCAGATCCTGATGACGCATGTAATACGTGTCACCAAGTCTCTCTGGTTTCTGACACAGTCTTTATTTTTTGTTGTTGTCAGACGTGTGATCAAGATGATGACGATGTGGAGATTGCTGTGGATAACGCAGCCTTCATGGACGAGTTCTTCTCTCAGGTGAATGTCACTGTCGGCCTGTTAGTGTGTGGAAATGGGCAAAATGTTTTTTAAATTTTTATTTTGATCA
Source organism: Ctenopoma multispine (assembly GCA_034779795.1). Lineage (NCBI taxonomy): Eukaryota > Metazoa > Chordata > Actinopteri > Anabantiformes > Anabantidae > Ctenopoma > Ctenopoma multispine. Next base: position 11,800,922 of record JAUYWH010000002.1, read on the forward strand.
TTCAGACACGTGAGATTTATGATGTGCTGTATGTATGTTTCAGATTGAGGACATCAGGAACAGTATTGATAAAATTGATGAAAATGTGGCCGAAGTCAAAAAGCTTTTCTCAGTCATCTTGTCTGCTCCCACATCAGATCAGAGTAAGATACTTCACCACTGCCTGCTTTTCTTCCTGTATAAGCACCTTTTTATCTTTTCTGAGAATGTATTCACGTCACTCTGTTCACCTAGGGTCATATGTTTTTCTTAAATAACCCTAAATCCTGCCAATGTTTTTCTGTTAAAAGCTGCATTTACTTGAGATTTCGAGTCCTAAATTGACTTAAATCCAACTTTTTCAAAGAGCTGATCATCAATACAACCACTTGTATTTGGTCCTTAAAATGTTATTTTCTAAAGGCATTAAGGTAATATTATATAATTAAATATGAATTGATTTAAGAATTGTATGTAATAAGTACATTTGTATTGTCAGTAACCATGTTGTTAAAAGTTTTTGCTCTTTATTGCCACGTCTCTTTTTTTTCCATAGAAACACAGGACGACTTGGAGGCAATCACTAATGACATAAAGAAGATGGCCAACAATGCAAGAAACAAACTCAAGAGTGAGTCTGTCTCCCACTACCACACCCAGTCTGTCATTCAGATTCAATTAACAGTTCAAGTTTAAACAGAAATAAATAAATCAACCTCTTGGTTTGTTTTTCCCAGCGATTGAGAGGAATTTGGAATCGGAAGAGCAAGAGAGGGTGTCGGCTGACCTCCGGATACGTAAATCACAGGTAAATCATGTCCATTTGAAACGCATGGTGGCTTTCAGTTAATGCTGGTTTCATAGGAAATCTCCTTCCTCATATAGAGTGTAAACATGTTTGACATTGTGTGTGTGTCTTTTTTCTGTGAGGATCTGAAGTATTCAGTGGTTGTTTCTGACACTGATACAGTACTGATGACATTCAGTAGAGGTACTGACAGTATATTCAGAACATACTGTAGTTAAAGTAGTGCTTATGCAGTTAGGTGCAAATTTAACATATGTTATAAATGTGCTAATTAGTATTGAAAGCGTTTTCAAAAGTATGTTCTTTGAAATACATAATGTGTTTGACATTTGCCTCTCCTTGTTTTTTTTCTGTTGTCTTCCAGCATGCAGTGCTATCTAGGAAGTTTGTGGAAGTAATGACAAAGTATAATGAAGCCCAGGTGGACTTCAGGGAGAGGAGTAAAGGGCGCATTCAGAGACAGCTAGAGATCAGTGAGTGACATGGACATGCACAAAGTCATGTGATGGTCCTGCATTATTCTCTGTCTTTAACCTTTTCTGTTTCTTTTACAGCTGGAAGAGCAACAACAGATGAAGAACTGGAGGAGATGTTGGAGAGTGGTAATGCTGCTGTGTTCACTGCAGGGGTAAGTGTGTGCGTGTGTGAGCATGCATTTCCTCTGTTGTAAACTGTGCTCTAACATTAACTTTGCCTTCACACTGTTGAGAATGTGTGTGTGAACTGATAAAAAAATCAACTTGTGAATTAACTTGCACATTGGTGCTGAAATGTCAGCTTATGGTAAAGAGTCTGTGCTTATTACTGGTAATGAGCTCCTTCCTTTCTGAATCTTCCTTGCCAGCTGTCCAACTCAAAATGCCTTGTATCAACAGGTTAAAGATTAGCTGTTCTTGTGATTTGGCCTGTTGGAAGTAATTACATTTTGAACTGCCGTAGATGACAAATTAACTGTTCAAAAACAGATTGCAAGAATGATGCATCCGGACAGAGATTGTTGTGTTGTACTGCTTTACGCTGCTTGAGAGAGGTAATAAAGGTGTATACAGTGCATTTAAAGTGCTGAGAAAGCTTTTCTCTTGCCAGGAAGGTAGATGTTACCCATTCAAACTGAAGAATTTCATGGACATAAATTTAACTTGACATTGTAACAAATGACTTGTAAAGTTTTTAATGTTTGTTTCAAAACAATTTTTAAAACAGGCAAGTTTAAACCTGACCATGAGCATGAATAGAAAATAGGAAAATATTTTGTCTCTGTAAATCACATTATGCAACACAGGATCTCATTGTTGATTTAAAATAACTTGAAGATTTTTAGCTGTGCTTAAAAGTGAATCAGACATTTTCTAAGTATCAGAAAGATGGAAGCTTAACTGTTGTTTCGTTTTTATGGTAATTCACACTTACACTAACTAAAATGGCAGTGAGATTTGCCATTAGAAGAATCTGATACATTTAAAGCAACACCCCATATTCAGTTCGTGTTTTTAAGTTTTGGCCACACTAATGACATCCAGACTAAGATGCCATGATGTGTTTATGTGTAGGTCTGTGTGTAACAGAAAACCTCTTCTCTCTATAGATTGTGGACTCTGGGATCTCAAAACAAGCCCTGAGTGAGATTGAATCCAGACACAAAGACATTGTCCGACTCGAGAGCAGCATCAAGGAACTGCATGATATGTTTGTAGACATTGCCATGCTGGTGGAGAGCCAGGTACACTCCTCTGCATCCAACTGCCCATCATTCACCCACTCACCTGTCACATCTGTCTTCTAATTCATTAATTTATTCACACTTTTAATCATATTCTACTTGTGTCCATGGTTTTGTGACCAAACTGTTTCCTCCTGTTTGTTTGTTTCTTGTCTCTGCTATAGCCTGACTATCAATCTCAATCTCTTTGTTTCCTCTTTTCCAGCTCCATGCCTTTCATATACCTCTCTTTACTCTCTTCTGCCACTTCCACCTCAATCCTATCACCCAACATTGATGGAACCAACATTAACGCGTTTAGTAACATGCACCTTTATTATAAGCTTTAGAGCCAACTTCACTTAAGAATAAACACAACACAGATTGTGTTGTGTGTGTGTGTGTGTGCATACATGAGTGTAACCACATATTTCTTGCTGCTTGCACCATGCTTTCTGAGGGAAAGACTTGTTTGAGGTAAGGCCCCCACCCTCGCTGTTTGTGTTGTGTGATTTCCCAGGAGTCTCTCTTTTCTCTTTTTTTATTATTTCCACTTTTTAGTTTGAAGAGGTTTGCTACAAAGATATACGGCATCATTCATAGCTCTGAATGCTTCTTCCATTAAATTTGACTGTTGACCTGTTTTAAAAACAAACTCATGGAGTGATCATTGAAGCTGTCTGAACACTTCTACCTGTGTTACAATAGAGCTTTTAAAAATATCATCCCGATGTAACCAGATGTCTTGCGCATTCAAACTAAACCAAACTTCTACACCTTGTTTTTGCAACTTTATCATACTGTTATTGTTGTGTGTTTTTCAGGGTGACATAATAGACAACATAGAGCAGAATGTATCCAAGTCTGTGGACCATGTATCAGTTGCTAAAGAACAGACCAAAAAAGCTGTAAGGTACCAGACCAAAGCACGCAAGGTAATGTACTGTGTATAGACTGCTGCACCAGTGTGCTTGTGGCCTCTTCCTTTTTTTCAGCTTGTTTTCTACACACATTTTAGTTTTTTTACTATTTTACACATTTAACCACAGTGTACAGACAGATTACACTCACTCACCCTGTACATGCACTGCTTCGCTTTTTGTTTCTCTCTGTCTCGCTGTTTTTTTTTTTTTTTTTTTTTAATTCCTTTTCTTTTATTGCTTTTCGTCACCTCTGACACCGTGCCCCGTGTTAGGGTGGAATGATTGACAGGATTGAGAGCAACATGGACCAGTCAGTGGGCTTTGTGGAGCGGGCCGTAGCAGACACTAAGAAAGCTGCAAAGTTTCAGCAAGAGGCCCGTCGTGTGAGTGACTACGGTCAGAAACGGCAGTCTGGTTTCCCAAAAGCAGTGGAAATAGTTTTTGTTCTATAACTTCTAATTGTACAGAAGAATTGGATTACAAATCTGAAACTGGCAGTCCAAGGAAGAGTAATGTAGGACAATAACGTAGTCAGATCAGTCACGTTCACGTCTTACATTGCAGTGTGATTCTGGTGACACTGAGCTAATGTGAACATGCACCTGTGATGTCAAAGATGTCCTCTGCTTCCTCATGTCACACTGTAAGCAGAAGAGCAGAGTTATTGGTGAGACTGCATTACTCAATTCATACAGGTGACATTTAGACTGTGTTCAACACTGGTGCAGACAGGGGAAGAAGCTGGGTTAACATTTCCAGCCCTTTGTATGATTTTTGGCACAGCTGGGGCGTCGCATACAGAGGGCTCCAGCAAAAACACTGGACTGCCCAACAGTAAAGTTGAACCAGGTTCAACATTTGCTTTAATGCACTGGCCAATAAAATGCAAGCAAGTACATATTTCTAGCAGATGAGTGTAACATAAATGGTTTTGCTTTTTTACCTCTTTGACTTTGATCTGAACACCCAGCTAGTCTACAGAAAGTGAAAGTGACTGTAATTCAACTTTAATGACAGAATGCTTTTGGGAAATCTGCCTGAGAACATGAAGATCATCCTGATGTTTACCTTGTTACCTGTGATGATCCCCAACCATCCTACCTGTTTTGTTCCTGAGCCTCCACACCCATGGCTTGTGAGCCCTTGTGCTTTAACCACCACTGTGACCTGCCCAGTACCAAGAACCAGAACCACACACACGCACAGTCCCCACACTTAACTGTTTTCTGTGCTTTCTCTTCAGCTTTCATCTCATTGGTGTTTTGTTTCTGTGACTATGTGGCTATGTGATTTACTTTATTTTAAATTTTTCGTCTTAGATGTATTTGAAGATATTTGTTGGTAGCTTGACTCAACTAAACATTAAGTCAGTAAAAAAAAAGTATATATCAGACTTGATGAGTGTGGGTGGTTCCCAAGTTACAAACAAACATAGTATTTGATATGGCAATAGTTGCCCTATACTGTCCATACTTACTGTATACTGTACACTGTAAAACTACCACAGTGAGCATGTGTGATTCAGCAGTGGATACCATAGTTGTTTCCCACTTGCTTCTATTAAGAATATACTTGTTGTTTCCAATGAGAATAGATCTGATGGTACTTTATGTACTTTGTTGTCCCCAACAGAAAATCGTGATAATTGTGGTGATTGTGCTGGTCTTGTTGGCCATACTAGCTCTCATAATCGGTTTGTCAGTGGGATTGAAGCATTGAGCTAATGGTGAGTAACTCTGGAGCAAACAACTGCTGTAGATCTGCAGTGGGTGTGGGTATGCGGCATACTTTGGGAAAGGGTTTGTATGCTCTCCTTGTTAGACTCCATATGTGTATTTTTCTTCTGTCCACAAGGTTTACATGAGGTGTGTTTTTGTGTATTTGAAGTTCTTGGGCGTGTATTTTTCTCCTCTTCTGCCTCGGGTTACTGCTGAACAAACAAAAGAATTAGTGAGTTAGTCACACTGTTGCAGCTGGTATTGGTCTGTGGGCTCATTTCAATCCTCATGCACCCCATCATTAAAACTACTCTCCCTTTGTCTCTCTTTGTATCTCCCTCTCTGTAGAAGATGATCATTATTGGTGCAATCTGCGCTGTTGTCGTTGTCATCCTCCTCATCATAATCCTCACCCAGACACTATAGCAGGCCTGTGTCTTGCTACCATTATCTGATTATTCATCATCCGCTCCATCATCTGTCCCACCAAAGGAAAGACTGATACTGACCACAGAGGATATAATAATATATCACCCATAGATATACAAGTCATCAGCTAAAAAGCACACATGATGTTTTAACTGGTAAAGAAGACATTTCAACGGTGTGAAAAAGCGAACCTGCAAAAACATTTTAAACTTTTGAATTGCCTTTACTTATCCTATTTGTCATCCCTCCTGGTCTCTGAGGGTCTGTTTGACTCGCACACAGCTTTGACAGCGTGAGGATGCTCTATTGCGAATGAGGAAATGAGACTGAAGCTGACATGAGATACAATACCTGCTTGTATCTATGCAGAGGCGAAAAGGGAATTGAAAAATAACTCATCATAATGTCACTCCAGTGTCACTAAACATTTCATTGTTCAGCATTCAGTGCCAAAGAGTCAGCCTGGAAATATTTATCTTAAACTCCAACCTTTCTGTAACATTACTTGCCTTTATGAGCCTTGACACATTTTGTGGTTGAAATGCTAGCTACTGTATGTTCACTGTAACAGCACTTTTACATTTCAAAATGAAGCATGTCATATTTCTGTAATTAAGTATAGATGATCATTTAAACAATAGATTTATTACTTTTTTGTGTAGTGACTTTGTTCTTTAACTTGAAGATGACTGGTGTGCACTCACTCAAGAGTCTTCATTGTCTTAGAGCCCAGTGGCTCTGATCTTAAATGTGAAGGATAAGGCTTGTGTCAACAGATTTCAGGGGCAGGTGGAGCTAAGATAAGCATTAAAAAAAACAAACAGACAAGCTCAGGAGTGTAAACATACATTCCTCACCTCAGTTATCTGAATGTTGTAACGTGGTAGAAATGCTTGAATATTAGTTTTGTATCTCAGCTAACTGGTACAATGTTAGTCATCTTGCAGTTTTACAGATACAGACGTGATTGTCTCCTGTGTTAGAAAGCTGTAAAAATGTTTCAATGACCAAGGGTATACAGAGAGACTGGTAGTAACACTAGTGACTTTGCTTGTTTCCCAAAAGAGAAAGAATAGTCTTAGTTTTTATTCTACTTTTTAATGATGTGTTGCTACTAACGTCACACATACATACGAAGTGTAAATGGACACTGTAATCTACAGTAAGCTCTCCTGGATGGTGGCTCTTTGATGTGCATGATTTGATTTTGTGGCATATTTTAGGTCCCATAATATTTCTGCTGTAAACATACAACTCAGTTGCCGGTTTATTAGGTACAAGTTCTGAAGTAAATGCAGTCTAGTAGTTGTGTAATAAATCGGATCTTAATGGAGGTTATTAAGTTCAGTTTTTGATGAAACGGAGTTTAACTTGATCATTTTGGAGGATGTCCGCAGTGCTTTTACATTTTATTGTTCTACTTTTAATGTTGACTAATATGTTGTTGGTCTTCGCTGATGTGAACAGGGTTGAAGAACATTGGAAACACCTCTCGGTGTAACAGTTTACCAGCACCGCAATGTACAGAGTCAAAAGACGAAGTTGATAATTGTCTGAAACAAAATAACTAAACATGATTCATATATTTTTAGTACATTAGGTTTAAGGTAGGTTTACCTAATAAAATGGCAGCTGAGTTTATTTCTGGTTGGCCACCAATGTTTCAATAGTTTTATTTTCTTTGTAAAAGTTGTATGTCACACTTTAATGACCCACAGTGCAGGTGGTCATCTGTTTTTATCATTATGTATTGATTGAAATGGATTATCTACACGTGCTTTGTGAAACATCTTGTACATTATGAGAGCCGCCATCACTGATTTCTGTTAGACCAAAGCTTAAATGTTGCCTCTGATTCTGGTTGGACTGGGAGCACTTGACAGTGAGGGGGACCCCAGGTTGGTCTTTTGCCTCCTGTTAAAAACTGTTCGCTCCTAAACCTTGTGTTTAAGTCCAAGCTTTACACCACTTAATCTATTAGCCTGAGCTGCAAGAAGAGAAGGAGAAAACTGATACTGTTGTAGATTTCTGACTTCAGGTGCCAATGATTTTAATAGAAATTAAAGATTTTATGTTTTTTAACTATGACTAGTGTTTCCTTGCAATCTCATGAATCTCTTCCCTGCTGCCATTTGTGTGTGACACAAGGTAAATATGTAACAGAATTGCTACACTTTCTGATGACTGCTTGTTGTGGGAGAGCTGTGTGAATGTGTTTTTAGGATGCTGTTGTCGGCGGATTGTTAATAGAACATGTCACTGTGTTGCAAAGTACAGCTTTTACACAGTGATGCACGAGTGTAAATGAGGAGGTAAGTTTGACTCATTTCTCTCACCATTCCTCTCTCAGAATTACACACCCTAACCTCTGAGCCTCTGTTCTCCTTTTGCCTGATCATTTCCTCAAACTTGTGTGTCCGTAACAGTTGTTATAGTAATTGATTGATGCCTGATTTGTATGACCATTATCTTACATTTGCCTGTTTTTGATTTAATGGACAGAAAAAAATGATGATTACATTGTGCTGTGCCATAATTGGGATCGTTGGGTTCTCTTATCTCTACAGCTTCTTCTCATAAAGTGTTTTACACAGGTAAAACACCAGCATCAGCTTTTTATACATTTCTTTCCTTTCACGCTGAATGTTTAAATGACTGTCTTTTGTGTTACTGTGTTTTGTTTACAGGTAGCTGGATTTCCCCAAGAAAAAGAAAACTTCCTCAGGTGGTCGGTCTCCTGTTCCTACCCCATCATCATTTAATTCTATTTAAACTATAATAAAGTATATATAAAAAACAATCATAAACCACATAAGTCACGTGCACGTACCTACTTTAAATTATTCTAATAAAATGTTCTTGTAGTATGAAGTGTTTGAAAACGTGTTATAAATGTTTAGATTTCACTCTGTCAGTTCACTGACAGATGGTTTGGATCTACCGCCTCCTGGTGGTGCATAGAGGATAAACTATAACTATAAGGACGTTATTTCTAATGATTCATTTAAACCTACTAAAACATCCGTTAACTTTATGTTTGTTTTATTTATTTATTTATTTTATTTAGTCTCCAAATTTCAATGTATGCATTTATTTATGCTCTGGGTAAAATTACCCAGTTAGTAGTATATTTCGACTTCATTCTTGTGATGATTTTAATACATTGTGTGTGATCGTTGTTGTGTATGCGTCTGTGCTACTGACATGCTATGTAATAATGGTATTTTCTGTGACAGCGCCTGTCAATCGCTCGCTGGCTTCGTGTCAACCCAGTAAAGTCGGTTATGTAATAAAAGATTTCTGTGCGTTGTGTCAAGTGTTGGTGTGTGTGCGCCGCTTCTTGTGTTGGAGGTGGGATCTGCTGATTGCCTCCCTGTATGGAGGGACCCATTCTCACTGGGAATTCATTAGGGAACACCTTTAACCAAGGTATTTGTTCCTGTTTTATGATGTGTGAAAGCCACATACATTTTGGCGATACACGACACAGCATCCGTATATATGAAGCTGAGTCCTGACCTCATTTCATCCCCCATTTCGCCGTTTCTTCCTATCCAGAGGTGGGCCCGGCCCATCAAAACGACGTGGGGCGGGGTCTACACAAGGGTGCGTTCGCTTTGCTGTTTCGTGTTTGGAGGATAAACAGTATGTGGAAGTATAAAAATAAAAACAAACTTTGAGGCCAAGGAGGAAAATTGAGAATTAACACATAATGGACGTAAATAATAAAGTTGCGACTCATACAGAAATGTGATAGATGGCAACATATGTACTTATAGCTATATTAAACCTTACATATATACTCATATAATTAACTTTAAGGTACTATGAATATATCTGTATTATGTGCAAATATGCAGAAATATTTGTATTTAAATGTAATATGTATGTAGACATATATATATTTGTACAGTAGGGTATTATTTTAGTATAGTACTCAATAAATAACCATATTTAAAATTTATAAAAAATATATTTTGACATAGATTTTGTTAATATGTTTATACTTTATATGCCTTATGAAAATATCCTTAAATAAGTATGTGCAATATAAAATGGAACTTATTAAGATTACATGCAGTACATTAACTAAGACCAGTGTGTACACAATGACACTGAACAGTAAAAATAGTGAAATAGTAGTCCACATACAGTAGGCATTTACCATAAATACATACATATGTACATATATACTGTATATTTATATATGTATATGAATATTTATGTATACACACAGACACAAACACACAAACATATATATATATACATATATATATAAACATATATATGTATATATATACTGTATAGAGTCAAATGATATTAAAATCTCATACAAACTGGACAGAAGTCTATTATCTATTGTCTTACAGTACATGTATATGAATAACAGCATTACGTTCTAGTACTTGTATAATATAATATTAGTATTAGTACTATTACACAGTAGGGTATTATGTTATAATAATAATAACTGTAGCAGGAATAGTTATAGAGATAGTTATTTGTAGTCTCTACTAATAGACTATATTGTCTATTATGATAATTGAATACATATAGTAATTTTAAGTGAAAATGTTAAATATTTGCTGTTTATAGGTACCTCAGAGGATTTTGTGCTTTCGTTCTGTCACACATAATAATAATAATAATAATAATAATAATAATAATAATAATAATATACTACTACAAATAATAATAATAATACATAAAGAAAATTACTTTTTGTTTGTAGTAAATGTACTAAATATTTTGAATATTTATTCCTGTCCTGAGATCACTGAAGCGAAAGCGACAGCAACCGACCGTCACACCGGGGAAGACAAACCGAGTACACACACATATTAACATATTCTAATCCGGTTTAAATAGCACATGTGGTGTCCAATGAGAGTGTCTTTATGCTAATGTTTCGGGGCAGTGGAGTAAATAGAGGGGTGGATCATCAGCTTTTTTGAGCGGGGGGGGTTTGTGTGTATGTGTGTTTTTTGACCAGCTGAAAATGGCGGCTCGGAGCGTCGAATCGTTCTAACTTTATCGCACAATAATAAACATAACATTATACACAGCTCTTGGCACATAACATGGGGAGAAACTTCACTGAGAGGCTTTAGACGTTGTAGCTGGGAGACATTACTTTTGACCAGCAGGACTAAAAGGAGTTAAAACGCAGAGGTAATGATAACAGCTCACAACTGCCGTATAGAGGCTAATGTCAGCTAGCTATCGTAACGTTAGCCGACGACTCATGAAAGGGATTGTCAACTGAGCTAGTTTCTGTTAGCCGATAACGCCAACTAAATAACGTCAGTAAATAGACACGTTGGTTCAAAATATTGCTGTTATGAGACAGTTACTCTAGTCGGCACTTGTCTTCATGTAGTGACACAATTTTAGTGCAAATGTCTGTAATTTTGTGTGTGTTGCTAACCTTAGCTTGCTGGCTAAAGCAACACTACTAGCTAACGTTAGCCGAGCTGTCGGCTGGTAGGCTCTACTCAGAGAGAGGTGTGTGTTTCTGTCCGACATGATATATAAGCACAGTTAAACGCTTAAGCCGCGTTTGGCTGTTTAATCACTGTAATTAAACAACACGCCCGAAACTTTATTTGTCTTTTAGAGATAATGGAGGATCCCCATACACGGTACAGCAAACGCCTGGTGAGTAACTTAACCAAACTGTTAGCTTCCCGGAACACTTGTTTTATGTTTACAGTACAACTGTTTCATGTGATATATGTGTGCAGTGTTCGTCTTTTTCATACACACGAAGCGGTTTAGTGAATTAAATAATTGTAGTTGATTAAAATGACCCAGTGTCTTTTGACACAATGTGTAACGGCAGTCTTTCTGTTTTCTGTGGCACCCTAATAACGGTAATGAACCCGTCTAAAGACGGTGGGTTCAAGATAAGGTCAAGTTCACTGTCTAACCTGACAGCTTTTGTGCTGTGACCTTGCCTCACCTCCTTAGAATAATTTCCCATTGATGTAAAGTTATAAATTCACTGCTTTCAAGACTCCCAGTGTGCACTCAGAGAAATGTTATTGATATTAGAGCTTTGGTGAGAGAGATGAGATCAAAATATATATTACATATTTTTAAATATGTATATAATGCGGCTTTTCCCATTGTTAATGCATGTCTATATCTGTTTTTTTAACACAGAAAGTTAATCTAAGCGCATATTAAGTGCTGTATAATTCTAATTCATTAATTATGTTTGCTGATTTTATTTTATATGTGTGATTATTCTTTCCTGATCTTAAATCATTTTCGGCAGCAGTTTAATAGTTACTGTACAGCCCCCTGTTATGTAAGTAAGAACCATTAAAGTTTAGATAATACCACAGTTGTGGTAAAGGGATGGGGGTTGGGAGATCTCAAAACAGGGGTATTGTGCTTTATCCATCTGTCTAGCCAAGCAGTGATGGTTTGGGTGAGTGGCAGGTGGGGAGGTAATAGGGGGGCACAGTGTAGTAGATTAACCTCTGCTATTGTAATGCTGTATTGTTTAGTTTACACATTAAATCATCTAGTTGCTGGCTGACTGAGTGTTTTGATTGATTTGTTGTGATTTTATCCATGTCCTTAGTCAGAACATTAGTTTTGTGACTAATGAAAGTTTCAGTTCCCTTTTTACCATTGCGATGTAAGAACAACTCCGATATCTTGGCACTAGGTCATTTTAAAAATGCATTAATGTTGCAGAGTGTTCTTAAATTCTTGAATCTGTGTGTTACATACAATTGCTTTGAGTTATGTATAAGAGCCAGTCACTCAGTAACTGATTTTTTTCATATGACAAGTAAATTGAGAAAGGTAATGGCACTAGTCATCATTTGGGTTGTAAGTTTGAGCTCACAGCTTTTATTATTTTTGTTACAGTCATATCATTTAAGTCATAATTGACATTAGGGATCTTGACATTAGGGTTGCTGTCTGTCTGCTTGACTGCCATAACCAATCTTTGTCATACTAGATTTTTCACTGCCAGTTATTTTGTCCTTTCTGTTACACTTAAACTATGTTCATATTTGACAAAAAGCTCAACATGAAACGTATTTTGTCCTCAGCGTACAGGGACGCGGCGCCGCTACCAAGATGATGGGATTTCAGATGACGAAATTGAAGGCAAACGAATGTTTGACCTCGATGAAAAGTTGCAGTGTGACAGATTTGGCTCTGACATGGTCAAATACATGGAGGGAAAAGGTGAGATTTCAACAAAGATTGTATAGATATAAGATTGTATTGATCTTCAGTCAAACCACACATGAACATATCTAGTCATATGAAGGAAATTAGGGCTAGCTGTTTGTGCAGTGTTGCTTGATACAAAACTTGAACTATGTTTTAATTAAAGTATATCTGATAGTTTATAGTTCTCATAGTTTTTGGTTATGGACCCAATGCATCTTTTAGTTTGTTGATGATTTTCATTGTAGTCATTTCGTATGAACCTTTTTTGAAGATTTCACATTCGAGTACATCCAGAAAGGAGGGCTCAGGGAGCCAATTATCTTTAAAACAAGCGATGGCCTTGGCTTACAGTAAGTTGCATTCTTTAATAGTTCTAGATATTATTTTATCATAGATTGTTCTTCTAAACTTATAAAATGATGCATAGTTTGTTTCAGTGCCGATGCCAGTGAACCTAGTTCACTGTGTATCTGGTGGGGGGAGGGGGAAGATGTGAAAAATAATAAGGAATTGCCTCCCTTTTCAGAATGCCAGACCCTGATTTCAGTGTGAGTGATGTCAAGTTGTTTGTTGGTAAGCTTCTGTTTGATTCCTTTTCAGTATATATCTATCAAAGTACTAAATACAATAATACTACTAAATACAAAAATCTAAGTGACCTCTTTTCTGTAAGATTATAACAATAAAAAATTTTGTCCAGATTAACAGAATAAAATTTCTAGGATTTCCTTACCTGGATTATTGAGCATAGATCGAGACTTTTCTGTAAGATGTTGTCTTTAATTGTCTTACAGGTAGTCGACGTATTGTAGATGTGATGGATGTGAACACACAGAAGGGAATCGAGATGTCAATGGCTCAGTGGCGACGTTACTATGAGACGCCACCATCAGAAAGAGAAAAACTCTACAATGTCATCAGCCTGGAGTTCAGCCACACTAGGCTGGAGAATCTAGTCAAACGGCCGACTTCGGTGAGAATTCGCAGTTTCACACTTCAAGGTTTTACAGCTATCAAGATGTGCAGTTTAATTATGCCAGAATTTATACAAAAATATGTGTGTAAGTAACAACGACAGCGCATAATCAGAAATTCACATTTGAATAGTTAAAAAACTGGCTAGTTATTCTAATTAAGGATTTGCTTTGATGGCTTTAGAGTTTGTCTTAGTCCTAGGATAATGGTGTCATTCATTAAAGACAGCCTTGGGTTTGCTGCAGGCAGTTTGAATGTATATTTTATACCATTTTCTTTTTCTAATTAACCAGGTGGACCTTATTGACTGGGTGGACAACATGTGGCCACGCCATCTCAAGGAGAGACAGAGAGACTCCACAAATGCCATAATAGACATGCATTATCCTAAAGTACAGAAGTGAGTAAACCACAGGCCTCAAAATTTACTTCTACATCAAACACATTTCTTGCATCAGTGAAAATCCATCACTTTAATTTCATGTCTCTTATGCCTGTTTTTTCATAGTTAATTCTTTTTAACTTATAATTATCTATAATGAATCCTAAGCACTCATATTTCACTTAAATAAAAAAACTTTTACATAGATAGACACTAGTGAAATGTAGTGCACACATGGGTTCTACCTTTCTCATTTGTAATATAAACTAGCACATCACTTTAATCAAGATAGTGACTGTAAAGTATTTGTATTTATAATTGCAGTACTTTAAAGGGTTTTTACCTGGCTTTATCCTTGATCCACAACGTTCCATACTTCCTCCACTCCTCTCAGGTACTGCCTCATGAGTGTGCAAGGCTGCTTCACAGATTTCCACATTGACTTTGGAGGAACTTCAGTATGGTACCACATCTTGCGAGGAAGGAAGGTAAGTCTAGGTGTCACACCAACCATACATGTCAGCATTTGGCTACTTAATGACCTAAAAGAAACTTTTTAGTTGCAATGACATCCTTTTTCTGACAGCAATTCTGTCATGCTGCCAGAAAAAGGTATGGTGGTTATTTAACTTCCTGTGCATTAGTGCCATGGATGTTGTCTACCTCCAATCTGCTCTATATGACCTTTTACCTGTCACTCTTGCAGGTGTTCTGGCTGATTCCACCCACACCACAGAACCTGGAGATGTATGAGAACTGGGTCCTATCTGGCAAACAGGGAGATATCTTCTTGGGAGACAAGTGTCATGACTGTCAGAGGATAGTGCTTAATCAGGGCAACACCTTCATAATCCCATCAGGTCTGTTACTGTAATATAGGCAGTGACTCATAGAGACGTTACCTTGTTTCTTCCCTAGACTCTAAATGCCTCATACTTGACCCATACATGGCTCCAGCATCCTATTTTATGTATTTTGTAGGCTGGATCCATGCTGTGTACACTCCAGAGGACACGTTGGTGTTTGGGGGGAATTTCCTTCACAGCTTTAACATCCCAATGCAGCTCAGCATCTACAGCATTGAAGATCGCACACGGGTGAGAAACATCTCACATTAATTAT
This sequence comes from Ctenopoma multispine, assembly GCA_034779795.1. NCBI lineage: Eukaryota > Metazoa > Chordata > Actinopteri > Anabantiformes > Anabantidae > Ctenopoma > Ctenopoma multispine. Next base: position 11,816,157 of record JAUYWH010000002.1, read on the forward strand.
AGACTTTTACTGGTGTTGATATGATATGCAAAGCAGGGCTCTTAAGATGACTTCAGAGTAGACATTACCTGGGTGAGCTGCATGTTAGAACACAAGTGTCTAAGTCAGACAACCCGGAGATTACCTGGACTTCACCGTCCTTTATCAAGCTCCCTAGTGCAAAGTCCTGGTAATGTCGGAATGTGATGATGCTGTGTCATGTCATGATTCCTCCACCTTCTACACAGGTGCCCACCACTCTTTGCTAAAGGATAAGATGTCTCAGTTTCCCAGAGTTTATATGGGATTATGGCTTTATTCTTTATTCACAATAGAAAAACTCTGCTGACAGAATCATTTGTTAACAACATGACTTATTTTTTTAAATGGGTTTTTAACACCCGCCAAATGCAGGTGGATTTCAGCAGTGGCGCATAATAATATTCTCATCTCACGTCCCTGAGTATTCTGTTTGTGTTCCAGTAGTCCACTTATTATCAGATTGTCCTGGTTCCCCAACATATGTCGCAGACCTTGTTAATAATGGTGACGTCCTGTGGCCATTAAATACAGTTAACACCGAGTGAGATAAGGAAATCTAAGACATTTTCCATAGACAGAAATAACTAGATTATTTCTGCTGGGAGGCGAGAAACCCCCTCCAATAAAAAAATTTAAAGAAGGAAGTTATTGTGTTGCATGAACACAGGATTTAATCTAAGAATGAACAAACTCCCATCCTCTCTGATAATGAGACAGAATGCAGAGACTAAGAATATAAAGCATAGAGATCACTTTATCTGTTAGCTGAGGTCAAGAGTCAGATTAGTGCTGATTCTAATAAAAAAAAAACTATATAAAAGCACTCTGTTGTCTTTTGGAAGGTAACTTACAGTTAAATGCGCTAAAAATGAACTGTTTTGTTGCCTACAGTAACGCGGTGTGCACATTTTTGAAAGCAGAAGTGCAAACCACAATAAAGTTGTGAAAATCTTTGTAATGGACAAGAACTGCCCAAGAGCCTTTGTTAATAAAGCAGGAAAATGCATTTATGCATTTACTGTAGTAATATACATGGTATTGTATTACATTGTGTATCAAGCTGTTTTTTTACGTGCTTCTGTTTTTCTCCTCTAGGTGCCAGCAAAGTTCCGCTACCCTTTCTACTATGAGATGTGCTGGTATGTTCTGGAGAGATATCTCTTCTGTCTGACCAACACTTCCCACCTCACCCCTGAGTTCCAGAAATACTCTCTTGGTATAGGTGAGGACACATGAACACAAGAACACATTGCTGCCTTCGTTCTTCTTATTCCCACAGACATATGAATAAATTATACACAAATGTATGAACTTCTAATTCCACTCTCTTTTCAGGACTGACCCAAGCTGACCTCGAAGCAAATGGTCATACCAAGAATGGCAACTCCAGTGGAGTTGAGAGTGATCCTGAAAATGAGGAGATCAAGCTGAAGGAAGTAGAAGTCAAAGAAGATACAGAAGAGACAGTCCAGGTCACCAAACCTCAGTATGTGTTGACCACCTTTGAGTTGGAGGGACTGTGGAACCTCGTAGGGAAGCTGGAGGAGCTTCCTGCAACCAAAAAGTGTGTCCCTGAAGGTATCGGGAATCCTGCAGCACTGCTCGAGGACATGAGGGTGGGTGAGGATTCATGGTGAATTTCACCCTAGAATGAACTCACACTGGAAACATATATAGACTGACAAACAGATATGCTACTGCTGCTTTTATGATGCTGTTACATGTAAATTCCTATATACTACTTTTTTCCACTTGTCCAGGCCGTTCTGAATGAGCATGCCAGTGATAACCTCAAGATGTCCCACAGTGGAGAGCCCATTGTTAAGTGGCCCAAAAGGGTGAGCAGAGAACACTGTTTTACACACAAGTAAATAACCCAATATTTAGCTATGAGCTATTACTTTTAAATATATACTTTAAGTTTATATTATATTACAATGCTGTATAGAAGTATTTTCACCTATATGCCACACTTAAATGATTTAGATCATCACATTTTAATATTATGATAATTTAATATTATATTTATCCTTATGAAACCTTCTTCTAAAAACTAATTTTTTTATTTATTTAAGTTATCTTTGTGTAATTTTAAAATTAGTTTGATGATCTGAATCATTTAAGACAAATGGGCAAAAAAAATTGTTATGAATTAAGTCCTTTATTCCAGTTCATTAAACCTGTCTCTTTTACAGCCATCATGGTACCAGCCACCCATTCCCCCAGCCCCTGTTCTTTACCGTCCTCGCTTGGGCCCCACTCTCCACAAGTCTCAGAGGCCCACCAAACGCTCGTCCATCTCTGCTCTGAGACGCAGACGGGTGAGGTGCAAGCGTTGTGCGGCATGCTGCAGGAAGGAGTGTGGAACTTGCCAGTATTGTCACGACATGAGGAAGTTTGGTGGACCTGGACGCATGAAGAAGAGCTGTGTCATGAGACAGTGTCTGGCAGTAAGTCGAGATAGCCATCATCGTCTAATGTATATTAAACCAAATAATGCTGCACGTCATACATACATGTACATGTATTTTAAATTTTTAGAATTGTAATTCACAATGGCCTGTATCAACATAAGAACCATATTATTTTATCCCAGTGTAAATAATATATTTGTATTCCTCCAGCCTGCCTTGCCAAACACAGCGCGGTGTGCCATATGTGGAGAAGGTGAATTCGATGAATCAAATCCAAGCACGCACTCACTCATGGAGTGTTCCGTCTGCTCACAGATTGCTCATCGTCAGTGCATTAAGGTAATCTACTTCAGACATTTAAAGACTATACAATATGCAATTATTGTGTGATTTGTTTTCTGCCTAGAAAACTTAATTTAAAACTTTTAATTGTTCTCTGTTTCAGGAACCTGGGGAAGGGAAAATCAATAAGGATTTGCCCAGCTGCTGGGAATGTCCCAAATGTTACCAAGGCAAAAGTTCAGCATCAGAGGTACATATCATATATTTACCTCTATGTGCCTATATGTACCGATCTTAAGACACCTTTTCAGCAACTTCCACTAGTTTCTGTGTGGTTCATGTTGATACTTAGATGAACAATGTCACCTTTTTTTTTCTACCCTACTTGCAATTTCTTCCCACACCAGTCTTCCAGTGATGAGGAAAGTGGAGAATCTGAGGGCTCAGCCTCCTTGCCACCATCCAAACTTGCATACCGGGAAGGCATTGGCGTGGGCGAGGGGGCGAGCCGAGGAAAAAGTAGCAAACCCCCATCCCGACCCACAGCACCACCACCTTCTCAGAAACTGTTACTGCAGCATCAACAGAACCGCAAAAGAGCAAGTGCACTGGAACTCAGACTTAAGAAGAAGGTAAAGTGGAGATTCTGTGCATTTATTTGCTTTTTAAAACAACATTTTGACTTGAAATTTGTTGAAATTCGTTCGGCAGCTGCTACAGATATGATTATTGACACTTTATTAAATGTAATATTGTAGAAACCTTTTTCAGTTTGACATTTATCTTATTCCCCAAACGCTGTTCTGTTTATTTCAGATAAAACTAGAGCGCAGCAAACTCCTGGTGAGTGTGTACTTACTTTTGCTGTGTTTTTGTATTTTATTTCAATAGTACTACATGTCGTTTCATCCAAGCAGCTGGCTTTGTTACAGGTCATGGTGATGATGTTTTTAAAGAGATATTAACAGTTAGCACCGTCTCATTAAACTTCATTGTGGTTATGTTGCAGTGAGTATAGAAACTTCTTTGAAAAAACACACTATATTTGTATTTGGATTATTCAAAAGACAGTACTTCTCAGAGCCTGTTGTAGTGAGAGCAGTAGAGCGCTGAATGTAGTGCTTTGATGCATTATCTTGTTCTTATTTGGTATCTTTTTGTCCTTTTCCTCTTAATAGAAACAGTCTGCTCTAGATCGATCTCCCAGGGTGCTGCCCCGACTGCGTTCTCCAACCAGCAGACTTTCTCAGGGCAGAGGCCAGCTATCCACCTGGATGAGTGGCTCCCCTTACCCTAGCACTCCAGGAGGGACAGGATCTTTCGACCAGCAGCAGTCCTGCAACAGTCTGGTACTTGCTCCAAAGGGAGAGCCCCGCAGAGGGTGGGGAAGAGGAGTGAGGCTGCGGGGAGGAGGTGCTGGAAGAGGAATCGGAGGTGATAGAAGCCATGGAGAATTGGAGGAGGAGAGTGAAGACAGCAGCAGCAGCAGCAACAGCAGCAGCAGCAGTGATGATGAAGAAGAGGACAGGGGGCAGAACAGTGGGAGGGGAGGGGATAAAGAGAACCAGCCACAAATGAGGCGAGAGGGACAGGCAGCCAAAGAAAGAGAAGAGGACGGGAGTGAGACGGCAAACCAAAATGGTGTGGAGCAGGATGAGGAGGAGGAAATGGAGCAGGACGGGGCAAGGGACAAGGACAGCTCATATATTAAAGTGACACTCCAAAGGCCGACAAGGGCCAAGCGGGACCCATCAGCCATTGTCCCCAAATTGGAGGCCATTGCTCCTCAAACTGCACCTTCCACAATACACACCCAGACCAGAGCCCTGGTCAGACCCCCAATTAGAAATCATGGCCCCTTTCCTGATCAACACTCTACTAGGCACACAGCACCACACTCTCGCAGTGGACACACAGACACTTCCCAACCAGAGAGGCCAGATGCCTCTAAAAGAATGAGGCCAAGCAGGATGGCTAAACTGAGACACGGTGCCACCTCATCCTCTGAGCTTCCCCATTTCCGCATACCACTGTCTGCCCTGCAAGAAGGAGGGAGCGAGGCAGACAGGGACAGTAATGGGAGTGGGACGAGCTGTGAGAGGGAGGTGTGGGTGTCTGTCTTCCGCTACTTAAGTCGAGCAGATCTCTGCGTCTGCATGGCTGTCTGCAAGAACTGGTACAAATGGTAAGACATTTTAGCTGTTTTCTGTCATATTATTGTTAGCGTGCGCTCTGACAGCCAATTCCTCTTTATATGTTGTTTGGGGTCTGCAAAAAACCACACCTCTAATACCATCTGGTGGTTTTAATTTTAAAGTGTACATGGTCAACATGGTAAAAGCTTAATGCTGGCCATGATCAATGGATGTCAGAATACCCAGTGCCTCACAGCTTGCTGTGTTTAGTAATATGTAGCTGCATTAAAACCACCAGGTGTATTTAATGTCATGGCTGACTTGTGTATATTCATTAAGCTCAGACAGTAACATGTTTTTCCGGAGATGTCGCTCGCTTTTTTTTTTATTCATAAAGATCAGTGTGGAACATAAAGGTTGCAGGCTTGTCATTTTTAGCAGCTTTTCGCTTTCAACTGTTAAAATAACATCACTGGCAGCAGATTAGATGATCTGCAGCTAATTAATAGTAATCCTATTATAGCTCAATTGAAGGTTTGGTTTTCTCCAAGTTCTCTGTAACTGGTGTCTGTAGACTAAGTGTAAAAAGACATCACTCTACAACAACTACTGTGCAACTGAAAACAACATGGACTGTGTGTTTGTGTATTTCACCACAAACTAACAGAAGTGATTCTAAGAAAATAACTTCTCAGCATGTAAAGTTATCAACCAATAATCAGATGATAATCTCACCATCTGGTAAACGGTGCATCTGGAAAACACGTAGCAGTCTTCTCAGCGCACAAAAGACAATTTAATATCTTTCATATGGAAATAAATTAGTGTTGGGTTGTTGCAAATGCTGCAAGATTTGGGGTTCATTGCTGAATTTGAATTTTATAAAATCCTGTCAAATCAAATACAAATTATTGACATCTCTCTTTTTTTGATTTACTTTTAATAGCATGTATCTGAAAGTATCTATGTGTAGCATCAGATGATGGATATGAGTGTGTGCTTGTCCGTAGGTGTTTAGACAAGCGGCTTTGGTCACGGATTGACCTGAGCATCAAGCGTACCATCACTCCTCAGGCCCTAACAGGCATCATAAAGAGACAGCCAGTCACACTCGACCTCTCTTGGACCAACATCTCTAAAAAGCAGCTCAACTGGCTTGTCGGTCGCTTACCTGGTGCGTACACACACTTTGTTTCACACAAGTTTTGCTGAGTAGTACAGACGCAGTTATGATGGAAGATATTTCTTGAGATGTCCTGACTAAGGAGGGGAGGGTCTTGATCCGACTCCTTTAAGAAACTGGTTTTAGTTTTTAGTTGTTGATAATGAGTGAGATAGGATCCAGAATATTCCCTGATTAAAAAAAATATAGATATAACACCCATTGTAACCCCATGTAACACCCATTGCTATATGACACATAGAAGCTGAAGGCTGCTTAATGACAGACCATATTTCTCACACGTATTCTAATTTGAAACACTAGTTATAGGTTTTACTACAACTACAAAAACGTTACAGAGTGCAGCTTCTTACCTCACACAAGGACACTGACTACAGAAAGCACCTTATTAAGACAAGAGACAAGTTTAATTTTGGCCTTTGGTCAAGTTTAGAAGAATAACATTAATAAGCAGCAGTGCAAGCAGCTGTCATTAAAGAGAGCTGTGCTACAACTTAGGCTGAGGTGATGAAAGACAGTAAAATTCAGTAAAGAAAGTAATGACTTTGATCAGTTTTATTTTATGATGCCCTACATTCATATGTCTTGATCTGCCCTGTTAAAAGAATCGGCTCAGGACATCTCTAGTTGTTTTATTCTGTACTGGTCATTTAGTTTTTCTTTAGTTTTTTTTTTAATCACATTAATTTTGTATTTGTCATGTTCTCGCCAACATATTTTGTGCTGTGACCAACATTGAATAAAAGTTTAAATCTTCTGATTTTGCAGGACTGAAGGATCTGATGCTGGCAGGTTGTTCCTGGGCGTCAATTTCAGCTCTCTGCTCCTCTGGTTGCCCTCTCCTCCGATCTCTGGACCTGCGGTATGCAGACGGGGTCAAAGACTCTCAGATCAGGGATCTAGTTATTCCTCCAGGTGAGAAGCCTCAGAGGCTACAGTTTGATTGGTAGAGATGCATGACATCATCCAGTGATTTAACTCTGATTAAATACTTTATACTTTAAATACCTTGCTTCTTTATTTACTTTATTATCATCCAACTCTTCTACATAATGTTTGTACTTTTTTTTTTATTCCCAAATGACTCCTGTTCTCCAGGCTGTGACAATCGCAGCCAGTTGCGGAGTATGCAGTGTTTGCGACTAGCAGGCCTAGACATCAGTGACTCCACTGTGCGCCTGGTGATCCGCCACATGCCCAATTTAACAAAGTTGGATCTTTCTCACTGCAACAGCCTCACCGATCACTCCATCAACCTACTGACTGCAGTGGGCTCATCCACCCGAAACACACTCACAGAACTCAATCTGGGAGGTGAGATATTTTAGGTAATAATGCAAGACACAGAATGTATTTTTAGGAAAAAAGGAAATGCACATAGTGTATTATTTTTATTTTGCCTGAATTGATGTGTCTTTGTTCCTGCTTCTTTCCCAGGCTGCAGTAAACTGACAGACACCTGTCTAAAGTATCTCCGCCGTCTCTCTTGCATCTCACTGCTCGACCTGCGAGGCTGTAAAGGTGTCTCACGCAAGGCCTGTGAAGCTTTCATCTCTGAGCTGTCAGTCAACACTCTTTACTGCCTATCAGATGAAAAACTGATCCAGAGGATATCCTAAGCGCTTGCCTCCTCTCACTGCGGAGGTGATTTGAGGTGCAAAAGCAGAGGGAATGTATCCTGATGTGAATGTGTGTGACACAAAGGACACAGACGGACAGGGAAGATCACATGCACCTGTATCACATGAAAGGAATGGTGGGATCTGAACTGGGAGGGCTTACTCACTTAAGCAAGTGAAAGAGCTTGTCACAGCTGGAACAATATTTCTTCTCAAAACAGTTTTGCGGTGTAACTGAAAAGAGACTCAGGAGCTTTCTTTTGCTGTTCTTTTGGGAATTAATGTTGTGTTTAAAGAAAACAAAAGCATGTCTTTTTTAATACCAGGAGTGGGAGAACATGGGCAATTAATTAGCTGTATGAGACACAAAGTGTTGAACTCTTCATCGTACACCAGTCCTGACTCCCATCACAAACTCCTGTCTCATGAAAGAGACTTTGAGTTTCATTTCATTATTTCGTTTGGCTGATCCCCATAAAGTTCTAATGTGAGTCATTTAAAAAAAAAAAAAATTTATTTCAGTGACACTTTGATGCACCAAATAGACTTTTTGTGAGATACGAAAGAGAAAACATTAAGTTTTTTACTTATGCTTTATGCACAACATTGACATTTTTTGTAAAAAACGACTTAAGGTGACAGGTCTTTCACATCATGACTTGTAAAGTGAGTCCCTGCAGTGGCCTGTGTTTACCAGTTGTGTGATCAGCTTAGGCATTTGGGTGCAACAGTAGTCCGGAGGTGTACTTAATACAATGGACGCGGACGTTTAAAAGGGTAAAAAGACAGCGTGAGAAGGCAATCATAGCAACAAGACCTCACCCCAACAAAGGGCAGGTTGCATTAAGTGTACGGGGGAAGCCAAGGATGAGGTGTCAGATAAATGGTGCATTTTCAAACAAGTTAGATTTCAGGTGCTATTATTTCCAAACACATATTGCTTTGTTTTTGTACAGACAACATTTAGAGAAAAATGTTAATATTCTAGATTAAACTGGTCCCGACCCCTCTTTGATACATTTTTTTCTTTTCATGGATGAAAAATGTGTGTATCTGCTTTTCACTGAATTTCATGACCTTGTCCAATTCCTTGTTGAGATATATAATTTTTGTGTGGGAGGTTGTTCATTTTTTTTGTAGTAGTTATATATCACAGGTCTCGTTCCAGACTGCTCTCCTGGCCATATCCCCTAAAATGAATATAAGTATATAAATATATACTTTTGTGTAAATGTGTCTTTTAGAATATCAAAACGGGAATCCTGTAGCAATGTAATTATTTTCAGAAGCCTTTTTCACGTTATGTTATCTGTGTTATTTTTCAAGAAAAATAAAAAATGATAAACAATGGGTCAAGATTTCACTGACAAAGTGAGAGATGCGTTAAGTTAAGAGTTTCAGCTCTGTAGTGAAACCCGCAGTTGTTGGGGATGTAGGATCAGATCAAATATCAGCTCCTCCCTCGCTCCACCCAGCTCCTCTCCATAACCTGGAAATAAAGCGACGCTGAAATAAATAAATAAAGTTGCTGCAGCTGTAAATGTAGTTGATCGCAGGGAGGCTCAGGAACAGAGCAGACTTTGACAGGTGTATTTCGATGCTCGTTGTTCAAACAGGACTGGCTCCTCTCTGCTGCAGCTGTCATCACCGTCGGACGCGTTCAACTCGAGTGACCTGGATGTGGAACTGGAATAAAGGCCGTATGTGGTGTGATATTGACAGACCGTAAAAATCCTGCGATATAAACAGGGGATGGTTGTAACAACAGCAACAGCAGCAGCGGCGGCGAGCACCTGGTTAACTTTACCAGCCGGCGATTGTTCTCTAAAATTTCTTTAGATACAGAAGGCACTAATTGTCGGGGGGGAAATGAACAGACTTGGTTGTGAATTTTTGGCCGGCTAGATTACTCGTGTTGCATTGTGCATAATGCAAAACTGGTGCCGAGAGGGACAGGAAACAATGTTGTTATTAGCCAGTTAGCTAGCGTTAGCTTAGCTAGCTGTTAGTAACGTTAACTAGCTACATCAAATTAGTGGGCTGAGTTAGACGAGCTAACTCAGCCCACTAATTTAAATAGACACGAACAATATTGTTGTTTGTCTGCTGCTTAACATTAGCCACTTCGATAGATTTACTTAGTGGCAGGTATTTCCAGTGACAGACTTCTTGGTTACAGCGTTTACCCGTTTGCTGCTGCTACTAACTAAGCTAAGCTAGCTAACCAGCTGTGCTGTCAGCGCAATCTGTTGGTTGGAGAAGTCGTATTTCAAATCCAGCTTTACTACAACCATGGCTCAAGAAGCGTTTCCTCTGCATGTTCTGGTCTGGAACAATGAGTATCTGGAGCTGGATCGAGAGCTGCAGAAGAAAGAGGTAAGCGAGGAGGTTTATTTTGCAGCTGTTGGCTGATTTTTTTTTTTTGTTTTTTGCAGATGCGTTTGTTATGTCGGACTGCATTGCGCTGATGCATCTCGTGTGTTTTGGTTCTGCAGCAGGATGTGGAGCGCCTGGATCCGAGAGGGCGCACCCCGCTGGAACTGGCTGTATGTCTGGGCCACCTGGAGTCGACCCGGGTGCTGCTGAGATACTCTGCAGACCCGACACACTGCAACGCACAGGGCTGGACCAGTGAGTGACCCGCCGTGGCTTTCAGTTTCACATCCTGAGGGAGCTGAGTGGATAGGTAACACCCATTGCTGTGTGTTTCAGTCTTGCAGGAGGCGGTAAGCACCGGAGACCCTGAGTTGGTTCAGCTGGTGCTTCAGTACAGAGACTTTAAGCGTGCGACTGAGAGACTGGCGGGCATCCCAGAGCTGCTGAGCAAACTAAGACAGGTAGAGCTGCCTAACAGTTGGTCATTGGGATAAAACAAATATAAGTCTTTGTGTCTGAGGGTTAACCACAGAACTTTGTTAAAGGTTTGTCTAAGTGTATTCTTTTTTCTTCAGTTGTGTGAATACATTTCCATTAGTTGTCACTTTGTGTTGAAGAGTTTCAGTCTTGACTGAATCAAGATGCTTCTTTCTTCTGCCTAAGTAAAAAGTTTCTTTGTTCTGTTCTAGGCGCGGGATTTCTACGTGGAGATGAAGTGGGAGTTCACCAGTTGGGGTGAGTGTGCTTTGTTAATGTATTTTCTCAGAGGTCAGATTCAGCACCACAGCTTTTGGACAGTTCCCCCTGCTGCAGCTGTCCCTCAGCAGAGTTGAGAACATGTATGTTGAAGCAGGTTAATGCCTAAACCAGGGGTGGGCAATCCTGGTCCTTGAGGGCCACTGTCGTGCTTGTTTTCCAAATATCTCTGCCCTACCCACTGCTGATTACCTGGATCAGGTGTGTTCAGGCAATGAGAAGCTGTAGGTGCATGGTTGTTTGAAAAACAAGACGGACAGCGGCCCTCGAGGACCAGGATTGCCCACCCCTGGCCTGTTACAAATACTGCAATATCTGGAATGTATTTCATGGGATTACTCACTAAGTAGTGTAGTTTCTGGTTCTTAGATTACTTTGCTTTTCAAAGTTACAGGAAAATGCTCATATGATCAAGTAATTACATTTGATATCAAAAGTTTCAATTACTGTCAAAAATCTATAACTTATGAAGGTTCATGACTTAAATCTGTATTCTTTGCAGTAACAGCATTAATATACAGCTAAATCTTTAATAATTCATTTTAAATGTAATCAGTATATTGGCTATACAGTAAAAACTATCATAAATTAACCTTTGACATTTTAATTGAACATAGTAATTGGAAATGTAAATCTGTATAACGAATAGTTGCAGCTGCCTTTTTTCACACCAGCCTCATACTACCTCTACAATCTTTTTTTCAGTACCCCTGGTGTCAAAGGTGTGTCCCAGTGACGTCTACCGAGTGTGGAAGAGCGGCTCATGCCTACGTGTGGACACCACCCTCTTGGGCTTTGAACACATGACCTGGCTAAAAGGACGACGCAGCTATATCTTCAAAGGCGGAGGTGTGTACGGCCCTTTTACATTTTCTGTGTCTATTTGTCTTTCTTCTTGCTGGGCCTTAGTTCAAACAGGTTTGTCCTCTGTATTTCCTTTTCATCTGTCTGCACGTTTTCTAGATGACGGCGCAGTAGTCATGGAAGTGGACCATGAGAAGCAGGTGGTGTACACGGAGCCTCTTGTGTTGTCTCCTCGCGATGCGCCCTCGCTCCTAGCAGCCATGCAACCATCACAGGAGAATACAGCCCAAAGACTGACATCACCCATCGTCTCAACGCACCTCAACACACGCAACATTGCCTTCGAACGGTAACAAAAACACACATGACTTGTTGGTGTTTGTAGGCCATGTGCAGATATCGACCTCATCTTTCTTTATGGTGCTGCTAACTTTAAAGTATTTCAAAGTTTGGATGTAATAATAACTTTTCAGTTATTATTTTTTGACCATCTGTGCTGATATACATACTGTACAGTATGTGCCCGCAGTTTACAGTACAAACACCATTAACCTCAGTGTCACAAGTCTTTGCTTTATCCCTGTGTTCATTTAGAAACAAGTCAGGAATCTGGGGCTGGCGTTCAGAGAAGAGCGAGGTGGTCAGTGGCTACGAAGCCAAGGTAAGTGATACCAGAGCCATCATAGATGGACTGAGACACAGAGTTTAGATCATTTGGAAATCTGTTTAGAACAAGTTGACAAAAATTATTCAGCAATAGCCTGAATAGACAAAAGGCCGGTGCAGGTTAAACAAGTAGTAACAAATTCTGTTTGATCTGAATCCAGCCACAGTTCAAACTTCAGTTGTACTGGGCAGCTTCCAGGTGTGAATTGTACAACTAGAGAATGTGATGAGGGTGGTCCTGAATAAAAAATGAGGGCCCTCATTAAAAAGAATTGTAGCATAACGTTATCTGCGTTTTGGAATAAATATTTTGTTTATTCGGGATTGCTGTTTTGAGTCCTCATCTACAATTACCAGGCATATGAGGACAAAGAAATGGAGTAAGAGGTTGTAGACAAAATACAGTAACAAAATTTTTCACCCTGTCACAGTTAGACCAGAACACTGTCCCAATCTCTACACAATTTCACTGAAATTGAAAATGCATATTTTACAGCTCAGTGGAGCTTTACTGTGTCCCAAGGCACACACAACAAATTTTAGAAAACATTCTGATAATGAAGAGAAATCAAAGTGTGAAACTGTTTGCAGGTTTACAGTGCTACCAATGTAGAGCTAGTGACCCGGTCAAGGACAGAGCATCTATCAGACCAGGACAAATCTAGAAGCAAAGGTGAGTACACAAACACATATCTGTGATATTGGGGAAGTAATGTATTAAGGTGTTCACTTGAAAAGCACTGTTTTTGTAAAATATCTTGAGAGAAGTAGATTCAGTATTGAACTGTGAAAAACTATGTAGTCAAAACAAGAATGGTATAAGTATAAATGCAAAACAGTTTATCACACTCCAGATGCTCCTCTTGCTTTCATTAAGAGACCATTCAGAGTAAAAATAGAACAAATTTGCAGGGGCGATGATGATCCCTTGTTATAATTCCCACTTAGGCTCGAAGACTCCTCTGCAGTCCTTCCTGGGGATAGCTGAACAACATACAGCTCACAATGGGGTAAGATTCTTCACAGTACCTGTGTTTCACATCCTCACACACCACCCACGCTGCCTGCAGCCTCCTTTGAAGCACGGCATCACTTATACCTCTGCCTTTGTGTTTCTGTCAGAGCAATGTGTCCCAGTGCGCCAGTCCTCACAACCCCACAGCCATCACAGCTGAGGAGTACTTCAACCCTGAGTTCAACCTGAATGGACGAGACATCGGACGTCCTGTTGAGCTTACCAGTAAAGTCCAAAGGTGTGGTAAAGCAGTGCAAGCGAAGTAAAACCTGCCGTAACTGTGTCACCAAATCAATAGCACTGACATGACCGGAACGTCGCAGCATCTTTATTTAAAAGCAAAAGCAGATGTTGAAGCAGTATGAAGCTTTATATTTCTCTGCCTCCTCTCCAGGTTTAAAGCGACCTTGTGGTTGAGCGAGTCTCACCCACTCTCCCTGGCAGAGCAAGTGACGCCCATCATTGACCTCATGGCCATCTCCAATGCCCACTTTGCCAAGCTGCGTGACTTCATCACCCTGCGCCTTCCTCCAGGCTTCCCTGTCAAGATAGGTAGGTGTGGAAGGTCACCTCAGTGTGGACCTGTGTGGAACAACATGGATGTCTTTTATAACCTGGGTTGAAGCCGAATGATCAAAACGCTGATTTCAGATCTGCATTTCTTTTGCAGACACGTGTTTACACTACTAGTAATTCTTGCTGCAGTTATGTTATTTTGACTGCACAGAAATCTTAATTGTTGCCACATGAACCTTCAACCAGATATTACATGAATGCCCTTGATTCTCTCTAAATTCTGAATTCAGTTCTCTGTCTTACAGAGATTCCCCTGTTTCATGTGTTGAATGCCAGAGTGACGTTCAGTAACTTGTGTGGCTGCGACGAGCCAGTCAGCTCTGTGACGGTTCACAAACCAGAGAGCTCTGAAGAAGCCGGTAACTATAGACTCACACAAACACAATGAAAGTAATGCTAAGTTTTGTTTACTGTTCGTTCATATGCCCTACTCCTTATTTCCTGAAAAATATGCACCATTTACATTAAAACAAGGTCAAGACCATCAGCAATCCAGCGATACCTAGTGACGTGGCTATCGTCAGAATAAAGTAATGACACTCTTTCTCCCAGGTGTGTCTCTTCCTCCCTTCCACTGTGAGGTGGACCCCTCGGTGTTTGAGCCCCCACCGGACTACACCACCCTCGGTCCAGGCCGCAGTGAGCCACTGAGGGACGAGGATGACAACCTGCTTCAGTTCGCCATCCAGCAGAGTCTGCTGGACGCTGGAACAGAGAGCGACCAGGTCCGACCAGAGCCTAATAGTTACTGTTCTAACTGAACAAACACTCATGTGTCAACCATGAGACCTAATTTTTCCCCTTTTTCATACTTTTATTTATCTTTTACTTGTTTCAGGAATTGACTCAGGTAACTGCACTGATCATTGAACGATTCTGATGCGCTTTTTTTCTTCTACAATTTCTCTCATTTAAAATGATATTTTCTCCTGTAGCAACAAACTGTTTTTGTTTACATCTAAAGCCAGCATTGCCATTTATGTCTGGTTGTTAGGTCACCATCTGGGAGGCCCTGACCAACAGTCGCCCTGTGCCCCAGTCTCCGTTGTACGAGGAAGACTCTCAACTGGAGAGGTGAGTTGATATTCAGAGTTCGTTGATATAATCTTCAGTCAAAAGTCTAAATTTTGTACTTTTGTGCAGAGAGTAACAAAAGCAAGGATGAAATCCTAATTTCAGTAGAGCCAGAGGCTGTCATCCAGGCAGCTCAGCTTATCTTTGCATAGCTTAATAGAACTTATCCTTACAAGACGTGAGCTGAATACAGCCAGGCCTGATTGTTTTTTGTTTGAATTTGAATTTATTCTAAAGATGACAATTTGTAGTTCTCATTCATATTTACTGAGGGAAATCTCTGGCTTCTGAAGTCATTAAATTAAACATCTCTAAATAGAGTTCAGTGATTAGCTTTTTCACTCCATCTTCTCTGGGGAACAGCGACTCCCAGTCATCCTGTAATAAAGCCCAGCAGTGAAGCTTTGCTGTTAAGAAACTTGTCTTTTTTTTTTAGTCTTATTATCCTTATTTTTTTTTCTTTTTCTCAGGGCGATCCAGGAGTCTCTGTCCATCTCACTGGCCAGCAGAGAAGGGGAAGACACGGCTGATCCCAGTCAGCCCTCCTCTGTCTCCCCATTGGACCCTACTGCCGATTCTCCTCTCTCGTACAACACGGTGACTGATCCACGGTTATCTGGACACTTTGGTGTAGCAACGAGTTTTGACGAGCAGTTGCGTATGGCCATGGAGCTATCGTGCAGGGAGCAGGAGGAGATGGACAGGTGAGGGGAAGGAATAAACACAAGAGTAGGAGAGATTTCTTACCTGAGACAAACTTGTCATGTTGGTATCGCCTCGGCTTGTGATCATTGCTCACCAGCAGTTTGAATTTGAGGGATGCAAGTGTTTTCATTCAGTTTGTATCACTCTTGTAGTGAGTAAGAGCTTTCCCTAGCCATTCATTTGCTCTGATTTGAGTGAGTGGACAAGTTTTACAAATAGGAAAAAATCAAGTGAACCAAAATGCATCACTGAGAACAGTCTTGTCTGCTTCTTGGATAAATGGATCCTAGGCGCGAACAAGAAGGTAAACACAGGAAGAAAAGCCTGTTCTGTACTGGCGATTATTTGTATGAGTGAAAAATTGCTATGCAACATGAAATAATTGCACAATTGGCTATCGTAACTGTTGTCATTTTCTTGGCAACATACCAAGAAAAACTCTGCCAGCATAATGCTCAGTGTAAAAATGTCCTATATACAACACTGCTTTGTAATTTGTAAAGAAGATGTGGTGCCAACTTACCGTTTAGCAAAAGTCTGCTGTTTTCATTTGATTCATTCAGACTTAACAAGGCAGGCTTAAAGAGTTTTTAGATGCAGTAGAGCCACGGGACTAAAAAGGAAGCAGGTCATGTTGCTTTCTAAGGCTGTTTGAACATTCATTTCTCAAAACAAGTAATTCAATTCTGTATCCACCTCACTGAACATTACGTATAACCCTAACGCTTGAACACATCTCTCCAAGAACTACATTTTCATGTGACTAGGGTTAAATAGCATGAAACTGAGATGACAGTATTTACAGGCAGGTTCCAGGAATCAACTTCAGGAGCTGATCTTAAACATTTTACAAATCCCCTTAATGCCGGCACAGTACTTTCATCATGGCTGATGTTAAAATGGCCCATTACAGTTCAGCTGCAATTGAAGTATTTTTAGAATAGTTAGGAATAAACCTGCAAACAAAAATTATACAGGTAGTTCAGGAGAAACTTAAATAGACATGAGGCCTTCCAACTTTTTTCAGGCTGAGCTTATTGTGAGATGACTCCAAAAGTCAACACCAGAATTTGTGTATACAACTACTGCATACAGGTAAAATCTTAGGTTGGCAGCATAAATATGCTCAGATGCTCCCATATAACCATTCAGTAAATAATGTGGGAATCAGGAAGGAATGTGTAGTTTGCTGAAAATTCAAACTACTATTTTTGTATGTATGTAATTGTGGATTTTCCACTTCAAATGATTTTAAAATTTTTAGAAATAACACATTTCAACAAATGTGAAATAGTGACATTTGAAAAGTTAAAGACACAGGACTGTCATTGAGCTTTATTTGTTATTTTTGTTGGTAGGAAGCAAAAGGAGGAAGAGGAGGAGCTGGAGAGGATCCTTCAGTTGTCACTCACCGAGAAGTAATGTCACAACAAAAGCAATGTAGGCGAGTCTTCACTGGGGAACAATCCTGTTAATTTATTCAGTTTATTTTTATTTTTTAAATCCTGAGATGTTATTACAGATATTTTATTTGTCTTTTTCACACAAAGGCTGCTACTAGAGAAAAAAAGTAATATGAAACAGGTGGGAGGGGTGAATATGAAGGAAACAGGTACTTTGAAGCACTACAGTGAAAGAGGAGACAAATGGGATAGAGTCTTTGTTTTTCTTTTTTATTGAATATTTTTCACAGTCTTGCTGTCTTTGAGTGACAAATGATCCTTAAACTTTAAACCTATAACTTCATTCATGATAATGATGGAAAAATAAGAAAACACAATCTTAACAGAATAACTTATAAAATATGATTATAATATTAGAAACTATTATGTTGACTTACTTCTGTGTGTGAAAAATAAAAGATTATGATCATCCTGGATGATGGTTGTTTTGTCAGTGTTTAGGAACAAATGAAGAGATAACATTCATGTGTCTATTTTTACAAATTGTCCAAACTACTAACAAGTGCCAAATCTGTCCAGTCAACATTTGTTTAGAGTCTACTAGTGAATTCGACATCCCAATATTCAATTTATTTGGGATTTTTTAAATTTCCTCTTTTCTGTAGATAATTGTGTAATTATCCTGCATGATAGTAAAAATCAGCTTTTTATTGATGATAGTGTCATTTAAGAAAGATAGTGTCTGTCCCACACTTGAAAATTCCTAGTGTATGATTTTTCATGAAATTTGTTACAGTGCTTATAACATTCAAGGTCTCCAGAGGATAAATTATACTGACTTTGGTGATCCTGATCGCAGTCTTTTTTTAAGTAACAACTGTACATGCCCCACAGTCTCACATTCTTAGTCTTCTTGCTGTGCTTGTGTGGGGTTTTTCAGTGGCTTGACATGCCTTTCTCTTCACTGGTTATAGTGTAAATGTTTTCCCTCCGCAATTTTAAAACTTGCCGAAGTTCTTCATCCACCCGACCTGTGTAGAGAAAAACAATCAAATGTCACAAGTACCTACATCTTGATTAAAATCTAAGGCAGCTCTTTGAAGTCTACATACACTTATTGATCAGAATCCAACCAGAATTCTGCTAAAAACCAAAAGCCTCTGCTAGAGGTCAAACTTGCTAAGGGACATTTAAATACACATTAGGCTTGCAGTGTTGATTACAGAAGTCCAAAAAGGAGTAAATCCCTGTGTGCTAAATGTTGTTGTACAGTGACTCTTCCTTAGTAGAAATTGAAAGCCCAATATCTCCAAGACAGTCCGTGATTTTAGTGTACGTAAACTCCTGATAGCAACTGTAAGATCCATCCATCATCCTCACTAAGAATCCAACCTAAGGATCCCAGGAATGCTGGAGCCTATTCAAGCAGCCAATAGGTGGGAGGCTGGGTACACTCTAGACAGGTCGCCCGTTTTTTCATAGAGTTCATTAGAGTCACCAGTTAACATGCATGTCTTTGGACTGTGGGAGGAAGTACCTGAAGAAAACACGCACAACTCCACACAGAAATGCACCCGGCCGACATATGGATTCAAACTCACGTCCTTCTTGCTGTGAGGTGACGGTGCTAACCCAACAACTGTAAGTTAAAATACTGTAATTATTGCAACCACCTCACTTGACTTATGACACTAACTCACCTAGCATTAGATTGTAATCATCAAGCTTGTCATCATCAGGAACCACATATTCACCCTCCTCTGGCTCAGGTGAAGGGGGCGGGTGTTCCTCTTTGGTCTGTGACCGCAGCATAGGTGCCACTTGTGCCTTGAGTATTGTTTTAGGTGTAGTAGGTGATGTGATGCTGACACACTTTGGTGCAGGTAACACCTCTACTCAACACACACATAATCTTTGTTAGGAATTATGTACTTGTACCCTCCAGTACAAGTAGGCCTACTAAAGGTAGTATACTGTACCGATAAGAGTGTCGTAGGGTTGGGATGTCGTGTAGGGTTGAAGACGGTAATCTGTCTTTTCAATGAAGTATTGAAGTACATCATTCAAGGAGGAGACTGCCACCTATAGAGAAGCAAACAAACAGGAAGGTGAGGTGTCTCCAGTATACTCGACAGGACAAAGTCAGGGGTAAAAAAATGTCATGATGATCTTTTCGGTCATTTTATTTACAACCAGTGGGCTAAATCTGTCAAATTCATAGTATGACATATCAAAGTCATACTGTTGCCACGGAAGAGTGTGCAAATTATTTTCCACTAACAACTAACTAATGTACAATGATGCATGTTAGAAGCTAATTTGTAAATCACAGATGTTTGATCTTAATTTTCTTCAATGCCATAGTTGATTGATATATAATAATAATAATAATGATGATTTATCAGCTGCTCCCGTTTTTCAGAGTCACCACAGCGGCTCATAACGCATATTGGTTTGGCAAGTATTTTACGCCAGATGCCCTTCCTGACCTTCCCCACCAGCAATTAAGGAAGGACCGGGATGTGACAGTTGACAATTGCCAACTGCTCTAACCACTGCGCCACCGTCCTGGCAGGCGATTCATATATGGATTAGTTTAAAATTGTGTTACGAGCTGTGGGACTTACTGGCCTCTCCAGTTCAATGACAAACCCTGAGTTTGTGGAGGTCAATCTGTAGTTCTTCATTACAGGCCCACTGAAACACAAGGAAGGGGATTATTTGTTTCCCTAAGGAACAAGTCTATGTTTTCTTTGTATGTTTTATATAAAATATAAGTTCAAATGAACACATTTAAAGTAAAAGAACCAATGATTTATAGTTAGGTTATGAGTTAGTGGTAGCACAAGGTCTTGTGAGGTGAAGAAAGAAAACCTGATATTTATAACTACTCTGAACATTAATCTGTAATTATACGTTTGTTCTAGAGATTATGTGAATCATCAGACCTGGACATCTGCTGTCTGAGGGTCACAGCGTAGTTGTTGGCCAGGGTGGATGGGCGGATGATGATGCTTCCATACTTCGGATTTGCCCTCAACATCTGCTCAGCCTCCTGCCGAGTCACACTGAAGAAACATCTGAAAGAATTAAAAAGAAATTAAAAGATGCAGGTATTTGGTTTCTGAGGTTGACGGACAAGTTTAAGACCTACAGCCTGTTATAGTATATGCTGATAAAAAGACAGAAATCTGAGGAGGTGCTTCAGGGAGGAAAAAATATGTAAAAGAATATTACACAGGCATGTCAGGGACTTTTAGTGAAGGGGGGGAGGCGGAGGAAGATGAGGCTGAATGTAGGAAGGCTGGTCGGGGTGGAAGCGGTGGACGTGTTACAGAGGGATTTCTTCTCCTCTCCTGAGCCAGAGCCTCCTGAAGCTGCACCATCTGACCAGGCAGCAGCTGCAGCTTACTGGGAATCTCCTTCTACAGGGAGACACTATTATTACTAAAGTCATTAGTTTTACACAATCTACCTACCATATCCTACCATTCAATAAATATTGTAGCTAATGAAAACTCAGTAGTCCATCAGGAAAACAGTTTCTGACATCTAGTTTGAGTGCAGTTGCATGATTAAAGTAAGTCAACACAAGTTGTATCCACAAACTCAAAACACACCCACATGCTATTTGATGCAGTTGTTCTGTCACATCTCTTTTTCATTAACCACCTACAGGGATTAATTTGTGGAATCATACCAAGTCTGTCAGACTGAAGAATCCACTTGGATGAGTAATGAAATATTTCCAACCAACAAGAAAGACGTCCTCTTGCCATGACTCAACTATAGGATACCGTCACCTGGATGACTGAGAATCTGAGAAGATGTAGTTTGTGGTGCTGCATTGTGTCATCTTGAAAAGGTGGATAATGGAAAGACTTATGTCACGAAGTAAAATGCAACCGCAGCACAAACTACAGCCTCCTATATGATCAATCTTACTGTCCTGTAGAGTGGATTTTTTATTTTTATTAGTAGTAGTAGTAGAAGTATTAATTGTAAAGTATTACACAGTTTAGGTGCAAGGCCCAAAGGTGCTAGCAGCAAACCAGCTGCTACTGTAACACACTTTTCCATTACATTGGAGAGAAAAAAAAAAAAAGTCGTCGGCTCATAGTTACTCAGATTAAAAGGATTAAGGCTTGGTTTAATAAGGATGCGCTTCATCTTTACTCCCCACTCCATAAACATCTTAAAAATAGCTGTCTGCACCCAGCATATTCTTGAGTCCTGTACTACAGAAAATCTCACATTTACTTACTTTAACCACAGTCAGGATGTAGCCCCTCCACTCCTCTCCTTTGTCGGCATTTTCCATCTACCACACATTCAGCAGACATACAAAGATTTAATTTAAAATCAATAGAAGAAATTATATATTTTTTCTCTCTACGAGATAGAAAAGTAAAGTACAAGCCAATATTTTTTTATTTCCATCTTTTAAATAATGGTGAACCTGATGATGATGATGATGATGGAGACTATAAGCATTTTAATGAGGAGAGAAACATGTCAGCTGCCTTGTTTCAGTGTTGCACACCTTTAGCTTCACCTCCTCTGTGTGCAGGGTGAGAGTAAAGATGGTTGCAGCCTTCCTCTGATGCGGGGAATCTAACTCCATGGACTTCAGCTGTTCTAGGTCCAGCCTCTCTGTGTACTGACAATGTAAACAATCAAAAGCCCCATCACTTAATTATTAAAACATGCAGCAGTAATCTGAAATAATGTAGTGGTTTAGTTTTTGTCTTCACTTGTCCCAGGCTTTTATGTCTTTGTCATTGTTCGGAACATCTTTCCTGGGAAACACATGCAGTCATTTTTATAATTTGTAAATCAAGATTTCGCAAATCTTGGTAGAATAAAATTGTTGTTTACTGTATCTTGTGTGTCATCTTTGTACAGAAACAGCGTGGCTCCACGGAGCTCTCCGTAGTAGTTCTTGAAATCCTGGAGGTCATAAATGTCATGAATTTCAGTCCCTGATACAACATTCACCAGACTTTCAGTTTTCAGTTCCTGCTATTTTATACAGGATTCACAGCATTAGTTACTTTTCAGATACAGATTTTTAAAGTTAAAATTATTTCCACCTCAACCAACTACAACATTGAAATACTGTTTATGCTTATGTGTTAATGTCAAATAATATTAGTGTGCTGACACTGGTCATTCAGCATGATAATAAGTACCTTTTTGTTTAGTATGTATGTATGTAGAACTAATAAAACTTGTAATAAAGCGTTTTCCTTGTGTAACGTTTCTGGTTTTTTAACCAAAAGTTCACAATATTAAACCATTTATGTTTAGTTGCCTGCTTGTATGATTTAATTCTCTGATGATTATTTTCACCTTCTCTTTGGTTGTTTTCTTCAGCAGATGTCCAGAGTAGTAGAGAGGCAGAGCTGTGATGGTTTCCCTCCTCTTGTGGATGACTCTGGGGTGCACAGACATCGTCTAGCGCTCCTTCTGGTCTCTGTGTTTCTTCTGACCTGGTTTGATTTAGTTTTGCCCTAGTTCACTCCTGTTTGTCCTGAGAATATTTTTCTCATCGAGTCTTTATTACATCTGAGATGATTCTATAAACCTGCACTCAGAACCCTTTCTCCCTCTTACCTTCAGGCCTAGTTCAGTCTGAGAATGAGGAAATGCTGAAGTAATGTATTAAGACCGAAGCAGTTAGCATAAAATTTCCCAAACAGAAAACCACTTTTGTACTTTGTACTTGGGTATAACTCAAGCAAGACAGGTTTACATGGCACATTCACAAGCAGTGAAAATCAGCATATGTCACGCATGCATGCAAATACAGGAATGTGAGCTAAACCAGATTAATTATTGAATTTATCACATGGTGTAGGAGATATGTGAGAATGCAGTAAAGCAAGTGTTAGTGAGAAGATGTTAAGAATATATACATGCACAGTTTGTGAAACCTATAAACCTAAAACATTATAATTATGTTAACAACATGGTTACTGTGAAATAATACTCTAAATATATTATGTATGTCTGTATTTTGAACACCTGATTGTTATATTATAATAAGCAGAGCCATGTGACACTTTGAGGATAATAAAATGCATATTATGACAGTAGTCAAAGAGTAGACAGTCATAAAGTCAACAGAAGCGCACAGTTTTGTGGGTTAAACAATATCTAGCTAACGTCTGCTAGTGTCGGCCACCTAGATAGTGGTCAGACGAGGCAAAGTAAGTCTGTAGCAGGAAAACCCCTGATCATATCAATTATATTTAAACACTACACAGTCCTGCAATAAAGTCTACTGATTAAGGAGGGAAATTATGTGACATGTGAAATTATGTCCTCCTTCTTCCGGTGGAAAAGTACAGTAAAATGCCTGCACTGAGAAGATACATGCCACAAAGATACACAGGGCTGGTGGTCGCAAAATACACTGCATCGCACGCGTAATGTAGCAGTGGCAGGACACAGGACAGAACAAATGACAAGGAGCAACACAGAGGGGGGACAGAAACGGAGATGAGCCACAGCAGACCTTTGATCAACCACAGAAACATCTGGAGGAGATGCAGGAGCAACCAGATGACCCAGAACAGCAGGAATCCAGAAAACCACAAAAAGTTTGATGGAAGAAAAATATCAGCATCCTAAAAGAAACAGAAAGAGATAGATTGACTTTTTTTTTCTCTTTTATCAGGAGGCTGTGAATATTTGATAGTGTTTGGGGTTATTGTGCGCTTACATAGTCTTGTGCATCGTTCTCCTCCTTAGCAACTGCTCCCACTTTCACAAAAGAGAAAATATTAACATAATATTAACATTAAAACATTTAATTTGGTTTTGTGTTTTATGCATACAACATATTCTGATACAAAGTGAAGTGAATTATTTGCTAAACAATAAACAATATAGCATTTATATAGCTGAAAAATTAAACTATTAATAATTTATTAAAATAAGTATAATTACAAAAGAACTTTTGTGACATTTGAAGATTATTTTTGTGCCTACTAAGTAATTCCAAATAATATTTTACAAAAGGGGAATTCAGCTGTAAATATAATTTTATCAATAAACACCATCTACATGTCAATGTTATCACTTACTGAGGAAAGTAAATGTCAGGAACAAAAACACCACACAAGTCCTCAGCAGCCATTTCTCCCTGCACGTGTTGCTTTTCTCTGGTTTTACCTGTAGTGTATTCCAATTTAGTTCTACTACAGACATACTTCTCACACATTAAAAATTTTAAATCCAATAATATATTAAAATAGAGCAGAGAATTCATAAACTTACAATTGCTGAGTTAACACATATTTAATCTAGATTTTTGACTCAACTAAGAACCCACCTTAGGCAGACATAACAGCTGGACACACTTGTGACATTCTTTCTGCAAAGTAAATAAAATATTGTTCATTAAACTTCTCTGACTCTGATTCTGTTGTAGGTTTAGGTTTCCCGTTTCCAAACTGTATCGTCTGACACCTTGGCTTTCTTTACAGTTTCTCTAAAGGGACACATGTAAAGGTTACAATAGTCTGTCTGTCTTCCTTTGGTAACTGTCTTTTTTTTATGCGTTGACATAACAATATACTGCACTACTTCCTGCACTGCAGTTTGTCCAAATAATGCTTCAGAGGCTTTAACCAGTCTGTTCTAACTCTTTTAACCCTTTTATGCAGAGGATTTGTAAGTAATCAGTACAAGTTGGGATACCTGTAGGAAATGTTTTCATCAAATTTCACGGCAGCAGACAAGCTGGAAGCTGTTAACACATTGTTAGCTCCCTTAAACAGCCTTAGTAACCTAAACATTTCTTTATTTCGGCCGGTTTCCTTCTTACCTGTACTCTAATTTCAACAACACTGGAAAATTGGGGTGTTTTAATACTAGTGTAGTGGTAGTAGTGTCTTTGATTTTCAGTCATCCAGGTCATGGTTATCCCAAAAAAAGGTTTTAAGTGGCAACTGAACTTGTTTAGTTCCTTGTCAGTAGTATCAAGTGGTTATGCCAGGTGACAGGTGCCACAAAAAGGCATGTACTAATAATGACAGCAGTGTGAACCTATATTTAGCCTACAAACTGTTGCATAACACATATTGTCAATATTCACAGCAGTATTAGCTACCGAGTGTAGTAATAACAGTAGCAGCAGCAGAAAGTCTTTTACTTCATCCTACCTGTGAACCATGAAACCACAAATCACTCTCTGCTGCCTGCTCAGAGTTCCTGCAGATCCAGGCAATGTGGTAGTCTTTGAAGTCATCGCAGCTGCAATGTGATCGACAGTGAGGAAGGACATGATTATCTTCATCTGAGCCCCTCAGGTTGGACACCAGCTGCATACTGTTACTGCGGTGGAGACAGTTCAGTAGTCACTGAACAGGTTTCACTTCTCTGTGCCACAGCTGGGAAAGCGAAACCAACTGGAGGATAAAACCTGAGGCCATATTAGCAAACCTTCCTAAGCCTAAAAGTTGCTCCTAGTGGCGCATTTGGAAATATATTCTACAAATTTTTTAAGAATTTACCCATAAAGATACGACTAAATCCTAGTAAAGATAAATATTATTCACAAAGCTCCTTAGCCTTTAAAAGCACCAGTGAAAACTGTAGGTATAGGGAGGAGGACTTTTGAAATGCTTATAGGTTCCTTAAGCAGAGGGCAAAATGGCAGACAGAATGAGAGGTAGAGGTAACATTCTCCAAACACCTAATGGCACCAATTGCACCACTGATATCTGCGAAAGCATGGAGCACACACCTGGGTCACAATAGGCGAGGGCAGGAGTAGATGACTGATAATCAAAACTTGACTTGAACACAACACAGTGACTTGTTTTCACATGCTTACATGTTAGTTTTAAGACTTCAGTAGTCTTAGTCATGTCATATCACAAAATATAGCCTGAGGTCTTTGGTCATGTCCCTGCTGGTTTTGTTGTCTAAGCCTAAAATAAGAGTTCCCTTTTGGTTGCCTGGCTTCGCAGTTCATTCTCCTAGCAACCCACACCGCGTCTCAAAGTGTGTGCTGCATGAACCACTGATTAAAACAACTAATTACACTGGCAGCTTTCCAATGAGTGAGCAGTCAGTCAACTTTTGTTGTTTGTAAACCAGAGCCGACCATACTGTCTTCAGGAGTTGCAGCTTTGCAAACTTGTAGACATCATTACCTTATGAGCACTGAACCAGTAAACCATGTAAAGTACTCAAAGATACCGTCCCTTACAAGCTTCTATATTGTTCAGACAATAATAATAATTTACTGTAAAACAAATAACACAACTTACAACACAGTTATGTTGTTTGACACAATATACTGCCAATACGGTGATCATACCATGTTTGGTCACTCCTTGACTTGACTACTATTCATTCTGGTGTCAGTAAACAACGTAAGAACTTATATGGCAATACCAAGTCCTTTGCTAAAACACTGGACATAATATGACTGTACTTTACTTATTGTTCATTCTCTTTCTCAAAACTATAGTTTGTTGTTGAATCGATTCTTTGCTCATCCCCTTTAATTCTGACAAATGAAATGAAGACATTTAAACACCTACAACACAACTTACCTGAAACTCTCCCACTTACTAAAAAATATAATGTGTGCATGCATTGTGTGTGTGCATGTCCTCTCATGTACACATACACAGTAAAAACATTTAGCAGCAAGTGTCTGTTCCCTCTGTGCCTCATATAGACTAATGCCCACTGCAGGCCACAGATTTCTTTCTCAGCAGTGTTCTTTGACCCTGATGGTCCCTCTGATAGCTCCAATCTTCTCCTTTAATCGCTCATCCTGGAAGGAAGGCCAGGGAGACACACACCAAGGAGAGAAAACAGCCACTGTTCTCCATAATGTGGCCCCTAATGATGCTCCCCCTCAGCCAGTGACTGAGGAGAAAATGGCTCCGAAATAACAGTATGTGCGATTTTTCACCCCAAAGTTTGTAAATAAAACATGATAAAAACAATTCACGTCAGGTCAGTTTTATTCTAACACCCTTGTAACTGTGATTTTGTTTTGTATCTTGATGTTACACAGGCTGTTCTTTCTTTCTTCAAACCGCTCTTGCAGACTTGTTCAGATGTAACGACGTGAAAGCCCTAAACAAAAAGACAGATAAGAGAAAAAAAAAATATCAAACCTGAACTCATACTAGATGTATATGATCATATTTCGATGCAGACTGACCTAACACATCTGCATTATGATTAGTTGGTATGCCAGCATAAAAGGTCAGGCTGGAGACTATGGGTCAAGCAAGGGTCAGACTGTTCCCAGACATCATTACAGGAACATGGCTGGTCATGGTACACACTGCTGGAGATGTTGCCGCCTGGAAAACAAAATAGCTTCTGTCATCATTCACTTTTTAGTCCTTCTAGTTCCACCCTCCCAGTGAGATCTTAATTTTTTCTAATTAAAAGAATGATCAAATACTTGCATATGTATGTGTTAACTATACAGTATATGTATATATATGTAAATGAATGTATGATCTAATGGTTCCAGTGATGGAGGAGTGAATGTGTAAGCAGGCCTGTAATGAGAGGCTGAGGTGAGGGGGAGGCAGGGACGAGCAGAGAGCCTGCTGGCTGGGAGGATAGAAGCCTGGGGTGTTGAGGTGGATCCCCTGCTGAGAAAGTTTTTTTCAGTCAGACTAATATTAACACAGGACCACCAGCTTTAATCATAAATCTGTTGTGTCATGTAGAGAGATTCCACAGAGATTCCACCACAATCTCACCGTCTGCTTTGCAAATACATCTTTCTAAGATCTTTAACCTAATGTGGAAGCCTATGTTTTGTCTTTAAAATGTAGCACTGAAAACAGTAAAACATGGATGTAGAATATAATTCTCAGTTGGCCTCTAGATACCAGGTCCAGTAAAGTGATTGAAAAATAATATTTTAGAAATGTCTGTGAGTATAATAATAGTATATAATAATGCATGCACAACAGTAAAGTTTATTGGTGTGTAGCTGGAGATCAAGACACACCTTTCAGTTTAACTTTGAGTTTTTGGAAATAACAGATCACACTTACTTAATGTGACAGTCATTTTTCAATTATCTTTTTTAACACCAGACACCATTTTTGGTCTAAGCGAATATAAGTGAATTGATAAAAATATTAATTCACTTATATACGCTTAGACCAAAAATCTAATATTTAAAAAAAAAATTGAAAAAGACATTTTGCTTTTTTCTTCATAGAAACTGTACTGTCTTGATACTATTGTACAAACAGTCCTTTATTACAGAACATATGCCCTAAAATCTAAAATTAAGTTTCTTTGGCTGGCCGCAGTAGATCATCTACATCCCCATATTTGATTTGACAAGGATTTTTCACTGGATGTCCTTCCTTACACAACCCTTCCATTTATCTGGGCTGGGGATCGGCACTAGGGAGGGAATGGGATGCGAACCCGAAACCTGGGATTCTTAGATAGCTAGCAATTGCCAGCTGCTTACTGTGCCATCGTTACCGCCTATGCCCTAAAATCTACACTACCAGTCAAAAGTTTGGACACACATAGGAATGACCATGTTTTTCATGAAAAGATATGTCTTCAGTCGGTTACCATCATTGCACATGGTTTTCTAATCATCAGTTATCCTTTTAAATAATACATTTGCATTAGCAAACAAAACCTGCTATTAGAAGACAGTACTAATGTTTGCAGAATTTAGGCCTCTGTATGTTTATGTAAATATTCCTTTTAAAGAACAACTTTTTTCAGCTACAAAATTTATTTACAATATGAACAATGTCTACAAATTCATTCTGATCAAATTAATGTTATAAAATCTGCTTTTCTTTCACAAACATCCTCATTTCTATGTGTGTCCAAACCTTTGACTGGTAGTGTATGTAGGAAAAACACCTCATATACGCACAAGTATTTCAGAAAATAAATCAGCCATTATACTGGCAGATGTTTCCCCTCATGTTGCTTTAAAATAACACTGCTGTACAGCAAAAGTGATGCAACCAATCTATAAAGACTACTGAAACATTTTGGATTTGCATATTTTTTGCCTATTAAGTGACTTTCAGCGCACATAACCACTGGACACACCTGTTGGTAATAAATCTACTCATTGTTGGTGAAAAATTTAAATCGCTCAACCATGAAACTGAAAGACTATTACACACTGAAAAAGGCATAGTCAACATCTGTGCATTTTCCCACTGCGCTAGTGTGACAATATGAACCAAACAAAAAGAAAGCTCTTACTGAGTTGGGTGTGTAAAGCTTTGAGCTTTCTGTAAAAATGTTTTAACAGAAACAAGTTTCAAACACACAAATACACTGATCACTCTCACATCACCTTCCTTATGTTTGATGCACTTTCTGATTCCCAGAATCCCTCTGATGGAGTGGGTGGGCTCAGAGGAATTGGATGTTTCCATGGCAATGGATGATGCCGATGACACTTCAGGGACAAAGGTCAGTGTCAGGAAACATTAGAAAAAGAGACGATCAGATCAAGAAACAGGAAATGTAACAGAAAAACTCACCCGCTTCACAAGACTCAGACTGAACTTTGTTTCTGATGATCCTGTAAAGACAGAGGAGACTCGCTCGAATCACATTTTAATGATCTGTCTGTCAGGAAGTCGTACAGTATACACATGAGATCACCTACCTGTTGATGGAGCTGATGCTGGGCACACTGTCGTGTTCACACACTCGCTCCAGGAGCAGCCTGTCTCTGATCTCCCAGGCGAACATGGTGGGGTTGGTTTGTTTCAGACTCAGGATCATTTGCACAACTCTGGGAGTGGCCACTTTGGGCTTAGAGCCTCCAATCACTCCTGGTCTGATGCTCCCTGTTTCATTGTACCTGAATCAAACAAACAATGTAGAAATCTGTCAGGAGAGGTTAACTTTTCCCCTGAAGAGACAGATGAATAAATACAGACGTGGTCATGCATCAGTAAAGTGTATGCCATTTAGCACAAAGAGCATATGGTAAAGGAGAAAAATTTAATGCCTGTAGCAATTTTCTTCAAGGTGCAGAGTTTTTAAATATTGGTGAACATGACCTAAACATTTTAACAATTCTTACTGTTCGATAGCTACCTAAGAACTATTCTTACAGGCAGGAATTGTTTTTATCTGTGCGTTTAAATTAGGCTTAAATTAGGCCTGTGTCCGATTATGCATATAAGTCTATCCATTAATGAATTAATGAACAGAGTAAATAAACTTACCTGGCCAGTATTTTGCTGACACAGCCGTGACTGACCCGCAGGCGGCGGGAGATCTCACAGGGACGCACGCCGCGTTGGGCGAGATCCACAATGCACTGTCTCACCACGTGCGGTAACGGGCGCCCGTTAATGAAGACTCCGCCGAGCTGGTTCACTCCGCCGTGTCCTGAGCACCGGAGCGGACGAAAGAAACATCAACGTTACAGAGCCATAACGCACGGCAACACAACTTCTCATGGATGTTAAACAAACGGATGACACTTACTGTGCGTAACGGGGAGCGGCGCCTGTCCGAAACGTACCTCCATCACTGTTGTATGACTAAGAAAAGTCTGTCTAACAGAACTATGGACGGATGGCGCAAAGTATAGTCGGTTTCGAGGATGCAACATTTTCATTCAGACATTTTTAAGAGATCACTGCTCAGACTGTGTTTGTGGTGCTAAGTGACAGAACAGTCTGCAGCAGCTGCTTTCAGCACCTGAGCACCGGACAGTGGCACCAGCCTTTGATTGGACAATCACGCACGGCCTCACTTATCTTGTTTTGTGGTATAAGCGCCATGGTCTGTGTTTGTGCGCAGAGTTGTTGCCAGGTTTTCAGAAATTGGCTGAAGACGCCACGTAGCCATCATTCAGTTAACATTTCATTTACATGTATTTTCCAACACAGGTATAAACATTACACACAGTAAACTGTACTAAAAACTGAGTGAGCATTCCTGAGCATGCAAATTAAACGCTGTTTTAAAGCCTTTTTTCCAAGTAAATACGGCAAAGAAATAACCTATATCTATTATTTTTTTTTACCTATATTCAAAAATATCACCTGAAATTTCAAGAAATAAAAAAATAGATAAGAAATAACCCTCAGTATACCAAGGTAGTTCTGGATCTGCTAACAATCTATTTCATATCAAAAACATCAATTTTATATAATTGATACTCAGAAATAAAAATGAACACTATATAAGATTACAACAGGATATTTAACAAACTTAGGAGTGGGAGAACACGGAATTGAAATGTTTTACTACTTGCAATATGGTTTTAAAAACCAAAGTGACAAAGTAGTTCTATATTTAAACAGGCCTACAATTTTGAGATACTTTTAACGATACGTCTGATCCTTTATTGACAATTTAATTATGGCTTAACAAGTTTATCTAGAGTGTTTCAAAGAGAATTCTTTGTACATGTCAAAATACGGTTTATTTATTTCTCTTCTTTAAGTTATTTTCACTGTTGAACCAGAGAGGTGAAAAAATTGCTAAATTACTAAAGCCAATATAATATTTCTGTTAACGTAGAGTAATTTAATATTATATACTATATACTATAAATAATTTATAACTACTACTTTGCTAATGGTGATATAAATGCGCATCTTTGATAATCAAATCCACTCCGGGAAAGGAACTAGTCCGTGTTTTTAACGCAGGGTTTAGTTTTGGTTGTCCAACATTTTCCGGAAACGCCGGGTAAAGCGTAAACAAGCATGGATGTAACAATGCCCTCATGTTTTTGGAAGAAAAACTTGGTATTGTGATTTGTGTGAACTCGCAACTGATATATAGTGGAGTAAAATGGCAAGTTTCCGAATATTGTCTTTATAGACTTTATTTGACTCGTGTTCGCTAACTTAACTACAGTTTAGCTACGACCGCTCGGTAACACAGAGCTAATTAACGTTAGCATAGCGCTGGTTAGCCTATGGTGGCTCACGTATGAAAATATTTTGAAGATGTTTGAACCTCAAATTAATTTAAAACATAAAGTTCCATAACAGAGTAATTTTTAATTTTGCTGTTCAGCTGCAGCTGTGTCGGGTTGTATTATAGACTTTATGAAGAACAGTGGAGACGATGATAACCGAAGATCAGCCCTTCGTTGAGGACTACTGTAGTTCAGAGGATGAAGGAGTAAATAAGTTAAGTGACCAGAAACACCACAGCAGCAGGAAACAAGTTGCACGGCTCTGCAGGGAAAGCTCACCGCCCCTTCTTTTAGCATTTTCTGTCAGCTCTGGACGAGGTCTGCAGGATAGCAGCCCCAGTCCGACTTCTACTCCTGGGTTACAGCAGGATAGGGAGGAGGAAAATGAGGACGGTGATCATGTCATCGAGGACTGGATGATCCTTGGAGGAGAGGAGCAGGTGGGAGACTCAAGCATCCAGCTCAACCTTGGTTACTGGAACAGCTCTGAGGATGACTCTGGAGATGAAGGTATTTAACGCACACACTTTATTTAAACTTTACCAAGGCAGACTGATAATGTTGAACGTTCTTAAAAACACAAACTTTTACTGCTTGGCTGTGAGTTGAAAAAAATATTTTTTTAATTAAAATTTCTGACTGGTTGACTGAATAGTATGTATTCCAGAAAAATAGATGACTTCATGAGCAAAAATATTTCATGGACAGTTCATCAGTGGTGTCAGATCAGAGAGTTTGATCTGACAGCACTCTCACTCTGCTTGTCAACATCATGAACAGACAGAAAAATAAGAGGTCACATTAAAATGTGTATCTGTGGATGCATTTCATGCCAAAATAGTAGACGGAGATGTTCATATATCTAGATTTTTCTGTTCAGTCATAGAGACAGTTTGTTCAGCATGGACTGTGTTTTTTAGAAATGTTTCACATTTATGATCATATTCATATTGTGGTAACTTTTCTGTGCAAATATCAAGTGTTTTTTTTAATCAGTTTCTCTGACTGATTAAAAAAAAAAAAAAAAAATTGATTTTTTTTAATCAGTTTCTCTGAGCTTTTACAAGACATATTACCTGGGAAAGGTAACCTTTATTACAGGGTCCAGAAAATTCCTGATACATCCTAGTTTTCTAAATCTTAATGGAAGTGTCTTGCAGTTCAAGAAGTGTCCTGAAAAATATTATCATATAAACAACATATATATATATATATGTATATATATATATATATATATATATATATATAGTTATATAATAAATATGGACTATATAGGTGACAACGTAAGACAACTTTGTTTTCTTTGGTCTTCCATCATAGATCTATATGTAAAATCCATGAAAGACATCTGGGCTGTATCAGACAAAGACAAGGTAACTTCCTATATTTATCCATTTTCATGAATTCTCAGAGCTTATTTATTCAGAGAAATATATTTCCACTGTCTTTATCTTTATATTTATTATGTTCTTTGTGTATATTGTACAGATGAATTGAAATAAAATGTTGGCATATATAAAATACATATTAAAACTACATGGCAGTCTGTGAATTGAAACAGCCAATTGCAGTTACAGGACAGTGATTAAAAATTCTTTTTAAACAGCAACGATAAGCAATTAGAAAACTGTTAAAAGGAAGATATAACATAGTTTTCAATGTATTGCAGTTGTCTGTAGTTTAATATTTCAATATAAAGTCAGTATCATGAGTTAATTAGATTTTTGTCCGTCATTTTTTTGTCTTCACATATTATCTAACGTGCTGATAAGTGTCTGTCCAGCCGCTATTTTCTGCCTGATCGCTCTCTGATCTGTCAGATGTGCAACAGGACAGGACACCTTGCCAAAAGGTGCTACTACCACAAGGTAAAGCAACACCCTCATCTACATTTCTGCTTTCATAGTCTCATAATTTAATTTCATACAGTTTTTAAAGAAGTAGGTAAGGATGAGGAGAGGATGAGAAGATTAAATATAAGGTGAGAGATGTAATCTGCTGTGATTGACTACCTTACTGAGTCGTTCTTCATAGGATGCCACTTGACAACTTGTATCAGTATTATTGTAATCCTACGTTCACCTGTAGAGGTTTATTGAAAACTGAATATAACACCCAATTTTAACACACTTGACACTTCGTGTGTCTGCAGAAATATCCCACCTGTGTACTTTGTGGGGTCCAGGGCCATACCCAGAGGGACTGTCAAGGCCGCCCCTGCCCTAGCTGTGGACTGCCTTCACA
Source organism: Ctenopoma multispine (assembly GCA_034779795.1). Taxonomy (NCBI): domain Eukaryota; kingdom Metazoa; phylum Chordata; class Actinopteri; order Anabantiformes; family Anabantidae; genus Ctenopoma; species Ctenopoma multispine. Next base: position 11,850,374 of record JAUYWH010000002.1, read on the forward strand.
TGGCCTGAACCCCTGTGAGAAGCCCCCAGTGTGGAACCAGCGCTGCAAGCGCTGTGGGATGACAGGACACCTGTCTGATGTGAGTTTTAATCACACCCTCTATCTTGTTCTGACATATGGAGTAGAAATTGATAATTTAATAGTGTCTTCCCAAAACCCTCTATTGTCTGACCATTTCTTAATAACTTTTGAATTCACTATAATGGAGTCTACAGCCCTTAAGAAATTCTCTATCGGCACACTAGTGTGACATGAGAGATCGTCAGGTGTGCCGTGGAAATTTCACCTAATTAGTCTGAAAACATTTTTTTGAAAACAAATTAATTATCTGCAGATAATATGCCATTGTCGAGTGTCTGTGCTGTAGTAGTGACTGGCAGAGGAGTCATGTAATGATTCCTTATCACTAGATGACAG
>JAUYWH010000002.1:11850890-11891842 GCA_034779795.1 Ctenopoma multispine
CTTAAACCTTACACTGTAAAGTGCCTTGAGATGACATCTGTTGTGAATTGGCGCTATATAAATGAAGTTGAATTGAATTGAATTGAGTTTGTCTGTTAGCCCTCAGGTCAGGCCTCTTAAAGTGCTTGTGTGACTGTGTTGAAGAAACTTTGAAAGGATTTGTCAGTTGTGTGTTGACAGATTATTTTGCCTCAGGTGTGCGTGGGCCCCATTTATAAGGTGCTGTTTGAAGCTGGTAAACAATAACACTTTTTTTTGCATTCTTACTCAAAAAGAAATTTTTTCCTCTGTTCTCTTGGTTTTCTTCAGGCCTGCCCTGATACATGGAGACAATATCACTTGACAGTGAGTTGAATTTTTTACTTTACTGCACTTATCTTATAATCTCATCTAAGCAGATTCTAGTCTCACTGTATAAACATTTTTTGTTTAGTTTAGTTTAGTGATTTTCCTCTAAAGTAGAGAATAGAATAGAATTATGCAAACAAAGAGAAGGTTTTTAATTACCTGGTGAAAATGATTGTCTGAATTCATTGGTGTGTATTGTTATGTTCCATATATATAAAATGTTCCTTTGTTTTGCAGATTCAGTTTGAGGCGCCTCGCAGGCCATGGACAGTTCACAAACACAACAGATGCCAAGCACATTGTTACAACTGCTCTAAAAGGGGACATTATGGCTTTGTAAGTGTGAATGAAAGGAACCCTTCTCTTAGTTTTGTCATCTCTTATCTTGTTTCTGCTTGATTTTTGATTGCTTATACTCCCTTTCTAATTTTTGACCAATTAATACTCTCTTTTTAGTTGTATTTTTCATTAAGACTCTTTCACATCTGGAGTTGCCTTTGTTGTTTTTCCATTTACATCTGTACAAGATACTCTCCCTCTCTCTTATTGTGTAATTTCACGGAACCTGACTCTTTTTCATCCTGTTGCTCCCTCAATTTCATTTGCATATTTTCTCTCCCTTTCAGTTACCTCTGTCTCTTATTTACTGACTGTCTCCATACATCTGTGTTCTTTCTGTTTCTGTCGGTATCAGGAGTGCACTAAGAAGAGGATGGTCAGTGGGACTTTTCCTTCACTGCCTTATGTTTGCTATTATGACACCATGGAGGACATCTTCCAATGTCGTACCAGAGTGCAGGAAAGAGCCAAAGGTAACACAGCATATTTATTATATATACAGTATACAGCAAACACCTACATACACATACATACCAGCACACATCTGTGCTTATGTGGCTTTATTGATTTGTTTGAATGAGAGATTGGGAGTTTAATGACTGGAAAACACTACACAGCTAGTCTTTCAAGCAGCCATTTTAACAGACATCTAAAGACGCTATTGTTATACTTTAACAATATTAAAATGTATGTATATGGTAGGCAAAAGATAGCAGTAAAAACAAAACCAGTGTCTCTTATCTTATCTATCCTATATTACATTGGTTGGATGCTATATCAGGTGAAACAAGCCATATTTACAAGCAGATAAAATGGCTTCTTCATCTCTTCTAACTGCTCATTCCTCTGTGGCTTGTGTGACATCCAATTCTGTCCCACTGTGTAGTGCTAAAGGAAGAATATCAAGGTGACTGGTCATGGTGGTTGATCTTAATTCCCTTAATTGCTTGTTACTGAACCGACACATCTCCTTATTGGTAACTAAAAATAAAGATCAGATTACATTGAATATTAATGAAATACTTGCTATGAATATATCTTCAGGGCTCTTGAATGCTGGACCTTTGCCTCCATCAGACTCGTCTGAACCAACAGGAGAGAGTGGCGAGGAAAGCCAGACAGCTCAGGGAAGGAGCAGGACAAAGCAGGAAGCGTGTAACCGAACTGGCAGGAGGAAGACGTGGCCAGAGAGGCGCAGAGAGAGACGAGAGGTTAAGAGGCTCAGGAGGGAGGCTCAAGCCAGGCGAGAAGGAGGAATATTGGGGAGGTCCCGGTGCAATTCTAATGATGAAGCCTGCCCTGCAGTCCTCTTCAAATACTCTCTCCACTGTCATAGGTCATCCACACTCCCTCCACAGAAAAAGAAGAAAGATGAGGCAGGTGGCAGGAGGAGCAGAAAAAGCAGAGAGGCAGAGAAATGGAAGAAGAGGGGAGGGATAAAACGTGGGGATTTGTATCCTCATGGTGATTTAGACATTGGAAATGAAAATCTTCTTTCCCCAAAGCAAAGAGTACGCCACAGAAGAAGATGAAGTGTTATTTTATTTTTAATGAATGCAACTAGAAAACAAAAACATTTTGTACCTCACTGTTTTGATTGTATGATTAATTTATTGTCGATTCAAAAACTGCAAAATAACATTGAAAGGAGCTATTCTTTGGTGTAACTAGTATTAATGTACATGTTCAGCCTTTAGTACATCTGCTACTGTTGTACTGATTGGACCAAACAGTTTTTAAACTGTGCCTGCATTTATGCTTCAATGTGCTAAATATAAATGTGGCTTTACAGTAGCATAATTTTCTGTTATTAAAATTTTTTAAATCAGTTTAAAGGTGCAGACCTGTGATTGGTATTTGGAAAGGGTAATATTTATATTGTAGTGATAAAAACAAACGTGTATTCCCAGAAAACTATGCGATTATTTTTTCGTAATTTGTGCTTAAATATGGGGGGTTACTGTCAGACGTTTCATACATGAGAAAGGGGGGTTGAGGTTTTTTTGTAGTATATCTGTGCAGGCGCAGTGTGTCTAAACGTAGAGCTCGTCTACCTGTGCAGCTGTATGCAGGCGGTGGCTTTTAGCTACCAACGCGTTGTTTTATAGTATTCTGGTCTGAAGCTGCTGAATTATTAATAAGCTGAGCAGCTGCCCGGGGCTTATCAGACCAAACTAGTCAACTCCGAGAACAAGCTGCTATAAATCGACCATGAACGTCTATGATAAAGAAAAATCTTGCTTTGACAGGTGATATACATATTAAAATGTGTTTTGCTTTTGGATTTATGTGCCATTCCTACAAGCACAGCGCGAGTTTGCCGTGTTAGAAGGGACAAGCTTCTCTGTGATCGATTGGAGACGACTTGACAGAGATGTGAAACTCCCATTGATTGATCTCGCTACACTCCCCACTGACCAGAGAAAACACTCGATAGCAGACGCGAGAGGGGATTTAAATTGGGGAAAGATCGTCCACCTTTACTTGACGGATAAGGTAGCTGCTTGTTTTCTCACGCGGTCCGAGATAGTGCGCGACTAGCGCTGTTTAGCGACTAGTGTAAAATAGATACGGTGCGACGTTAGCTAGCTTGTAATGTCGGCACTGTTGTACTTGTTTCCCCCCCTAGACCCCGCTTCCTGTTAGCCTTGGGCTAGCTGGAAAATCAAATTATGCTAATGAACGAGCAGGTATAGTTAGGCAACGCTAAAGGATGTAACTTTACTACTTATAGCAGGTTACCGGCTGCAGTTTAACTGTAATTTATTCACCAGTCAATGCTAATAACTTTCTAGCTATCGTCTGGTTTCCTTTAGTTTGCTAACGGTCGACAGCTAGCCATCTTGTTGGTGCTGGGGGATATAGTTAAGTATTAAACTTGGCTAGTTAGCTTTTGGGGGCAGAGCGACATTAACTTAAGTTGCAGTTGTTCGTTAATATATGTGTCGGCAATGGATCCACGCCTTAAGGAACCAATTATTTAAGAGTTTTTCCGATAAAATGACTTTATTTTGCTGACGGACAGTTTTCCGCTGTGAAAAGACAAAAGATAAGACGATACTTGCTCAGCAGTTGTTCTGGTAACAACGAAAACCAGTGATAACTTGGAGAAATTAATACTGTGATTATAGTTTTGTTCTACCGCATGCAGCTATAACTACTGTATTTTACTTATGTAACGTTACGTTCATAACTGGGAAAACAAATAGGCGTTTTCAGTTAAGTTGACCTGTGCATATTTCTTGGGGGAGAGTGGATGGAGTCGGTGCAGCTGGTGCTTGTGCGACATATGAGGGCTGTGCATCCCTGATCCCGCTGCTCCAGGTGTCTCATCCCATTATATTAAAACAACAGCTTTAAATGCCCCAGAAAACACTCGCAGTAGCCCGTCGTCATCAGAGGTAACTGGGTGGATAGAGAGACGCGGAGAAGCGGTGTGAAGAGGGAGGATCCTGCCCGTTTCTGGACGTCCATCTCTCCTTCACCACGTCCATCCACCACCGCCCTCCTCCTCTTCCCCGGCCATGGACCCCCCGAGGACTCGATCACGGTCGCGCTCTGGCTTCTACCATTTCGGCATGAACGGCAGCGTTGGAAGCAACGGAGGTGGTAACGCGGTCGGTAACGGGAGCTTGATGAACGCCAGCGGAGGAGGGCTGAGCTACTCGCAGCAGACCAACCCCGGCTGGGCTCCACACCATGGTGGTCGGAGCCACACGGAGAGCCAGCAGCAGCATGCCCAGGGGAGCTACCTGTCCGCAGGGGCGCAGCGCCACTCCTCACACGGAGCTCATAGACACCCTGGGGCCGGTAAGCAGACTTCAGTAAACAGGGCCTGCAACCCAGCTAGATGCATCATTACACACTCACACAGGATACACCCCCTGAGGGATGCAGGCAGACCACTACCAGCTTAACAGGCTTTGAGACATTCAACTAAAAGGCTTGGTGCTTTCACGGCCAGCTGTTGCTTGAAAGGCAAACTACATGTCATATCAGCTGATGTAGTGGAGGTGATTCTGTTGAGTTTGAATAGAATTTACTCAGGCAAATATATCAAGTCAGGTTTGTGAACTTTGTCTCATGTCCCTGCCTGACTTTATATTCACAGTGCAAATTATCTTGGCCCTCAGTTGGAATTTAGCACAGCAGAATTTTCCTTCGGATAGTCCAGGCATGTTGGTGCTGAAGGCCTACAGGTCATATTATGTTACTCATGTGCAGATCAGAGAAGGTGCGTCTGTCTAGATGTTTAGATATCTTACACTCTCTTCTTCACAATTCAAAAGACCTAAGTATATGTGGAGTGTGGTTAAAAAAAAAAAGTTTACCTTGAAACGAAACCCTGAAATTGTTTGAAATGGAAACTTTTAATAGTGACTTTATCCTTTTGTTCCAGATGGCTCTAGAGGCTGGCATAGTACAATCTTTTTTTTTTTACCATTAGCCCTTTCACACAGAAGCTCTAATGCAGTGCAAAGTCAAACAGATCCATCATTTAGTGACTCAGGTTAGAACAGACTAAAGAATGAACAGTAGAGTTGTGTGTTGTTAGTTGTTAGTTTCTTTGTTTTGTTAAGTCAAATAAATTGTATTCGGTTTTAATCAGTGATTAAATTGGCATTTTATGTCCAAAACAGAAATAGTTCTTCATCCATCCCAAACTCGCTATGGAATGAGTGGTATCTACCTAAAATATTAAAGGAATAAGATGAGAAAAAATTAAAAGTGAAGTGAAATTGAGGAAAGAAAATTCAAAGTGTAACTTCAGTTGAGCCTTCCTTTCAGTGATTTCAACACCAGTGTGTTTAGTGTTGAGTGGTTTCCATTGCTGACTATTATTAAGTGACTGGAAAAACCTTCTGTAATACCAGATTGGATTCCCTCAAAGGCAAAAAAGTGCAGTGAATGAATGAAAGCAGGCTTTTAATGGTCCTCTGTCGTAATAGCAGCACCGTTGCCAAATACCCAAAATAACCCACACAGAAACACATGCTTCTCAAATTGAGAGACTACAGAAGGGTGTGTATGAAGTGTATATTCCAGCTGTGTGAGCTGCCTTCTTCCTCTTAGCAACTGCACCTGTATCTTCCTTTATGGCTTGTGTCTGTGTGTTTTTGTGTGTATGTTTTAGTGTGTGACAGTTTTTATATTTGTTTGTTCTTGTTTGTTTTTGGTTTTTTTAGTTTTTTGCAGGAAATGTCATCGTTGGATTTGGGGTCGTTAGAAATGTGTCCCATCTGACTTATTTTTTTTTTCTTTCCTTTTTTACTTCCTCAGTTTCAGTCATGTTGCCATCCACTGTAACAGGAGATTTTCCAAGCTTTCAATAATACTGTTGTCTCTATTTGAGTAAATAGATAGATTTTTTTTTCTTGTCTCCTCTAAATCTCAGTTAAAGAACATTAGGAAATTGCTACTTGATGACATCTGATACACGATGACTGTCAGTGGTGAAAGAAATTGTGTCAGTCTTCCCCAGCAGCCATGCTTGGAGGAAACAAGGTCATATGTGCTTGCTAGCAGAACCCGTCCACTCTGGCTCACCATCCTCTCTCCTATGGCCTCTGGGGTGAATCAGCATTAACAGACCTAGTTCTGCACAAGCTCTTGGGTGGCAGAGGCCCAAGACCCCATGAGGTTTAAAGAAAAAGGAATGGTAGATGGATAAAGATGTAACCCAGTGTGTTGGATCTACTATGGGCTAGTCAGTCAAGCAACTGTCCCTCTGTTCTCTGCAGCCACTAGCAGGGTGTCTTTGAGCTGTCACTATCGGCAGACTTCATATGGCTCTGGAGTCGCTTTGCGAAGACAAGAAAAGGGGTGGGGGGTACTTTCAGATCTGTTGGTTCTGAGGAGGCTGAAGGGGCTGTTTGGTTGAGGGAGGGATACAGGGAGAAACAGAAAGATATGAGAGGAGGAGAATTTTTATTCCTCTTTTTGGTGATTAAAGGTTTTTGGGGTACTGCTTAAAGGAAACTCTTGTCAGCTGAGTTCAAGGACAACGTTCTTAAGCTGCTGAAATGTCTGCGTGTTATGCTGCATCCAGATTGCACATGTGGACTGGCAGATAAACAGCCGGGAATGCATTGTGTTTTCCTGAGATTATGTTTATGGCATTAGTGTTTCATGCAGTGATGTGACTTTTCTTTTTTTTATTATTTCGTCTTTTGGAAAACACTAATCTCATTCGTATCATTAACCAGTATTTTATGTGATGGTCTATTGATCTTTGGAGAGAGATTTTTATCACTTGTTTGTCTAACACAAAGAAATTAAAAATAAGAGGTACGGTACTGAGCTTCTGTTGCAGAGCTACTAATGGTTTGCTGTCTTGCTTAGGGACACTTCAGCATAGCATATGCTTACCAGCACACGCCTAAACCCAGGCTTTCTGTTTGTTTTCTATTACAGCTAAAATAAAAATGTGTTGTAGGTTATTGTATTCTACCTGTTGTGCAACTAACTTTAATTTCCATTGAATTAAATATTTAATGCATTAGTTTATAAAATGTCAAGAAATAGAATATCATAAGTCTTAAATGTTTTGTCTGAGCCTTAACTGTTATGACTGACACCCAACAGTCTAACAGATATTTGAATTTGAATGCTCCCAAACAGAGAAAAACAGCAAATCTAGATGTTTAGTATTTTCTGATGATAAATGACTAAATTAATAAATAATTTATCAAAGTTGTTGCCACCTAATCAATTGATGCATTATTCAAGTTAGTGTGACAGTGAGCTGATGTCTAGCGATATAATTTGTAATCAGGATTCAAACAATGTAATGTCAGCTTTATAAAACCAGCAACATGCTTGGGTGTGTTATTTGCTCTCTGTCTGTGCAGAAACAGACACACAGATGTCTAAAACTTGGTTTTAGATCAGAGGGGATTATTTGTATGTGAGAACTAGAGGAGAGTACAGTGCAACATCTTAAAGAGTTCATTTTGTCTGCCTTTTTAAAAGCAAGAAATTTAAGTGCCCGTTTGGAAAACTGACCCTCAGTGAGAACAGGGCACTCTGTTTGTGTTTCAAGATGTGAGATGCACATTTTTCTTATCAGTGTTGGATTCTGTGGTGTTAAGTCCGAGCAGTAACTCAGTTAACTCGGCCAGGCTGTGTCAAGATAAAATCTTTTTGGCTTCCACTTTGGTCTCAGAATGGAAAATAAAATGAAAGGCAACCAGCTGCCTGTGTTGTTGTATGTCCATGTGTCTTGTGATGTTGATGTTTCTCAGCCCTACCTTATCTGATTATGTTTATTTTCCCTCTGTGACCTGCAGGAGGAGTGCTACATTTTCATCCAGATAATGTGTGTAGTGAGGATTGGGACAAAGTAAGTATGAAACTTGCATGTTGCCTTTGCTGTGTCCTGGTTCAACAATAATTTGTATGTCATTGCTTTAAAAAAAAAAAAATTCTCATTTTGTTTGTCCTCTTTTTTTTTTTTCTCCCCCCCCAACCCCCCCACCCCCCTCTGACAAACCATTCCTTTGGTTTCCACTGTGCAGATGGAAGACAGCCCAAGTCCAAAAAGGCAGCGTCTTTCCCAGCAGTCCATGTTGGATCTGAACTCTGGTCCTCCTTCTACTCCTTCGTCTCCCATTCGCCCGTGGGAGCTGCCTCCCAGCCGGAGACAACACCCACACTTTATGCCAGAGAGATGCCACACGCCTGTTCGCAACCGCCGCAGGTAAGTGTATTTATGTGGCACAGATAGATTTAATAATTTTCTTCATTATTTATCTGGTAAGTGTCTAATTTGTAAGTCTTGAAATTGCTTGTTGTGTTTGATTTGTTTTTTTAGTCTATATAAAGTATAGGAATTAATCAGTATCTGAATTAAAATTTTCTTTTTTTGTCAACTAAATCACCTTAGTGAAATTGTTTTGAAGCAAAAATTCCAAACATGATCTGATTCCAAGTCTTATCTATTGTATTGTGTTGAATATTGACTGGCCTTTTTCTTCTGCCTTAGCCCTCCAATGAGACGCCAGCGTGGTCGGAGGGACCGCCTGACACGCCACCACCACGCCCACAACAACCACCACCACTACAACGGCAACAGCAACCACCATCATCACCACCCTAATGCACACCATCATCACCACCACCACCTCCACTCTCACCATGGCCCTTCTCCAGGTCACCAGGATGAGAACTATCGCCACCCAGCTCCTCCTCAGGGCTACCCACCCTATAGCCAGCAACCTCCCAGAGGGCCCGGGCCTGGGTCTGAGGATCGGCCAGGTTACCATCCTCCAAACCCCTCCCCGAGGCCTCTCCATCAGTCACCCAACCTTTCTCCACGGCTGCTGCACCCTGCCGCCCACCCACAACACCCACACCCTTCCCAGCAACAGAGCAGTGTGGTGCTGGATCTCCATGAGCAGGTGAGTGCACAAGATGATGTGGCCTTGTTGGTACTGTTTGTGTACTGGTAAAAATCCTCCACATACAGCTGAGAAGGAACTAAAATATTCCAATATTATGTCTTAAATGAGAACACATGATTTGCTAGCTGACAGTGTGATTCTCAAAGGTAGTATTGTTCTTCAGTACACAAATGAGAAACACACACACACACACACACACACACACACACACACACACACACACACACACACAACAACACTTTTTGACACTTATTCTAAAAACAATGCAAAGTGAAAATTAAATCCAGCTGCTTGTGGGTTTATTAAGTCTTTGACTACAGAGAGAATGACTAATGTGATTTCATTTGAATGTATTACTGTGGGTTGTTTGATCTTGAAAACATCAAGAACATTTCCTGTAATTTATGAAAGCAAATTCATCACCACCATGTAGGTTAAAAATTCAGTTGGTTAATTTGTGGCTCTCTATTAGCCTGCCTGGCTTCTGTGCTTTTTTTTTTTCCAGGGGGGTGTTTAAAATAAAAGTTCAATTTGGCTGGGGTGCAGGAAAGTTTATTAGAGGGTGTGGAAACTTTACCGTTGAAAAAAATTTGTTATTGCATTAACGTATTAATTAATTAAGGCCGACAATTATTTTATCGCGTGTTAATGTAGTTTTATAAAGATGATGAAAGTCTGTTGCTCACTGGGTCTGAACAGACATTTTCATTTTAAATCTCTTCGACACTGCAAAATTGATAGAACCACAGTTATTTGTAACCATTGCAAAGTTGTATTTTCCTTCACCGGAGAACTTGGAGTTTGACGTATCACTATAATACATCACACACTGTTGACGCAGCAACTCACCCAAACAACAAATTAACAACTTTGTCAAAAAACGCTTTCTCAGGTCTTTGACGCAACGCGATGTGCTCTCTGTCCCCTCACCTTTTGGTGTGTGTGTATGTGTGCGCGCATGCATCAGAGCGGTGCTCAGCTCAGAGAGCAGAGGAGAATAGTAATCGTGGCATAGGACATGACATAAGATAAATAACATGAGGCTGTTTAGTTGGTTTAGTAAAAAAAAAAAAACTGGGTACAGACCTGTGGTTACACACAGGTGGTTCTGGACTCTTGAGGGCCACTAGTTTTTTCTATATTAAACTAAAAAAAACATTCATTGTGCTCAGTTCTTGATGTTCTTGATCTTGAGGTCAAATAAATTAGAAAATGACTTAAGTTCCAAAATACTATGACCACAAGATTTATTCTCTTACTTTTTTAATAAGGGCGAATTTGCAGTTTAATTTTGCTATTTAAATTGCTCAATAACAAACAAAAATATATTAAACCTGTGTACAGCAATTTTTGACATTTGTCATTTCGTACTGTGGTTGGTACTAATGTACTTTATCCAGAAAGGATATGTCCAAACCTTTCTAATTCCAGCTGTTCATCTTTAAGTTAAAGTTTGAGTGAGTAAAGTTGACGTCTTTGCCCTTTTAATATCCATACTTAGGGATCAGCTCCAGTATCATATCCTGTGTCTCCTCCGGGAGCACCACCCGGCCTGCCGCCTCGCTCGGCCCCTCAGCAAATCCCAGCATGCTCGGTGGTTTTCAGTGGACAGCACTATCCGGTCTGCAGCGTCCCTCCCCCTGTGAGTGTTTCACACAGATCCATTCCAGCTGTTTCCACAGTCGCACATTTCCTGTTACTGATGAGTTTTCTTTATTTCATGTTTTCAGAAACACTGTTTGTAACATGCTTTACTAAATTAAATCTTGTTTCTTTGTTTTTCCACTTCAAGGTCCTTCAGACTTGTTCAGTGCAACACTTACCCATGCCTTACCCGTTTCCTTCACTGCTGTCCAGTGACCCAGCCTTCTTGCTTCCCCCACCTCACCTCCCCCATCCCCCAGCACATCTTTCCCACCACCCCCCTCACCTGCCTCAGCCTGGACAGTTTGGACCCTATCCAACACAGCAGGCCCGATCTGTGAGTACAAATCCATGTGTTGTTTTGGTGACTTTGTTTCAACCTTTGTGATTTGACATCAAATGCAACCATAATGAATAATAATGGGTTTCACTTCAGAATTGTGACCATATATACAGTCCATGATTTTGACAGTCAGCATTTTTCCACATATTGTTCCACCTGCTGTAAAAAATGCAACGGGAAATGTACTTTACAATGTAAGAAAAATACATATTGCATATTTAATATATTTGAGTTGAAAGACTTTGTGCTTTTCTTTTTTTGACATTGCATGTACTGAAACAGTACTGTAGTTAATAATAAATCAGCACATGCACTAAAATATACTTTATTTGCCTGCACAACAAGAATAAAATTTACAGTAAAGTGAGTCATACATTAGCCACAAATTAAAGAAGAAATGTCTGTGTTGCTTTCGGCTTAAATGGAAAACACTGCAGATATGTCCGTATTGCGCTGTGCATATTAAGAAGCTGATTCTGATGATTATTTAATAGATTATTTAACATTTGCCCTTTGTATGGCTTTTATATGAAATAATATTGCATTGTATTATTAATTGAAACAGCTGCCCAAACTGACAAAACCCTTCAAAGAAACTCCATAAAGCCATTATTTTAATCTCAACGACAATTTTGTATATGCAAGTAATAATTGAAGAACAGAAGTCTGATTTATTCTTGTGAGTGGCTGTTAAATATATTCATATATATAGTGTAATATTAGTATCCACTCATTTAATAAGTATTTTTCACCTTTCACTGCATCCATGTGACCCTCATTAAATTGATGTTATCTACTTGTTGAATTCCTCTTGTTGCTCTGAAACAAGCTTAGCATGTTTCTCTTTTCTCTCCAGCCGTTACAGCGGATAGAGAATGACGTGGAGCTGCTCGGAGAGCACCTTTCTTTGGGTGCAGGGCTCCACTATCCCCCTACCACCCACCCCGCCCTAACCCCACACTCCACACAGCTTCACTTTCTCTCCCATGACCCCCTGCCACAGGAGTTCTTTGGGGTGGTAAACAATGAGAGCATGCTTACAAAATATATCATGTTCTAATATTTTTGTCAATCTTCCAAGTAGAGAGAAAAATTAAAATTGGAAACTGTTATGTGGTGTGATTTGCATCCTAGTCCTATCCAAACTTTATTCCTCGACGTCTCCCGGGGCGACGGTACCGCTCACAACAGCCACTGCCACCTTCGCCTTACCACCCCAGCCTCCTGCCTTGGTTCCTGTAAGTAGATCAGTAGAATAACAAAAGATGGCACTTAAGAGTAAAATATGTTTTAAATCCGCATTAGGAAAAATAGATCAGATATTTATTTTTAAATGTAAGTGTAAACTCTGTGCTGGGTTGCCAATATGACTTCACATAAAACATACACAACAGGAAAGGTAATTTCCAACCAAATCTATATGTTCTTATGAAAAATTGTAATTCGAGGATAAATGTAAGTGAATATAAAAAGTATGAAGACACACGTTATTATTATTTTCATTATTTTCTATTATTATGTATTGGAAACTTACAATAACAACAGGAATATTGAAAGTTTTCTGAACAACATTCAACACAGCATTTATTGCATAAAAGCTACAGAGGTGTTAGGTAACTAAGTATATTGTGCAAGTCAAGTGCATTTTTGAGTTACTTTTTAAATCTTTGCTCCACCAAAACGTAAACAAATATTTGAATATTGTAGTTTTTGTTCTACTACACTTATTCGACAGCTTTAGATATTAGTTGTTTTTGCAGATGTAGATTCTTATAAAAAATTTAATCAGCTAATAAATTATGTATTATTCTGGATTAACCACCTGTTAGTACACAAAGTAGTTCAAATCAGCTCCATTTTTACCAGCTGCTGTTTTTCTTCCATGCCATGTTTCTATAGTAACACAGATCCTTGTCTTTATTTTAAATTTTTTTTACCAATTACTATAAATATACTATAAATATTATATTATATAAGTCTGAACTAGACTCAAATATTTATGTTATCAGCAGTATAACATTATAGTATTTGATGTATACTTCTTATTTCCCTGTTAAATCTCTCTCTGTGTAGATCAATGCTGCCAGTCCAGCCTACAGGTCCAGCAATCAGTCTAGAGCTGGATGTAGACGATGGAGAAGTGGAAAATTACGAGGTGCTTCTTTAGAATTTGTACCCCATTGTTTTTGTGTTTTCTGGATGCAGAATCTGGTCTCAGTGTTGTTGCTGATGTTTCTCCCACAGGCCCTCCTGAACCTTGCTGAGCGCCTGGGAGAGGCCAAACTTAGAGGGCTGACCAAGGGAGACATTGAACAGCTTCCTTCCTATCGGTTCAATCCAAATAACCATCAGTCCGAACAAACACTGTGAGTGATCAATGAATTCAACCATTGATTGGGTTAATTAATTATTAATGATGTTTCTTTATTTACTGATTTACTGTTTTACTTACCCAAGCTGACTTAAAGCTTGACAGAAAGCTACTTCAAAGCATATCACAAAAACTCCACAATATGTCTTTCAGGGTTTGCCATTATGACACATTTTTCTTCATAAATTTCTCTGTTAACAATTGAGATTCTCCTGTGTATGATGTATTAATACTAGTAAGAAGAGACGGTTTCAGTACTCTTGTCATAATCAACTGCTAACAAACATTCAGACATTTCAGGTTTCTTGTGTTACTGTTGTTTGCATTATCATATCTGTTGTGTTGCAGGTGTGTGGTGTGCATGAGTGATTTTGAGTCCCGCCAACTGCTGAGAGTCCTGCCCTGCAGCCATGAGTTCCACGGGAAGTGTGTCGACAAATGGCTGAGGGTAAGTACTGCCACCAACTCTCAATGTGTCCATCTGAGGGACGGTACATAGACAGTCCTCAAGTTTATCTAAGGCTCATCATATTTTAAGTAAATGGGCGGCACAGCTGTGTAGTGGTTAGCAGTGGCACCTCAAAGCAAGAAAGACCCAGGTTATAATCCACGAGTATGCCGGGTGCCTTTCTGTGTGAAAGTAATGCTGTGTCTTAAATCTTAGTGAGTTTAAGAAATTTTTTTTTGCTTAAAACTGTCAATCTCAGTAGAAATGAATCAAGTGACACAGACACATTTTATGTAACAGAGACATAATTCTCTGTCTTGTTCTAAATTCAGATTAGTAGATTCTGTAAACTTTCCTAGACCCCAGAATGGGAACCTATGATTTCCCACTGAAAATGCTTTGGTGCTTGAACACCAAGTGTTTGTGTTAATCATAACACAGTCATGTTATGATGTAAGAGTCATAAGACCATATCCAAAGTCTCCATGTGAAGTGGAGAACAAACACTGAAACGGTCTGAAATCCAGTGCAAAATGTGTTTATGGTTAGTTTTGACACAGTCCATGTGTGTACAGATGAAATGGTTTCTATCATCAAAGGGAGTTTTTCCTCTCCAATGTCGTTTGGCGCTAAAATAAATAAATTGCATTAAAACCAAATAGAAATGGGGCATTTAATTTTATATTTTGAGTGTTTGTTCCCTGTTTCTCCAGGCCAACCGGACGTGTCCCATTTGTAGGGCCGATGCCTCAGAGGTCCAAAGAGACTCGGAGTGACCACATGAGGGAGCCAGATTCTCCTTATTGTCTGTCAGACATGTTCAGCACTGCCTGCTCCCAATGTATTGATATACACGTGCATGCATGGACACAGACACACACACACACACACACACACTATTTTCTTACCTTGTTGTGCAGCACTTTTTGCTTTTTCTGTCCTTTCTCCTTTTAATTTCATCTGCGTTTCAACTGATCCCCTCTTAACCCCGTTATTTTACTCTCTGCTGTTTTCCCTTCTATCACTTGAATGCAGGCCTTCCCATCCTTTAGTGAACAACAACCTACCTGACCTACCATCCTGCTGTGGTGTGTGTGTTTGTGTGTGTGTATACACATGCATGCACAACAACTGTGCAAATATTGTTTGATCAGCAGGGCTGTGGTACATGACTGTGTGTGTTTTCAGTATGTGTGTGTATGAGAGATTTTTAGATGTCCTGGAGCATGCCTGAGTTTTTGTTGTGTATCAGACAAGAGTAATGACATTCAAGAGTTTTTTGCTCTTATGAGTGACTGAATTTACTTCCTGTTTGTACGTTAATGCACTGTTTGTCTGTATGCATACTCTGTGTATGTATGTTATAGACTTTAATCTTTTCTCTAGTTTAACACTAAGGGTCCATGCTGCCACTATACTTCTTGGTTGCCTCTTTGGTTGGTTAGTTTTAGTACATTATTATTACTATTATTAACATTATTATTATTATTATTATTCAACCATTATAAGTGATTGTTTCCCTGCCTGGCAGTTACCTCATCATTACGGTTTTGGTCATCATTCATTATTGGCGCTTCACAGCACTATTTTGAAATTAAGCACAGTATATATTTTTGTTTTTCTTTATTTCCCTGTCTGTGACTTTGCGGTGGCACATGTGTTGCATATATACATATATCTATATATACTGTATAAATCTATGAATATCTGTATACCAAATAAAAGGCTTGATATGAACTTTTTAAACTTAACATTTTGTATATATTTATTCTTGTGTATTTTACACAGCAAATTAAGCACCAGTGAAGTCAACAAGGTTTGATTGTGCTGTATTTCTGTGTTTAGATTTGAAGTGGTGCTACTATTAAACAAGACAATAACTGCAGACTGTTGTTTCAGGTGGCTCCATCATTGATGCTGATATTGAAGTAGTGCATCAGCTTCTTGTTGCCTCTAGATGGAGTCACTGCTCTTTTACAACAACCATTACTCCGCATTTGTTGGTTTACAATATGAAAACGGTTTCACTGCAGATGGTGTTTGCTTTGTGTAACCCTGTGGTGTAGCATTCAGAGTTGTGGGTAATAGATAGGCTACAGTTTTATTTTATAAATTAATGCAAATATTACACTTATGTTTCACTCTGAAAATCTTCAGAGCTAGTGTTAAGAGTTGAGTATAATAAAGCCGGTACATTTAAATGTAACTAAGGTACCATGTTTTATCCTTTTGGCTGTTGTTCATTTTATAGCTCAGATCTTCAGGGATCACTGTTGCTGTGGTGTCGATCAGCTGATTGTCAGTGATAGTGCTGCATTTACAGCTGCATTTACATCTTCTAGTAGACTTTCTGAGGGTACTTCACTCATTCACAGCTTAGCCGTGATCTTATTTCTCAGGTCAGCTGCTCTTGTATTCAGCCTACAAGGGCTTGTTGTTCTGGGGCTTGGTACCCAATCTCAGGGTGTGGGTATGTGATCTCTCCCCCCTGACATAATGTCCTGGCTCCCCCTTGCCGTAGCATTCGTGTTGTACCCCATCAGTCTCTAGTTGTGATAGCAGTTGTTTCTTGCGAATGTTGGAACATTGAGCTACTAGTTGTTTTGCTGTTAGTCTTGACGTTGGGTGTCACAGAATCACACCCACATCCGCGTCATGTAACCTCTTTCACTGGGGTTACTTGTATAGTAGCATTCCAACAGTTCCTTGTTCTCATCTCTTGTCCATGAATGTCTTGTTCTTGTTGCAGTGGTGGTAGTTCCCCAACATCTGGCGCAGACCTTGTTAATCCGGGCGACGTCTGACTCTGTTTGTTTGTTTCTCTCATCATATTTGAGGTAGGCAGAGTATAGCGTGAGAAGGTCGGTAGAACAGGGATCTGAACACCGGTCTACCCTATGAAAGGCAGTGATCTTAACCACTGCACTATCCCAGCTGCTATCTATCTATCTCATCTAAAAATATTATGCAGAAATAAATGTCTAGTGTATAGCTGATGTGTAGACGGGCAGCCAAGCTGTCCACCTCCCCTCAAGGCACACGTCTGTTTCCCCATTGTGACTGTACCTGGCAGCACACGCCTGCTCTCTCCTGCCTTCTGTTGACAGAAGAGAAACGGTGTTACTGTACATACAAATACAGTATTTAGAGCTGAATTTCAAAAGGCAGATGTCACCTCTAGGCTTCGCAACATAAATGGTCACATTTATTAAAGCAATGTGCATGTAACTGCTAGAGGTGCACACGACACAAATGTCACTGTTTTTCACTGGAGACAATTTACAAAGCACATTAATGAAGAATGTGACAAGTGCACAAGCACAAAGGAACTTTTTTTTGTCTTTTATGGGTTTATATATTTTTTACTAATTTTTGAGGGTTTATAGTGACTGATGTTCTAATTCCTGAAAGAGCTTGTGTCAGATGAAGAAAGAAACATTTTCTTGTGTCAGAAGTATGATTAAGTGCCATATCTAAATCCGTTGAAGGAGTTTCATACATCAAAGGCAATAAAACTTAAGACACACACGCAGTTATACATATACACAGTCTCTTAGAGTTCATGTTTAATTAAATGAGAAGCCACTTGGCCTCGACCTGATGACTCACTGTCATCCTCTCCTTGTCTTTCATTCTATCTGCTCTCTCCATTTTTGATTTTCATCTCTCTTGCTGCTTCAGCCCCCTTTCTTTTATGCATCTCTTGCTTCCCTTCTTCCACTCTATCGCATCCATTTTCTACTCTTGTTTATCTCTCTCCGCTACCACCTCTGTCCTATCCTCCAGTGACTTTACTCTTGCTCCTGTCCTCATCGTGCACTTCATGTCTTCTGTTTTTTTATGTCTTGTTTTTTTTTTCCAGTTCTCTACTGTCTCATCACACTGTTCTTCCTCTGCTCCTGTCTTTTTACTTATGCATCTCCTCCACCCAGTTCTTCTCCCTCTTCGCCTATGATCACCACCCACTCCTTTAACTGACTTCCACTGCAGAGCGATGAAGGGGAAGTGATGGGGGTGTTCTGCTTAAAACTGTCTGCCCAGTTACTCAACTCTGAGAACAAACAGTATTTGTCTTGTCTTGCTTTCTCTCTTGTCCTAACCAGGGTTTTGTGAGGCCGGAGGTCGCCTAATGTTAGATGGCAGGTGAGTCCACTACAATGTTTGTTCCAACATTCAAGACTCTTTTAGGATTGACTGTGAGTAGCAGTGGGGGAAAATTTCCACACTAGTCATTACCATATATATTGGCAGTAATATGCAGTTGCACAGTTAACACTAACGCTATGTTCAGTGACGTCTTGACTCTACAACAGGAACCTCAAATTTTTTTAACAAACCTATCCAAATAACATTATTATACAGTAACCCTATAGCTGCCTGGGAGATGTCCTACTGGCAGAGATTCTGGATTGAACGTCTTCCTCTTTCCAGATTAGTTGTACTCTGGTCACTCGTCTGTGACTGGCTGCCAGGTCCTCAGGCTGTGCTGGGGCTGGTGTTACAGTCCAGATAGTGCTTAAATAGCTTTATTGTGTGTGTGTGTGTGTGTGTAGACTGTCCTAAGCTCACAGGGTACATGGATTCTCCATCCTGATTATATATAAAAAAAGAAATTGAGGCCACCGAGCTCTGCTCACTTCACTTATAGTCACACACATGGTCACACACTCATGTAGTAGTATGACACTTGCATGCACTGATCTTCATTTTTCCTTGTTTCTGTTTTATATCCTTCTCTCTCCACACTCAGCAGGGTGAGGGTTAAATGTGAATGCGTCAGTGAATGAGTATGTGTAATATTTATTTCATAGGGATTTCCCCGTCTGCACACTGGGTGGCTTCTGGCCATGTCATCATGTTCTGAGCTGTCAGATGCCATCACTGTCACTAGCGAGATATAAGGTTTGTGTAAGAGAGAGAGAGAAAGAGACACACATAATGAGGAAAAGAAAGCAGCAAGACAGAAACAGAGACACAGACAGAACTGTGAGGTAAGTAGAGTGGAAATGGTGCCGCGCTGGCAGCTCGTAGGGGGTGGCAGCATCAGGAGATGGCTTCTGTTTCACACATTTAGTTGGAGAGGCGAGCTTGGGTGCAGAGAGCATCACATGCTTGTGTTATATACACAATGTGTGATATACTGTACACGCTAACACACACTTTACGTGGACATCAGGGCCCTCTGGTCATCTTGCCAGCCTCCAGGGAGCTGGTGTGACAAGTCAAATTTTCATTGGCTTTTAAAGTTTATATAAAATAAGAGTTTCAATCCAAGAAAAGAATATCATATTTTACCACTTAAGAGAAATAAAACCCAAAGTGCTACATAATAATGTAATAAAATAAATAATTTTATGTAGGCTGTCCTGAAGCTTTATTTATTTATGTATCAATAATGAAATTATATATTTTTAAATATAGTTTATTGTTAAAATGTTCAAGTCAAATGTTATAATATGCATATATTTGCATTTATATAAAATATAATATAATACTTAATGTACTGAGTTTAAATGCTCCTTTCAATGGTGTTGGCAGTATTGTTTGAAGGTGTATTCACAGCATTGTTTATCTGACTTGTATTAATTTCTGGGGTTAGATCCCTGCCAAAATACTAAAAAGTAATTAATTTGCAGTCTTGTTGCAGTCTCCTTTCCAGGTTAACAGAGCTAAAAGATAAATTTTCCACTAATGGTTTTAAAACAGTCATATCAATGTTTATACTTTGGGCCAAATCCTGTTCCAGTCCAAAAATGAGTCTGGCTCTAAAACTAAACCGTTTCCTGTAGGACTTCTGATTTGTTTTCCTATTATTAACAGTGGTATAAGAACTTCTGCACAAACCCATAGTTATTCACACATACAGTAACATGTAAACTGACAAACAGATGTGCACAGTGCTGCAATCAATGTGACTGATGTTATAAAACTAGAACTTATTTGATTAAAGTGACATCAGATGTAGCTGCCATTTTTATATCTTGTTGTCCCCTTCTCTGTCCCTTTAGTTTTCATTTTAAAGCCTTCATAGTTAATGTGTTAAATCAGTTTTCTAAGCTGATTTTATATTATTTAAGGGGCTGAAAACATGTCTGATGTCAGTTGGTTTGATGATTTGTCTGGCGGGTATTTTTTGTTGTAGAGTTCATGTCTGCTCATTATGTCAGATCAGGCCAAGTGTTGGCAAATGGGTTGAAGCCACAAATTGGCCAATATGAATTACATAAGTTACCCTATGACAGTGATATTGGCTGCAGTTATTGCTATTTGTATTGTTTGTTGCAGTAAGCGCACAATTTTATTATTTTTATTGAATTACTGTGGGTCATGACATAACAATCCAAATAAATTCACAATGTTTTGAAAACAGAATAGTTTTTAAACTGAGAAACATCTATTATACTCTCTATGTGCAGTGTTCTGGATCATTTGTAGAAAAGCAAAAGGGGAAAAAAAAACAATGGCTAGTTAAGAGTGACAGAAAATGTGGGGTGAGCAATAGCAAGCAAGCAATAGTCCCCGGCCAGATTCAAGCCAGGGACACTGTGATTTGATATATGCTTCTTATCCCCCTTGCTACCAGAATGCTGCACAGTAAATGATTACAATAATTCAATAGACAATGTTAAATAGAATTATGTTAAATAGTGCATGTCAGAACACTGAAATGATGATGAAGATATAGATTCATAAATGAATCTGTCTTGCACAATACTGACGCAGTATTTTCATTTCTTATTCATTTCATTTTTTACAAGAATATCAAAGTACCTTGTGTCTTGTCTCGTGTGTGTTTATGAAAATGCATGTGAAATATACTGCATGTGTATATTTGTCTGCTGTGTGTGCTTGTGGATGTCATTTCAGGAAGATTGTTTAGTACAGAAGTAAATGCTACTGAGACAGTGCAACCATGCATGTACAAACCACCCTGCACACTCAGGGTCTAGCTCTATAAAGACTTTTAAAAGATTGACCTGCATGGTTGAAAAATAATTCTGAGGAACATTTTTCACATCACCAAAAGTTACACAGCCTCTAATGATTTTTCCCAATATGAAAGTTAAACTAACAGATACAGTCAGTGTGCAAACTGGATATGAAATACTGAAACAGAAACTTCTTAGACTTCCATAAGATTTGGGGGGAAACCTGGGGCCATCACAGAAATCCACTTTTCTTTTCAGCATTACAGGCTATGGTAGAGTAGCAGGGACACTCAGAAGCAGTTTGAAGACATGCTCCGAGGCTCCATCAGAACATTTAATTAAGTTCAGCTATGATAAGTTTCCTGCAATTTCTCCAGCATTTTTGTCTCCCATCTACTTGGAGCTCAGCTGGGGTTTATGTTCCTCTTTGGTTTAGGAGAGATGAGAGAAGAGTGACAGAGAATGTGGACTCAAGAAGAAAGAGTTGAAAGGAAGTGAAAGGGGAGCAGACACATCAATAGAACAAAGGGATAAAGAATGAGAGTTAAAGGAGAAGCTTAATAACAATGGCAAGAAACACAGAGCTGCAACAGGATGATTAGAGAGAGATAAAGACATATGATAAGATGTGCTCATCACTCCACATCCAGTAAGACCCATCATGCTGCTTCTGCCCCACTGGAGCAGGACAGTGACCCGCTGTGACAGCCTACCAGTCTGGATTTTACAAAGACCCATCCCATACTGTCTGTCCAAGACACAAATGTCCCCCAGTGATATGAATGTATGATAACATTAATGCAGTGGGGAATCTGCCGCATCACCAGACCACACTGTCTCTGACTATGCTGCCTGGAGGCAAACAAATATACACACAGATTAAATGGGGGGTTGAGGAGGAGGCTCTTTGGAGAGAACCAAACTAAACAAACTTAATCCACTCAAATGATATACAATGTGATGATGCAGTAGTTGGAAAATAGATGCAGATGTTATTGAGCTTGCTGTAACCCTAAGAAGTGTGTGGAGGAGGAGTGTGCTTGTGTGTGGCTACAGAGAGGGTACATCACACATACACATGGAGCTGTGCATAATATATTGTTATATTTATAATATGTATGTATAATATGTTATGTTCAGTTATGATGACAGAGTAGCCTGTGTTAAATGTCAAATTGTCATTGGTGGAAGAGGTGAATGGATAAAAAATCATGCAAATATATAACACTTGAGTGCTTTAACTGACAGACTTAACTAAAGCTTTGCTCTACTTCTGTCTTGTGTTTAGAAAGAGTGTAGAAAATGACAAGAATCTTCTGGAGTAAAGATGTGAGGGAGTTTGTGAGTATCTGTATCACGTATGTCTTTATTTCTTTGTGTGGACAAACTCTTTTCAAATATTATTCTTGTGAGGACATTTTATTCAGTCCTCACAAGTTTAAAGAACATTTGTGGGGTTAAGACTTGGTTTTAGGGTTAGGGGTAGAATTAGTTTTTGTTAGGGCTATAGTTTAGAGTTGAGCGTTCAGTTGTGATGTTTAGGTTTAGGGTAAAAACTTAGGGGAATGCATTATGTCAATCAGTGTCCACAGAAGTATATGAGACATGACTGTGTGTGTGTTTGCTAGCTGGCTCTTCAGGGCCTCAGCAGACCCCACAGTGAGCTCTAAGTAGCTCTGATTGAATCTGGCCTCCCTCTGCTCCTCTCCATTGCTTTTAGGATGCAGAGATAATGTTCATTAGTACAGACGGATGGGGACGTTGGGAGGCGGATGCTTGCATGTTGCTGAAGTGTAGTTATAATGGGGAGTGATGGGAGGATAATACAATTTGGTTGCATTTAAAGCTGTGACTAGGGGTTGATTTTACGAAGTGTGTGCGTGCATGTGTGTGAATGTATGAACTGTAAAATGCTTTGGTTGTGTGAGGGAGGGCAGTAGGCTGTAGTTCAGGAGAGAGTTAGACACTATGTTCCTGCATTTTCTCTACGCTGCACATATTTGAGGAGTAATGGATTACAATCAGTTTATCCTAAAGTTGTTTGCTTTCCTCTGAGGAGCATTATCTGTGTGAGACAGGCAGAAGAACTAAAGACAGAGAACTGAATACGCTTATTTGCTTTCTTGCAAATGGCTTAATATGAAAACTCTCACGTATCAGAAGTGAATAGAACATGAATAAACACTCTGGTTATGACAAAGCCCTCTATATATCAACAAAGTTTAGTTTCGGTTTAGTTCATTATCGTCTTATCTACTCTGTTCTTGATTGCTCCTTTGTACTTTCATTTGTTCACCTCTTCTCCTTTCGGTCCATGCAGTGAAACAATTAGCTCGAGTCATTTTGCGAAACACATTTAAGGCCGTGTCTTCCTCCTGCCCTCTCTTCTCCTCATATCACCAGAAGGACCTCTAGGGGGGGTTATACTGCACTGACGTGTGCAGTCGGAAGGAGCCTGCAGCACTCGCACATTCGCACTACACACGTGCATACACACTGCAGACCCATGAGCCACCAGCTGAGGCTGCTTCACCACATCATGAGTGTGCATTAAAGAGTATTGCTTGTCATTCCCCTTGTTAATCTACGTATATTAAACCATAGAATGTGCAGTTTGATTTTCTATAATCTGACATAAAGCTCATATAGACCAGAGGAGGTGAGATATATTTATCTGCCTCGCACGCAGCTTTCGTTGATTGGTTGTGGCATGTTTGATTAACAGTTATTGGAGTTTAGCTGGTATCGTCATTACCAGGCCTGTCTCTGTGTTGTGACTAATTTGCACAATTGATGTGATGATCTCACAGTGAGAATGGATTTAGCCTGCAGGCTTTCTGCCACAGTCCACTCTTCCATCAGATGGTCATGATTTGTTTAAAACAAGCAACAGCCTCTTACACGGCTGTCTTGCTTTATCCGTGTCATTGCAGGGTCTTTCAGAAGGACAATGTTACCTCCCCCAGCTCCGCGGTGTGGTCCTCATCATCACCTTTGACCTCCCAGTGGTAATGGTGGTGGGGAAACAATTGTCCCACTGGGATCAACAAAACACCACTTTCAGTAGATTATTTTTATTTCAATTGGCAGGCTGCCAAGATCTAAGGGTTTTCATTCTCCCTGTACAAAACGTCATGACCCCCCACACCACTACACACCACCCTCACCATTACCAGCCTCAGTGAGGAAGCACACAGCTCAACCACAATGTGATTAATGTAGATAACATGGCCTTCACTGACTTTTTATTTAAGCACAGCCTTCACACAACTTCACACTCTGGATTTGATGATTGTATTTTTTAGTAAATGAACAGATTAAGTTTCCCTTTTTTAGTTTTACCCACAGCTAAAACAGCTTTGACTTCCTGTAGCTGCTCCAATAATGAGCTTCATAAAAGTGTGTTTTCATTTACATAAAGTAAAACTTCAATGAAGGGACTCATTTGATTGGAGGAGATAAGATTGGTTTCAGTGGCTGCTGGTTATTAAATGTCTTCCCTAGGGAGGTTTCCGACTTTTATCGCTTCCTGCTTGTTGTCACACATGTCAAACAGCGTCGATCAAGACGGCAGAGGGTGAAACTGACGCCCGACGGGGGAGCGCGCTGGGCGGGCAGGATCATGTGAGGACCAGGGCGCTTAAATCTTTTATCTGAAGAATGGCCGCTTTGGCGATAACAGGATTGTCGTATCCCAAGTAGATTCTGACCCATATTCCTAAGAAAACCATTGTTTTAGTCGCTTTAACAATCATCAAGGGGAAGTCTGTTCTCTACAGACGGTTTCCGCTGCGCGCAATCACAACTCCAGGACCAGCGGTGGAGTCGGTGCGCTCTTGCAGAAAACATATCTGGGCTCAGACCGCAGTCAGCGCTTCTCTCCATGTCTCCAAGAATCAGCTGCCGACCGTCACCTGGGAAGACACAATGAAACCGCTATAATTCAACCTGCTTTTTCTGTTTGATTTACTCTGATTTACAGTTTTTTACTTTACGTCGAGTTCAGAAAAGAAGAAAACGAGAAAGACGAGAAACACACTCTCCATCTGCAAGTTTTCGCGCGTGTGTCGCACTGGAGGGGAGGAAGCGATGGCAGCCCCGGTGAAAGCAGCGCTGGCTCTCCTGGTTATCACCGTGGCAAGTGAGTAATCCGTCGATCCCTACACGTATGGGGCTTTAATCAGACGGTCATTACAATCCACTATGAAACAGCACAGTCTATCCCGAAGTGCTCTAAATCTAATTTATTACCACACGTGCTTTGCAGCTCGTTCACACCCTACATATGGACTACAGCTGTGTGAGTACAATTTTAGGGAAATGCTTAATCCACTGTTTTACTATACATTAAAGATAACGGGGACACCGGGAAACAGACCGGTGAGTAAAAGTAGTGGCGTTTCCGCGTGTCAGACACTAAGCACGTGATTTTTCAACACGCCTCAATCAACTTGCTCCTTTTTACCCAACAAACCCACCTTATCATAATGCTTTCTATGTGTATCTGTGTGATATTTGAGAAGGTTGCGTTGCTTTTCACAATTCACATGCACCCCAATCATAGCTTCCAATATAACCAACTAATCTCATTACAATTTTGAACCATTACGCACTGTGCTCTTCTCATGACTCATTGAACAGTTGGATGATGCTATTTGCAATCGCCCACGGGCGTTTAAATCTACGTGCTGAAGTTTCGTAGTGGTATACCGCGGGCCTTTATGTGTTTAATGGCCTGCATTATGGGCATAAAAGGACTAATTTCTTAAGAGAACCTTAACATAATGCACTTGAATCAGACGATTTGAAAGTAAAAGTCTTTTGTCTTAAGTTTCTCTCACATTTAAATGGTTTTATTTATGGTGAACTGTCCGTGGTGCTGAATCAGGCACTGGTTCAGAAGCAGTTTATTATGTTGTTTGTCTCTGTCATTTTCTGAAGTACTCAGATGAGCAGTTCCTTTTACTCCTCACATTCATTTAGTATCTTTTGCAGTTTGGACAGTAAATTGATTTTTCACTCTGTTCAGGTTTAATGAATTTAGAATATTCCAATTAGTAAGTAAGAAAGAATTGTAAAAATCATTATTCAAAGAAAACAAAAACATTTGCCAAACCACCCTACAGCCCATAAGTTTAAAAACAAACTGTTTAGTGTGTACAAATGATCATTGTTATAAATAGTTCCATATAATCAAACTCACTCATAATGTCATGCTGAACATTTTTTTCTGACGTGTACAGATAATAGAACTATGAATTAATGTGGACAAACTCGTCAGATTAGTTAAACGTTTAATAAAAACTTCAAGGCGTTTTTTGGAATTATGGTTCGCAACATAAGATGTAATTCTTCATTTAAGTATCTGAAAATGAAGCGGATCCAAACCGCTTGTCCTCTTAAGTGTTGCAGGGGTGCTGGAGCCAACCTCAGCTGACATTGGGAACGAGGCAGGATACACCCTGGACAGCTCACCAGTTTATCACAAGGTTGACACATAAAGACAGACAGATATTCACACTCACATTCACACCTATGAACTATTTAGCGTCACAGAGAAATATATATTTTGTATGCTCTTTGACTCTTTGACTATCACCTGTTCACCATCTGCAGTTCGGGCATCACGTGGCTGTGACTATGTTACTTCATCTGGCTACTAGAGTAAAATTATTTGTCCAGTCAGCCACATTGTTGGGATGTACTTGCTCTGCATCTCTGTATCCTGTTGGCTCGTCTATCCTGTTCTTCCTCTATCATCTCCTGTGTATAATAATTTCTGTTTTACTCGTCTTATATTTTTCTAGACTCTAATTCTTATAACTTAATGTATCTGACATATTTAGTTCCTCATCACACACCGCCTTCTGTCCATTCTGTCTCTCTCAGTGTCAGGTGCATGATTTAGTAAATGTAATGTGTGCTACAACAGGGGACTCAAACGCAATATGTGTTTAGCATTTTGCACAAAACCCACACACAACCCTGACTCTGCTCTTCTGTAGCCTCCGGGTGAAACTTTCTAAGTGTCTGAGTAGAAACAGGCAACATTAAGTTTTGTCCTGAAGTTATCCTGAGGTTGTTGTTTTTCACGAGTTGATAAACTGCTTTCTCATAACTACACGTGTGTAACATCAAGGGCTTGACATCAGTGAGTTACACTTTATAGTAAGCTATTAGTCATTGCGTTGGCTCACTTGTTTGGATTCTGCTCTTTGAGTGTGGGAGAGAAAGAGACAGATGAAGAAATACATCAATGTGATGCCGCTTTTACTGCTGCCATTGTCTCACTTTTGTTCTCAACCTGCACATTTCTGTCACTGATGGGAAGAAACGTACAAAGCAGGACAGAGAGAAACAAGGGAGATGTTGTGTCAGATAAAAATAACATTGTAGTAAAAGAATATTTAGTTTTATCCTCACAGATGGAAGACTGTCTGTGTTGATAATAAGTTTGAGGAAAAAACAACCAAAAGAAATCCCGTGAGATTCTAAAAGCACAAAAATCTCTCCGGCAGTAGATACACTGTGAGCAATGTGTAGTGTCTTGTTGGAACTTGACCACGTGGCTGCGGGTGTATATAAGTGGCTTCCTTTATAACATGACTGATACGGTCAGCCAAAGACAGCTGAAGCTTAAATTGTTTTGTCTCAGAAGGCCACCACAGATGGTAACTCACTGAATAATTCACTACACTAAAAAAGAACCTGCAGGATGCAGAATTTAGATGTTTTTTTCTCTCCGCTCTCCACTGATGACACGGCCCCCTATGTGTGCCCATCTGCAGCTCTCAGACACAGCAGGGCATCTTAGTGTTCTTTTGTTTGGTTTTACATGTACCTGTATGTTTTAAAGGAGACTATGTGTTGATTTTATCTGGTTAGGAAAGACTTGGAGAATAATCTCGGATTGTGTTTAAGTCTCTGGGCTTATGAGATGATAGCATTTTTATTTTAGTGTCAATGAATTATTGAGGTGTGGAGAGTGCAGGCAGACAGGAGTGTGCGTGTGCGTAAGTGTGTGTGTGTGATGGGACCTGCTGGTAGAGTCTCTAATGCTCCATCTCTACCTACATCAGCCTCATACACATCTGATCTACTGTTGTGGCATTTACTGTCAAACCTAATACCTTACATCACTCCATACAGTCTATACTGCACTTCTTCAACAGTCGTTTCTGATGGTCACATGAAGTCATTTGTCTTTCACAGGTAGTTCATTTTTTTGTGCAGGGTTTACATTTAAGGGAATATGACATCTCAGGTAGAAATCAGTGAGCAGCCAGAGAAAATCAAAAACAGGAGCCTCTACAGTAGGAAAAGCCACAATGTGCACATTTATAATGTAAATTGGATCTGTTTCCACAGCAATCTTTCAATAAATAGACTCTGCACTAAACTCTTATGGAGGCATTTTTCTCTCTTGACTTGTTTTAACAGACTGTGCAGTTATCATGATAAGTAAACTAAACTTTATGTGTAAAATTGTTGCACCAATCCTTTAATTAAAGATGATATTTATTCTGAGTGGCACAGTGGTGTAGGTATTAGCATTGCTGCCTCACTGTAAGAAGGACTCTATGGGATCCACGGGTCATCTGGGTGCCTTTCTATGTTGGGTTTGCATGGGTTTTTCTTCGGGTACTCCAGCATCCAAAAACGTGCATGTTATGCTAATTTGTGACTCTAAATTACCCTCATAAGACAATTTTAATTTTGTAATTAATGTCCCCTCATCTATTTGTAACAGTCAGTGGTTTAATATCGCTTGTTATTTAAGATTTTAATCCAATTAAGAAAAGCACAGTGACAAATTAAGCAGAAAAAAACCAACAGGATTTAGAAAATATGTACTCGCCAGTCCACAAAGATCTCAACGCCACAGAACTTTCTTTTCATTATGGCAAGAAGCTTGGATGCCGTTATGTAGCAATATACACCCATACTGTATGTAAACAATTAATCTTTGACAGACTATGATCCCATCAAGTGAACTAATGAATCATTGGGATTTCCCATGAGTCATCACCATAATATGGGATCATCCTGATTAGTTTTGTGGTATGAATACAACAATCTGCTAATTGTTTTGTCTCACACTCTGATGTTGCGGTTGTTTGTTGTGGTGTGTGTGTCTATATTGTCTTTTTTTTCTGCTCTCTTGTGTCTCTTTTCTCTGTCTAATCCTGACAGACAGAGCTCTGTGTTTCAGAACTCTGTGAAGACATTTACCCTAGAGGTTTAGTGTCATGTCATAGTTGCTCTGACACTGGATGTTTTATACTGTCTCTATTTCAGAAAGAGGCCTGCTGGAAGTTGATTTAAAGCCACCAAGTGTAGAATATACTGCACCACATCTTCCAGCACCTGCCTCAGCACCTTTTCTTGATCTTTATGTGTCCTGAAAAATATTGTTATTTTGAATATTTATTGAAATGACAGCTGCACCATTGCTGAAACCCAGTGCAAGTCAAATGCCAAAATAATTTATAGCTGTCCAGAGCTGCTAATGGTACAGTTTTGAGATTTTTCTTAGAAGTATATTGCTGATCTCAGTTCAGAGGTATTTGTACAGTTGTTTCAATATAAATTGTTTAAATCACAATCATGGTGCTTCTTCAAGGTGGATTGCTTCGACCTAACACAGTCGAAGCACGGTTTTTCTTCTTGCTGCATGTGGCAAAGCCATGGATAACTTAACTTAAAACAGACACTAGTTCAAGTTGCCTACACAATAGAAGACTAAGAGCTTTTTTCACCACTAGAACATCAACACAAACTCTTCATACAGTGGAATGGATTACTTGTTGATTTTAATGAATCTTGAATTGCTGTTGTAGTGATACAGTCTGGCTGTGTAAGGCTTTTTTTCCCTACAAATGCCACTTCACTAGAGACTAGGATATTTTTCCTCTAGTTTTAAATATATGAAACTCTGTCTGAATTGCAAACCAACCACTGTCACTGAAGCTCTGTGACCCAGTCAGACATTGTTTTGCCTGTTTTGTGAAATTAGCTCTGTGGCCTATCTATCTCTCTCTCTCTCTCTGTAAGTGTATGTGTTTGTTTAAATGTAATGCATTATTGTTTTAATAATGACTAGAGGGCTGAAGATTGCACGTAATGTTGACAAACAATACATGCAATATAGAAATTTTTTATTTTGTGGTGCATGGTTGTCACAAAATAGTGTTACATCTGATCTGACTTTTAAACATTTGCTTCACAAAATTCTGTACTGGGTGTGTGTAGTATGTGCTTAGGTAGGTCAGCAATTATTCAATGATTATGGTTGTATGTACCTCTTTCAGATATGATCTTTTACGTCAAACTGTAGAGTTGGATTCATGGTTTACATATTTATCAAACTGAAACATTCAGAGATTACCCTCTTACATATGGTCCAGTCAGTACTGAACTCACTCTGCTGATGAAAATAATGATAAAGTCAAAATAGGAAAAACTGGACTTTTTTTTGCAGTTGTGCAGGCTGTAGTTTGACATTTTGGCAAGGCATCAAGCCGAATGAGATTACATAACAGCCAGAAGATATGTTAGCCTTTTGAAATAGTAAAAGTTCACATGAGGTTTTGACAGTGTGCAGAAGAATTATGGGATATGTTCTGGTTATATACACTAACAATAAAAGCTAGTTGCTGTTTTAGCTTGGTTAATGTTATATTGCAATTATCCTCATCCTTAATGTGTAGTTTATTTCCTGCTCAGGTTTTTATTTGTGTGACTGTACTGTTTATGTTTGCAGCTGCCTTGTGTGCGGAGGTGGAGGAACGGCTGGTGAGTCAACTGTTGTCGCCAGAACGTTATAACAAGCTGATCAGACCAGCTGTCAACAACAGCCAGCAAGTTGCTGTTTACATCCAGGTGTCCCTGGCCCAGCTGATCAATGTGGTGAGGAAACACAAAAATCCAAATGATACGTGCTAATCTACAGATGCAAATCCTACCAATTTAACATAATTCAAGAACACTGTCTGTTTGTGTTTCAGAATGAGAGGGAGCAGATCATGACCACCAACTGTTGGCTCTCTCAGGTTCGTGTCTTCACTGTTCCTCTCGTCCTTTCCTCTTCTCGCAACTGTGTAAAAGTTCATATAAGCGTGAGAGCTGGTCCAGTCAAAACACTGCCTCTTAGTGGCACAACAAATGTCTGAGTCACATTAGTCAGGGAGCACCCACACAGACACACCATCATGTATCTGGGTTTGGGGAGGGGCAACATTTTTAAGGAAAATATCTAGAGATATTCATCTGGTTCACTGATGAGCTCGGCTCAAGGCATGTAGGAAAGTGCTACTCTACAACTGTTTATAATGCATATTTGCCAGAAATGGTCTGTCTGTGCAAGCGTGGGCCTCTGTATTTATTTATTTGGTAGCATCATTTTTGAATGTTTATTTATCTGCCTAATGATCATTTTTTATGCACGTGTTTTTGTGTATTTGAACATTTGCATGTCTTTTGAATATATGCATTTACTTGTGTGTACGTATCTGTGCACTTCTTCATCAGGTATGGAATGATTACAGATTAATGTGGGACCCTGAACAGTATGAAGGAATTAAGAAAATTCGTCTCCCGTCACAACACATCTGGCTGCCAGACATCGTCCTCTACAACAAGTGCGTCTGGTTTGTGACAGACTGTGTGTGTGTGTCTGTAAAACTAAGTGATTAAGGGAGGAACACAGAAACACTGAGGAATTCATTAGTAGTTAAAAAGACACAGTTTTCCTTAAATGTTTTTTCTTTCAATCCTCATATTCTTTTTTTAATCCCACTTTTCCCTTCTTTCAGGACAAGGAATACAGCAAAAATGTTTTGTTAACATTGTCTAGACTATTATTGTTGGTTAAACGGTTACAAAACCTCCAGCAAGACAAAAGAAACCAGGCTGTAGTGGACACAGTTTAAAACATTTATGGAATGACTCCGTTTACCAGTCTGCCAAAAACTCTTTCCATTTCAGTTTACATTTAGTTTATAAAGCCACCAGTAAAAATCATGCATATCTAACACCTCACTGAACATTGTGGTTTGGTTTTTAGACAATAAACACAAATCCTCAAACTTTGATGTGAGAAAAGCAGCTGTGTAAAATGCCTGCAAGGGAAAATCAATACATGAGAATCTCATTGTTATAATAAGTTAATTCAAAAAGGAATTTACACATCTGTCTCTGGACTATAGGCTGACAGACACAAAGGTATTTGGGTCTCACCTCATCTGTCACTCATATATGTCAATACCTGGGTTTTCTTGCCATCTTTTCATCTATATATGACCTCTATATGTCAGCTATCGTTATTTTATTTCGACAGAGGTAGAAAACACATACTATACTGTAAAAAACATCTGATAATAGACAAAACTGACAAACCTGATCCCTAGGCTGGAAGCACTGGATATCTGTGCTTCCTGGGGGTAAAGTAAAAAAAAAAAAGAATATCTATGGACCTTGTTTCTATCTCTATAGTCAACAGTGAATGTGGAATCTAAGACTTTGACAAATTCACAACTGTGTG
The DNA here is from genome assembly GCA_034779795.1 of Ctenopoma multispine. Taxonomy (NCBI): domain Eukaryota; kingdom Metazoa; phylum Chordata; class Actinopteri; order Anabantiformes; family Anabantidae; genus Ctenopoma; species Ctenopoma multispine. The sequence goes on from JAUYWH010000002.1 coordinate 11,883,257, forward strand.
TGCATGTAGCTTTTGTGTTTTGGTCAGCACTGTAATCCCACCATTTCTACAGGGCTTGTAGGTATTAAAATTTCATGAACACATATTGCTGGTCAGCTAAAGACCATAGAACATAATGGCTTAAGAAGCAAAATGACAACAAGTGGTCAGCACAGTCACAGGCCAACTATGTGTGTGACCAGAGGTCGTAGTAAACACAAGGGTTGTCTGCATATTTAATTAGCCTGCATATCAACTCCGGCCCCAAAGCAGTATTTAAATGGGATGGTTGGATTTCTGACCTACTTTATAATTGATGGGACACTTATTTATAATGCATCTGCTTGGTAAAATGAAGAAAAAAAACTCAGTCTCGGTAGATTTTGTGGGGTGTGGCAGTTGCGCCTTGTTGCTGGATTTGTCCCACGCTGATCACGTCCCTTAAGATTATAATCCCATCCTGTAACTTTGCATGTGTCATCTCCAAAGAGACAATGCGACAGTCATGAAAATACTGCAGGATGACTAGTTTCACTGACATAGCACTTCTCTGATTTTCTTAGAGCTGCCACAAAGATTAGAACCTTTTCTACTCTAAATGATTTTTGTTATAAATTTCAGTCATATTTTAAGTCATTTGGTTAATTCTTGATTATCTTTTTGCGTATCTTATCCACTTCTGTTCCTATCAGTGCTGATGGGACTTATGAAGTCTCCTACTACTCGAATGCTGTGGTGTCCAACAACGGTGAGGTGGCCTGGCTTCCACCAGCTATCTACAAATCAGCATGCAAAATCGAAGTCCGTGACTTCCCTTTTGACCAGCAAAACTGCACCCTCAAGTTTCGCTCCTGGACTTATGACCACACTGAGATTGATCTTATCCTACTTAGTGATTTTGCCAGTCGTGATGACTTCAAACCCAGTGGTGAATGGGACATTGTCTCACTGCCTGGACGCAAGAATGAAGACCCTAATGACATCAAGTACCTGGATATCACCTATGACTTTATAATCAGGAGGAAACCTCTGTTCTACACCATCAACCTGATCATCCCCTGCATCCTGATCACTTCCCTTGCTATTCTGGTGTTCTACCTCCCATCAGACTGTGGTGAGAAGATGACTCTCTGTATCTCTGTCCTCCTGGCTCTGACTGTGTTTTTACTCCTTATCTCAAAGATTGTGCCACCTACATCTTTAGCAGTGCCTCTGATTGGGAAGTACCTGATGTTTACAATGGTGCTGGTCACCTTCTCTATCGTCACCAGTGTTTGTGTCCTCAATGTGCACCACCGGTCCCCCAGTACACACACCATGCCTTCCTGGGTCAAGCGTGTCTTCCTGTACAAGCTTCCCTCTTACCTCTTCATGCGGAGACCTGGTAGCTCCAATATCCGTGAGAAGTTCCGGAAAAAACACCAGCAGCGATCATACTCTGATCAGAGGCTACGTGGAGCAGACGGAGGGACTGGGAGTCCCGCAGGAATGGCAGATTCTTCCTCGTCCTTCTTTGTCAACGAGGAGTCCGCCAAACGCTATGGCTGGAAGATCAGCGACATGTCAGAGAACACAGAGTTCAGGAAGAGGATGACACTCAAGTGCAACATCGATGTGGAGGATGCAGTGGAAGGAGTGCGCTACATTGCTGAGAAGATGAAGAGTGAGGATGATGACGAAGGGGTAGGTGTTTGGAAAGAAAAATACATGCATGTGTGTGTGTATCAGGAGCCAAAACATGTGAACCATGTTTCAAACTGTTTACATAACAGCAAATTAAAGCTTTTGCCTTTGTGCTTGTTTCACATGTCCATTCTGAAGTAGACTGTAGACTGACAGCAGCTTGGGTTTGTGAAGTGGCTTTGTTTAGCAATGTTGGACCACCAGTCTACCACTTCTTGACTGACATATAATGATGATAATAATAATAATAATAATAATAATAATAATAACAATAATAATAATAATAATAATAATGCTTTACCCAGTGAGCTATCATGCCACAGTTTATCCTGATATAATATATTTGATATAAAGTACTGACAGACTGACAGAAGATGAAGCCTGAGTTTACCATTTGAAATTCCTCATATACCACAGAATAAAGATTTTGATAATGATCTCTGAACTTTTGATTCAGTGTCATCAAGATGTCAAAAAGTTTGTTTGTCCAGTACTTTACTTTATGACAAAATACCTGCAAAACTAATGACATTCCCACCTACCTCATGTTGCCTTATGTTAATGGCTAATTAAGAAATCTTATAATTTTATTACACAAAAGATAGTGAACATAATAAACATTATACATATATCATTAGCATGTTAGAATTTCCATTATGAATATTTTAGCATGTTGACATCAGGGTTTTGCATCAAAGCCCCAACTGGTACCCTTTAGCTGTTTATATAAATTTGTTTAAAAAACAGTTGTTTCAATTGTTGATAGTAAAAAGAAAATCATTCAGCTAAAATGCAATTACATAATCTGTTACTGCAGGGACACAATCAGAGCATTTAGACAGTGTTACTGAGAATATGGGATGGTTTACTTTACTAGTGTCGTGGTTATCATGGTGACGGATGTTGTGTTTCAGTATTTAACCTCATTCGCTCTTTCTCTCTTAACTTCTATTTCTCTCTGCAGATAATTGAAGACTGGAAGTATGTAGCCATGGTGATTGACCGTCTCTTCCTGTGGATCTTTGTGTGTGTGTGTGTGGTTGGGACTTTGGGCCTCTTCATGCAGCCCCTGTTCCAGAGTTATAACACCCCCATTATTGATGACATGGATCATAACTGAGAGCATAAATTGAAACTTATTACATGGTCCTGACTTGAACTTTGAGCCTCCCTAGAAACAGAGCTCTAATTACATTTTAACACAGCACTCACATGTCCACCTTCACCACACCCTCACAGGGAAATGATCAAGATGCACTTTATCCCTCTATCACCACCTTCTCCCCTCCCAACCTCTATCCCTTCACTAAGGAACTGGGATCTATTTATTTCAATGCACTTAAAGAATAAATCTGTTTTTTAACATCTTGGGTCAGATTTTCACAGTGCTAGCCATCATTCACTAGCCATGAATGATGGTTATCTGCATCTCTCCTGTTTAATTTTACTTTGTTCTGCCTTTATACATAGTAGATTTAGCCAGTAAGAAACAAGGGGAGAAGAGAGCAGTCTAACGCGAAACAGAGGTTTCTGAATGGAATTTATTTGGAAGATCAAGGTATGTCAAACAGTTTACAGTTTCTAAACTAAAATATGAAAACAAGACTCAAGTGATATAAACCAGAATTATGTTTTCATTTAAAATGTGAAACCACCTTCCCATCATTATGCTCTGTCTATCACATAGGACTAAGGTGTAGCAGTATTTTAAGTGTGTTGACCCCTATCACTGTTCACACAGTTTACTTGGCCAGCAAGCAACAGCAGCTCAGGACTTAATTTTATTTGTGTCTGTCTAAATCCATTTCAAATCAAAGTTCCCAACAGGGCATTGATGGGATTGTTTTTGTTTGTTCTGTAAAACTGTGAAAATATGGGCCTCATATTTACAACATGATCCTGAAGACAAGATTAATCAATTTTATAATATTTGCATTGAAAATGGGAGCAAGAAGTGGCACAGAACAGTTTGCTGTTGGACTGTTAAAAACAATAATGGATGAGTGTAGCTGTGCGGGTGGCCAGTCTGTTCATACCCTCACACACACCTCCTCAAGTGTTGTTGTGATATCTGAAAGCAACCATATTTTCAGTGAGGGAGGGATGTTACAATAGAGAATTAAACCAACGACCATGAGGCTGTTGTTGCTCATCACGCTTTTTTTTTTAAAAAGGTACAGTACACTGTTTTATCAAAGCAATGCTTGTCAGCGTCCATCACCAAGGAAACCAGCAGCAATAATATTGTACAGTATTTTATACACACTGACCTGGAGCAAATTAGCCAAACAGACTCTTCACTTGGCTCCTTCATCATATTGTATGCTTGATTATCGCAGCCTGTTCTCAAAAATGTTACTTGAATCCTTGCCCAGTAATTATTCCTGTAGATATGATATATTGTTATGATCATAACACAATCATCTGCCACTGCAACCAACATTAGCCAAGGAAAAGTGGACTGTACTGATTTTGTTTACCGTCATTTTCGCAGTGGAATGGATGAAGCATTATTTTTTCGTCTTCTTCTCACAGGCCAGCCATAGTGCTTGACCTGTTTGTGTTGAATTCTGTCTGTCTAGACAATAAATGCAGAGAATTACAAGAAGGAACTGTGATAAAATCTGATGTCTTGCTTGCTGGATCAATAAAGGGAAATGAAAGCAACAAGTAGACATGATGAATCACTGCACACTAAGTGGCCATTCTATCCTGAAACATGTCTCACTTTCTATATTAATCTATATTTGAAGCACTGCACTGTCTCCTCCAGCTCTTCATCTCCTATGAAATGTGTTTTTAACAGGTATGTTGACCTGTCGAAGTACAACTTTGATCATCCTCCAGGCTCTTTTACCTACTTCACACATTTCTAGCCACATTTGGGTGATTTGAATCTAAGAACAGTCTCTGGGCAGCTGGTATTTTGAACAGAAGTTTCTGGACTGTATGTGCTCATTTTGTGTGTGAACTTTCTGAGGCCAAGGCTAAATGTTATACAGCTGATTAGACAGTCTTGTATCCCCAGGGTTTGTAACTTCACCTTCTGTTAGCTTAACATGGCAGCGAGGCGGTAAGATTGCTAAAAGAACACAGCATGTGAATGCATACACACGCACACAGTCAGAAATCTGGAAAATCCTTTGTCTTATGATGCTTTTTCCCTTTTAAGTATAGATATCGTAAAAGGAGCCAGAAGCACAGATAAAGATGACCATTTGTCTGTTATATGCAACTGATACGTTGCAGATTTAAGAATCTAACTAAGTTTGTGTTTGATTTCCTGCAGTAATATTAATATCAGTAATTATGGTCTTTGAGAAACAAATAGATATGTGAAAACTTACATAGCAACAATAAGAGATTTCACAATCCCAATTTTATAAATTAATTGTAGTTGTGGTCTTTCTTAATATACAGTATGTGTAGATAATTTAGGGGTCAGTTATTTGTTTTTTCAGATTCGTGCTTTCCAGCAACAGCTGATACTTGAAGCAAAGATACTACCGTATCATCATTTCCCAGCAAACATCATGTATTTGTATTTAGTTAAAAGTGTGTCAACAAATGTTAGGCAACAAAACAGCAAAGTCAGACAAAGACTTTATTGTGTTATAGTCTCCAGGTCTTACACAAAAACTGAAACTGGATGAGTGGAGGGAAAGAGTGGATAGTAACAAGCAGGGTGGGACACACAGAGAAAGGGAGAGAAGTATGATAGAAGAAGGCAGGGATGATGAAGGTTAGTCATAAACAGACACAAGACTTCAGCAGCCTGTTAGACCAGCAGAGGAGTTGGCATTAAAAACCACTTCACGCTGTAGCCAGAGATCAATAAGCATTTATTCTTCTGTGCAAGACAAACCCACACACAGCACGAAGGTGTAGAGATAATATGCACATGTACGTGCATGTGTGTCAACATACACTCACATAAGCATACAACGTTTTTTTTACAGTCTTTTTGGAACATGATGATGTGGAAAAACAAATACACTTCTATTCTCATGCTGTAATCCGACTCCTCTCTCTCAGGTGCAGCACTGAGCGTCAGCAGTTTGATCTGTTTCCCGTAGTCGGCTTCTGCCTTCCATCTCCACCTTTATCCTCCACAGGACATTCCTTTAGGATTTATACTTGCCATTTCAGCTTTGTGGTCGATATTTATGAACTACATCACTGCATTACAGAATGTGTAGTTGCTGTGCACTTGAGTCTGGGGGCCATCGATCCTCCCTTCTGAGCTGCTGAGCCACTGAGCTGAGGGGATGTACACACAGCTGTGGTCCAAACACTTAGAGGGTTTTAAAGTGGGCTCAGGAGTCACTCTGTAATGTCCCTGCTGGAGCAATAAATCTCTTTTCAATTCTGTACCTGTTGACAGATTGTGATGCCTATTGCTGCTCACTAGTGGTTATAAGAGGCACTGCAGAATTCAGCAACAGTAGAGGTTATGCAAGCTGTTTTATAAGTAATCATAAAAATAGCAACATATTCCTGATTTATTTGCAAAAGATTTGCAGTAAATGCACAGATTCTAGAGATTGTATCCTGGTAATAATTAGCTGTTGGGTGTGTTTACGTTAAGATTTAAACATCAAAATTGTATTATTGTCACAGATCAGGATTTGTGATTGGACATTAATAACTATAAGGATCACACAACATAAATCTGAATGGTTATAAAAATAAGAATATATATGCACATGTACAATGATCATCTTTAGTTGAGTTTATAACCTTTAAATGAATAAGATTATCATTTCTAGACCAGAGGAAAAAGTACATCACCAAGTGTCAGCAGTAACGCTTAAAATGTTTACAGTTGTCTTGAAAGAATAGTCAGAATAGGAAAAAAGATTCGATTCTTTCAGTTTGGCCACTAACAAAAATGATAAAGGCCACTAAATTAATATCTCAAATGGATTAAAAATCACTTGCAGCTGTGATGAGCAGATCATCTGTGACTTTAAAATGAGCGACAGACAATAATTCAGATTGCAGTTTAGGACAAACATGAGTGGACCAGATAATGAGTTTGATTTGCGTGGCTCCATTCGATCCCTCAGGCTGCAGCCGATTAACTGAAAATCACAGTGGTCAGCGAGATGGACAGAAAGAATAAAACATAAAGCAGAATGCAGTTGTGAGCGTGATTGTAAACACACTGACACACTATAGTATACACTGTATATGTACTGTATCTGCCACTGATACATGGCGCCGATTTGTGTGTGTGTGAGTTGCAGGCAGAATGAAGGACGGAGGGTTCGTGGGAAAAACACGGCACAGAGAAGTGGCAGTTTAATTAACAGCAGAGGGTTTCAATCAGATAACTGTGATTCAAGCAGTGAAGAAACTTTAATTAGTTGCTAGTGGCTGCAACAGGCCACAGCATGACCAATCAGACTGCCTGTAGTGTGCACGGGATGAATGTAAAATAGGAAGTAAACTCTCTGTGGTGTTAATGGGACTGGAGTGAGTGAGAGAGAGAGAGAGAGAGAGAGAGAGAGAGAGAGAAGAGGAGTGAGCAGTGAGTGCAGGGGTGGAGGGTTGAGCGGGGTCACAGAGAGTAGCGTGACTGGTAGAACAGGACAAGCTGTGGGAGGAAAGGGGATGCTGAGAGGGTTTTAGAAAAGAGGATGGCAGTGGGTGTCACAGTGGGATTAGACACAGCAGAAGGAAGAAAGAAATCACAGGAAGAGGGCTAAACTGTTTAGATGGGGTTAAAGGTAAGAAACGAAAGATGGCAAGAGGTCGGGAACACATATCCACATGCTCACGAAATCTCTGTGACCTAAAATTAAGTGCAGGTATATATTTGTGGTCACTACCAACTTCACTCAGATTGATAAAGTTCTGTGGATGCAGAACGAAACGTCTCTACTTGGAAGAAAGAAGTCCAGTTGCCATGACTCAATCCTCAGACATAGTCTTGTTCTGGTGACTTTCATCATATTCTAATTGAATAAGCCTTTACATGCTGCTGCAGGTCGACTCTACAGAACTACAATAAGTAATATGACAAGTTGACAAAGTGCTGCAAAAAGCAAAACGTTCATATATGGAAAAAATAAGGAAATAGAGAAACAGAGAGACATGTAAACATGAAGGTGTTAGAACAAAATGAAACTGTAGATTCTACAACAAAGAAGTGGTCTGAGATGAATGAGCCAGGACAGTCCTGTCTGACACACGCTGCTGTAACTGCACTTGCCCTTTTCCTTCTCCTTTGCTGTCTACACCAAACCCTCGAGGTCTTTGTGCTTTGTCTGAGCTGTCTGACCGGATGCCTGCTGTTATTTAACAGTGTGTCTGATCGTATGATCGTGCAGGGAAAGACACAGGACAAAGCACAAGAAAGTGAGAGTACAGTTTACAGAGTGATACAGAAAGAAGGTAAGATAGTGCTTTCCTCTTTCTGCCCGCTCTCTGTTGGAGAGTAAGCAGCGCCAGGATGTCAGCTCGGCTGGAGACAGTACCGAAACACCAGCCAACTGATTGTGACACTGTAGGGCAATATTCTCCTCCTGTGAACCTGACTAATTCCTGCAGTGCTGCAGATGTGCTGTCTCTTTGAACTATTTCCAGCTTCTTTTTTATTTAACACCTTTCAGGAAAAAAATTCCAGACTAAATTATAAGTACAGTTGCTTAATTGCTTCCCTTTTACTTTCTGCTCACTTTGTTTTGTTAATTAACCTGTAAATGATTAAATCTGACATTTTTGCACATCAATCTATATGCAATAACCCATAATGCTGAAGTAAAAACAACAAAACTCCTAACTGTAGTCCGGTTTGCTTTAATTACCTTTTAGGTGAGTATAGAAGAAGAAAGGAAACTTCTTAGATTAGATTCAACTTTATTGTCATTACACATGTACAAGTACAGGGCAACGAAATGCAGTTTAGGTCTAACCAGA
>JAUYWH010000002.1:11898057-11926139 GCA_034779795.1 Ctenopoma multispine
CACACACACACACACACACACACACACACACACACACACACACACACACACACACACACACACACACAATCACAGATATTCTACTGATATTCTACTCCAGGCAGCCCTATTCCTCTGGGACATCCTGGTCTTCAGTGCTGGCAATGAAGTGAGTCATGCTGGAGGACAGAGGAAGAGAGGGTGAGAAATAGGAATCTCAACATCTTAGATGGATGACAAGGATATTTACCAATTACCAATCTCCATTTTCTTTCGACTGGCCTGTGTTTCTTTTGTGATTTGGTGTGTAATTTTAATGGTTCAAACTCTTTTTTCAAACTCCTTATAACTATGTCTTTTTAAAGCTATTTTTGGACATTGTTGCCTTTTTGATTGATAGTACAAGTGAGAATGCAGACAGGAAAGGGTATTACATGCAGCAAAGGTCAGCAGTCAGACTCAAATCAGTGACGCTGGCATGTGCTGTAACCATTCAACTGCCAGGGCGCTCCAGCTTGAAACTTGAAAACATTTACTGTTGTTTTGAAGGCATTTCATGAATTCCTAAAGACCTTAATGATCTGGCATTTTAAAACTTTATTCACACTTTTTCCAAGTTATGACTCAAATCAAAAAATCAATAACAAAGATGCTGACCCGCATGAGAAACGATTCAAAAACCATTTTATCATGCAACAGAAAAAAAAAATTAAAGTCTCTACGGCTTCTCACAATATCATCAGGACAACAATAGGTGTTGTAAACTAAAAATATTCAAACATCGCCTGCTACTTTAGGTAATATGACTTTTTAACTGAACTGATAAAACATGAGTCATAAGATAACATTACACTAAACTTAATACATTTGTTAAATATTTAAAGCTTACCTGACATTATACTGACACGGATGACTTTTATTTCATATCTGAGGAACTCAGAAACAGAGCTTTCTTTAACAATAGGTGTGGTGCCTAAAGGCGTCCCCAGGTAAAGGTGTCGCCATTTCGGCAAGGGGTGGAAGTGGCGCGGCTTGAAAACTGTTGTTGTAAGGGGTGGCCAGACCTTTGTGTAGGGTGGCTGCGGCCACCATCAGGGCAACCTCTGGCTACGCCATTGCCTGCTTGATGCTAGGACTGACTTTATGAGTTAGCAATAAGGATTCAATCATTTAGCTTCTCTCCTAGTATTGATACCAGTGCTTTGTGCTCCTATTGGTCATTGTCACACAATACGTCATAGAAATTGTCAAAATAAGAGAAGAAAAAAGTGCTAATCGTTTTGTCATGATGTCCTGATATGAAACACATGCTGTGACAGTTGCTTTTCACTGTGACATAATACACAAGACAAAACAAGGAGTTGTTGGACCTGAAGCTAATGTTTGTTCCCAATGTCCCACATGTGTGAAGCAGTGTCATTATTGGCTTGTTGTTGAGTAGTCTGACTCTAGCATCAAATGCTTCATTTGCGTTGATTGTAAACATACATTTTATTGGAATGTACTGTTTTCGGTCTTAACATTTGGAGTAAGTTTCTCTTTTAGTCATAAAGTCAGGTTTTGCCTAGAACATATAATATCACATAAAAACACATCTTCTCAGATAAAAACATGAAGGCATAAAGCCATCAGATTTCTTGCACCATAGCAAATGTGCATACACACATGCACTCATAGTTACACGTATGTACTGTACATGTAGACAAGCCCTCACACACAAAGACATATATAAGTGACACCTGCTCCATGTGTTTATTGGATGGTCACAGCACCATCTCTTGTGCGTCATGCAGCATGTCACAGTGTCAGGCCATCAAAAACCCTGGAGAGCAAAGACATGCTATCTATCTTTTGTCTGCTTGTTCTTGATGTCACTTTCCTCCTCCTCCCCCACCACTTCTAGGCTCATCCTGTTAAACACATGCCTCATCAAAGAGTCTCCACAGGCCATGGGTCTTCCTGCAGCTATAACTCCTGTAGTCATGAGAGACAGACTTACTATTTGGTTTGCTAATTCACAATCACCACGGATATTTAAGGGTGCCATGCCTGACTGCTTGACTTGGTTTCATCCACATCAGAACAGAGGCTTATCACTTTCAAGCTGTAGCACAAAGACCAGGGATGGAAATATGACTGTCATACTGATTTCATGTGATTTTCATCAGCAGAGACAAAGACAGTTTTGCTACAATGATTAACAACATCGTGCTAAAACTTGAGAAAAGTGAGGTGGTAAAAATAGAAGAGAAATTTAACTAATAACTTCAGGGGAAAATTCTAATGGTTATTTAACTACTGGATGATTTTCCGTGAAAAAGAGGCTAAAAAAGAGTTTAGGGATCCCTCTACCACTACAAATTTTTATTTGACATTTTCATGATCCTCAGCTGTACTTTGCCTACTAACTAAACATCCCTGTTTATCCCTGTTCTAAAGTAGATGTCTGAATATAATTGATCATTTCATGAACATGTTAAACTTTTTATTCCTCAGCACCTGTAATTTAAATGTGGTCTGTGCAGACTTTTACTTGTTCACTGTAATGCAAAGGAAGACTGATCTTCATAAATCATCCCTACTCAGAAATGTTTTATAACTGACTTCTTGTCACGTTCATGTACATAAATGAGCTCAAATTATATCCTTATGTTGAAAGCCATGGAGTGCTGCAAGCAGTAAAAGCAGTGTGTAGATTTAGCTGAGGTGAAAGTGCAAAGTTTATAATTAACTTCATTGAAATTAAGGCTTCTTAAGCTCTTAAGTGGCAGAACAAAGAAGGAAGCAAGGCAGTGCCTGTGTCAACACAGCAAGAAAAAAAAAAGGTTTAATTTATTTTGTACCTGTGAACAAAAGGACCAATTAATTGAGTGAGTCTACAGTAATTGTCCTGGTTTCCCCTTGCCCAATTAGAGGCTTAAACAAGGTTCTGGCGGTGCAGTAAATTAGGGAGCAGCGGGCAGTTTTCAGGGCAGGTACCAAACGCTGAAATTACACAAGTGTCTCTTGAGAGAGGCTTTTTCATTAAGCTTTAGGACTTAACTTGCCTCTTCCAGTGACCTCAGAAAATGTCTTGAGAGTTTTGAAGCCAAAACTCTACAGTGTTTTGGTCTTACCACATCTTACCTGTATGGTAGACTATTAGAACTATATTGGGAGAATTTTCAATTCAAAACAAAAACTAAAACAAAAAAACAGAAAAAAGCTTCTTCTGATTTATTTCCCAAAAGAGTTTTGGTTTTCTTGTCCTGATCAGGGTGGTAACTCTTAAAATGTTTAAGGCAATAATATAGGAGGAGAAAAGCTGTGCAACCTGATTTTCTAAGCGGGCTTGAATAGCCTCTGTCTCAGTGGTCTGCACCCGGTTGTGTATGCTCTGATTTTGAGGTTTTATGAGATTCACTAGGAATTTACACAAGGGAATAGTGTTTGGCATAAATTAGACTAGTATTTTTGCTGGAGCATTTTTTTGTGTTTTTATGTCAACACCTTTATGTAGATCTAATTACTGTGTGGAGTCAGATGTGTGTTTGTTTCTGGTCTTTTTTTTTCATGAACCAGATGTTGTAATTATGAAAGAGTATTCTACAGATTGAATTTTTAGCTCAGTAAGCTGAGTCTACCCCTGAGCTGTGTTAGTCCCCTGTGAATTTGGACTCTGTAAATGGTTTAAGAGGTGTTGTTCACTGTGTTTCTCTCTGATCATTGTTAGGCTGCATTTCTTGGCATGCTTCAGATTCAGATCTTCTAAAATAAAAGTGATAAAATTAAATTGCATTGTTATTTCCCTGGCCTTGGTAAGTCTGAGTTGTGAACATGAGCAAACGAACAAGTATCCCAGGATGAGACACCAGACAAAGTGTAATTTGGGATGTCTGCAAGATATTCATCTAGGTGTACTCCCAGTAGCAATAAATAGAAGACTTGTATGGACAGTGACAACATATAGGTTCTTCAAAAAATTGTTATATGAAAATCACATCAAAGGACCATACCTACTGTAGTCCACATGTAAAGAAAGTGTCCCACTGACGGACCATGTTTTATTTAGATGTTGTCAAGGAAACAAACCTTTTGAATGAATGTGGCTAAAATGGTTCATGCAGCTTTGCAAACTGCAAATGCAAGTTTGATGGTTTGGGACTCTGAATAACACATGCCTTTGCTATTCTACAGTAATATATAGAGGATATGGAGCCATTAAGTCAATGGTACATTGTGTCTAAGGTTGTGCTGTTGGTGTAAGTATGTGGTCTCTCAGGGGAGGCCACATTTTCTGCTTGGACAGGCATGGGTCTATGTGCCATCCCCGGCACCAGTGTTACTAGTGGCAGTTTTTCACCATATGACCTCTAATCCTTACAAAGGGCACACTCGCTTCTACAACACATCGTCCTGTTTTGCTAAAAGCATCTTGTGTTTGGAGATGCCCTAAAAGCTTTCAGGCTTTGCCGTGACTGAATAAACAGGCAACTGAACTGTGCCTCATAACACACTTCGATCTTCTGTCTATCTCCATCCAGAGCAAACAGACATTTCACCCAAATCAAACTAATTAAATACAAGTAGTTTTGTCTTTATTTTCTCAGGACACCCACTGTCATATACAGTGGGGAGTGTGGTTCAAGCAAAATGGCTTCTCTTGAGTTTGATAAACTGATAATTTAACAAAGACATAGGAATGTGCGTTCTGTTGTAATGAGCAAGTCACCCTAAGAACAACAAGCACACTAATGTTAACAACTGAACATACTTAATGTAAAAATACATTGTTACCTGCTGTATGTCATTATAATTGTTCATCTTCTTTTTTTCTACTTCTTTTCCATTTCATTAGGCTGTTATTCATCTAAAGCAGAGGACAGATTATTTCGGAGGTTGTTCCGGAGGTACAACCAGTTCATCCGACCAGTGGAGAATGTATCTGATCCAGTCACAGTAGAGTTTGAGGTCTCCATATCTCAACTCGTCAAAGTGGTAAGAAGAGGGAATCAGCATAAAAATGATCCATATGTTTTATGAAAGCATAGCAAAAGCAAGTTCCTTTTCTCTTGCTGACTAATTCACCCTCTCTGTCCCTACAGGATGAGGTGAATCAGATTATGGAGACAAATCTGTGGCTGCGACATGTGAGTGCTGTTCATTCTTTATGAGATGCCTGCCACATTATTTGCTCACACTGAATTATAATATGTTTCTCACTTGCAGGTCTGGAATGACTACAAACTCAAATGGGTCCCTGCTGAATATGATGGGATTGAGTTCATACGTGTTCCATCAAATAAGATTTGGAGGCCAGATATTGTTTTGTACAACAAGTAAGTTTAAATGCACCAACCGTATACAACTAAAATGCAATCACATATATGTTTTTGTGGGGAATGCCAGTTGGTTTACGTTTTCTGATAACATAATAATCATATGTTCACTATTAGCATAAATAATCACATAATTAAATAAATAATAAAGTAGCATATACCTTGATACTTAATATATCAATGAAATGTACACAATATGTTCTTATGCAAAAATATCCAATCAAATCAAAACACAGTCTTCCTCTCACCCTAACCTAAGTACTTTCTTTGCCTAAACCTAAACTAAATCACAAAAACCCAATCTCCTTGTGACTTACTTTCTGTTAATAAACATAACACGTCATTCATTCGAAAAAAATATTTTTACCACGACATGATAATTAAATTCTCGACAAAATATAATCCTGGTTGCAGTTTAATTGAACAGGAACATAACTTTTAGGAAACAGGTTTGAATGCATTCAACTATTTTATTATCTCAAAAATGTTCCCTCACAGTGCTGTAGGTGATTTTCTTGTGGAAGACAAGACCAAGGCTCTGCTAAAGTTTGACGGCACCATCACCTGGATTCCTCCAGCAATTTTTAAGTCTTCCTGCCCTATGGACATCACCTACTTCCCCTTTGATTACCAGAACTGCTCCATGAAATTTGGCTCCTGGACCTATGATAAGGCCAAGATTGACCTGGTGCTCATTGGCTCAAAGGTCAGATAGAGACTTTCAGTCACAAGGAAAAAAATCCTGGCTATATTTGTATGTCTTCGTAAAAAGATGTTCATTATGTCCTCTATTAAATTATCATTCACTCTACATTTGCGTGTCCGTAGGTAAACCTCAAAGACTTCTGGGAAAGTGGAGAGTGGGAGATCATAGATGCACCAGGATACAAGCATGACATCAAGTATAACTGCTGTGAAGAGATCTACCCAGACATCACCTACTCCTTCTACATTCGCCGCCTGCCGCTCTTCTACACCATCAATCTAATTATTCCCTGCCTCCTCATTTCCTTCCTCACAGTGCTGGTCTTCTACCTCCCATCTGACTGTGGCGAGAAGGTCACACTATGTATCTCTGTCCTCCTCTCCCTCACTGTGTTCCTGCTGGTCATAACTGAGACAATCCCTTCAACATCACTCGTCATTCCTCTGATTGGCGAGTATCTTCTCTTTACTATGATTTTTGTCACACTCAGCATCGTCATCACTGTCTTTGTGCTGAATGTTCACTACCGCACCCCAATGACTCACACAATGCCGGAGTGGGTGAGGTCTGTGTTCCTTGGGGTACTGCCAAGAGTGATGCTGATGAGGAGGCCTATTGACCAGGGATGCTCCTCGCCTGTCACAACAGGAGGTACGGGAGTAGCGGGTGGTGGAGGAAGCAGTGGTGGAAACAAAAAACGAAAGAACAGCGTTGGAAGTGGATCAGGAAGTGTAAGTGTTGGAGGAATAACTGGAGGTGTAGCATGTCCGCCACTGGATGGTGGCACTGGAGCAGGTGGGGCCTCTTCAGCTGGTGGGTCCATGAACTGTGTGGAGTATGGCGAGATGAACCGTGATATGAAGCGGGATATGAACAGGAGGTGCCCCTACAGAGGCAAGGAGGTACCGACTCCTGTCCCTCCACCTATGGCACCACCTCCCCCTCCACAGGCATCCCAGACCCAGGGACCCCAGGAGTCAGAGCTCCCTAAACTGTCAAGGCCCCTAAATGCCCCATCACCTGTCAATGCTGTTGTGGCCTTCTCTGTGGTGTCACCAGAAATTAAGCAGGCCATTGAGAGCGTCAAGTACATTGCAGAGAACATGAGGACTCGCAACAAAGCCAAAGAGGTAGATCTGAGCAATCTTCACCTATTTGTGTTGTATAGTTGATTAAACATTTTCTTCATTAGGCAATAGCGTATTAGTAGTGTAATGTAAAAAAATTTTTTCATTTGTATCTTGTAGCTGTAGGTGTGACACACATTTATAACATTATAAACTGTAGATCAAAGAAAATAATCTGCAGGTTTTTCAATAATCAAAATAATTCATAGTTCCTGCCAAAATACCTTTGTGCATTTTTTCAGTATAGAAATGATCATTTCAGTTCATTTTGGGAAGTATAATATTGCATAGCATTTTTTCATTACATTATGTATCTTGCAGTGGAGGGTCCAATAATAGTCTAAAACCCTGATTTAGTTTCACACTGATAATCCCCAGTGTGCAGTGAGTAGAGTGCACAAAATACTACCTGAACAGCAGGATTCTTCACACTGTGTTTAAAAAAAAAAATGCAGTTTCGGCCGGAATCTAAGATTAAATGATGCGTTAAATCCAAAATCCATAAACGCGTAACACAACATGACATGTTATCATTAATCAGTAAATCTGTAGTATTTGTGAGATATTCACTGTATGGGATAATTAAAGAGAGATTAAACAGAGCCCCACAGAACACAGAAGGATCTTGTGGTGCAAATGAGTCAGTGAACAAACAAGCCTGGGGGAAATCTGATTTTAAGTACACTTTTGAATGGCCTAGCAAGTTGTACCCTGCTGGAGTTGGCCAACCTGGGACCTAAAGTGAGACAAACAAAAACACAAAATAAGGTGTACTCTTAAGGTCGTCTGACATGTGTGAAGGCATCACAGAGGCTTACCTAAACTTTAGCCATAACTCAAAAAGGTTAACCTTAAAATTAAAAGAATAGATTTTTGTCCACAGATTTGTGTGCACAGATTTTGTACTCACAATGTACACAGATGAACATAGACACATAACAACAAAGCTTTATTGTACGTGTGTTATCTCAGCAGTGTGTGGTTTTCTGATGATTTAGAAACCATTTACACGGGGATATAAAGGAAGCGTAAATCTGCGTGCTTATTGCAGATGGAGGGCTTTGCGTATGCCTCTCTCGCACTCTGGATGGTCCTGATATGTTTGTTGCTTCAGCTCTATCTTTTTATAGCAAAGCTTTGCTCTGTCACTGATGCATACAGAATAGCCAAACTGCTTCCTCTATAGGCATATAATGGCATTATGGTCAGTGCAGTCACGATCCTATTATCCACACCTGGCTGATCAAGGAATAGGCCTAAAATATACACATACAATATAGTGTATAAACTCTAAAGATAATCGGGTTAATTGAAGTAAATACAGGTGGTCTGTCTTACACACAAACACACATCCACCATAGCCATTCAGCTAATGTTGACACAGTGACATGTAGTAAATGTGACAATTTGTGCCGTTGCTAGAAATTTCTCAATTATCTATAAGCAAAAAACTATTTTTAGGGAGAGTGAGAACATTTCTACTTGAACATGTACCTTCATTTTCCACTTTCCTTTCCTCAGGTGGAGGATGACTGGAAGTACGTTGCCATGGTCATCGACAGGATCTTCCTGTGGGTTTTTGTGACAGTGTGTGTGTTAGGAACTCTGGGACTATTCCTTCAGCCACTCATCAGTTTCTTAAAATAAGGCACTTGTCTTTGTCCTCACGCTCTCTTTTTGTCTACCTCTGTATGTCTCTGTAACCCTTATCAATTAATTTGGGAATTAGCTTTCTTGTTACTCCTTCTCATAAAAGACTGGGATATCTTCTTTTCCCCTTTCCTTTTTTGTTTGTATCTCTTCTTTCCATCTTTCACTCTTCTGTGGGACCCAGTCATCAGTTATTTTCTCATATGACTTATCCAGATTTCACCATTCCTCTTTTGCCATCTACTGTATGTGCACACTAAGCTGCTCTCCAGTCTCCTCCTCAGCATCACTGTTTTGTTCAAGCTCTTCTGCTGTCCTTCTCTCTCACTACCACTGTGTGCATTCATCTTTGCACTTTGTGTTTTACTGAAAATGTCATTGTTATTGTACAGTCTGTACACTGAGTAACATTTAATCTTTTTAAGTAATTATCATTATAATTACTGTAGTAGAATATCTTAAAAATATGAATCCCTAAGTAAGAAGAGCCTCAATTCCTTTATGAGTATTGCAGTAGTACTTTGTTATTGGATGCCAGTGCAATAAGGACAGTACAGTTTTCAGAAAGGTTTTACAGTATGTACTTGTATCATCTTTACTTCACTTTTTTGACAACTGGTAATAATATATAGGTCTGGTTTTGTGATCAAAAGGTGAATTGCACATTTTCTTAAGGATTGTTTTCTTGTTGTCAAATTCACCTCTAAATGTTCCCTGTACATACCTTTGTAAATATAAGTTTGTAATGCATGGCTTGTAAGAGAGAGATTAGCTATCATTTTACACCCTTGATGATGATAAGTATTCGATATGTTGTCACACTAAGTATAATTATGCACCAACAGAATACACAACATTAGTGCAAACTTAAAATGTTTAGAGACATGTTCAACTGCACAATGTAGGTTAAAGTGAGAAAACAATTTAAAATGACCAAGTCTCAAGTCACTTCTAACAGGTAAAAAAATATTATGGGCTAAATGTTCTGCGAAGAGTCCTTTGTCCTTGTTGTCTGTCTGCGTTTCATTCTGTCACACGGTCTTAAAACATTCAGATAATGTGAAACGGAAAGTCGTCTGCAAATGTGAATGTTATCATCTGTCTGCGTGACCACCTTCCCAGAGAAGAAGAGTAATCAGCTTTTTGTCCACTGTTCCCAGGGATAGTTTTAGTTTAGTCCAGCCCTCTACAATATTTACAGTGCATATTTGCATATTTGTCATATAAAATATTTCAGAACATCAAACTAAATTTAATATTACACAGAGATTACCCAAGTAAATACAAAATGCTGTTTTTAAATGATGATTTTATTTATTAAGTAAAAAAAAAAAAGCTGTCCAAACCTCCCTGTGTGAAAAAGTTTCAGTCTGGAAAGGGATACAAAGACATTTCTAAGGCTTTGGGACTCCAGCGAACCACGGTGAGAGCCATTATCTGCAAATGG
This sequence comes from Ctenopoma multispine, assembly GCA_034779795.1. NCBI lineage: Eukaryota > Metazoa > Chordata > Actinopteri > Anabantiformes > Anabantidae > Ctenopoma > Ctenopoma multispine. The sequence goes on from JAUYWH010000002.1 coordinate 11,908,285, forward strand.
AGAAAACCTGGACCAGTGGTGAACCTTGAAAGCACAGTGGTGGCCGACCTATTGAAGTAACTCCAAGAGCACAATGCCGACTCATCCAGGAGGTCATAAAAGAACCCAGAACAACATTGTGTGTGTATGTGTGTGATATATGTGGTACTGTGAAAAAGTCTTGGCGTCTCAAGTCTCAACACTCAAAAATATGAAGTGATAAATATTGAGTGTGATCTCTGTTGAGAAATCTGGAAAAGGACAAAAATAGGAGTGAAAGACTTCAAAATATTGACGAGTTTCTCCTTTGAAACACCAGAAGAGTCGGGCAAGGACCTGACTCAGCATCTGGCAGCTTCATCTGGATTCCAGGTTGTTGTGTTTCTAGTTGTTCTAATGTAAAAACTGAAAACTGAGCATTGATGAAAAAACTATTCCAACAGTGGCCTAAGACTTTTGCACAGTTCTGTGTGTGATGCTAATTTCAGACATGTCAGGATGAATTCAGGATGTCCAGGTGCTTTGTTGTACTACTTCGTACAACAACTATCTGAAATCTGTTTATACAGTGAAGACACGTTCACATATACTGGTATATGTTGGGTTAATTAAAACTCCATGTAGCACAAACTGCAACTCAAAAGCAAAAAGCACAGCAAAGCATTTTTCTTTAAAGCGTCTCTCTTTTTCCGACTTATCCTTCCTTTCCTCTCTCTATCAAAGGTCACGGGTGAGTCTTGAATGTGCCTATCAGCACTGACACACACACACACACACACACACTGAAAGTTCAGGGTGGTGAAGGAACAAATTGCAGCCTTTTCCCCCCACAAGCCATATTGGAGTCTGACTCTGGCTTTGAATTCAGTGGCTCCCAGCATCTCTACCACTCACAGTTAATCCCTACACGTGTGCATTGAATAAGCATGTGCACGTTTCTGTGCGTGTGTGTGTGTGTGCTCCTGTTCAAGAGGGGTAGAAGAGGACTACACATGCCACTTGGGGAAGTGAGAATGTGAAAAACACACAGAGAGAGTGAGATAGCGACAGTATGTATGTGTGTTTATGTAAGTTTATTTGTGGTGTCTTCAGCATGGATATCGCTACATACGGATTATAGAATGGATGGAGTCTAGTTATAAATATGGAGATGCAGCAGCCAACATAGTATCCCATCAGTCTCAGTCTGCTGCCTGACAGGGTCACATTAATGCTAGACATCCACAAAACGAAGAAATCAGCCTAAGAACCAGCTTCTCCAGCTATGTTTGGACAGTATTTGCATGATGTATGCAGCTTTCCTAAATGGCTCTCCTCCAACTTATTGAGTCGCCCTTCAAACATATAACAGAGAATGAAAAAGCCAGACAGTGTTTTTATTCTTTCAGCTCTATGTAAAAAAAACACGCTAAACCTTCCACTGCTCCAAAAATAAATGTCTCTTTAACATTTTGATGCCACTTATACAACGTTCTTAGGAAGCAACACAATTTGTCTGCTTCTTAAAAGCTGCAGCCACTTTAGGCAGAGTTTGATTTTTTAAAGCTTTGAATCTTTCTTGAATGATTGGACTTCAAGTGCTCAGTGGCAGTTAGAGCAAAGCAAAGCACAGCAAAGCTCTGGGTACTAAATTTAGGGATAATACATTATTAAGTCTTCATGGATGAATATTTTACATGATTCTTCCTTGTTGACGCCAATGGTTAACATTCAGCTCCTGGATGGCAGGACTCCAGGACAACTGACTTGTCACAGCATGTCAGTAGGGTCTAATTTCATGCATTTCAGGTTGGTTTTCATGATCAAATAATTTGATAATTCTGTTACATGCTTCAATTATTTGATCTTTTAAGCAATTTGTAGTAGGCTAACCCTAACCCTAGCCCTAACTTGATCATAATCTATCTTTTCGTCCAGGTCTTTGAATGAACCTCTAAGAAGCAAGTCTGTTATGAGCGGTAATCTGCAGTGGACCTGCACTAGCATGCTGGGAAATGCTGGGGTGGGCTAGGGTGAGATAGGGGAATACTGCAGAATGGTAGATGGTGAATTAGAGTGGCCTCTTGTGTTGTCAGGAGCAGAGTGGTACGTGCCTGCGGCCAGTCAACCGTGTCTAAGTAGAGGAGACTCTCCTCTAAATAATTCATTCCAATGGGAGCCTTCTGAACACTCACACAAACATGCAAGGTCCGCTCATACACATAGATGACTGCTTCTGGAAGTAGAAGATTGCACACACACCAAACACACCCTCACATGTACTCACAAAGAGCAGGCTTCTAATTTTACTCTCTGATGAATATTTATAGATAGATTGGCTTAGAATTAAGATAAAGCATTTTGGTGGAACAGAAAAATGCTTCTGGCACTGTTTGATGTTCGAAAGTAAATATTACAGAAATTTATCTTTTAGAAATGTATTTAGTACCTTCATAAATTTAAGAGCAGTTTACATGTTTCCATTTTTCCAATTGATTATTTTTGACAAGAGCGCTTGTAGACACTGTGGCTCTTTAAAACAACTGTGTGGTATTTATTTCATGTGTGTCGCTGATGCCTTTCCTCAGTGTTCATTTCAATCTGTGGGAAGTTATAGCAACTTAAAGTAGACATGAAAAATAAAGGACTGTGTACTATGCACTATGTAACCTGTTTTTATGACTACAACTACAATGTCAAGGAAGCATTATAACTAATGCAGTGCTGGAGCAGTGCTAGAGAGAAACTGCTCACTGAGATCTGAGGCAATCGAATATAATCAAGCAGGCAAAAACTAGCACAGAGCTTTAGAGAAAAATATCTGGTTTATTGTAAATGAGACGAAATAGAAGGAGAAGGGATCTGAACACTCCATTGTTCAGGCAGTACAATATTATCAGAGGGAAATATTATATTAAATAAATATTATGTGAAAATCTAATATAATCTACAAAAAGCTCATTAAGTATGATCCAATATAAGCCAAGATGAAAATAAAAAAATTAAGTAGAGTAAATTACAAAGAAAAGAAAAAAGAAAGTTCTTCTGTGCCAGTTAGTGTAACTTTGCTTTTGCCATTTTCCTTTTCTAAAAATTTAACCTGAGACATAGTTAGAAAAAAACATTTTAGAAGCCAGTGTGACAGAAAGCCACAGACCTTGAGGATATATGCTCTAAAGGCAGAGAGGATCAGCTCTGTAGTCACCTGCAGCAGAAATCAGTCCTGCCTGTGCTGCCTCAGCACCCTGGACAGTGACTGGAGTGAAGAAAAGGGTTTGCTTTCACAAAGACAGTTTAGACTGGTCTATAGTGTTAGACTGTCTAAAGTTTCAAAAAGTAACGAGTGACTTATTTTTAGGTCTAGAAAGTTAACCATGATGTCACTAGGCCAACTGAGAAGTAAGGCCTATTATGTTTCTACGGTAACAACTAGTGACACCATTCGACAAAAAGGACACATACGGTCATTATATGCAATTTGCTGATAATACTGTTGACTGAGCAATGAGATTTTTGTTGTGTTTCTTCCTTTTGCCTTCTACTGTAGGTGAAGCGTGAATGTTTTTTTTCTATGATGAAAGGGTTACTGGTTTGAGAATTATTTCTTTCTACTCTATGTCCTTCAACTGTCCTTTGCTGATAGCACTGTGGAACCTGAGGAATCTGAGTGAGATCTTATGCCATGAGAATAGTTCTGATGTTATCACAGCAGCTTTATGGTAGTGTGACACATGGTATGTGAAATAAGGAGTCTCATTATTTGTCTGTCTTGTCTGGAGGCAATTGAAGATTACACATTTCTGTGATTCTATATGTGAAATGAAGACTGGAACATCTCATCACAGGGACTGACATACAGACACACATGCCATCATCTCTGCAGGCACTACAGGGTGCACAGCACTGAGGAGTAATTATATCACTGGAACACTATATACATATAGCATACTTAACTGTGCAGACACAGACCGGCAGGAAAACAAACACACAACATGTGCAGGATGATAAAGCAGGCAGACAAAAATATGCAAAAGCAGATTTACATACATACATACTGGCACATGGACCAACATGGGTCACAGTAACAAGTCTGCATGTGGACACTCACACAAGCGCATGGCATAAACACAAAAAAGAAACTCATGCATTTATGCACAGCTACAGATAACACACGCACACACACGCACAATCACACAAAGCACAGTTGACTCATGTTTGATGACAACATCTGTGGTGGGTCAGAATTCATTCTCTCTTTCTCTCTCTCTGAACTGAAGTGTTGTGACAGACAGAACACACACACAAACACACACGCACATTATTATTTAATCTTGCCGTTGCACATGATTATTGCTCATTAGCCATTCCTACACTATCTGAAGGAGACAGTAGTGTAACACTGCTCCACAGGCTTGAGTTTCAAACAGTCAGTGGCTCTTTCTCCTCATCACGTCAGTCAGAAGAAAACAACAGGAGAATCAGTGCGAGCTGTCTGGATCAAAGTATCGTGTTAGGAGGTCAATTAATATTTTGTGTGAGTGTGTCTAGCCAATTTTTCCTAATCCCTCACTTTCCTTTCCTTTCCTTTCCTTTCCTGTCCTTTCCTTAAGTCTTTCTTCTCTCTGTTTTAAGCAACATTTCCAATGGCTTTTTCGGTCTCATTTGGTCAGTCTCTCCATCTATTTCACTGCGCAGTTCTTTGGTACTTTAGAAGATTAAAATATCAAGTGACTGAGCTCTTACATTATCGATGAGTGGGGATCTTTGCATCACATCACTTAAAAGTTGTCTGTGTTTTAAAAAAGTCTCTATTTTCTAAAAGCTGCTTTTGGTTCCATTGAGATTCCAGAAGTTACAAGATTATCAGGCATTTATTTAAAGTGCTGGTGGTACCATTAGTGGGCTAATGGTATTAGCATGTGTGAGACCACTGACTTTGTGTTTTCCTTTGAAGCTTGTGTGAGATTTGATTTCCTTTGCTCTATCTCCCTCCTGCCTTTATCACCAGTTTCTTTTTAAATCCTTACAATAACAAACAGATTAAGATTAAACCCGCATGCCCTGGGAGACAGGGTTATTTCCTCCTATTTTTTTTTTTTCTGCACCAACTTAATTATGCAGACTTTAATTAAGAGCCCAACAACGACTGAGCAAACAAAAACAACACCAAATGGAGGCAAGAGGAGAAGTTTCACACACAAACTAGCTTTAACATTTCAGAAACACACACACACACACAGATGCAGAGGGTATTCTCTCTTCACTTTCTGTCCTCTCTGTCTCACTTTCTCCCTCTCACACACATACAATCACCAACGCTATGCACATACACACACACCGTGCAGCTGCACACAGTCATATGGGAAGGGGCCGGCAGGTTTCCAGCCCGCGAGAATTTATGTTTCCGAATGATTAGAGGCGAGGAGGATGGGACGATCTCGGAGGCAGCAGCTGCCCACCCCATGGCTCCAAGTGGAGCAGAAAATCAGGATAATTTCATTGTGATAATCAGCCTCACGTTATTCCTGTCACTTCAACCCATGAAGGAGGAGAAGACATGGGGAGTATGGGGGAGCGGTAGTGTGTGACACACAGAAATAAAGAGAGAGAGAGAGAGAGAGAAAGAAGAGGAGACGATAGAATAAAAATAGAGGAAAATGTGTTCTTCATGCCTGAATAACTGCAGAAGATATGCAAGTGGGTCTGAGTTTGTGTTGCTTATTTTTCAATACTTGTGAGGACCTATATTCATTCTCCAGAATCCTTTTCATCTCTTTTTTTAGTGTTATTTCCCCCAGTTTAGACCATCTAGTTCAGACGATCTGAAGTTTTAGGTTTAAGATATTTATTTGTTGAGATTTCTGTCTGGATTTAGATTTTACAGGGACCAGTTGGAATCTCTGCAGCTTCTTACACTTTTCACTGAATCTTTTCAGAAATACTGTCTCACGTTTCTTTGGGAAACCCACAGACCTTGCTGTCAACAGTTTTTACTGGAGCTGGAACTTGAAATAGTCCCAATGTGAACTGTTCATTGCAAAGTCTGTGGACGCTGACAGCAACAGGGACATTTTTCAGAGTAACTGTTTCAGTGCACATCAATTTTCAGAGGTTTCATTGTCTGCTGGATGTTTGCATTGCTTTTTCCTAATTAATGTCTCAATGGTCTAAGTTTAGCTCTCTTTATAAGATCATCCAGATGAATTGATAATAATAATTTGAAAAAATAATCTCAATATATTTCCTGTTTTATTGCTTGTCTTAATGGCTTGATTTTTCACACCAGACATCCTAATAATATGGCTGAGCTGAAGCAGTTCTGTGAGGAAGAATGGACCAAAGTTAAGGCTGCTAATGTAACATATTAATTCTTCATTTAAACCAGACTGTATGTGTACTGTACAAAAATATACAAAAGCTTACACATAACATTCTTATTATTCCTTATTATTTCTCACCTCAGCTTAACAATTTTCATGTTCTCTGAGAAGTCAGGTGGTAGCACAGTATGAATAATGCAGCACACATTTATTTATCGCAAGTGTTGTTACTGTCTGTTGTGGTTTCTACAGTAAATCACCTCTAAAAAGAGTTTACTGTATGTGGTTTTTGAGTTTATAGTTTGTCTTTCCTCACTCTCATATTCTTTTTTTCTTTTTTTGTTTTCTCTTTCCTTGTGTGTGGCTCAGACCTTCTGTCCAGTTTTCTTGTCCTCTACACAGATTACTAGCTGCAGTCTTGCTCATTTTAGGCTGTTTGGTTTTGTGGCTCAACTGTTTCATGCAAACTTCAAAGTTATAGTTGTGGCAGTTTCTTTTATGCTAATTTCTCCTAAAGAAGACCAAAACTATAACTCAGCATCATTACCTGTTTGACTACACTGTGCGCACTGTGTCACTCCACTGTGATGTCTGATCTTCGCTGTGCAGAAACATGCATATTTACAGAGTCAGAAAGTTGTTTTTCATCTGAAACCTCCGAGGATTTCTCACCTTATAATTCATGCTTTAACTGACACCTATGAGAAGATATTAATAGATTCACATGTCTACATGATATGTGACATCACAGCTGGTTTGGAATCTATCATGATTCACTATAAAACCTGCACAGGTGTCATGTAGAAAGTCTCCATTCAACAAAGATCGATAACAGAGTTTTCAATGAAGTTGGAGACGTGTCCAGTAGTTTTTCTAAAGAGCACTGTCTCGACTTAACTCTTATCTCTTCTGGCTCAAATCAATCTTGTAAGATTGATTTTACGCGCGTTATATCGTAGGCTACCCTGTGATAAAACCCACAACCACGCATACAAACCGCCAAACTTGCTTTGTGGTTCAGATGGGGTTTTAAACTCCACATAACAGCCCCACCCGGACATTTCACCCTCACCATCCCTCCTCTAACACACGGCCGCCCCTCCCGTGCAGCCCCAACTGGAGGCGCAGAATACGGACACCGGCCACATGCGCCCTCACACCAGCTCCCTTCCATCTACACAGGGCATGTTTCTCATGGTGCTGAGCACTACTGATGGGAACCTCGGCGGGTGTGTAGAGTAGACTTCTCTGGCGGAATAGCCGATAGTAACGGGAAGCAGCAGGAGCGCTCGGTCGGACCAGGAAAACATCATGAAGTTGGCGGTTCTCCTCCTCCTCCTCCTCCTGTCGATGCCCTGCTCGCTGTCCTTCGCCAAGATCGCCGGTAAGAATACACTGGTCTGTTTTTTTGTAAATAGTTTTTGTGCACATAACTGGAGCTACAGTGACCACAGACAGATCCTGTGGTGCAAAACTCATATCGGATAAACTCCTGTCGCTCAACCTCTGATGACCTCTCCACATTGCAGCCAGTCGCTCAAAGCTTTTTTCCACTTTTCGCTTTGTTACACAATGTTGTTGTTTCCATTTCACTATCTGTGTTTGTTGCTCTCGCCCTCTCCTAAATGTGCTCCATGGCGTCAAACGTTGCCCCTTTAATTTTACCACCACTGTAAAACGTGAAAAAACATCATAAAATGCAAATGCAATAAAGGTAAAGTAAGGTAAATCAAAGTGAGACGTTTGTTTCTGTTCTGTAATTGTACTGACAATAACAAAACAAAAACACTGGAGCCGAGAAAAGTTATCAAATGTCTAGAATATGTCACTGGAAGAGTTTTCACCATGCTCCACCGCACTCCCCATCATCCAGATGGGATTTGAAGCAGTTTATAAGTTCAGCATTAGTCTGTTTTGTCTAACTGTGACAAACCGGAACACAGGTGTTGGATATCAGTGTCCAGCTCCCCGTACCCTTCAGACAGCACAGAGGTGATCCAGTAAAGGTTTAAAATGCTCAGTGATGTGGTGGTTTTTTGTTCGCTCTGGGGATATATTACATTTATTCACCTATGCGTCCAGTCAGATGATGTCAGACAGATGTGAAGCCACTGGAGGAACCAGCAGCAGGTTGAAGGTCACCACTCTTCCTGCCTCTCCCTCATCACACACATTAGCTCTTGAACTTGACGTCTCCTGTGTCTGACATTATAGCTGTCTATTGCCAATATTACCGTCTCTGTCCCTCCAGAGACAGCATATTGCCTCAGGGCGGCTGATGTGCTGACTGTCCAGCTTCTGGACACAGTTATATTATCTGTGTCTCCTCCCCCTCCATTTGTAACTCTATGCAAAGCCTTCAATACCTGCTCCTATACACAGCTGGAGGACTGGAGCCTTCATCTCCATATGGACTGGATGGAGATTATGTGGATTTGTTTGTACCTGTTTGCTTTTGTTCTACATATATTTGCATTTGTTGTGCTTATTTTGTGTGTTAATGAAATAATGAAGTGCAAGTAAAGATATTTATATATCTTTATATATTTTTGAGTAAGATAAATTGAAAAATCGGTTAATGACTATTTTCACCCAGTTAAACAACAAACACCAACAACTTAACAAAGTTAACTGCCATAGTGTGGTAATCTGTTGGGCCAGTCTTTAATTGGTGTCTAATCACATATGGTACAGCAGAGGCATCTGGTTAATAAGCAGAGGCACAAACATGTATGAAAACAGTACTGCTATGATTTTTTAATTTACTTACGTGGAATAGAAAACACTAAACTGAATTATTTATTTATACCTTGTCCCTTATAGTATGTTTAGAATGAACTTTACCCTAGTGTTTTACTACTCAATGTAATTCCAGTGTAAGAGTAAGAGTAAGTGGTTGTTAATCCGCATTTGCCCTTTTTCCAGCTTCAAATGAGTTTGTGTCCTTGGCGGAGATGGAGGACGCCCTGCTGAAAAACCTTTTCCAAGGCTACCAACGCTGGGTCAGGCCTATCCAGCGTGCCAACGATACTATTAAAGTACGCTTCGGCCTCAAGATTTCCCAGCTGGTCGATGTGGTGAGGATAAATACACAAGCACACACCAAAACATATCTTTGCCCATTCTCCTCTAAATGTTCCTAAAATGTTTTATTTACATTTTAATAAAGTTACAAAGACGTAGAACAATACGTTTCTAGATGTTCTTCTGTACATAAAAGATATTTCAACAAATTAACCATCTCTTATTTGGCATAGATTTACTAAAACTACTTGGATCAGCAGTTTTAGGGAAGTATATAGTTATAAATTTAAAAATTTAAAACAATAACAAACATAATATTCAAATATATTGTGTATATGTTTGTCATCCGTTTTTGATAAAAACAGATAAGAACTGTGAAGTCAGAAAGTTATAGGTGGATTGGTGCATTGTTTTTTCTAGGATTTGTATGTGACAACAAAATATATGATATTTCCAGATTTATGTATTAACTGCAAAATCAAATTGTAAGCCTGAAGTAACCTTATGAAAAAGAAAACAAGTCTAACCCTGTGTTAAAGGAGAAATTACTAAACACATGGAAATATAACAAAAAGAACAAATGTTCTTTTTGAAGTGAAAATAAAGATTTGACGTGGTTGTGTTGAGGTTCTTTTGTTTCGGGGTGTCACTGTGCGTGGTGCTGAAACCAAACAATCCTCTGGCAACGTCACAGAGTGGAGCTTTTTGTGGTCCTGAAATAGATCAGGAACACTCTCGTCATATCTCCAACCACACAGTCTTTCTCTGGAGTGTCCCTTTAATATTTCAGAGGCTTGTTGTGATAGGTGGAGATGGTTTAGGTGCTCAAAAGGAGAAAATAGAGAATGTTAACGCAGGAACCACTCTTCTTGGCTTGAAATATTAATCTCAACTTAGATTTAACTCTTCATTCTTAACACCTGGCACATATGCTGGGCAAAGACAGCCGATGATGAATTAAACAGTCTCTTGGATCTGCAGAGAAGAATGATTTAAGTTGATGATCGTTTGGATTTTGTAAAACAGAGACAGACGGAGAAAGAGAAAGTGCTAACCAACACTTCAGCTTAGCTACGCTGTGTATGTCCTCTGAGTGTTTCTGGGATGCAGCATGGCTCTTTATTAGATTATGGTTCACCTCTGCTCTATGTGATCACCAAAATGTCCAACTCACTCTGACAGCTGAGGCCGGGTCTGGACGCGCTGAACAGCTACATCTCTGAATACGTCTCTTTTACCAAGTTTATTTCTCTCTTCTTTTCTTCTCAGTCTTACCTCTACTACTAAAATTTTGTGATGTGGGAACCATCACTCTCCTTCTTGCTGTCTTACTCTGGTTAACTCCTGTTGTATATACAGTATGTTACTTCAACTTGGCCCTCTGCACTCAAATTTCGTCTTCTTGTTTGCTAAGGAACTGGCAGAGACAGGTCAATGATATGCTGTCTAATTTAATGGAAAAGATTACTTTGTTTACTTTTAAGCAAGCTTCTCATCTCCTCTGCTAATCAAATCTAAGACTTTGATGGATGCCCAGAGCAGAAAAGTTTGTGCTGTAAACAGGTTACATCACGTACATTCCTGTAGACGATTCGTACTTCATGTAACCAGATATGCAGGTATTTAGCATAGATGATATTTACTGATGTCTGTAGACCTACCAGCTGTTGATGTTAAGTGTATCTTAAAATTGAGAAGCTGAATGAAAATAAACAAAAACTGTGTGTGACACCAACATTCACTCATCATCACTAGGCATGCTTTAAATCTGCATGTTGTTGCTTGGTTATTTCTTCCATTTTAGCATTCGTTTTTTGTCTTGTTTGTTTTAGGATGAGAAGAACCAGCTAATGACAACCAATGTTTGGCTGTGTCAGGTAAGGAAGACACAAAAATAAACAGATGCTTTTTGCTTACAATAATTTATTTCATGATTTAGCTTTATTATCTAACATGAGACTAGATACAAGCAGGCAGCAACTAATAAAAAGAGACTTACACCAGGATAGTTTTTTACATTTAAAAATGTAAAACAAAATTTAACAGCATTTCTTTTGGAGAACGAGACAGAATTTGGTAGATATTATTTAAATTTAGAGACAAGGGATTTAAATTATTACAATTAATTTATTTTTTTGTGAAATTTAAGTAAATTTTGCTAAACATTCTTAATAGGTTCAATGATACAGCATCTTTTTTTCTGTGTTTATTTATCAGGAGTGGATCGATTACAAGCTGCGGTGGAATCCAGAAAAATACGGAGGAATCACCTCCATCAGAGTTCCCTCTGAAAATATCTGGCTCCCAGACATTGTCCTTTATGAGAAGTGAGACTGCTCATGATCAGTGATCTATTTTAAATTACTTAAATCTGTTTGCCAGTATAAAATATACAGCAACCAAACTGCACGTTGTTTTTTATATTAAATCTTCAAGTTGTAACCAAGTGCTACATGATTCTCATGATGTCATGTGATACTGGGCTGTGGTCAGAGGAATTATACAGTAGTGCTATTAAAGATGGATAAAACATTTTAGCTAATATGAATATAATCAACAGATACAGAAACTCTGTAGATGTCACTGACTTCTGCTCTGTTTGTCTTCAGTGCTGATGGGCGGTTTGAGGGTTCCCTGATGACCAAAGCCATTGTCAAGTTTAATGGTGCCATCACCTGGACACCACCTGCAAGTTACAAATCTGCCTGTACCATGGATGTCACCTTTTTCCCTTTTGACCGTCAGAACTGCACCATGAAGTTTGGTTCCTGGACCTATGATGGCAACATGGTGGACTTGGTTCTGATCGACAACCAGGTAGATCGGAAGGACTTTTTTGATAATGGCGAGTGGGAGATCCTTAGTGCCACTGGTGCCAGAGGGAATCGAAAGGATGGCTTGTACTCGTACCCCTTCATCACCTATTCCTTCATTCTGAAGAGGCTGCCGCTGTTCTACACACTCTTCCTCATCATCCCGTGTTTAGGTTTGTCCTTTCTCACTGTCCTGGTGTTTTACCTTCCCTCAGACGAAGGAGAGAAGCTGTCACTCTCTACTTCTGTCCTAGTGTCGCTCACTGTGTTCCTCCTGGTCATAGAGGAGATCATCCCCTCCTCCTCTAAGGTGATCCCGCTCATTGGAGAATACCTCCTCTTCATTATGATCTTCGTCACGCTGTCGATCATTGTCACTGTCTTCGTCATCAACGTGCACCACCGTTCCTCAGCCACCTACCACCCCATGTCGCCGTGGGTTCGTAATCTCTTCCTTCAAGAACTGCCGAGGTTGCTCTGCATGCGAGGACATACTGACCGCTACCACTACCCAGAACTGGCTCCTGAAAGTCCTGAGCTGAAGCCTCGGTCTGGAGGTCGGAGAGGAGGACAGAGGACGAACAGTGGAGCCCACGGACAGACGACTTCTGAGGGGAAGGAAGATGAAGCCTGGGCGATGATGTTAGACAAGGCCATCTCTTCTGTGCGCTACATCAGCAGACATATTCGCAAAGAGCACTTCATCCGCGAGGTGTGTTTAGCTGCGCTGTATTAATCAAGAACTATTACAATAATTAAATCAGCTCTAATTTTTATATATGTTGCCATCATACCATTTCTTATTTTTTCCAGGTGGTACAAGACTGGAAGTTTGTGGCCCAGGTGTTAGACAGGATCTTCCTTTGGGCATTCCTCACTGTCTCAGTTCTGGGCACTATCCTTATCTTCACTCCAGCCCTGCAGATGTTCCTGAAAATCCCTCCTCCAACTGCAAGTGAGGATCCACCTTCAAACTAGTAGCAATAACATCCCCCAAACATTTATCACCACTGAGCAAGAGGAAGCCACTACAGGTGCTTTTAAAAGACAACTTTGACGCTTTGATTTTTAGTTGCTTCAGTTTCTTCTCTACATTCACTGTATAAAACGTTAATAAGTCATTAAATCAGTATGTATACTTTCTATGGATGTTAGACTTAATTATGTTACATATCACATAATCATTATATTATTAATACATATTATATTAAATTATTGTGTTGCCATAATGTTTCGCTAATAGATAAACATATTCACCTGTTGTTTTTAAATCTGTCAGTTGCCAAAGCCACAGAACTTCAAAGTAGCATGCAGCTGTCACTACAAGTATTACACATGCTGATCATTTTGATATTTACGCTAAAATTAAACGAAACTTGAAAAGTTTCATTCTGCATTAATCAAACTGTAAGAATGCACTACAGGTTTTATTATTGGTTTGATTGATTACTCAGCTCATTTTTATCTTTGTAAGTAATGCTGCCTTTAATGTGATGTATGTGACTTGTTGTTTTGGAAGCACAAAATACATTTTACTATAACTACCTTTTAGTAGTATAATGCAAGAATAAAATGTCTCTGTCATTATATTTAACATGTGAACAACCACCAAACATTTATCTGAGGTGCTACCACCACACGGCAAATCTTAGTATTAGTATACAGTAGGGGAATTAAGACATTGTCTGATTAGTTTACTGTAACTTGTACAGTGTACATCTACTATTTCATACTCCTCAAAAATAACTACTGCAAATACTTTGGCCACTGTAAATAATTCAGTATAATAAAGTGTAATGAATTAATGAAAACTTTATGGACTTATGAACTTTTACACACTCCTTAAAAGAACAATATTTTATAGGTCAGATGTACTTCATCACACTAATAAAGATGTTTACAATACACTGTTTTTAATGACCTGTTTACATCTACTTTGTTCAATGAGTATTAAAATTCTTCATAATGAGATACTTAAAATGTGCACAGTACATTCTGAGATATATCAGGTAACGAAGGAGGAGATCATCAGCATAGTGATGAAGTAATGATTACTTGTATTAATTGATTATTACAAGTTTTTGCTTTATTAAACTTTTATTGACTGTATGTTAATAATAGCCACAGATGTCAGCACCACCAAGTGGTAAACCATAAAAATTTAAAATATGCCAACAATAAAAAACGCATCACGGATGAGAATTACACTTCTATTTAATCTAGTTCCATCTATAAAAATGAACAAAGGAGCTGTACATTCAAGTATAATACTGAAAGGAAAAACTAATTTTTTTCAGAATATACTAAAATATACTCCTTGTCCACTAATAAAACACAATAGGGTAAATTTTAATGTTGTTAAAAGCTTTAGGACACCATATTGTTTGTTGTCTCCAGAGTTCCTCTTCTTATTTTTCTACTTGTGCCGACCTGTCTGACTGTCGAGGTGAGCTCTTGCATTGCGCAGCATCTCCATATACAGCCTGTTGTTTTCACTGAAACATAGGCAGACAAAAGAAACTAGTTAAATGCAAAAATATAAGTATACAATTATATTATTTGTCTATTCATCCGTTATCCTAACCACGTGTCCTCTAAAGGATAGTGGGTTGCTGTAGTCAGTGCCAGATGGACAGGTCACTAGTCAGAAAGAATCCACGCAGACATGGGGAAAACATGCAAGAACACCCCCGGCTCCCTGACTATATTATATATATTTAAAACACATATGTTTAGCACTGTTCCCAAAACTATTATGTTGAAGGGATCATATTTATAGCAGCACTACTCAGTAAGAGCACTTGCAAAGTAAACCATCAATGCCTGGCACAGGCTGCTGATTCTTTCACTCACGTAGCGACAGAGCGGTCAAACATCAGGTTACCCATGTCCATGTAGTACTGAGCGTCCGTTCGAAGGGCTGTCCAGTACTCATTAGCCTGAGGAGGAAAGATACCTCTTGAAGACGTCTTGGCTTTTGCTTTTGTTGGCCGTAGGTGATGCTCACACTGGATTATTCTATCTATTCACACCACACAGAGCAGTGTTACCTGTTCCTCAATGGTGTAACCCCACACATTCTGAGAGTAGTGCGGATCCCAGTATCCTGACTGTCTCTTCAGCCTGATGAACCGATTTGCCTCCTGTTCTTTCAAAAACGGGGCGCCAACAACTCCTAAATGATAAGGACATATAACTATTATAAAAAGACACAAAATACTGAATCACGAACACATGACTGACATGCAATGGAATTTGGATTTCAATTGTTTTTTTAACAATCAACCTAAAAATGGAAACTTTCAAAGTCAAAATAATTTAAGAGGATTTTTAATAATCAGTAATGTGGAATACACCACTGCTTAGAAAATAGTATTTCTGTGTATTGTCTTGCATGTAAATTTCAAACTTACCACCCACAAGAACAAAGATGATCACAAACTTCATATCTAGAGAATGCTAAAATATATTTAAAATGTTAACATGAATTCACTGAAATACACACTATTTACATAAATGAGGGCGCCAAACATTAGAAACACCCTTAATGCAATCTACTCCAGAATTACTCCTCCACTGATAAACAAATGGTAGAATTTATGACAAAAACTGAGAAATTATAACCTTGTACAAGTTCCATTCATAGCATAGCTGGTGTATTGTATTGTGTTAGACTGTACAGATGTCCCTAATAAAGTGACCATTGAGTGTGTATTCATATTTACACATAAAAAATGATCAACTGTGTTTTCCTCAAATATGCACAGTAATCCAAAAATTAGAAGAAATTAGTGATTTACCTGCAGTGTGAGTTGTGAGCTGCTGATCAGCTGAATGTTTGACTGTCTTCACGACCCAGAGTCTCTCGTCTGAATGTGAAAACAAACAAGAGTTTCTTTCACAGATCTTTCACGAGGCAAAAGAGGTGGATGAATGGAGTAAAGCACGAGGCAGGCCGCTCAAGGTAAGTCCTTATCTGAGTGCCAGTGCTCTGACAGACCATCCAAACACACACAAACCCACACGCTGAAGCTTTTGCGTAGGAACAAGCCTCGCTGTGAGATTCAACATAAAGACGGTGCTGTCTGAGCAACCAAACTCACTGCAGAATTTTTTTTTATGAGCAAATCTAATTATCATTTTTTTCTGGTAAACATGTGAACTGACTGGTTTAAGTGTCATTCACCACATTATTATAGTACAGTCTAAGAAATGTCTAAAAATAAGCTAATTTATTGTGCGAAATGTGCAAACTGTGCGTAATAATAAATAGTATTTTATGTAATTCACAATTTGTGGTCATGGAAGTAGCAATGGGTTATGAATAGATGCGCATCATTATTTCTTCCACTGGGTGGAGTCCTAACTTCAGTTATAGTTGTGACATTAAAATGGGCACCAGGCATTTACATTAACAGATGTTTACAGAATTTATTGGCACCTGGAAGGTGTGATTGAAAGCACATTTAAAACAGACATGTCCAAAAAATGCTGCAAAAGAAACCAAGACACTTTATGATGATACATTAAACTGTGAACATATTTAGGGTCAAAAATTAAGGGTATGAATTTACATAATTTAGGTTATGAATTTAACAGAAGGGGAAAGCATTGACAAAACATGCACAATGTAGCATTACCTAAGGGATAGTAAGGGACTTTAAAGCCTGTCTTTTGAGTCGGGAAAGGCATTTTCAAAGAAATTTCAAAGCAGCACCCAAGAGTATTAATTTGGGTTTCTACTTTTTAAGGTGCTGAATTAAACAGCTCGCCCTTTAAAGTACGAGCAAGAGGTTTCCTGTGAATTTCTTTTGTGTGATGTAATATTTAAAACGACCTAAAAGCTGAACTGAGAATAAAGACTCACATAGACAACAAATTAAAATCCAACAGAAGAAAAGGCATTCATAATTTATTTCTTTTCTATTTAAATATAGAAAACGTATATTTAAGTATGTGTATGTAAATGTGTTCCTATGCATGTCATTTTATGAGCCCTTCTTGAACATATAAACCTTTCTTTGATCAGAGGTTTTGACCAACCACACAGTGCAGATATCTGTGTCTCTCTTTTTCTCAGTATGTTTGTGTTCTCCAGACTGTGTGACTTTCGCTCACTCTTGTGTGCAGTAGAGACCTTTTCCACGGTAAACTCACAAGTGTGTGAGAAGGCTGACCTTTGTCTTTGATATCCCACAATAGACTGATTCGCCACCTAAAGTGTGAAAAGAACACTGACAACAGAGGACCAACTACTCTAAATATATTACATAGATTCTAAAGTGACAGGTGTCAATGCACAAACACACACATGGATGTTCGTAAACATAAATGCTGAATAAAAACACACACATGCACACATATAGTATTCACACACACCTTGGGTAGCATTGGGACCTGTGCTCTCTCTGTCACAGCAAAAGCATTTTTTGCGTCTTCCACACATCAAAGGTAGAGACTCAGACAAAATATAAAACTCATGTGACCTCATTCTATCACACGCACATGCACACATATGCACCCTGCTGGGACAGGGCGAACATTTCAGATATTTAATTTAGAAACAGGCAGAGGGGGTGTGAAGTATGTTTCACAAAATAAAGGATTAAAATTTTAGCTTTTATTTGTAACACAGTTTTTACATATTCACATATTAGCTGAATTAGATAGAGATAGATAGAAACTTTATTAATCCCTCGGGAAGGTTCCTCCGGGAAATTCTTTTTCTAGCAGCAAAACA
>JAUYWH010000002.1:11944376-12004008 GCA_034779795.1 Ctenopoma multispine
ACACACACACACACACACACACACACACACACACACACACACACACACACACACACACACACACACACACACTCTGGGGAACACAAGGACAAAACAAAAGGTTTGGGGGTATTAACCCAAATTTTAAAAGCTCAGCTTTTTAGATCTGCCAGGATTACCCATTCTAATCTCCCTGCTCTCACCTCTCTCTTTCCCCATCTCTGCCTTTTAGCCTCTGCCTCCTCTCCCCCCTCTCTTCCTCCATCACACATCCTGCCTCACATTCTCTCTTTTCATCTTATTCTATTTATGTCTCCCTTCGTCTCTCTCATAACTCAATGTGTCACCATTATTCACTCAACTCTTTTCCCCCATATTTTATTGTTCCCAGCCTTCACTGGCACCTCTTTATACATCATCCCATCCACCTGTCTCTGTCTGTCAAGGTGTCAGCATATTACTCTCCCGCTCTTCTCACACTCTACTTCTTTATGTTTTGGTAGTTTCTTGACTGCCCTCTCTTGTTGTGTGTGTTACTCTGCTACCTGATCAACCTCTATTCAACAATTTTCTAAAAATACATTTTACAGTATTTATATTAATATATTTGAAAAAAAAAGTGTTGTCTTTGTTCAGTTATGTTTTGTCTTATCCAATAAATGTGTACTGCACAGAGGTTACACAAAGGAGGTTGTTCACAATTTTCATACACAAATGGGCACACAGGGCATTCAAGGAGTTTGGTGTCCTGCATCTGATGTTATAAGAGTTAAGTTTACTTTACAACTAAGCCAGAAGGTTTACATGCCACCCAAGAAGAGATGAGAAGTTATTTTCAGCAATAATATGGATCAATGCTGGAAACACACATGTGCACACGCCTCTAAACTCTTTAAAGTCTCACTAATACACTCACAGTAAATATCTTTACACACAAAAGGATGCATACAAATAACTGTATGCAGGAAAATACACACACTATCACAAAATTAAACACAATAATGTAATAGCACACACATCATTACACAATGGGCCATCAGCCAATAACACGCCAGTCTTACTGTGCTGAGTAGCAGTATGCATTCAGGCTTTTTATCATTCTGCTCAGACAAGTTCACCATTAATTAGTTTCTATTGTTTTAATACGAAGTTAATGTTGTTAAAGAGTGTTTAGGTCAGATACCATCTTAATAGAGACTGTATTCAAAGTAAAGAAGAGGGAGATAAACACAACTATCAGACATTGTCGCTGATGAGTCATTCAACTCATATCATCCCAGTGTGAAATCTCTCATATTGCTTTTTTATATTTTCATATTATTGTGCTCACACCAATTCACACAGTCTCACAAAGATGTTTCACACAGGGATAATTTTTACTGTGAGTCATGGATTTATACCAGCCAGACCGTATCCTTGCCTTCAGCCTGGGGAAATATTTTATTTGCTATATTTGCAATCATTTTTTAACACTGTGACTGCTAATATAGTACAATTCAAATCAGAGAGAGATAATTAAAGCGTGTCCCACGCATGGCTCACACTAATTAATACTAACTCATCTCATGAAAACTGTAGTGACTCTGATAGAAATATTTGATAAACAGAAATCATTATACTTTAGTAAATGTACTTCGCTTCTACTGAGATAACATGTTTATGCCATAATGGCATGTGCACGTGTTTGAGTACTCGTTTTGTCTATGTTTCAGGTAAGCATGGCTTCGCTCATGTTTGTGTTTGTAGTAAAAATGTCTAGATCTAAAGCAACTGTGCAGGTCATTGACCTCATCTGTCATTAAAGGGAAACGTAAATGGTCTCACTTGCCTGGGGATCGATGAGGCACATGAAGGGCATCCAACTCAGGTAAACCACAGAATGAATTCTAATTCTGCAAGGATGGAAGGCAGATGTACAGCACAAACGTAGCATTGTATCAGGCCATAAAGATGATAATGGAATTATAACAATAATTTAATCAGGGCTAAAGTAGTAACAACATAAAATGCTGGAGTTTTTTATAATAAGAACACACATTTACACTCAAAATAACACAAGATGCTTACGTAATTCATTCAGCATTGCTCATGTGTGTGTATGCTCTCTGCTTATGTTCTCCAAGAATAAATGTACTGTACTTTTTGCCTGCAGCATCCTTTCCGGCTTGTCAACTTAAGGATGTAAAATGCCCAAATGTTAGGGAGAAGGAGGAACAAAGAGCTCTGTACTCCTTGTTCCATGTCAGCCTTTTCAACCTGATAGGCATGGTAGGCATTAACCAAGTTAAATTGTGACTTTAAAAGTGCATTAGATTATTATATTACATTTTTTTTCATTAGTCTGATGTAATGATCTCATCACAGTACATTTAATTCATTTTTTTTATTGGTATGGGATAATTTATCCCAGCCTGCATGGCTCTTCTTCTGCCTCAACTACATTTTGTGACTTCCATTCTGTCATTTGTATGTGCTTGTAAGCGAGAAGCAGCCGGTGTTGAGTGAGTGAGAAGAAAGCTTGGTGACTCATGTCCCATGGTGCAGGAACCTGTCACTGCCACTATTGTAGCTGTCGGTCAGTCTGTTTCCACCGTGTGTGTGTGTGTGTGTCTGTGTGTTGGTCTGCACTGTACAAATACAACCACTTCACATTCTCCCAGGGCTATCACTTGCCCTGGTATGCATTAAAAAAATATTGAAAGGCATTACAATTATCCTGAAAAAATATCCCTGATTAAAAATATCCCTAAATGATCTAAGTAAGCTACAAATTACAATTAGTTATTATAAGTAAGTTATTTAGCTTTGGCTGAGGTTGTCTCACTCATCTGCATTATATGTTCATCTTATAAAACATAGAAAACTTCAAGTATTAAAGTGTTGTTTGGTACACAACATATTCTGCAACACACACACACACAAACACACAATCACTGATTGCAGGAAATTAAAAAAAAATAAAGTAAGGCCAAAGCCTGAATAATTCATTGCATGGTTCCACCTCGGACAACCCACACATCCCTCCTCCCGCACCTGGAGCCACAGCTGATAGCAACACACACAGAAGAGAAATAAATTACATCATGTAACCCTACAAACAGAATGGGTCCATCTACAAATTCTGTTACGATGCAGGCCACGTTCTTTTGTCAGGGCTGAATGAGGCTCTAGGACATTTCAGATACACTGACATTATCTCTATTGCAGGGATAGCATTGTGTGTGTGTGTTGATTTGTGTGTGCATGTATAGGTGTATTGTGTGGGTTTTAAACTGTATTTTTATTTAGGACTCAGCAGTTTGATGTTAAATTTGGAACTGAATAGGACTGACAGTTCTCAAAAGGCTTTTAATATGACCTACAATGATAAATGCAGAAGTTGACTGATGCTGTGTATTTGGTTGTATGTTAAGAGTAGTTTATGTAATGAATCAAAACTCTGCAGCCCTGTACACTACTGTTTGTTACTGGCAGAGCTTACAGAAGTGGACTATGTCTTTTGTGGGTTTTTTTCTTTATGCAGTGTTTGGAATTTTTCCCTACTACTAACATTTTCTACTGTCCCTCAATTAGTTGTTTAATAATCAATACCATAGATACATGATGTTTATGGGTTGAATGGTTAAAGTTGACTGCTAATGACTAATCTTTCCATCAGCTGCACTGATACCATCAAAGATAAAGTAAAAAATAAAGATAAAGGGGGTTAGAGAAGAACTTTATTCCAGCTTAGCTACAGTGGCAATTCATTTTGAATGCGAACAGATCTATGGTCTTATATTATAGAAGGAGACAAATCAGAGGACACTGCCTAAATTCTCTAGAAGTTCAAACTTCACCCCTGGCACTTTATTTAGGTTCACACACTCACCAATATTAGAAGAGTTTCTCTTTAATACTTAATTAGAGTTCAGTTAGAGTGCCAGAGCTTTCTGGTTTGTTGAGTTAATTAATTGACTTTTGGTACTGTATACGAGTTCCTAAGTTAAGCCAAATCCATTTTATACTATAAAAATGTAAAACTGGTTGTTGTCGTCTCAAGAGCAGACAGCAACATTTTCCCACCCTGAGTAATGCTGCTAACAGTCTCAGGGTTGCAAGCACCCCTGGGATAAACATCAGCTCACCATCATAATTCTCCAGTCACCCACAGTCCTGCTTGCATCAATTTTATTCTCACTGTGACTTTTGTGACTTAAATAACAAACCAGAGAAGTGAAGTGGATCACCAGGTAAACCACTCTAAAAGTGGAAAGCTATCAAAAGAAGAGCATCTCAAACATGTGGTCTAACCACACAAACACTCGTATACAAATGGAGTACATGGTCCCAAGACAAAAGAGGAACTAAAATGCTATGGATTCTCACTTAAATACATGTTACATGTATGTGGATGCAGAACATTTGTCCATGACACCGGCCCACTCATTCATCACCTTCCAGGTTCATACACTTTTTAGAATTCCCTTCTTAGAATGATAAAACCATTTGAGCATCACAGATAACTACATATTTGGTGGGTCACAGAGACAAATGTTTTATGAATATAATTTGTTGTCTGATGTATTTGCTGTATTCCTACAATTATAAAACTGGTTCATCCATGCATCCATCCTGTAGATCAGCCCAGGTGATGTTGAGTGGTGGAACCCTGAAGGAGGCATCTGTGGTGTTTTCTCGGTCACTGATTTGGTTCCTGCTGTTACATATTTGGCATAGGAATGAAAGTTAATATTTGATTTCACTGCACCTTGGATTTCATCAGAGTTTCAACTGTGTGTATGTGGTGTGAAGGGCTGGAGCAGCAGACTGGCTGCTCCACGGGTGGCTGGTTAGATATATCACTTTGCTGCTCATGATTGTGGCAGAAACTACAGATAGTATACAGATAAGTACACACACTCAGACAACAGTAAATATATAAGCTGAACTAAAAGGCTGACAAATTATTTTCTCCTCTGCAAAAACAAATGGCCGTTAATTTACAAATCTGATATGCTCTTTAAAATGTGCAGACTGTTATTGACTGTAACAAACAGGCAAACAAGACAAAATTAACCTCTTGTGATTTTTCCCTTTATTGTCTATACAGTCATTCATAAGGTAAGGCAATGAGACTTAATTTCTCTGTGATAGTACAAATTGAGAAAAACCAATTTCAAAGCAATTGCCAGTTCGTGGCATCCAAGCATGATGACAAAAACAATTTAAAAGGCAATAAAGCGATCAGTAGCATGGAGCAAATAGAGCTATAGCTCACAAACACATTATTAAATGGTTGTGCACACACATAACCCTCTGCTACTCTTTTCCCAGTGCGGACGAGAGATTTGATGCCACTTTCCACACCAACGTATTGGTGAATGCATCAGGTTATTGTCAGTACATCCCCCCTGGCATCTTGAAGAGCACCTGCTACATTGATGTACGTTGGTTCCCCTTTGACGTTCAGAAGTGTGACTTGAAGTTTGGCTCCTGGACCCACAACGGATGGCTGCTGGATCTCCAGATGTTAGATGTGGACACATCCACCTACATATCCAATGGCGAGTGGGACCTTGTAGGTAAGAGAGCCTTTGTTTGCACAATACAGTGCCTGTGCCCTGCAGGCTATTGCCATCAGGATAGTTGGTTGTATTAGTAAAATCAATGTGATTGTATAAATCGGTGCATATGCCTCATCACAAAACTCAGTCTTCTTCTTCACCTGTGTTCTGAAATTAGTTGAAAACAAACTTTTTCTTTATTTCTAAACATTTACTATAAGATAAGACTACTACACAACTTCACTGCAGCCACTTCAGCCTCCTCCATATGCAGTTTGTTGATGTATAATGCTACCTAACTTCTCCTTTGTTCCTGTCATAATTACTACAGCCACTAGAGGTATAGGACTGTAGTAATTAAATGGGATCATTAACATGATTGTCGGCTTTTTCTGGAGAAAAAAAGAAATAAAAACTGATGCTGTATCACATGTAGCTGTAGGTTGTAATAAGCTGCTTGAACAAATAACCTACTGCATTAGGCCTTTTGTGTATGACACTAAAAATGAATCTAATGAATCACTGTCATATAAATGGTGTTTGTGGGAAATCATTCGGATGGTTGTATCTAGATAAACTGCAAAGGGGAATTTTTGGAAACAGGGTGGTACTAGCTGGGACAGAGTAGCAGCAGTTCGTGCTGCTTCCTGTGCCCCTTGGTGATGGTGAGCTGGTAATGGGTGTCAGACAGAATCAGAAGGCATGCACAATGGCAGGCGCGTGGCCAGGCCATATGTGAGTGCAGCCCACCGCATCCCAGAGTTGGAGTTAGAGTTAGTTCAACTACTAAAAAACAACAATGGTTTTTCTTTCTTGTTCTGCTGAGCTTTCCTGTTCTGCAAGTCATGGCCAGTGATATTTGATATTTCACATTGAGATATTAGCAATATCACGGGAATGCCATGAGGGACGTTCCTCAAATCTGTTGTCCACTTTTATTCAGTGACCAAGTCATTTGGAGATCAAAGTCACTGTGACTTCAAGTATGTGATTTCTTGAGGAAATTTCTTCAAACTTGGCACAACCACCCACTTGGACTCACAGTTGAATGGATTAGATTTTGGAGGTCAAAGGTCATAGGTCAAGGTTACTGTGACCTAACATCTGTCACATTCCTCATCAACACTGTATCTGAGAAATGCCTGGATGGAATTTCATTACATCTGGTGCAAACCTTCACTTGGACTCATGCATAAAGTTGTTATAAGTCTGGACAAACATGCATGTAAACTGCAACTTCAGGCATACAACTGCAATATAATACTAAATGATAATAACACTATGTTAAAATTAAATCAAAGTTCTACGGTTAGGTCAAGGAAGTACAGTTCAGTTGGTGTGAGTTCTGTATGGTTCTGTCCATAACCATGATCATAACTATCATAACATTTACCTTCTATCCATCAATACAGACACATAGTTATTACAGTTGCACTGTTTGGGCTCATGGTTTTCTGGTTAGCGCATATTTTATAAGTTATTTAAATCTTGAATTCAAATCACTACTTTAGTTCTAAAAGGTTATATGTACTGTATGTGTTTGCTTCTCCCTCAGGTGTGCCAGCCAAACGTAATGAGCTGTACTATGAGTGCTGTAAGGAGCCTTACCCTGATGTGACGTTTACAGTCACCATGCGCCGCAGGACTTTATATTATGGCCTCAATCTGCTCATTCCATGTGTACTAATCTCTGGCTTGGCCCTGCTGGTCTTCCTGCTACCTGCAGACTCTGGAGAGAAGATTTCTTTGGGTAATATAAAGATGCTAAACATACTAACTTTCATATTTTTCTGTATAGATGGACAGATGTGTTGGCTGATATGAATTGATTGCAGATATATCTGTTCTGCAGAAAATTAGGTTTGAGGTAATTTAGGAAAATGGTATGTCACAGTCTTGATCACAATTAAAATGATTTGAATTGTTAAAATAGTTTGTGTATATGCTAAAAAGTAATGTTTTCATTAATTATTATTTGATTAAATCTGATTGATATTTTTGATTTTTTGAGTCTCAAAAAGTCCCATATAGAGAGTTGTGTGTTACATTTATTCGATTTGAAAAATGTGTTTTTGATATGTGGAAGAAATGGGAAGGAAAGTACAATGTGTGTGGAAAGGAAAGGTTTAAGGTTTAACTAAAAACTTAGTTTAAGGAATAGCGAAGTTTTCAAACACCAAGAGCACAATAAAAAATGTATTTGAAAGTGTTTAAACTTATACAAGTGCAGTCACAGCTGTACACCAGTACATAAACACATTCAAATCATGTGCACATATTTGTGCATTTGTATTCATCTTTATGTATTTATATAAACACCTCCTTATGAATCATATACCAAGACATGAATGTCAGATGGACGTCTTGGAATAATTGAATTTCAAAGTAACAGCTAAGCAGCTACCTACCTTGGAGCTGCCATCTGACAAATGGCTGTAGTCATGAAAACATAACTGATAACATACTGTACATAAATATCTACAGGAATAATTTTACACACCAATGACCATGAATCAGATTTTTATGTATTAGCTCATGATGTTCTCTCTCTCCCTCTGTCTGTCTCTCTCAATCCGTCTCAAGGCATCACTGTGCTGCTTTCACTAACTGTCTTCATGCTCCTGGTAGCAGAGATCATGCCAGCCACATCTGACTCTGTTCCTCTCATCGGTGGGTTATATTTATGTGGCTAAGCAAGCACATCTATCATATTTAAGTGTGCATGAATGAGGATGAGAAGAGATGTCATTGTTGTAGGGGAAAATAAAATCCAGACATATATTTTTGAAGAGAAGTAGTATATCACCAAGATTTTATCTGATGCTGTGTTACTGCTTGTCTGTTTACCACTTGTAAAAAGTTTTAATAAACAGACGAAGAGAAAAACAGTCAAAAAAAATAGAGAAATAATAGATGATGGGAGAGAGAGGGCAATACAGGAGAGAACGTTTGAGTTCCAATGCATTGTGGAGCAAGTGAAGAGGAATATCTGTTAGGAAGATTAACACTCTTTAATTCTGCAGTGACCCCTAAGAACTCACCAGAACGCCAAAAAGAAAAGGCGTCCTTTTGTCTTGTGTGTCTGTGTGAGAGAGAATGAGCTTACATGCTTTGAATCATAACTGCAGCCCTGTGTATTACGTGTCATCATTTTCAGTGGTCAAAGTGGAATATAGTGGACATAGTAACTGTATATTGATGTGAGTTCTGTTTGATCGGGCTGAACACGGTTACCATCAACTGCCCTCAATGAGCTTGAGAAATGTGTCGTGTGTTTTTTAATTGTTTTATTTACCCTGACTTGAACACAAGGCCAACTAGGACACTTTTGATAGCCTTGTTAAAATGACTCGTGTCCCTTTACAACACAATGGCTGAATGTGTTTTACCTAATGTGAGTTATTATGAGTTATTGTAGCTGCTTGAACTTGACTGAAAATATATAAAGGAAGTGTTCTGCTGCTAGAATCAGATTGTATGTCTTTTATTATTAACCCTTTATTCACATGATACTCTTAATGTGTTATTTTTGCTTTCATTTGTTTAATCTGATCTACTATTTATTATCTAAATTAAGTCATTGTATTTCTGTTTAGTTCAAAATTATTTTTAAACATCAATCTGGTTCCTGACCATAAAGCAGGCAGGACACAATAAACATCCTTTGACTTTCAATAAACACATATTTAACATTATTTTCAATGTCGCAGCTCATCTCTCTCTGCCCACCTTTTATTTTATAAAGCTTTATTTCTGCTATAATAGTCATCTCGTGCTTAATTTGCCCTGTCATCTTACTTAACAAATAAAATCACAATACCTGATCTCATGATATTCATGAGATGAACTTACACACTAGTAGGTGTGGTAGCGCTTTTCCATTAGCATGTCTTTGTTAACCGTCGCTGCTCTGAGACAACACCGTGAATGACTGTGTGTACATGTGTGGAAAGAGCGCATTGTTCAGTCAGTCCTGTCCCCTCGTGTGGATGAAAACAGTGAACCAGTACTAATCTGTCTCTTTCCCCCCACTGTTGTTGGGCTTGTTTACCCCCTGTCCTCTGTTTTGTCACATTTTCTGCACAGACTGTATTTCCCCTGTTTGAGTTAATGTGTATCTTTTCCCCTTGGCAATGCAACTCATTGCACAGATTGATCAAACTTGCTTCCCTTTTATGTTCATGTGTGAAATCAACCTATTTTTTAAGCTTAATGTTTTACCTGTTAGAACATTTTAATTAAGTGTAACCAAGGGCTACTTCAAAATGCTAAAAATGAGGAAAACATCCAACAAGTAATAAAATATACTACCTTATGTGTATCTGAGTATAAAAACTAAAAAAACATGTTGTTGTTTTAACTTGGTAGCCCAATACTTTGCCAGCACCATGATGATTGTGGGAATGTCTGTGGTGGTTACAGTTATAGTCCTGCAGTTTCACCATCATGACCCTCAGGGAGGCAAGATGCCCAAATGGGTGAGTGAAACTAATTTAATCAGATAATCATAACTATTTATCATTCAGAACATTTAGCACAGCCTCTGGGTAACTGAAAGTTTTACCGAGTATATTTGAGACGCTAACACTCTCTCTTTGCAGATTCGGGTTGTTCTGTTGAATTGGTGTGCCTGGTTTCTCCGTATGAAACAACCTGGTGATGAGCGCAAGCGGCCTGGTTACAAGTACCGTCACACCTCCCAGCACCACTCTAGTACCAGCTCCATAGAGATGGGCGCGGTGCCAAGCCTCAGTGTGCCCCACTCACAGACATCCTGCCCACCTTGTCCTACGGGTACCTCCAACGGCTCTATGAGCCTCTACTTCAGCAATTACCACCCTGCTGACAGTCCACACTGCCCAACGTCTAGTGACTCTGGGGTAGCGCTTGGGGGACGTGCCCATGGTTCCCTAAGTGATGAGGCTGACCCACCTGGAAGTGTTGGCCTGGGAATGGGAGCTGGAGCAGGAATTGGAGTTGGTATCCCCCCGCCAGAGATCCAGCGCATCCTGGAAGAAGTGTCATATATAGCCCAGCGGTTCCGGGATCAGGACGAGGCTGAGGCTATCTGCAGCGAGTGGAAGTTTGCAGCGGCGGTGGTTGATCGGCTGTGTCTGGTGGCTTTTTCTCTGTTCTCCATCATTTGCACGTTCACCATCCTCATGTCAGCGCCTAACTTCATAGAGGCCGTTTCCAAGGACTTCACATAGTTGTTGCAGTGGCAGGAGAAAAGGAAGGATGAAAGAAGGATGGAGGAAGGCAGCCAATTAGGTATAAAGAAGAGGTTAAGAGAGAACACAGGGGGGAAGAGTGCAATACTACACTTTGTCCTACAGTGTTTGATGAGAAAAATAATAATTTAGTGCAAATCTGGTTGACAGCTGGCTGACATAGTCTTGCAACTATGTCAACCAGCTGAATTATGTAACATAACCAATCAGCAGAAAAAACATTTAAGATTGATGAGTAAATGTTTATAAAATACACATTATTTTTCATTATCAAATTCAAGATAAAGAAAAATAATTGAAATTCACTGTCCTGCTTTGTCTTTATGTCCGAGTCAAACTGTTCAGATCTAGATGAGGAAAACATGAAGCATCCTGACTAAACTATAAAGGCAGTAGGGGACAGGCAAAATGTTACATGTTTACATCTTATTGAGTAAGATATCAATAAGGTTCATTCAGGGTAAACATTGTTTGTGTTTACCCTGAAAACAGTATTAATATCATTGTTTTAGCAGCACTGTTCATTAAAAGACAACTTAACTCTTCAATACAGAAACACGTCCCATCTAAGTGCTGAGTCCTATGTAAATATAAATCCATACATACAAACAACTGTCACCTCAGCCTGACTACTCGCCCACTAAACTCTTGATAGGGAAGTCAGATGTTGTCTGATGATGTATCACCCCTGTAGTGATGTTAGCTTAGCTACTAAAATGACATGTTTCACTGTGAATTTTGTTGTTTTATTTAGTTTCCTTTTTGCTTTCATCAACAGAGCATTAGATAGAACTTTAAATACAGTTTAGGAATGCTTATTTTGGATACTACTTATTCTTTACTATTTTATTTTAGCTGATAGAATGTGTAACATCTGACTCAGTGTAAAAAATAAAACAATTCAGTGTGTTGTATCGTAAAGCACTGTGTTGGCTGGTATGACCAGTACCATTCTTTCTAATGTAAAGTTAAATACTGTATTAAATGTACTGTACAGTGTGTCTGTCACTACATGTACAAGTCATTAATTTATGCAGGAAGAACAAGAATTTGTATTTGCTGGACATCACTGTACATGATGATACAGAACGAAGAGTGATGTGACACTGGAAACTGTGACAACACAGAAAAACACACACAGCAAGCCTGTCTACCACAATGTCACTGGAGAATATACTGTAGATGTAAAAAAGGCTCTGATGTAAGTAATTTATATCTGTGTTATATAGGGAGTTGAGTGATTGATTTTAAACAACCAAGCTGTAAATGTTTAGTTCCCCCTCCACCTTCCAGAAATTATTTGTTATAACTGCAAGCATTGGTCTCTTTTTCTCTTGCTCCATCATTCCAAATGTAAGTTTTTGCCTCTGTATGTTAATTAAAGTCTATTTATTCTCTGTATAACAGGCTGTGGATAGATCTGTGGGGATAGAAAAATAGGGATGTAGGGAAAGGGGAAACCTTGGTTCAGTTTCGGACATCTGGATGATTTACCACAGGATCTGAACTGCTGCAGAGGGTAAATTGAAGTATGAGTATGTCACAGTGTGGCATTTGTACAGTAGCATAATCCCAAATGCAAATAATAGCTGAAATTGCTTCTTAGATTTGCAGCTGCATAAGTTACTGGGAGAAATACCATTCACTTGTCTAAACTCCACCCATGTGTTCTAAGTTCACACAGGATTCATGCTGCTTCACTGTGAGCTTCCAAATGGAAAGGTCCAAACTTACTTCAGTACAAAATATAAAGACTCTGTTAATGGTGAAACCGGAATAAGCTTAGTTTTGACTCGGTTGATATAATAAAAGTATGGCATATTTGATTGAACAAATCAATCAACATGTCATTGTCCTCAATCATAATTAGGAAGATCAGATGCTGTAATGTCTGTCTGATGTTTTTGTCTACAGCTTTTTTCACTTTTAAATATTCACTATGTGCTAACATGCTAACCATGATGGAAGGCAAGAAAAATAAATAGACCCCCAACTAAGAGTCTTTACCATTGCTAACTTGGACAGATTAACCTGTCAGAGAATATATTTCGGACATGATTTACAATAAAAAAATCTTTATAGACTTTTTATTTCAGTAATGCTCTGGTCTTCTTAGATAGTGGTAGAAAATTGTCACTGGTCTCAGATAAAGAAGAAAAATAATAAAATGAATGGAAGATGAAATCAAATAGAAATAGGGCAAAAAAGCATGCGAGACGAAAAATGTGGGCCATGTTTTCCTTCTGTGGTTTAGGAATCTCTGATTTCTTTTTTGTGAGGCCAACAAAGGCTTCTTCTCAACTTCCAGTTGTTTGATGTTTATGGATGAATTCCAGTCATTAGGATAGAATAGTGTGTGCATTTACTTTTTTTAAGTTTTATTTTAGTGAGTCTGTACACTTGAGGTTCTCAAATAAAAAACCTTTTAGGACATTTAAGGAGACAGGAATCATTCAAATAGCATCCGATACAGTAAGTTGTAATGTCCCGGCACATTGCAACTTACTCTCTGAAGTACTCAATCAGGAAAATATTTCAAAATTGTACTTCCTGTATTATTATAGTAGTATTATGTAATACTTACCTTGAAATGTTAACACAACTAAGCAGTTTAATAAGATTGAAATTGATATTTTAATATCATGAAACATTTTTTTAGTAATGGTGCATGTTATTTAATAAAAATAAAAAAAACCTTCAAAACCTGTGTCTTACTCTTTCTCTGGGAAAATAACATGTTGGAACAGATGTCTCTGCCCCAGTGTAATCAACACCACCTAGTGTACATAGAAAAAACATGGTGAGGAATGACGTTAGAGCTGCCGCACTCTGCTGTTAATCTTCAAGTACTTAAAATATTCAGTCAGACTTTCAAAGTAAAATATGTTTCTGTAATGAAAACATGTAAACAAGTGTTGCTGTTATATTTGGAACATGAGGCCCTGATGCAGGGATCTGATGATATGGAGCTTGAGTGGTAACATGTTACATAGTACCCCACACATACACACACCCACACATGTCATCAACATAAACATATTCACACACACCGAGCACAGCTGGGACATGAGCGACACCAGACTGCACGTTCAGAGTGTCAAACGGTTACAATGCTGAGCTCAGCGTGCGGCTGATGTATTCTTCACAGGGAATCAAAAAGTTATGAACCAAAACTGATGCTTCCCTTTATTTATCAGAAATACAGATTCAAATCTAATCTATGACGGTGAATAATGCAATTACAGTGGATGATATACTGTCGCTAAATTATTTGGAAATCCAAACCATGAACAGGGGAAGGGAGTTATAGTGCAGAGTGAAGAAAGGGCAGGAAAGTAATGAAATCCATAAAGAAGTTATGAGTTGAAGCTCAATCTTAATACCATCCAATATGGCAATGACCTCCGCCTGCTGAACTGCTGGGCCAGCATTATTAGTTAAAAGAAAAATGATGCTCTTGCAGTGTGTGTGGCAGGTGGATTGCGGGTGGGTGGAACTGTGTGTGTGTTGTGGGCGGGGTTCAGCAGGCATATTCTATTGCTTCCTCGACACACACACAGAAACATGTCAGCTCTGCAGCAGATACTGGATGTCACCCCAGGACTTTAACTTCTCTCTTGCTTCCTCTTCACGTTTTCTCATTCCAGTTCCAATCGATCCACCACTCCCACAATTCCCTAGGGGTTGGGGCTTGACATACAACCTCGCTTGGATGCCAGAGCCAAACCAAATCGTCTTTCCCCTCCTTGACCTCCATGTTGCCAGACCATCTGTCCAGTTCTTCAGGTCCAAACATTGTCACTTTGATCAGGGGTGGATTGAGGAATATTTTGATGGGATGGCCACACACTGAAAAAGTGGAGGAAAATGAGTAAAAGATTTTACACTCAAATGTAAAAGCCTGTGAATAATATGTATAATAATGATAATGGGAGTTTTTGTTCGCCATAAGAGAATTGCAGTGTGACTGAAAATATGAAAACACATTGAAATTAAATACATCATTGAAAATATGGCAAATATGATGTACTATGTAGTATTAACATATTATGATGATTATTTATTTCAGTCTGAAATCTAATCTGTGGTCAATCAGATTGTTGGCCATTCTTCCAGACTGTCCGTACACACAGCTGAAGGGTTCGGTTGGTCATATCTCCCTCTATTAACATTCTGTACCACTGTTTATAAAACTGCTTCACATTTTATTCAGGCTATAAATAACAATGTTAGTCGGATTCAACACTTTGATATAGACTAAAATATATTTGTTTTATACTAGTGAATGTTAGCTTGCTAACATACTCAACCAACACGGTGAACATCGTAAATATTTTACATATTAGTAAGTTAGCGTTGTCATTGCAAACATGACAGTTTCACAGAGCTCTTGGTGTGGCTAAAGACTCGTTATCTGCTCGGTTTTCTTTATTTTATTCTATCTTCTTGTGTATTTTCTGTTTCAGTAATCCATTAAGGCATCAATTAATTCTTTCTTGACAATTTAATCACTGTAATAAGTTGTGATTCATTTTAGTGGGTGTGAAAAAGAAACCGCCTGAATGCTAATGGGTTGCATAGTCAAATGAGAGAGCAACACCTGGGTTTGCTGGATAGGGATTCCTGTCATCCATCTGTCTCCTCTCACTTTACTCAGAGTTTTCATGTCTGACCAGAGCCCGTCCTCCTCTCTGTGTAGGCCACAGGTCTGGATAACAGTTTACATGGCACCATCTGCAGGCTGGAGGCAAAACGTGAGTTTTATATTTGACATGTGAATGTCTGCCTGAAGAGACATAGTGGCAATTACACAAGTTGAATGATTCATATTCATATTCATAGCACACTCAGACAAATGAGCACAGCATTTGCAAAGACAAATGTAACAGAGTCTGCCAAGTAATGAAGCCAAGCTTCAAGGACAACCGCAGCAAAAGCAGACTTCTGAAACTGATGTATTAAATCCTAGATTAATAATCTGAAGCCTGTGAAAACAGAAAACAGCAATTAAATATATTTTTATCCAGAATTGAAACCATTACCAGTACTTCTAGATCAAGAGCTCAGAGTACAGGCTGCAGGTCACACTTTTGATGGTTGACAAGAACTGAACTGCTCTTTCATTATGAAAATAAAAATGCTTTTAAAAAAGCAGTAAACAAAACAAACATACAGACCTGTGCACAAGTGCACAGATGGCCAAAGTATGAAAAGCAAACATAGACGACGTTGCAGATATAAATACCTAATAGAATACAAGCAAGGCTACACAAACAAACATAAACAGTGCAGGCTATGAATCGCTCTCTTTCAGCAGCAAGTATGCAACGACGCATGACCCATAATCCGCAGGCACAAAGTAATCTGAGTGAATGTGCATTTGGATTATGAGTCTGGAACAGTCTAATCTGAAACACTTCTTGAACCAGTTAAATGAGAGGTCATGAAAAAAGCGTCACCCATCTAGAGCTGCAGTGTATCAGTATTTGCTTCAGTGTTGTTAGGATGATTAGTTGCAGAAGATATTTTATTTTAGAGTTTATGGCCCAGCTAGCAGCTTCACACCACAGCTTTACATCTTCACCGGGGCGTTAGCAGAGCCCGAGTTTACCTTCGTTTTTTGGCAAATATCAGTTAGGTGGATGAATTCTGACTTTAATCTCAGAATGCTGAAACTCCTCTTCTCTGTGAACCAGTGTTGTGATTATTATCATCATGTGACAACTGCTGCAACAGGTACCAGTTCCCTGAAGAGAGGTTTTCTTTTCTGATATCTTCTTATATATCATCCCTCTTCATGATAAATCTATTCATCTCTTACAATTAAAAAAACTGCTTTAAAAATATCAAATATTTTACAAGTTAACTAAATATTAATTCAAATATGGTGGTGATTTCTTGGTGATAGTGACTTTTACTGTTAAAGAAACATTTTGAAAAAGCAAGATCTAATAACATATAGAAGAAAATCCATAGCACTCCCCTGTCTTATCACATTGTAGAGGCTTTTTGTCACTGTGTCGCAGCTGTGTGATTGACTGTGTCTGATGTAGTCGCTCACTTACGGAGGAAATTCCATCGAATCAAATTATTGCAAATTATTGCAAATGACCCCAGCTGCAAACGCTACTGCGCATACACACATGTCGTTGGAGAAGGTAAATGACCCAGTGTGCATGCAGAGCTACACACATAAAAGCACATATTCTTAACAATAACTGACATAATCTTAACAGGGATGATAATGGCCTCATCTTGTGTCTGTCTATTTGCTAATGTTCATCATTGTGTGGTTAGTTATTCAAAAACATTCAGTATACCTTCTTTTCTCCCTGTGTGTAAATAAAGCACTTGGAAAAAACACATGAAAATTGTGGATATTCAAATGAGGATTCATGATATATATATCATATTTGATATATTATATACTGTATATATATATATATATATATATATATATATATATATATATATATATACAGTATATATATATAATTGTTAATGTTCTTTCTGTAGTTATAGAAGAAACACATCTTACAATGAGATGCACCATTGCGTCATTATTTACAAAATAACAAGACTGGGGTTAGAAAGGACTTTTTATTAATTTATTT
Organism: Ctenopoma multispine; assembly: GCA_034779795.1. Classification (NCBI taxonomy): domain Eukaryota; kingdom Metazoa; phylum Chordata; class Actinopteri; order Anabantiformes; family Anabantidae; genus Ctenopoma; species Ctenopoma multispine. The sequence goes on from JAUYWH010000002.1 coordinate 11,961,747, forward strand.
CTTAGTTCTTCCACTATTATTCCTTTCTTCTGCAGCTGAGAAACAACTGATGGGTTAAATGAAAACACTTACAGTTGTGTTGTTTTTTAATATATAAAACTAGACGCAGTGGAACCTTAAACGAAATGCAAACAACTTCTTTCAAAAGCAACTTTGCTCCATGTCCCTTGTAAACAGACATACATTAGAAAATGTTGTGGCAGAGGTCAAATTAAGCTAAAGCTCGCAACCCATTACATATAACTAAAGAAAATGTCATGATTGCGTTGAAGATGTTATATTATATTATATTATATTGAATGACCACATATTTTTAAAACTGCAACTCACAGACACCTGCCCATTGTTACCTATCTGTTTATCAAACACTTGAATGACTTAATGTATAATGTTGTTGCAAGATCTCCTTTGAAACTGCTGTAAGTTCCTGGACCACACTCTGTAAGACACCTTATCCCTGTTATAATAAAATCCATCCACATAAAAGTCAAGCTTGATAAATGAGGTCTACTTCATTGTTATTTAGCACTGCTTTATTAAACTTGACCCACGACCTCAACACTCCCTTTTTCTCCTCCTCTTTATCATGCCCTATTTGACATGTGATTTATAGGAATTGTTTTATCTGCCTTAGAAGAAAAAGGAAAGAGTGCAGAGCCTCCAGAGACTCCTCTTCAAGCTCTCAGCAAGAATAAAACCATATTGATTTGTCCATCAGCGTACTGACAGACTGTAATAAGAGATAAGTGAAAGACCACACTTGAACATTGTTCACCTTTTTTCATGTGATCTTTCAACACAAACAGTAGATGTCAAACATTGCTCTATTTTATTCTATTCTATTCTATTTTATTCCTGGCATGAAGAGTTACAAGATGAGTGATGCAGTGCAGCCCTAGCTCATAAATTATCCTTGTCTGGAGCCTGTTGTCTCCTTTTAATATTAATAGCTGACATGAGGGTCACAAGGGTTGGTGCTTAGTGAGGATCTGGTATATGAGCAGTTCCCGAGACATATGATGCTTTGTCAGGGTGAAAAGAACAGGAGACCCGGAGAGAAAACTGTCGATGAAGTGACCTTTACAAACATCAATGGATTCTTTTTCACATAGTTCAACAATGTGTCTCAAGCTCTGTCAGGAGGAATTTAATGTGCGCATGTGTTTACCTTATGAATCCCATTCCACTGAAGTAATTACCAAGTTTAGATTCAGACTGTGTTTTCACGTTAGCGTTAAAAGTAGGTTGTCAGGAAATGAACTTCAGAGGAAAGCATATACCACAGTGGCCAGGGGGAATGTCATTCATCTCCAGCAAAGAATCCAGAAAATCATGTATAATGGTAATCATGTTTGTGGAATCAAGGGACTCAGAGGAAATAGTATAAATGTTCGGCTTTTAGATTAGTACTCTTCTTTCGTATGCAAGTGGTGGCTTTCCTCTCACACATGTGCTGCTTCTATGGGATAAATGATCATATTAATATGGCGCTATCTGGTGGCAACATACAGAACATCACTAAAAGGATTTGCTCTACTTGTAGCTGGCCCCCAGGTGATAGCATTTGAATACTTAGTGTGAAGTGCATGATTCAGTGGAAATAGTTTCGAATATTATTAGGTGGTTAAGTCAGAAAATAAATCAAACCTTATATTTTATATCAAGAAAAAAATTATATTACTTTATTAAAAGTTTATTTATAAGGCAAAGGGACAAATGCATGTTTAGATAGCTGTCAATTGTGCTAGTAACTCATTTACACTCTTTTTGGCAGATACAGTACTACTCAGTATTATTTTTCCTGTGTTTCAGTACACAACCAAATCATAACTGTACAAGTAAATCAACAGACAAAATGGTTACATTTAGACATTGTTGGAGATAAGTCCATTTTCACATGTAAGCATATGAGAGAAAAAGGAGAAAAAGAAAAAGCAGAGAGCTTCACAAATTCCTCAATATATTCCTACAAGTTTCAAACACATTTTGGCTGCAGCCAAAAACTTGACTGGTTTAAAACATTTAGAAAACACCAAAAAATGATTATTTTTTACATTTCACAGTTTGCAGCTGTTCTAAATGCCAACACTTGCAGTGCCGAGTAAAGATCTGAAGACAAACTGACTCCATTGTTAAGATGAAAATTTAATTTTCATGTGTCATACCTGTAGATCAGATATTCAACCTCATTTTAATCAATATTTGATTGTTCACATGAGCAAAAAATAAAAATACAAAACACAACTGAGTTCATAACTGTCGCACATGATCTTTGAATTCTTATAATCATGTCTGTAACTCAGCTCGTTTCACTTGCCGTCTTCTCCCACCTTGTCATTGCTCTTGTCCCGTGGTATACGGCCCATATTATAAAATTCTAAGTTTGGCCTCATGTCAGCGAGGTGGGCGAGCCGATTGGACATGGCAAAGAAAGCAGCAATGGCAGCGATGTCCCAAGCATCTTCACGGTCAAAACCCACCTCCTCCAAGGACAGGAAATGCGGCTCTGTGATAGTGTCGCAGCGACACACTGCCTTTGCAAAGTCAAGCATGGCACGCTCCCGAGGCGACAGTTCTGCAGTCTCATAATTTATAATAACCTAAAGAAGTGAAAGAACTAATTAGACAAAACAATATTAACTGACTAAATATCTTCACTTGATTACTATAGTTAACATTGTAGTACCACAAAACAAAGCTGAGTGAAACACCTGATCGGAAAGAGTGGGATTCTTAGAGTAGATGCGGTGCAGTGCGCTGTGGGACACGACACAGTAAAGACACTTGTTGTAGGCACTCGTTACCACTACAATCAGCTCACGATCTGCCTTGGTTAATCTGCCTGGAAAACATCAGACGTTAAATTCATGTAACATCAGAAACAACACACAAAACACAGACAGCCAAGAGACACGTTCACACAACAATTACAAGCTGCAACTCAGGACTTGGAGAAGTGGTGGAAGTCACGAAATTAGCTGGATGTGCTCTCTCAAACCTAAGGTCACAATATGACAGTAAAGAGACATACTTTGTTGATTTTAGAAAAGGACACTTTTCATGACCTAGATTTAAAGCAGGTTGAGGAGAAAGTTTTAATCAACAAAACTATACAGAAAAATCAGTAAAACTGCTTTTAGAACAGGCCCCAAGATATTCAGAGAGTGATCATAACCCTGACCGATAAGGCTAAATTCAGCCAAATTGTGGTTATTCAATAACCACACAGAGAGACTGTACAGCTGAGTTTGACCTAGAAGTGTTTTGTTAAAATATAATTCACACCACACAGGAGATGCTGATCTGAATAACTTTAGTTTCCCGACCTGACGACCTCTTTCTGTTAGACCTTATTCAGCAGAGTGTTTGACCACCAGGTGAAACAGGTTCAGCATCACACCTGCTACCTTGTGTGCCACCTGCACTCCAAATGTGCTTTTCCGTGTCCCTGCTGCCATTAAAATGCAACATACACGCTAAGCCAAATAGACTGCAACCTATTTGATAGTCCATAAGGGGGTAAGGTGAGAATGTATCACTGAGCAAAGAACAGAACAGGTGCCCTGGAGCATGCCAGAAAGTATGGATGCAAACTGTTTCAGAGGCCCCTAATGTGATTCTCAGGGTGCCTAAAATTTCTGGAACCAGCCCTGAACATGAACATAAACACAAACACACCTGTTTCTTTGTTCATTAGTTCATTGTAGTATGCGAAGAAAGCTCTGAATTCTGCTGGTCTGTGAGCGAGGACTTTGAAGACATTAGGTAAAAAGCCCCCCTGGAAGAAAAAGAGTTCAGCAGCTGGCAAAGAAAAACACACTTTAGTGACAATCTTAATGTGCTGAACAGTTAAATACATCGCACTAAGTTTTTTTGTAACCTTTGACTCCACTTCCTCCATAAGCTCTACTATATCATAAGGTAGGGATTTCTTGTAAGGTACGGGGTAACGACTGATTTTCTCCGGATGTTTGCTGGAGAAATGTCTGGCCCCAGCCGCAGCCTTCCCCCGCAGCACGCAGCCCGAGCGGAGAGACGTCTGTGCGGAGGACAGCAAAGATTCACACAGATACAGGGCTAAAGAAAGAACACCTTAGAAAAGCATTTAAAAGTATTACAACTTACAAGTTGTGTGCGCACAAGAGGACGACACAACTTCAATATGTTACTCGCCATGTCAGTCAGCTGAGTTTACAGGCTGGTTCGACTGAAGAGCGCAGCGGAGCAACTGGAGAGTTTGTTTCAGTCACCTGTCAGAGCATATACTGTTGTATCACAATCACATGCAAGCTGTTTTAAAATTTCTTAATCGTCACAAAAACTCATGTAAGACCTTAGGTTTTGATTTGTTATTTAATGTACACAAACGCGCCCCAATCACAGTACAGTACTGATTCACGCCTGCTGTCTGTCCTGCCCTCATACATTTAACCTCCTTACCGCCAGGGGTCAGCACCAGCAGCAGTGTGTGCACTGACCGTGTTGCCAAGCTAGTTTATCGCCGACACGGTCCATAAATAACAAATGTAATTTACGTTTGAGATTATTAGAGATAGACTTGTGGTTATGCTTAGTTAGAGTCTGAATCCCAAAATAAAGTGAAGGAAACTGGATTTGTTCGACAGGCCGTTAGAACCCTGCCATACAGAACCCAGGGCAACAAAAGTCCTTCTCCTCGACCTCGTAACCCGGAAGAGACCTGGTTACGATTAAGCGTTAGGATTTCATTCGTTAAGTTTAAAAACTATTTGGATAATTATCTAAAATAACAATACCAATCGATTAAGAATTTAACAGTTCAACAGATATGTTTTACCATGTAAGTATACGTTATTATTCGTATATGAACCAGCTAATAGCAGTAGGATGATGTTTATGTTTTTCGATGTTTGCCTAGCGTGATCTCAACTTGGTTAGCATTGCTAATATAATGTTAGCTAAACAAAATTCTCGTCCCCACTACACTATCGTTGTTGCCTAGTACCGTGGGGAAACATTAATCGTTAAATTGCGTTGAATTCAGCAGCACCATAGGACATTTTTTTAATCGAAACGCGTTGCTTTATGCTGTCAATCAACTAATGATGGACGCGGTGTCTTTCAACGGACGTACTTTTGTGTTCACAGATTTCTTTGGAGCATGAAATCTTACTACACCCGAGGTATTTTGGTCCTAATCTTCTCAACACTGTGAAGCAGAAGCTTTTCACAGAAGTGGAGGGAACCTGCACCGGCAAGTGAGTTGCTTTAACAGTCAACACTCATGTGCATCACATTAAAAAATCCTCTTTGTTCTGAATTTGTTAGGACACATAGACAGATATTTCACATGGCGTGTTAACTTGGCTTTATGTTGATGTTGCATGTATGCAGATGGCACTGAATGTTTTAATAAAGGATTATTTGTCCTATCCAAGAAATTGTGTCATAATCAAAGCAAACAGAAGTTCCAGGCTGATGCCATTTTTGCTATTTCAGGCATCACAGCAGTATCAGCATACACCACAGAGTTATTCATTTTGCTTTAACATTCTTGGATGAAAAACTTGGACATGGTATAGAATTACATGGTATTAATTAATGTGTGTCTCCCCTTCAGATATGGCTTTGTCATTGCAGTCACCACTATTGACAACATTGGAGCAGGTGTGATCCAGCCAGGCAGAGGGTTTGTCCTCTATCCAGTCAAGTACAAGGCCATTGTGTTCCGTCCATTCAAAGGGGAAGTCGTGGATGCTGTGGTCACTCAGGTTAACAAGGTGAAGAACAGCGCAGCTAAGCTGGCATGTTATTCTTATGTGATGAGTCTGGAATAATCTTTACAGTATAATAACAGTTTTATTGGTCAAAAATTCATGTTTTCTGATTAATTTGTTAAAACTTAACTAGGATCATTTATGTATTACCTTTGCTGATTATAAAGGTAATATAATGTATTTCATGATTTCATGCTTTTAATTTATTAAAGTAAATATTCCTTAAATGAAGTGTTAATGAAGTGATGAATAACATTTGTGCATTATTTAAATGATAATTCTGTTTCTTGCAGGTTGGATTGTTCACAGAAATTGGTCCCATGTCCTGCTTTATCTCTCGTCACGTAAGTCACTTTAACATCTATAGTGGTTGACTGAAATAGTTGCCTTGGACACACTATTTGATTCCTCTTGTATAGTGTTTTTGACAATAACCTGTCATTTTGCAGTCCATCCCCTCAGAAATGGAGTTTGACCCCAACTCTAATCCTCCTTGTTATAAGACAGTTGATGAGGTAAAGACATTCAGCCTCCTGTTAGAACAATTCACAGTGTTGCAATAAATGATAATTTCACCTGAATATATTTCTTCTCTGGGAGATAAATAATATTTAAAATGAAAGGAGTCTTTTTTTCTTCAAAGGACATTGTCATCCAGCAAGATGATGAGATTCGACTTAAGATTGTGGGAACAAGAGTGGACAAGAATGACATTGTAAGTAATTTAATAGTAAAACAAATGGTGTACTGTTTTAATTTTAGTTTAAAGATTAAAAAGAGCTTTTTCCTTGTTTTTCAGTTTGCTATTGGATCTCTTATGGATGACTATCTGGGTGAGTAATACACTTTAAAATACTGTCATACAGACTGTAGATATGCATATTCATAAAAATGAAAGGCCATTGTTTCAGTTTGGCTACTGTGACTAGAACAGAGCAATCTTAGACATACAGTTTCTAAAATCTTGTAGTTTAATTGTTGAACTTGTCTTTATTTCCAGGTCTTGTGAGCTGATTCACCCCAGAGAAAACACATTTCATATGGGACTTTTTATTTAGTAGCTTAGATATTTTTGTGTTAAAATTAATATTTTTCTAAAGCGATTGAGTGGTGACAAGTTGTGAAGCCCCATGCCTAATTCATTTTACAAATTTGCTATACAACCTACATTTGTAGTCTTTTATTAAATGTAGTGCAATTCAAAGAAAAAACAGAGTATGTACTGAGTACTTGGTAGACAATACAGAACTAACCCATATACTTAATTTACAGTTTATTTCATATAGAATTCACAAATCCCACTCAGCCATTTAATGTTTTTGTATGTTAAGTGTAATAAAGTGTTTTATTTGTTCTTACATTTGTATTCTTTTATATCTTTAAAGTATTATACTATACTAACATCTTGTCATAGTATTGACCTTTCTTTATGTCAAAACAGATTTGATGAGTTGCTGAAACTGTATGACATATGCAGTTATTAGTCGTTTTTCAGTCAAATCACATGTGTTTAAATGTGTGTAACGTGGGGCGCAATGTGAACGCGCAAACCTGAAGGGCGCGCACGTCTTCTTGCCGTAAATACGTCAGTCGAGCACGCCCTCGTTCTTTCTTTCTCTCATCCTGAAGATGGCGGCAGGGGTGAGTAAAATGGAGATATGCAGCTACTTTTAATATTATCAGGTATAATCCACTCAAAATCAATTCCATCTGCACTCCGACGGATCATCTTAAGGTGTGAACAAACTTGTCCGTTTGTTTTTTAGTGATAAAAATGAGTATTTGTTAACTATTTCATTCAGTTTCTTCTAACTTGCTTTCCTGACGTTGCATTGTAACATAATGACGCCCCTTTACTGGCCCAGGGTTGTGCCACGTTAACGTAGCAATTTTCATATAGTGAGACGTTAAGCTAGTTTTAAAACATTGTCGCGTATCACTTGTAATTAAGCATTATGTTCGTTAACCACGGAGTTGGTTTGGTTTCGCCGTAATGGATTTAAAGCTCCAAACGAAGACCGGTTATAGCACCAGTTATGACTAGTTAGCATTGGAAGCCAGCTAATAGCCACGTGAATGTAAGTTCACTTCGTTTTTCCTTACTACTCGATGAACAAAGGTTCAAGTAGCAGTGGCAGTCAGGTTCAATCACGGTTTATCTCTAGACGTTTCCATTTGCACCCTGTTCTCCTTCCTGCCTAGTCTAGTACTAAATGGTCGAGCATGTAGATGTGGGTGGCATCATTCATTGTTTCAGGAACACTGTAAGTGCAAGTTAGAACTTAACTGGATTGGAAACTAAATTATCCGATTTAATTTATTCAATTTGTATGTGTTAAAAAGTGACAGAACCAGAGATTGTGCTCTGTGAAATCATAGTTAGCTGTTGATAGAGTATTCTTATGACACATTCAGCACTGAATATTAAGTTATTCTGTTGGTTAAAATGTGATGCATAACATACAGAAGAGCTGTTTCCAATGTCTGCCCCATCATTTATGTAAATAGCGTAGCCAAAACATTAGAAATATCTTAATATAATGTAGTCCAGTTTGACTCAACCGCCCACTATGACTAAAACATTATAGTGGAATTATTACCTGAGAGTTTAAAGTCACACTATAATCTTGTAAAAAAAAAAAAAAAAAAATTATGGAAAAACTGTGTTAGAATGCCTTACATTGTGCAGGTCTATCTAAACACTTGCCTGATGAGCATTTATCTTCAGATTAGTTTTGTCACACGCTTTAGATTGTTTCCTAACTGCAGCATTGTCTCCCCTCCATTCAGACTCTGTATACGTACCCAGAGAACTGGCGGGCCTTCAAGGCCCAGATTGCGGCCCAGTACAGCGGCGCACGACTCAAAGTTGCCAGCAGCTCCCCTGCCTTCACCTTCGGGCAGACGAACCGTACTCCTGCCTTCCTCAGCAACTTTCCTCTGGGCAAGGTTGGTGCAACTGTATGATTTAAAAAAATTATTTATTTTTTAATGGGAATTACTCTAGTTTTGCAGCTGTGGTCATGTTGGAGAACAGGAGCTTTATAGTCTTGTTTCATTGTCGACCAGTGAATGTGGTTAAAATGGTTACTGCTGATATTCCTAAAGTCAGCTTTTCTACAAATTATTATTTTTTCTTAATTCTGCCTTTATTTGTAGGTACCTGCCTACCAGGGGGATGACGGCTTCTGTCTGTTTGAGAGTAATGCCATTGCTCACTACCGTAAGTTTCACATTTACTAGTAATTAAATGGTTAATTTTGTACCTAATGCAGTCTCAATTTGGAAGCTCTCCAGATTGGCCCCATGCCATGTAAGTGATATGCCAGAAAGTGAAGCGCATTCCTACACACCCTTTTGTATTACAATTATTGTTATACCAATAGGACAAATAAAATGCTGGCAGTTTCTGTTGCTTATGTGCACCTTTTTGTCAAACTAGTGCACGTTTGTAACTATATTCATACGTTTCCAAGGGGAATACATTACTTTAGAAATAAATAAATGAACAACTTTTTGTTTGTGTTAAGTGCAGACAACGTGAAACTTCTGACATGAGATTTAGTTTTTATTTTAATTTATTTACATAATTCTTACTTTTTCATCTGCAGTGAGCAATGATGCCCTTCGCGGTGCCACTCCTGAGGCCGCAGCCCAGGTGCTGCAGTGGGTTAGCTTTGCTGACTCAGAAATCATCCCTCCAGCCAGCGCATGGGTCTTCCCTACTCTGGGAATTATGCAGTTCAACAAGCAGGTATGTAGCTCAGCATTTTCTAGCCTAGTTAAGACTTAAATGATTATTTGGTAGCTGTGGTGGAAGGTGGGAGCCAGTTGGCCAAAGTACAACACTCTTGGGATTTGTCCATGTAGCAGACTGAGTGTTGTTTAATTCTGCATAGTCATCTTTCTGTCTGGATCTGTCCAGGCCACAGAGCAGGCGAAGGAGGATGTGAAGCGGGTCCTTACTGTGCTGAACCAACACCTGAACACCCGTACCTTCCTTGTGGGAGAGAGGGTCAGCCTTGCTGACATCACTGTGGCGTGCTCTATGCTCTGGCTCTACAAACAGGTTTGTCATACACACAACAGTCATTAGATACACATAGGTAGTTGACAGACTGGACAGAAATTAACTTTTCTCAGAGCCGCTTCTCAGTTGTATCAGGATTGTCAGGATTCTCTCCTGTAGATTCTCAAAACTACACAAAAAGTCAGACCAGAATCCACCTGCATTGTTTCTACTTGTTACCAAAACCAGTGGGAAGATGGGTAATGATGTGGGTTGTGAACTGTTAGAAACTAAGCTGACAGCATTTAAAAAACAATTAAGTTGTTTGATAAAACAAATAACATTAACATTATAACATTTCATTGTCATCAACTTTAATGTGTACTAGAATACAAACGGTTCCTAATTTTAAGGTTAATCCCTTCTCCTCTTGCAAAGAGGATGGCCTTCAGAGAATTGTACAGTTTCAAAAATTGGGAAGTGAATTTTGTGACTGAAGTACAAAACCTTTGTGTCTCTTTAGGTCCTTGAGCCTTCTTTCCGTCAGCTGTACCCCAATGTTAACCGCTGGTTCGTCACATGTGTCAATCAGCCCCAGTTCAAGGCTGTCCTTGGAGAGGTCAAGCTGTGTGAAAAGATGGCCCAGTTTGATGGTGAGTCATCAGCAATGTGATCAAAAGGCACACGTGTTGAGCTGTAACATACCATGTAATGAAATTGGATATGGACTTTTTTTTTTTCAAATGATTCTTAATAGTTAAACACTTGTCTGCTCTTTGAAACAATTACAGCTTATACAATTCTTTGTTAATGTTTTCTTCAAAACAGGACAGGGTTGCAGTGAAGATAACTAAAGTGTAATGCAGTTTGACAAAGCATTTGGCGTATGCTGTAATGTTTTAATAACCAAATGAAATACTGAACTGCTTTGAGTGATACAAAATTCCAAATTCCCGTGTAAACAAATTTTTGCTGTTAACATTTTATAGTTTACTTACAAGCCCAAGAGTAGTCCCATAGTGCAAAATTAAACAAAATGCATTTGTCTTGGTGTTCTGTTCATCCAGCCAAGAAGTTTTCTGAGATGCAGCCCAAGAAAGAGGCCCCGCCTAAGAAAGAGAAAGGCGGAAAAGAGGCAGCCAAGCCCCAGGAGAAGAAGGAAAAGAAAAAGGAAGAGAAGAAACCTGCTCCAGAGGAGGAGATGGACGATTGTGATGCTGTTTTGGCTGCAGAGCCCAAAGCTAAGGACCCCTTTGCACACCTGCCAAAGAGGTAAGAAAGCTCTTAGTATTTGCTTCTACATTGTGCGTTTTGAGCATTTGGTGGAATAGTAAACATTCATCACTCACAGGACAAAATGTTTGCTCTGTAGACAATGTCATGAACAGTAATCGGCCCATACAGTTAATGCCAAGCTTTCCTGTAAAGTTATTGTTAAACAATACAGGCATGTATGACGGGTCTAAATAAAAGTATTTTAATGTACTTTAATCAAAAGTCAGCTGGATTAGAGAAAGCTGATGGTCCCTTGTCATTGGGCAAGACTGTGTCCATTCATGGCACCAAGTCTTAATCTGACAGGGGAAGAAAAACTTGAGACCATATTCATCCCAGTCATCTCTGTTTCAGTGAGTAACAGGCTGGTTCATGCTGTGGCCACAAATATGATTGAATTTCAGGTACAGAAAAATGACCCTGAGAATTAATGCAGTCCTGTAGATCCCTTAATTTACAACAGTTGCCAATGATAATTTTATGACGGCAACTGTCCTAACTTTTTATTTAGTCCATATTTGTAGATGAGCTGGTAGGGAAATGGTGAAAAACAGCGGACATCTATAAAGCAATTTTGTAATCTTGCCCGTTTGCAATACTCAATTTTCATGCTTTATTCTTTCTCCAGAATACTACAAAAGCAGACGTATAACCTAATATGTCTCCTTTCCTTTTATTCAATTTAAGCGCATTTGTCATGGACGAGTTCAAGAGAAAATATTCCAACGAAGACACTCTGACAGTAGCCCTTCCCCACTTCTGGGAGAACTTTGACCGCCAGGGGTACTCAATTTGGTATTGCAAGTACAAATACCCAGAGGAGCTTACACTGACCTTCAAGAGCTGTAACCTTATCACAGGTGAGACACAAACCACTGTACCCAGATTGTGACCCAAAGAGAAAGACTTCAGGCATAGTCACACGTGTAAAGTAATTTTTGTTAAGTCAGAAACTTCTCTCAGTCCCACTGGTTATGTTGTGCGTCATTTTGGCTTGGTGCTTAGAAAGGAACTTCAGAAAAAGATTTAACTCAAGCCTTGGTCCTACTTGTATGGGGCTTTTCTGGTTGATGTTTTCTTTACTTTAATTTGAATTGGAGATTAGATTGGGAAAGTTGATAATGAGAAAACGGATGTTAGACAACACTATCTTTTCTTTTTTTCCATTACACTTTTAATTGGCCTCTGTCATGGTATTCGTGTGCCTATGTGGATTTTTTTTCCTCCAATTATTATATATTTTGGATTGGAGAAGTCTGTAATATCACATGTAGGTCTAGATTCTTTTGGTACAATTTTGGTCTTTATTCATAAAAGCCAAAGTGGCATGTTTAGAGATTACACAGCTGTGCATTAGTGAAGGTTTGGTCCTTACTCAAGCCAGTGCCTAAGAATAATTACATTTTGAGAAGGTTATTGACTACTCCACATTTGTGTTGTAAAGTTACTGTTATAAGAATACACAACAGAGTGTATGACAGGCCTAAACACTGGCATTTTAATGTACTTCAATCAGGAGCCATCTGTCTTTTGGAAATGCGGATTCAGATTATTGTTAAACAATACAGACATGTATGACAGGTCTTAATAAAAATATTTTAATGTACTTCAATCAAAAGTCAACTGGATTTAGAGAAAGCCGATGGTCCCCTGTCATTGGGCAAGACTGTGTCCATTTATGGCACAAAGTCTTAATCTGACAGGGGAAGAAAAACTTGAGACCATATTCATCCCAGTCGTCTCTGTTTCAGTGAGTAACAGGCTGGTTCATGCTATGGTCACAACCAAACTGACTCTGCTTTACTGAAGTGTTAGACTATAGTCATCTCTAAAAGGTCGGAATTAATTTGATATTCAAATAAAACCTCTTGGAGTCAAGTGTTTAGTCCTGGTGACCAACATGACAGCACTGCTCAATTTTACTTGTGGGTTTTTGTTCCGGTTTCACCATGTATCAACTGTCCTCAATCTTAACAGGTATGTTCCAGCGCCTGGACAAACTCAGAAAGAACGCCTTCGCCAGCGTCATCTTATTTGGAACAAACAACGACAGCAGCATTTCTGGCATCTGGGTCTTCAGAGGCCAGGAACTGGCTTTCACTGTAAGTATTTCAAAATGTCAACAGACTTTTTACAGTGTCCTGATTTGATAACGTCCCCACCCTCAACAATTTACGGCCAGTTGTTGTTGAGTCATTCATTTGTAGAGTCACTGAAATGTGTAGACTGCAGTACTACGTCAGATACGTTTCTTGAGACAAAATATTTAAATGATAACTTATCAGTGTTAGTGGACCCCCCCGTCATTGGGCAAGGCTGTGTCCAATCATGGCACAAAGTCTTAATCTGATAGGGGAAGAACAATTTGAGACCATATTCATCCCAGTCATCTCTGATTCAGTGAGTAACAGGCTGGTTCATGCTGTGGTCACATTTAACTAAAGCTCAACATTTAGATGTTAGACTCTGGGTTTTAGTAGTTGTCTGCACTACTGTAGTTGTATTTTCTGACACTGACTAAATTGATTGAAACTCCAAATTGAACAAATTGTGTAAGACTGAGAAAATCAGGCTTAACACAGCCACATGATCTGTGTTTGAATGCACAGCATGTGATGGTTCCAGTCCTCTATTTCCTCCTGTGTAAGAAGGCATTATGAATCTAGCATCTGATAATAACTAGTGGTAGATTATCAACTCATCGAACCCTGGGGTAGTTTACTCCCATTCATATAATGTTCTGTTTCCCCCCCAGCTGTCTCAAGACTGGCAGATCGACTATGAATCATACGACTGGCGCAAGCTGGATCCAGACAGTGAGGAGTGCAAGACCATGGTAAAAGAGTACTTTGCCTGGGAGGGAGAGTTCAAGCACATCGGTAAATCCTTCAACCAGGGCAAGATCTTCAAGTGAGAGGACACAGTCGGAACAAAAGCACTCTGCGCTTCTGCTCTACAAAACTAAAGACCTATAGACTTTCAGCCACCATGTGCTTACTTTACTGGAAGATTGACTTGGAATGACGATGTTTGAAGAAGAGTGAATTTTGTCTGTGGCCCCAAACTGTTTTTGTTTGATGTGCGAAATAAAGCATTTTCCACAGTGCTACGTATGTATTTGATATTTTTGCTATATGACTGTGGTCTCAGTGTTTTGGGTTTTTGTTTGTTTTAAATTCATAACCCATTTACAAATGCATTAAATTTCTTTAACGGTATCCAGCCAAGAATGCCACCCAAGGAAAAAAAAGACAGTTTTGGCAGTAAACATTTTGTTTGGAGCACACTAAGATCAATAAACACATTGGAAGAGCAATGCAGCAGCACTTGAAAATCTTGTATTTATTGTTAAATAAGACTTTCCTAGGTATGTAAAAATGCTTAGTGACATGACTGTGAGGCTGGAGATGCAGTGGATTTGTGGATTTTTTTGACCAGAAGAGGTCAGTCAAACAATATTGCTCAGCTAGATATGAACATTACTGCTTAATGGGATGTGGCAAGGTGCAGTTTTGTTGGAGTGGATAAAGGTAGGATTACAGACTGACACATAAGTTATATATATAATACACTAATAAAATCTTTTTTCAAATGTCTAACAGTAGATTAAAAGTCCAGTGAGTCCTGCGTGGTTCTCTAATCCCTGTAGAGGGCAGGCAAGAGCTTAGTAAGGTTATTGAAAGGAGGACTTCTAACGGAGAGAAAATGACTGGGCTGAGCTCTGTGGTTTGCTCTAGCTAAGACGGGAATGTTTTAAACTATGGGTTATTGTTTTGATGTTGCTTCCCAAAGGAGAGGAGGAAGCCTGGAACAATTTTTTATAAAGAACATCCATTTGGATGCTTCTTGGCATGTTATCTACAAGGCCAAGGGTCATTAACATAAAACTTGTTTTTAAACTTTCTCAGTAAGACACCAGAATGTTTAGTTTTGTCATGTCCCATTAAAAACCATTTTAATTAAATCCATTTGCATGCTGAAATCAGTTCTTCTGAAAGGATAAAAGTCTGAACACTGATTCAAAAGTACAAAATTAGCCAGTTTTCTCCAAAGTTAATCACCTTGTAATACATACAGTAAATTGTAAATGTATAGTATGTCAGAGTGAATTATGTACTTAATTCGGATATAAAAATCTCGTGTCTTGTTTGACCACACCCCACTCAAATACAGAAATGCTGTGTTTCAGTGCCTACTTCTGCAAGTTGGTATCATTATTAAAGAAGAAACACATTTCATTAAAAGGGATAGTCCATTGTTAGTCTAGTCTGCCATTTTCTCTGCAAAAAGACTCAGTCATACTTTTTCACATCAGACTCTAAACCTTAAAAAACATTTTTTTATTTGTTTCAATAATCATTGCATTATCAAGCTGTATTCAAATTTGACGTTGGACTGAAGACAAAGCATTTGATTTCATCAGCCACACCCAACTGTATGAACACTTTTGATCATTTGTTGTTGACTGTTCCCACACCTGCAGCAGACTTATCCTTTCACTTCTGCCATAAGTAATATCTTTGTTCAGTGCTACATTGTTTTCACTGTACCTGCAGATTAAATAGGACACCTGGACCAGGCCATGTAATAATTTCAGTTAATTTGTGGTCATATTATGTATACACGTTATCTTTAAGTATCAGTTTTCAGATCTTCTTTAATGTTTTTAGCAAAATCAACTGAATTAGTCACACAATTTTAGATCATACTGCACATATCCTGAAAGTTAGAAGACCTTAGGTGGATCTCTTTTTTCCTTCACACACACACACACACGTGACAGATGCACAAGAGAGGAATCTCATCAGGGAGTGAGTCAGATGTGTAATTTTTTCCAACTTACTAAGCATGATTTAAGATCGTTTTGGTGCAACAATCTTCCATCATAGTTTTGAATCAGGGAGGCCATTTTAGTTTGTTCTGTGGTCTCAGGGAAATCAGAAAATGGAAATGTTCCCACAAAAGCGAAGCGCCCAAGTCCTTGAAAACATGACTCACTCATCCTGTGGATCATGGTGGAAGAGGGCTGTAACTTGAGCAAATAACTTCATGCACAGCATTGCTACAGTTACAACATTGCTAATGGCTAACCCTTCGATTGCTGAAGGAGTGGTGCTACAAAAGTCTTTTCATCATTTAATGGGATATCAAATTAATGTGAACAGAACAACCATGCACTTGAGGCAAGTTTCCAACACAAAAGCAACAATATCAAGTCCATAAGATATTCTGACCTTTATTTCTGTTTAGTAACTTCACAGTTAAAAAACTAAACTAAAGCAAACCACAAGAACAATACAAGATCTTATGCCAACAGCAACATTTTCTCTCCCAGTCCTGCCAACCTTCCTCCCCCTGGTCTTTATTTCTATCTTGGCCACACACTCACTACTACTTCGTTTTCCTTCCTCTCAACAGATCCTTGCTCCCTGCGCATTTTTTTCTATGTCCGTGCACTGCGGTGGGGTGGGGGTGGATTTTTTCTTAAAAGCAGTTGTAGCAGTGAGGAGTACTGGTGAGAGAGGGACACAGAGAGGTTGTATTGTTTCATCACACGCCGTGTGGCTGTCAGCCCCCCGTAGGAGCTTTAGGCATGGTATGCATGTGCTGAGCATCTGGTAGTGCAAGATGAACATCTGGAAAAGAGTGAGGCAGTTGGTGAAAGGCTTGGAACAAAAAAGTGAAGAGCTAACACTGGGGAGTGGGAGACAGCAATCCAACACAATTTTTTTAAGATTCTTACTAGATTGCATATGCTATAGCTACAGACGTTCCTCTTCTATGAGTTTAGCATTTTTCTGAGTCTAACACAACATGAGTTATAATTAGAATTATGATTAGATAGTAGAATGTGCAATACTTTTTCTGGTTGTAACTAACCTCAAAGCCCTTAAATAGATGTTATACCCTCCTGACATGTTTACAGCTCTGCTAAAGTGTCTGGGCCTAATGGCCTATACAAAGAGTACGGCAACATTGTGTGTCAGTCGTTGTCTCTAGGCAGACAGAAACAACACTCAGCCACCACACATATCGAGTTCCACCCTTCAAGTTTTAGGCCTTTTTCCCTAGACTCTAGTCTGGAGTGTGTCTACTAACACACACACACTAAATGTGAGTAAAAAGAATGGATACAGGAAAATTCATTTTTTGTCAATACAGCCCTGCTTTTGCATTTTAGGTAAAGTAAGTATGTATGCTAAACTGGAATTCAAGCAAAGACAAGTAAAACAGGAAAATTATGAAAAGTGTACAAACTTGTAACAGTGATAGAGATTCATGTCTAAATATTGTAGATCCTGGTGTATCTGTTGGAAAAGTGGGCTTCAGAGCTTAACTTTGAATAAGGGGAGTTTCTTCCAGTTTGTGCACTCAGTGGGGTTTTAGCTGCACATATTTCTGTGGCACTGAAATTCAGCAGAGTAATTCAGTACTGGAATAGAATGACGGAGGTCAAAGGTGAGTTTGCTGAGGGAAATAGCTGGAAGAGACAGGGAAAGACAAGATAACACTGTAGAGTAACCATACACGTGCCTGCAAGGAAGATCCTTGACAAATCATTGTTTAGACATGTGATCATTATTGATGTATTTCTCTGTGAATTTGTCTTGTCCTACAACAGAGGTTGCCAGTGTGAGAGTGGAGAGGAAAGTGCGTGACATGAGAGAAGAGAGCAGGGGTACAGTGGAGGGAAAACAGGCAGCCCCTGCACTTTTGGACATGAAACCCCACAGTTGCTTCTGGCTCATATTACCAGAATCTGGAGGTGGGGCAGGAGGAGTGATGTTGTCAAACTAGCAAAACTATAATACGCAATACCATGTGCAGAAATATTGATCAATGGAACAACAAACTAGAAAAAAGTCTATTAATAATAACTTTCCAGTTAGTGGACTACTTACATTGCAGCATTGTATATTGTTATAGTAATAGTGGCAGCTTCATTCTGTTTGGGTGTGTACTGAACATTTAGTCTTTAATTTAGCCTTGGGCTATCCATTATCTTTTCATAAAACACAAGTGCAATTGTCCCTGTTATAATCAGGTAATATGCAGATATAATAACTAAACCTCTGTACACTTTGCAATACCTTTCATTGTTTCACTTCTGTTCGATGCCGTTTATAGACTTCCTGTTGCAATGTTCTGATAAGTAAGGGGCAGTTTAGACCTGGATGAACATTCTGAACCAACAAGCTTGTTTGTGAAATGTAATTGCTTGTTTCATGTATTGACACGCTGGTGGCTTATATCCCACCTATGGAAAGTGTAGAACATTTACAGCTATGAGTGGAATGTGTACTTCAGGAAGGTGTCTGCCTGTGCTGAAGCACAGAAGATGGGAGATTAGCCTCAGGGTGGAGAGGCAGGAGAAACTCTTGCAACACATATACACCCGAAGGTAAGTTTAAGTAACCTATTTGCTGCATAATATGACAGCAATGGCAAGACTCAACCTGTGAAAGGTGTTACCAGCATTAGTACCTTTAGGTGAGTCTAATGTGCAGACATAAAAGGACCAGCCCTTATTTGAAGAACAGGATAGATTGAGGGGCATCTACTCTAAAACAACAATTACAAACTTTGTGTGACAAAGTAGAGCAGAGTTCCTCACTGTATTACAACCAGCTTTGTGGCATGTGATATTTATCCATACACACACACAGGGCATTGCTATGGAAACATTGCTGTAAGTACCTGCCCCCTTGCTTATTATGTTGCTATAGCAGCCATCCCAGAATAGTCTCTTTTTTTCTGTGCCCCTCCCTTGTGTTCGTGACTCACAATTTGCAGTGGAAACCACAATTCAGTCTGTCTCTTATTCCTCTTTTTTCCCTAGCATTCTTTTCTGTACCAAAGGAACAACTTGCCTCTCTGAATCATCAGTGTGTGTCTGTGCGTGTGTGAGTAAGGGAGCACGCGCTGTGGGGAATTCCAAAAACATTACCAATGACATGTTACTATGGGGATGGGAAATATCAGGCAGGGTGACCTGTATGTGTTGCAAGATAGTATATCTTGAGGATTGCAGACTGTGATTCCTTTGTAGTTGTAATCTCTCCATGGATATGCTTTGCTCTTGTGATGTTACTTTACACCCACTATGTCCACTCGCTTACTCCCAAAACTCTAGGGGCAGGACATCACAAAGTCATACTTTTCTTGTGTTTACTGAGTTGAGGGTAAACGTTTTGCTGACATGGGAATATGTCTTTGATTTGCTTTAGTTTAATGTTCTAATTAATTGGCCAAGAAGATGAAGGAAATTAAATTACCAGTGCTATTTAAATTACAGAGAAAGAGGACATTCCTTAACTTACACAGCAATTTTACAAGTCAAGAATTTTCCAATTATCTTTAAGGGGCCATTGGTGGATCACACATTTATATTCATTTGTGAATACTAAGTGACATTACGATATACTATACTCCTAAAATAATCGTCCTAAAAAAGTAAATATCTTGCATCTTTTTTAAGCTGCTTAAATTGAAATGAGAATATGAATGTTGTCACAGTGATCAATCTGACCCTTCCCTACCCTTTACTGAGCTTTGAGTGAGTTAGCTGTCCAGCCCACAACTTTATTGTTTACTCTCACTGCCCTAACAGCATAGTCTTCAGTAGCAGCAAGCGACTGTTAAAAAAAAGCCTTAGAAACCCACTGGACATTACCTAAAGCAACAAAAAAAAAACAAAGAGGCACAGTTAAAGTGTCAGACATTTCTTTTTGTAGTTGGTAGAAACCAAAAACAGAGCTAAAAGTGGAGTGAATATTGCAAATACAAATGATGTTTCAAGCTTCCTCCAAGTGAAGTGAAGGAAATAAGAAATATTTATTCAGTAAATGCTACCAAATGCACAAGTTTACATTCCACCACTGATTAGATGGGTTAGTTTAGGACAAGATTTAATTCAAGACAGTAATGGTCATAATGCAAAGAAACTGACTGTTCCAGTATTTGAGTTGTTAACGTATCAGCTAAAACTTGTTTACAAGGGTGTAGTAATGTGTTTACTTAGACTTACACCTAGTTTACTGAAAACATAATCAAACAAGAATTACCGCATTGTGGGTGTATGCCTCCGCTAACCAATGACATTGTAGTTTACACGCATGTTTGTCCAGACCCATATTCAAATTTCTGCATGAATTCAAGCAGATATTTGTGCCAGATGTAATAAAATTTTTTCCAGGAATTTCTGAGATATAACATTGACGAGAATGGAGCATACATTAGGTCAAAGTGAACTTGACCTTTGACCACCAAAATCTAATCAGTTAATCCTTTAAGTGATTCGATTTCAGTGGACAGTTGTGGCAAATTTGAAAAAAAAAATCCCTCAGTGCATTTATGCCATATCAGTTCACAGGGATCGGGTGAAGGTGAGGTCACTACAACCTTGAATTCTGAACTTTGGCCACCAAAAACTAATCAGTTCATCATTGACTCCAATTGGACAGTTGTTCCAAATTTGAAGAAATACCCTAACGGTTCCTTAGATTTTACATTTACAAGCATGCGGCTGCCGTAAGGATGGATAGACAACCTAAAAACATACTGCCTTGGGCCTTGGCTATCACCAGTGTGGAGTCATAAAAAGCTGAAATTCAGGTTTTCCATTGCTACTTCTGTTCTGTCTCTGTTTTAATTCTTACTTTACTGCATTGCATTTGATTATAATAAAATTCTGATGATTATAGCAGATAAATTAGAAAGGGTGCAGTAACAACCTGTGGAGTCAATTAAGATTTTTATCTTAACAGTCCAGACACAAGACAAAACAGTTCAAATATTTAGCTGATTTATGTTGCTCTTTGTTTTGTGTATCAACCATACACACAACAAATAAAAGATAACATTAATGCAGGTATTATCTGTCTTGTCTTTCTTGTCTTCACATCTACTGAGCTTTCTGTCTAAGCTAAGAAGTAAGAGAGCAGATGAATAATGCTGGAAGGAGGGTGATATTTTTTATGAATAACAGACAATATCAAATAGAATAGAATAGACTACATTTTGTATTTTTAAATTGGAAACAACAACGCATGATAGGTCACTATTTGTGCTGCTTAATTTTGCAGCCTTTTTTTGATTCATCTTCAACAATGGAGCATTCATTCATTTATGAAGAACACAAGCTGAATCTGTAGCACATTTCCTTTGACATTCTTCGACACTGACAATGACTCTTTGACTATGTTTATATGACTGAGTCTTCAGCGTTGGCTGGAGAAACAATATTGACAATGTTGCATTGTATAAAGAAAATGTAATGAAGTTTGTGTAGAAAGAATTCTTCTACTTCCACATAATTTTGTTTTGGTAGTAAAGTGCCTTAGAAGCAGCAAACTGGAGCGTTGAAAGTTTCTGAAGTTTATTGACATTTTCAAGCAACCAGTAATACATAGAACAACATAAAGCAGATATTTTGAATAGGTCTGCTGTTAATGTAAATAAGCATTGAAAATGATACTCAGTCTTCACTTGGCTTTCAAGACTTAAGTTATTGGCTAAGCCTTACTTTAAATACATTTTGTATCAGTCAGCTATAGCAAACATAAAAACGAAAAATCAAAAAAGGGAAGCAAATAGTTACGATCTCTAATGTTTTTGTAATAAAACCCTTCTATTGTATCTCGTGTTCTTGCAAATGATCTTGATGACTCATACAAACAGGCTTTTTGCCAAGTACACTGTGTTCATTGTCTGATGTTGGAAAGAATTTCAGTTTATAATTGTGACATTTTTCAAGAATAATTTTTCTGTCTTTTGACCACATCCTAACCTTTATCTGCCTTTTTGCAGACTACTGTATTACTACAGAAAAATCTGCAATGTGTCCAGAAAGTTCATTGCATCTGATCTTGATTACCCATTCAATTGTGCAACTCCCACCCATCTGCGAACAGTTGCACAAGGAGATTTAGAAAAATTTAAATAATCATTAAATCCAGGTGTGGTGTTCCCTTTTTTTAATCATGCCACATGTTACGGTTTGACCCTATCCAGTGCCACATGACTTCCTTATCCCACAGGAGACATTAACATACACAAAACAAGTACACGCAGGCACACACATACACACATTCAACCGTCCATCCCATCTAATCCTCTGATTTTCCTCTTCTCTACAGTCTGAGCTGCCCTGTTTTCATTGTAGTCATGGGCTGTGACTCATTGCACGTCTGAGCCAAGCTATTTGCACTGGTTCACACTGGGTGACACACCTAGGACCAGGAAACACACCCATTCCCACATATCCTTGTATTCAAGAGTGACCTGCTACAAAACAGTAACAGACAGATGGGACCGAGTATTTAAAAGAATGTGATGTCCAAAATATTCTCTAATGTTTACTTTTCTCCCTATTGCACAACTCACATTTTAAAAGTGTCAGATGTCATTCTCTAACTTCTCCACTTGTTTGTATTTTGAACTCTTTCTTCTGTGGATTGATTTAGATAAATTTATTAGGAGGGTATTCAATAGCTTATAAGTTTTTTTGTTTTTGTGAAAAGTGAAAATGCATAAACATGTTCTTTAGAAGCAGTAAAGATCATGCTGCAGGGCAAGTGTTTACTGTGGGGTTGGTTGGCCACCACAAACATTAAAAGCCTGCAGAAAAGCTGCTGAGCTGCATGCAGTTCGAAGAGGTGTCCTGCTGTTTACATGTGCACACCTCTTGTCTGGAAGCAGCAGAAACTGTTCTTCAAAAGCAACAATAGCCACACCTCACTTACAAAAAGTCAAACATCCATGAAGCTGAGCAAACAGGTACAGT
Source organism: Ctenopoma multispine (assembly GCA_034779795.1). Classification (NCBI taxonomy): domain Eukaryota; kingdom Metazoa; phylum Chordata; class Actinopteri; order Anabantiformes; family Anabantidae; genus Ctenopoma; species Ctenopoma multispine. Next base: position 11,984,572 of record JAUYWH010000002.1, read on the forward strand.
GGCAGGACACTTTGTGTGAGGAGGATAATGATCCTCTATGCTGATTCAGCAACATAGTTCCATAGTGAAAACTTAAATTCAAAGGAAAAGCAACATTGAGTTATTTTATAACGAAAACATGTGGACAGCGATGCTGGACTCACTGCATTCAAGAAAATTATGTAATACAAATGTAATTTGTACTGTATTTTAGCATTTTGGTATGGCATTGGTTGTTTAAAACTCTTACAGTTTAAAACTCTTACAGTTTTAAACAACCAATTCCATACTTCTTACTATACTATTACTGCTTATCTTGCTCATGTTTGGAAGTACTCACTTTTATCTTAGCATGAATACAATTACAACATGCACAATTGCACACACACACACACACAGAAAAGGCAAACTGCTCCCTGTTTTTTAGAGAAAAACAAAATCGGAATTCTCTTGAGTCACAATGGTGTAATGTGGTAATAAGAAAATGTGTGTGTGCACACATGTACAAGCCTGTGTGAGTGTGTGAGCCACTCCCTGTTCGCTCCCAACAAAGCCACGCAGTAACTTCCTCCGATGTTTACGCCACTCCTTGCGTGTTCCTTACTATTTAACCTTGCTGAACATTGCTGTAACATGTGGACAAGCATGCACATACATCCACATCCCACATGATATTCCGTCTGCAAAACTGGATCTTCATACATTTTTTAGATACCAAAATATCAAACATACTTATAATGAAAGGATTCTCCTAAGAGGCTGACATGAAAAAATGAGAAATATGATTTAAAAATGAATTTAAAATATATATGCACAGTGATTAACTTTTAGCATTTTAACACTATAAGTGGGAAATGATGATGTATGGAAACCAGTTAGGAAGTGAGCAGATGTCTAGATGTCTACATGTCTAGTTAACTTATATGTCTGCAATAAATGGCTGACCTAATTTGATGACTAAAATGCCTAAAAGAAATGGAACAGTTGACAGTATATTTACAAAAATAAACAGATAATTGGTTGACTTGGATAAGTAAAAGATAAATATTTGAAAAGTAATGGATTAATGGTTAAATGTGCCTCTGGTACTAAAAGTGATAATAGAAAAACTGCAAAATAAAGCAACATAAATATTGCAACTTCAATTATATAGTTGTAGAAAAAACTGTAGCAGCAACAATCACTTTTATACTAACACTGTTAAATAACCTGTGGTTTAAAATCATAATCTAAAACTCTGATTTCAGTTGATGAACTCATGCTTTATCAGATATTTTCATATATAAGTTTTTAAGGTTTTATTTGCTGACCCATTCCCATAATCCCAAACTAAATTTGCACCACCCAATATCTCTTGACTCATCTATTTAATTTAGTCACTACACTGGAACACTGGATGCAATTAAACTTTGCCATTGTATAACATTGCATAATTCTTACTAAACATTTGGTTACACTAAAGTCACAGCGTGTGAAAAACATTACTTTCCTTATACTGGAGGTGAGTTAGGCTGCACAGTGTTTGCTTTGGCTGGCTGTGCATTTGAGGGTTAGAGACAAAGCCTGTGTCTCTGTGAAATGTACACAGAAACAATATTGTGAGAGGGGACAAAATAAAACATAGTTTATTGCATCATGCCTTAAAGTATTCTTGATCACAGAGGAGGATCACACTGGATGACAAGAAATCAATTTCACATTTATAAGCAGTAGTAATATTTGACCTTTATCGCACAGTGAATTCACTGTGGTGATGTAGTGAAGGTTCAAAATGCAAAACATTTTTAATTACAAAAACACCACAAGGTTGTAGTCCTTATTCAGACATGAGGTGTCGAGTTTAAATCTGCAAGATTTGTACAATATGCGTCTCCACCTCTATGAGTCATTTAATTTTTTGTCAGTTTTATGTCCTAAAATCCTGCAACTGGCGAAGTGATATCGGTGCTTCTACTGCAGCTTTGGAGTCTTGTTTTTAGCACGCTTAAAGTTTTACCAATATAGGCTAATATTTTTTTTGTGGGCAATTAAGACAGACATAGAATACATTATTTGTATTACATCATCAATGGTCTTGTTTCTCAGTATGAAAATCCCTAAAATTATCAATGCAAAACACGTTGTTACATGACATCCTGGATCTACGCGGAAAGCGTCCATTCTTTGGGTACATCTACTTTTACTACACAGTGCTTTACATCTGTGACTCCTTTGTGAATATACTGTATAATAGTTGTTGTTCAGAGGTTAAAATTTGCATCAACTATATCTGCATACCTATGTGGATTTAATAAATTTAGTAAATAATAATTTACTAAATCAAAATTAGGTTTTCCTTTTAACTAGAATAATTTATTGTATTTGCAAAACTTGGTCAATAGCTGGCTTAAGACATGCTCTGGAATGACCCTTATCTCTAAAAACATTCTTACATGTTATCACTTTGTACTCTGAATTCTTCTCTTGCAAATTCTTCAGAGTCTATAAAATTGACTTTTTGGAAAGCTTGTTTTAAGAGATGTGGGATAACAGCACTCAAAGTTCAAAATGTTGTTTTTGTAAGATGTCTTTATGTAAATAGTGTTGAAAATTCTATTTTTTTTTTTAGACAATGTTACATCCAGGGAATGTATCCATTTTGGGTTTATATTCAGTAACACCTTTACAGAATAAAGTTCAGAGGACAAATATTATTTGTCTTTAGTGATGTGTACACATTATACAAATCCTTCCCTCCTTTAAACTTTGATGTTAGCATGTAAAGAGACCATTTTGCTTGTTAGCTACAGAGTTCCGTATTTATTAGAAAGTCTATTACATTTTTGTTATACTGTTTATTGTCTCTCTGTCGTGCCAGGTGCAATGCTAATTACTTTGTGAAGAATCACCTGGACCAGCAGCTACAATGTGTGATTGTGATTCTGATAAAGGCCAGATGGCTGAAAATGGTTTGTCTTTTGTAAATTAAGCCATTTCTTGTCATTGAATGTATGCATTAATGATCACTGATCAGCGCAATAAGGACTTGACACCATTTCCTCTGAATGAAACGTATTCTGAAAATAAGAGGCATCTTTTAGGACACTAGTTGTTACACAGTTTTACAGGGGAGATACCATGGAATTACCTCACACTTACTGAGATTACCAATTTTAAATTGTGACTTTATGACAATTGTGACTTTTCAATATCTTTCAAACAACACAACATAAATAAAGGTCAGGGATTTTTTTGCATGTAAAACATGCTGCTGTTGCAGTTCACTATGATCTGGTTCAGGGTGGGCATTGTTCATACAAAACAAAAAAGAAAAAACAGAAAAAGATCTTGTGTTGTAAATACACACTTTGCCTTTTGTATGTAAGTAAAGGACTCATTCCTGAGTCATTCTGTTAATGATAACTTTGTGTCACTTTGTGTGCAGTAATTTAAATGCTGTAATAGCATGTTTATGTCATCGTCTAATCATATGATACACATTTTGTGGTGCCTTACTGTGTACATGAACAGTTTTATTTTTTTTTTTACAGATTACAGAACAACAAGTTAAGAAAAAAAGGTTAAAGTGGATTTTGACTGTTGTCTTACATAAATGTGTAAGCATTTATAAAGGGCAGTGTTTTATTCTTGTGTTATGGGTGTGAGTTGGGCATAGTGAGTTAGTCATGTGTCCTGAATTAGCTCAAAACATTCAAAATGTTACCTTCCTTTTCTGTTACTACTACCAGTGCCAAAGTTAAAGCACAAAGCTCCAAAGTCATGTAAAAAATGTCACATTACAATGCGTTTAATTTGAGTTATCTATTATTTAAGACTTCTAAAAATATATCTTATCTTATTAGTCACCGCTCAATTTGACAGGACATGTACTTTTGATAAGCACAGTTTCAAAAGCACTTTCTGCTGTTAAAAATTTGGTGATAAATGTTGACATCTATAGATGTTTAATGTAGATATGTTGCAGTGAACATTTTCCTGTTGCATGTCTGCAGAGACTTCATGTGAAGCAGTGGGTGGTCTCATGACTGCTGAGGACTACTCCCTTGCACCGGTTCCCTCCCCTGTATGCCCCTCCCTTTGCAAACCAGGAGTCCTACCCAGCTCCCTGTCCAACCACTCTGCTCAGCCAAGAGGAGCAGGCACTAAGAAAAAAGAAGTTAAAATCAACTCAGAGCAGAGAAGGGAGGGAGAGAGGGGGAGAAAACACCCTGGAAACTTGGTTGATCGAGAAATAGGAAAGGAGTGACAGAATCCTAACAGACTGCAAAGTTGTGACTGGAAGAACTGCTTTTCTTGGGCTGGGGAGAAGGGGAGAGGACACGTTTTCAAGGATGCTCAAGCTGGTTTGAGGCTTCTTGGGCGCAAAGACTGCGCACAGGTAAAGATGCATTTGTTTTCCTCAAATTGAAATGTGTTTTTAGCTGTTATTCTAAACTTTGTTGGCAGTTGTGCTTTGCTTAAAACTTAACTGTGCTGGAAAAGGTATTCACTTACAAAAAGTTGACTCATGTTTAAGCAGCTAATTTCCAAAAGTGTCAAAGTTAGTAAAATGTTCCTGCGATATTCCAGTGAGAGCATGTAGTGAGCCTGTGTATCAGTGGTACTGACTTTGTTCTACTTTGTAGCTTGTTAATCTCCAGTGTTATCCTCTGGCTTTTCATAGAATTAACTTTTTCAGTGTTGTTCAGCTGTTTGAAGAGATAACGTGTTTATTATTACACAGCGGTTCTTTGTGATGATGTGAGGTGGCAGTTATTTCATATAAATGTAACCATAAGTTTTAAATACTCATTTAAAATAGCGCTCGATGTGAGAAGTGGGTGTGTACCCACAGCCACCACATGCTGAATTGACTTTGGAGTTGCGCACTTCACTTTTCTGCTTACTGCACACAGTGGTTGTTATAAAAGGTGCTTATAAATGTTGAATCCAAATTCTAGAGAGAGAGAGAGTAGTGTACATTCATATGATTTTAGTTGCTTAATGAATGATAAACACCTAACAATTTAACAAATCACTTTTTATTTGTGTAGTGATTTTACCTTTGTGCAACATGGATGTCCTTTTCCTACATATAATCTATAATCTTTGGAATAGCAATATTCTTAGAGCACTAAAATAACCCACATACTTGATGAAAATTGAAAGGAAGAAGCATCAAAATAATAATAGAACCTGGCTGTGCGCACTAATGTTATTGTTCAGGTGTTTCTCTTATCTGACCAACGCCCTTTGAAGAGACATGGGAGTTTAAAAAGTAAAGGTACTTTTCTGTGAGGGCCTGCAGGAACAAGCTTGGGTGTGGATTCCTCTGGTTCACCTCCCTTCACCCCCCTCCTTTTTTCTCCCTCCCTTCTTGCTTTGCTGTCTTCTCGCAGAGGCACACCCTTCAAGGCCAATAAGAAGAAAGAAAAACATAAATGCTCTAGATTGTTGTAGCAGTGGGTCCCTCCACTCTTATTTTAAAGTCATATATGCAGTATCTAGTGCATTCCAACAAAAACATAGAATTAATCATAACAACTGACTGTCTACTGTGTTGTAGGGTGCTGTATAATTAACAGTCAAATGGACCAATGAAAGCCTTAAATAGAGAAGTCTGCATTTGTGGAATTCATATGACTTAAATCAGTTTTAAACAGTGTTACATGAAAGAAAGCTGAAAACTATCACTGCCCTCTTGTACTGAGGCATGTAAATTTTTTTATGACTTACTTTTAAAGCCTTGGACAGAAAGAGATTTCTGTTTCTCTCTATTACCTTGAATCTCAACCTGGGCTCCTGGCCAGGGTGTGCAGGGGAGGGGATGGGGGAAGAGGAGAAGGAAGGAGAAAGACGGGTAAAGAGAGTCAGGGAATGAGTTAGAGAGGGGGGATGGGCGGGGCGAGGGTGAGGAGGGGAGTAATGGAATGTAGTGGTTTGGAAAGACAAGCTAATTGAAACCAGGTTTGAGGCATATAGAGGGGGAAGCTAAGACTTTGCACATTTGTAGAAAGAGAGGAACACATCTTATAAACCCAAACAATGAGGCATAGATATTTTCCTGCTTAGTGTATACTAAAGTATAAATCAGCCCTGGTTCAAACTAGAATTATGACAAATACTGAGTTTGATTTGCATTTGATGTGGGGTATTTGTTCAGGTTGAGGAAAAAGCAGACAGAAAAAAGACGACAGACGACATAATACTATGTTGAGTTTTGATGAAAGTCATATTTCTCTCTGTGCAGTTGCCTGTTCTCCATTGCTCCCTCCTGCCACACCCAAACGTAATTTCAGTAGAGTGCTAGGGAGGGCTGCTTTTTGCTCTGTGCTGCGCAGTCTTTTCTACAGTGCTCACTTGGCTCAAAGCTGTAAATGTCTGCCATTTTTCAAATTGTTCTTGTCAAGTTGCTTGTGACACAGACTGCTTCAAAAGCCAAACTGTAATATAGGGGTTAGGTCTAATCTTTAGGTAGTAGTTTACTATTAAATCTATCATATGTTTGTAGAATGTCAATAGCGTATGCGTTATTTGGTCTTAATATGATGCAACGTACCACATATAAGTACATATAAGTATTACATATATGTAAGTTTTACTGCGAGCAAACAAATAGGCTTATACAAACATGATAAATATGGAACTATTTTCAAAGATGGAAACTTTCAGAACTGGTTTCTGACGCCTAGTTACAACTTCTGTCAGTTAACAGGGCCTCAGCTTGGCCTGGGGCGTATACTGATTTTCAATATGCTTGCACTTTAAACAAATGCAAACAGTACCGAAGTCACATTGTGTTGTCACCTAAAGTAAAGTACAGCTTTTGGAATTTTGAAAACCTGAAATTTTAAAGATTTCTTATACACATTTTGCTCATTCATAATAGCCAATATTCCACTGTGTTCCACTGATGTAACAAACAGTATCTTTAATAGCCTGAGGAAAAGGACATACCTTATGACTTTGGAATCTTAGCTCAACCATGTCAAGATATTGAAAGTATCTCAGTGTCTCACCAGAGCCAATATATGTTCTTGCACTGACTGGCAATAGAGGTGGGAAGAGTGGCGTTACTCAGCCGTGCCAGTGTGAAACGGAAAAAAACTCATCACTAGCACACTTCCTCTGCCATTTCCTCATGGGCTTGTTGAATGGCTGGTTAGAAGGAGGGACAGAGAGAGGTGAAAAGAGGGAGGTAGATAAAGTAAACAGGCTGAATGAAGGGAGACTGGTTGCAGTTAGGACTTTTCTCACATTTGGCATCGACCTAGATGGATATCCTGAAGTTCCAGCAAAGTTAAAAAAAACAATAGAAAATTTGTAGGTTCACAACTGTTCCAATGAGGGATATTTTCCTCCAGCTGTAAATACATCTAAGTGTAGTGTATGATTTTTTAGGCAATGCACTCAACAACCACTCTGCATCCACTGACTGCTGGTTTTGAGTGTTTCACCATGTCCTGATGTGCTGGAGTGCCTGTCATTTGTGCTGCTTGCCTCAAAATGTGATTTGAGATATATGATGAGACAGTTGTCATAAGTCACACATGTTATTGCCATAGACCACACCCATGCACATGCATGCAATTCAAATTGACTTGTTTATGGTAGATTCAAGCATGGAATTGTTGCATGATGTTTAAAAAGGGTGTGAATCTTTTATCTGATAAGCCAAGAACTTCCAGCATTGTACTGCTATACACACCTCTACAAAAAAAAAAGACCTTGCAGTCTTACATAACTGTTGCCCTACTGCACAGCCTGTCCCTGTCCAAATGTATGACCTGCACCTCAACCCCCACAAATGCTGTTGTGCTTCCTGGCACAATGAATGACATCCAGTGTCTGTTACAAAAGCTCTGCTTGGAATACGTCCTGCTGCCCAAAATGTTAGGGCAGCAGGGCTTAGAATGAAAATTTAGAAATACATTCAACTTTTTCGACTACTTTTTTTTTTTGGCACACTCAAGGATGGCACTTCTCACAATCCAACATTTTCTCCAGTTCTAAACAACTCTGCCCTACTCTGGTGTGGTCAAAATACTAAGTGTAAATACAAATCCTAATGCACTGCTTTCTTTCAAGTTGTATAGTTAAGGCTGTCATACATGCTCCTGCTCTGGTTGCCATCTTGCCCTCCTCTTAACCTTGTTGCCTCCTGCTCTGAGAATGCAAGTCCATTTGTTCTTGTTTAAACAGCAGTAAAAGACACAAATTCTGACTAAAATGCCAAATGAAGCTGAGTTGAAGGTGGTGAGTTACATACCATGGCCTATAGTGTTGCTAAAATATCTGTTAACCTCAAACCTGCTATGTTTTTCACACCTTGAGCTGTTCTAAAAATATCTGGTGTAACTAGTATTGCTAAATGCATAATTTGCATTTTAAACTATATTATGTATGCCTCTGCACAGAACAAATGTAGTCACTCTTAATATTTTGTTAGTTGCTCAATGTTTTTAGCTGAAACTGCCTGTAAGAACCAGCCCAGGATCACTTCTCATTTCCAAACTTCAGCTCTATCTAAAAATGTGTTTCATTTTTGCAAAAAATGTTACTGCGGTATTCTTTCAATTGTAAAGTCACCTTTTTGTATAGCTGAAAATTACATAGAGTGATGGATGGTGATGGTGATGCATCCTAAATCCACAGATATAGGAGATAAAAGTTGTATAACCTTAGCGCTTAAGGAGATGATAGAATAAAGCACAGAATAGAAAATTCAAATGTCATCTCTCCTTAGATGTCTATGATTGCAGGTGTAATGTAGGAGCTACGTGTTATCTGACACTTATCACCTGGTACAATATAGGACCTTTCAGTTACTGTCTTTTGGTAAGGTTAAACAAAAACCTATGTAAAAATAAAGGTGCAGTTGAAATGTCTCAACACAACCAGTCTTGTTTGTGATCTTGTATAAGCAAGAAATTAGAATTTTAAGAGTTTTCTTTCCTTTTTCTTTTTGTTGCAAGACAGGGGTTCATTTAATCAACACCAGGCCAGGTTGGCGTCAGTGGGCAGGCTTTGGGCTTATACAGTGCTTTAGGACTATGTGGACTACTGTGAAACACAGAAAAGAGCCATTTATTTTGATGCACATTCATTTTACATGTGTCACACATGCACGTCCTCTATGCATTTTTGAGGGAAGAGTAAACCTACAGTATGTTGGGGCCTCCTGTATCTCTTTTTTATTTGTTGTACTTGCTGTGTCAAGCTATGACACAGAGAGGAGAACAGGGAGTCTATTCTATTTTGACAACAATATTGATTTGGTTACTGTGCCTCTTTCCCTTTGTACACTGCTCATAATCAAATCTTATCACTCACCAGCACTGCTGTGTTGGATTCACTTACAACTGAGTTTTAATCATTCTCACACTGCTCTTGTTTTACATTTGCAAAACTGATTAGATTTGGCAATCAATGTGATTTATTGACTATAGTCACTTTGATCAGTTTCCAGTGTGCTGTGACCTACATTGAACAGTCCAGATATGTGTCAAGGCAGAGAAGAAGAGATAAGGCCTAGGGTGAAAATGGCTAGCAGTGAGGTGAAGAGTAGTGTTTGCTGCTCTAACTGAGTGCACAGCTCGAGCCAACTAAAATAACAATGATGTGGATGACGAAAATCGGATTTGTTTAGTTAGTCTTGTGTTACTTCTCAGCATTCATTTGGAGTGTGTTTCAGGGTGAAATTAAATTTAATGTGGAGACTAGGGGGTGTGGTTGACTGACTGCAGGGGGTCAGCACTCAGGCCGTGTGCAGGGTGGGCAGCATAGAATGAAGTTAGAGTCAGAGAGAAAGAGGACATTTCTTGGGAGTTAGTCACTGTGGGGAGAGGTTGGGCTCCTTTCCAGCTGGCCTGACAGCTCTATTAAGGAATGTGTGTGACTGGAGGCCTGGGTGGGGCTCTGTGCTGAGCTGCTCCCTCTGGAAGCACAGCACAGACACAGGCAAAGCGACGAGATCCACCTTGTGGACAGTGGCGTGGTACTTTTCACCACATGTGTTTGTGTTTCCTTTCCATGCTATTGGTGACCATACAACACTTTACTGTGCATACGTGTGTGTTTATATGTGTGGTCACCAAGGAGTACAGAGGTGGGGCATATTTCTTATATTTGAGTTTGTTTACTCTGACAACCATTGTAAAAATATCCACTTACATGAGTGAATATTTGTTTTTGATGCTCTTGAAAATTACATTCAGTCTCTTTAGTAGCAATTTCACATACACTTTGTATATTTTTTTATGCATCACTGGTACAAGTCAATTATAATTCTGTCTCACCATTAGACTGGTACCTGTGAAAAATGTCACTCATTGAGTCCTGCACTAGAGTGGCTCTCAACGTGGCAGCCTGATTAATATGTGTCTGTAACTAGAGAGTATACACAGCTGTCGTCTCCCTACACAAACATAATAACAACCACGTATGGCTGGCATTTCTCTCAGCTATGTCCTGTCTATTTTAGTATAGGAGTTCAAAAAGCCAATCAACAAGAATTTATTCTTGGGCAAAAGCTTAAAGCATTTTAAAAGCTTCCCACTAATGTCGCTGGTTTTAAAGAGAATATTTACTCACTTTCTCTCTATTGCATTTAGTGTTAGTCAGAGGTTTTATAAAACCAGACTGTTTAGAAAACAGTTTCAGAGTTACACAAACAGTTATTTGGCATAATTTTCATCTAAGTAATGAGCATTGTAGTTTATTGAACATGGAGCACTGGGGATGGGGAGGTTAATGATGGGGTTGGAGAGTCTCAGAAGAATGTTTCTGAGGAACATGTTCCCACTGGTAGATGCTCGTGTGTACACACACCACGTCTGGTTCTGTTTGTACTAGGACTGACAAAGTGTTTCAAAATGTGCCGGTGGATTGAAGCAATAATCCTCATTAGCCTTGTAACATTTTGGGCTAGTTACAACAAGTAACAAGTAAGATTAAGTTTGCATTAAAATGACTCATTAAAATAGTGGCGACATTTTATTGGCTTATGTGACTGCCCTTTTCTGTTGGTATAGTACATTGGTTTAATACTTTACATCTTAGCAGTGCAGTCTTTTCTCACATTCAGCAAACAAACAACTTAACTAGTGCAGAATAAGTCACAAAATATTGTGGAGAATTTCCTCTTTTAGAACTCTAGAATTAGAACTGGTAATTTCAATCTGTATCCACCTGTTCTGTTCAAATTCTGTACAAGTCACGTGATACAAGTAGAAAGACCTATTTACTTGACAGATGTGTTGTACATAATTACTCACCAGGGTCAATACAGCTATTTTTGGCTGGTCTGTTATTAAATTCCCTAAAAAATTGTGACTTAATGCAGCAGAGTTAGAATAGTTTTTGTGTAGTGCCTTACATTTTTTTTTACAGCAGACTTAATTGAAATTAATATATTGCTTAAAAATCACCAATCCTTTGTTTCTGTCAACAGAAGCCAAGAAAGAAAAAGACCCACAGCATCAGACTGAAGCCCTCGGCTTTGCTTGAGCAATCCGAGGTAAGTGTTGTCACATATACTGTACAATATGCTCACACTGATTTAATTATTGAATAAACCAAAGAAACTACATTTATTCCCACCATCACTCCATCTCAGTGCCCTTTACTCTGTGTCCTCTAGAAAAGCGTTATATTATAAATCCAGACGGCAAACCTCTGTTGGAATGTTTATTGTAAAGCCTCCTATGAACATGGAGGGTCATGCCACCACTATTCAGCTGTAAAAGGCCTGCCTTTTAGAAACCTGACACTTAGATACTTCTGCTCCCTGTGCCTCTTTTTGCACCCCTCTTTTCTCCCACTGCAACCACCTGTTCCACTTGAACCCCTTTCCTGTTCTTATGAAACAACCTTGTCAGAAGCCCGCCAAGCACACAAACACATGCTCCTTAAACTATTTGTAGCCAGCCAATGTGGAAGATTTACTCCTATTTCGTAGAGAAAATGTCCCAAAGTATAAGCAGCCCTCTGTAGGCCAATGTCAAGTCATGAGAGAGGCGTATCCAGAAATGTTCAGTGGTTGCACTCTAGTTAACTGAAGCTTTTGTCTGGCTTGCTGTTCACACCCCCTTGCTCAACACACATACCAGGCCATAATAAAACATGATAGATGGTCTGTCTCCCTTTACTCTAAATTACTCTTTCTTTCTTAAACGTAGCTTAGGAGCTTTTCAAATATGCTGCAAATACATTAGATGATATCACTAATCAAATTTAAGAGCATGTGACATCAGGAATGTCACTCTTAGCCATAGAAAGAAAAGGGAAAGAAGAAAGGACTGGTTGATTGCCATGCTGTCACTGACTGCTTGCTTGTCTTATGATCCCAAGAACAGAGGCTTACTTATTTAGCACTGGTTTGCAACACAATCAATATCTAATCATATGATCCATTTAGATCATCATTAGTATACATTTTTGCTCTTTTTATTAAACAGTTTATGCTGTTTTATGATATTTGAGTTATTTTCTAATATTTGAAAGTGAGTTCAGCAAAAAGGGAAAAAGGAAAATGATGAAGAAGATACTCTTCTGTAATAGCCCCCTGCCCCCCACCACACTCACAAATTTTTACCATTTTCTCCACTTTCCATCTCCCCCTCTCTTATATTGCTGTGAACCTCAGCTCCTCCCTACATTTTTCTGCCAGAAATATGTCAAAGCTGTGTCAACAACGAAGACCCAAATAGTTAATTCTCTATCACAAAGGGCCTCAGAGTGAGGACAAAATGCAGGTAGATGAAAAGGTGTTTCAGTATGAAAGATGGCTAAAGCATGTATGAGAATAAATACATGTATGAAGGATGAAAGAAAGAGAGAGTAAGTAAGAAAGCTGTTTCCTCAGCTGAAAATATAATCCAGCTGATACAATTATTAAATCACACAGCAGTATGTGCTTATTTTGAGTGTTAAAATGAATGAAAATGTTGTTAGCTATTTTTGTCTGTTTTGACTGAAGGAAGAGGGGAGGTGGATATAAAATGAACAGTGTTGTGACCCATTGAGGTAATTCCTTTTGGTTGATCCCATATTCTCTCACGCTAGGTTAAGAAATGCCTGGTTAAGATACTATAACTGGTTGTGTTATGTGGCCTGTGAGGAATTCAATCTACAAGGGTTAACATAATTTCACACATTTCAGCTGAATTTCATACATAATGTGTGGATATTGTAAGGCTTGAGATCTAATAGATTCTACAGACACGATGAGACAGAACAAGCGAGAAGGAAAGCAGGAGAGAAGGAGAAGAAGATCAGGTTGTAGATCTTTGAAAGTGGTTGGTGTTATCTTATCATAGTTCTAAGAATTTGCAAAGGGCTATTTTAGAAAGAAGGCTAATATTATTTCAAAGCCTTGCATGCATTTTGCACCATTCCCCATTATGTACGCCCAGTCTATTTATTTACTTACATTCATTGGTGAACTGCTGTGTAAATTACACACAGATCATTACGTATTTCAAACTGTCTATTTATTAAGGCTTCTTTTTATAACTGACTGCTAATTTGAGTTGGAAGATGTTTACTATCTATATTTGCAGTGTTTTGCTGTTGTGTTTCTTTTTTTTCAGTTTTCAGTTTTTAAATTGGATGTTTTGCAGGCAACCATGCATTGTTACAATATACGTAATAATACTCAGACAACACAGAGGTGTGTGTGTTACACCGAGACACAATTATATGCACAACCTAGATTTACAGCAAAGTGTTCCCAGCCAGTTATCCAAAATAAACACTGTTCTACTTCTGGACTTTTCATTTGTTTAAATAATATATATATTAGCAGTATGACAAGAGCAACAACTGGCTGTTAAGTAAGTGATGCATGTTAGCAACACTTTTGAAACAGCTGTATATTTATCTTTGCTTTTGTCTTTCATAATTTACAGCAGTAAATACAGCAGTGCGGCTAAATGTTTTTAAGCAATTATTTCCCCGAATGACAATGTTCTATAAGTCAAGCTAAAACATGAAAGAATGCAGACCCTGGCTAACCTATGTCATAGTTTTCCTAGTGTCAGACCTAACTGGCTTCCATTGTTATGTTACAGGCTATTTCTTATGAGTTAGGTCTTGTCAAATGTGGGCCAATTTTGACCACCCACAGCGTGTTATGCATTAGTATGAATGTAACTTTAAATGTACCCAGATACTATCTTGAAATGCTCAAAATAAATATATATTTTAGTGATTTATGTCCCTTTCCAATTTGGTTTCTGGTTGTCAAGTCCACATGAAAACATAGCAGTCACTCACCACCATGACTCATATCCTGCTTCTTTGTGCCATCCGGTGGATAGACTTTTGCAATTTACATTGACTTATTTCAAGCAAATAGAAGGCTACTGAATGGCAGCATGGTTTGATGTAAGCTGCAGAAGCAGGATGGTTCTCTCATTGAAATGGCTGTGGTAAAACAGCGTGTCAGTGTCTCACTGTGCAACATCATTCAGCAAAAAAGTTTCATTACTGTTGAATATTGTATTGTTGCTGTTATGATCAAGTCAGATACTCAGATACAGTAAAGCACAGCATACTGAGTGATCTTGCCTTTCTAAAAGAAACAGTTTGCAACAACAATCTATTATGTGTTATATAGCAGACAGGTGTTTCTAGTACAGTTCCACCAATTATTATTAACCTTTTTTGTAAGCAGTAGGCCTGGAAACTGGAATAATTACACATCTAAAAAATTAAAAAATTGACAGAAAGATGAGCGAAATGAGTGCAAATAAAAACATGCAAAAAACTGTTGGCTAAATAAGGACACATGGCTATGACACCTTGTGTAATTGAAGGGGGTGCAGGGAGTTTTGAGAGTTTGGTATTAATTAAACAGTGGGTTGTTTGATCCTAAGAATGGTTATGACCAGTCAGCATATTTGAAGAGCTAGGCCTGAATATTATGTAGACAATTGTTTTTATCATTGTGATGGTTGCAGATGTGTTTACAACAATGTGTTTAAGATAGTTGTAGAAAATTTAGGTAATCAAAATATGGTTAACCTAGAAAAGTGACATTTAGCTTTCAGTAATGAACAGAAGAGGTACATATTAATATTACAATATTTGATAATGTGCATTTCTGCATCTGTGTGTGTGTTTTCATAAAGCAAGCCAGCTTTAACAATACTTTTTCTCTTTAATGGCTTTGGAGCTGGGGTGTAGGCACAGGATTAGGTTGCTTGCTGTAGGGCAGGGTGTGGTCTGACTCCTACCAAATGTTTAAAACACAAAGCGCCTCAGAGGGAGGGAGGCGATTGTTTGGTGTTTTTTGGGGGTGGAGGTAGGGGTTGTTGTTTGACATGGTTTTATCACCATCTAGTGTTCACTATAGGGTCCTACCATCCTGACCTGACTTAAAAAGTGTGGTTGAGTTTGTTAAATTTAGACAAATGTAGGATTTGTCCTACAGACAAGTCTATTCTCCTTTGTTGTCCCTGGCTGGTGGAACAACTTGCTCTGCCCCATTCGACTGGCTGAGACTATCACCACCTTTAAAAAACATTTAAAAACTCACTTGTTTAAAAAGTACTTTAAGTGAGTCTAATACACATACACACACATATTCACATAACTGACTAGCACTGAACAATTCCTAAGCATGTTCTTTGTCTTGACGAGTTGGGCCTTATCAGGGCTCTTTGTTGTAACTCAGAATTTACGGAAACCAAAATGGTAATTGCTGGTGTCTTCTCCTTTGTAAGTCGCTTTGGATAAAAGCGTCTGACAAGTAAAGTAAAGTAAAGATTTTACTAATAAAAATAATTAATTCTATTAATAAAAAAATAATAAAGAACAAATTAATAAAATTTAATCTCATAAAATATTGTGAACATAATGTGTTGTCATGATTTTGTCTTGATGATTAACATTTTCTATTTCTTACTATAGGAAAACAAAGTTAGAGTCCCGACGCACCAGGGCTTACAAAGAGGAAAGCAAAAACAAGGTATTTCATGAAGTTAATTCCAATCTATTTATCTCCTCGTATATATTTATTTTATATATTTCTTATACCTTATTACAAATGTATAATAACTAACAAGCTACTTTGTGTTTTTGAATTGAACCAATTATTTGAATCTTTAGATGGCTGAAGAGGAAGAAACAAGGGAGGTACTTTTTCCAGACTGGGAGGGCCCAGACAAAACTGGCTTGACTATTGAACAGACAGGTGGAGGAGAAATCTTCGTTAAGGAGGTGAAAGGAGAGTCACCTGCAGCACGGTCTGGGAAAGTATATGAAGGTAGCAATTGCCTTTTTTTCTTCATCAGTCATCAGTGCTTTCATTAATTATGAAGTAAGATATGTTTCACCTATGTGCTAAATAATCTCTATAATTTTCTATTTACTATTTTTTGCTTCTGTTTCCACTTAACAGGTGACCAGATTGTGGGCGCTACAATCTACTTTGATAACATGAGCTCAGAAGAGACAGCTGAGTTACTGAAGACATTGAACCGTCATAAGGTTGGACTGAAACTACAAAACAGAGGAGATAAATCCCCTTACTGCTCTCCCTTGAGCACACCATGTCGTTCACCAATGGGCACACTGACATGGGAAGGGAAGACCAGGTTTGGAGGTTCAAGTCCAGACATTATCCTTGTAAGTTTCTTTTGTTATATATTCACTCATTTGTTTGTAGGAAAGCTACTGAGTGGAGTACATGGTGTAATAACATTTAGATATCATATACCTTGTTTTTCCCTATCAATAGAGTGGGGATGATGAGGACTATAAGAGGATATATACAAAAAAGATCAAACCAAGGCTGAAGTCTGAAGACCTTGCGGAGGGAGTAGATGTTCGCACTGAACGTCACAGCAGCACAAGCAGTGATGGCAGCACAATCACTACCATCACGCGTCGCATCACTACCTACACTGTGGACATGCCAAGTGGTATAAGTGAACAACCTGAACTTTCAAGCCCAGAGTTCAAAGGGCTAAGGCATGAATCTGCAGATGGTTCTCCTCGTATTAGAATCACACATGGCAGCCCTTCAGGTAAAGAGGGAGCAGAGGAGGGAGTTTTTGAGTCAAGCAATATCTCTTACACTGGACCACATATTAGCTCCACAGAAACACACTGGGGCAGTGGGGGAGTTAAGACCACAACAGTTACAAGAGATGTAGAAATTGAAAGGGGTACAGGCCTCAGATTTAAAGGATCTAACTCTGGGGTAGCAGTTGCTAAAGAACAGGGAGGTTTTGAATTCTCAAGCGGGAGTAAAGTAGATGGAAGCATTCAGATTTCAGAAAAAAGCATGGCATTAAAAGATGGCACAAACACTGGTGCTAAGCATGTTACAATAGAACTGGTGGGGGATGCAGAGGAAGGACACATTGACACCAGCTTAGGTGAAAGAACAAAGGTGAAAGTATCTGAAATTACCATCAGTCACCCCCAGGCAAAGGGATCAAGATGTACTGACAATATCAGACTTGGTGGAGGTTCCATAGATATTGATAGTGAACAGAAGGGTGACAAAGTAAGAGAATCAGAAATAACATTTGGCAGTGTAACCTCAGGATATTCCACGAGGCCAATGAACATTTCAATGGCAGGTATGGATGTCAACCTAACAAGCACAAAGGAAGAAATAAAAACATCTGGAATAGTCACTGAAGTTCCAGGCTATGAAACTGAGGGTAATGTGACTGGCATAAAAATGTCATCAATCAAGATGCCTGGATTTGAATTGAAAGGAAAGAAGAAAGAAGGAACTAGCTTTGAAGTTAAACTCAGTGGTGGTGCAGATATGTCCATACCTGTGCCAGATAAAGACGTGCAAACAACAGAACTAGACATTAAAATGACAGGTATGCAGATCAATAAAACTGACCTTAAAGGACAAGGTATTGATGTTGGAAAGCCAAAAAGTGGATCTGAGATTACGAAAATTAAAATTCCTTCATTTGGCTTTACAAGTCCAAAAGGTAAAGCACCAGATGTAGCTGTAAAAGGTACCAAACCTGAAACTGGTATCAAAGCACCAGTAGTTGACATTAAAGCATCAAAAGCTGAAAGCCCAGATGTAGACATAACATCTGCAGAACTGGAGACTGAAAATAAGGGAGCTTTAGGTAGCTCCACTGTTCCTAAAGAGATTGGTCTTCCAACAGCTGATATTAATATGGATATCAATAGGCAAAAGGTTGAAATTGACATATCTGGTGGAAATATCAAACAGTCAGAATTCACAGTGCCATCAATTTCAAGACCAAAAGTCTCCAATATGGGAGTGGATGTATCTGTCAAAGGCCCAAAACACAAAGGCGATGTGGATGTGTCAGCTCAAATGCTAGAGGGAGACATAAAGGCAACTAAAGCTAACATCAAAAGTCCAAAGGTTGATGTTGAAGGGCCCAAAATCAACATGCCAACTATTTCCGGACCAAAAGTCTCCATGCCAGATGTGGATGTCAGTATGAAAGGTGCAAAATTAAAAGACAATGTGAATGTGTCAGCTACCCAGATGGAGGGAGACATGAAAACACCTAAAGTCACCATGACAGTTCCAGAGGTTGATACTGAAGGGCCAAAAAGTGGATTTGACATTCCTAAAATCAAAATACCATCATTTAATATCGCAGGTCGAAAAGTGGACGGACCAGATGTTGGTGTCAAACTTCACAAAGCTGAAATTGATCTGAAAGCACCTGGTGTTGATATTAAAGCTCCACAGATTGATATTGAAGGTCCTGATACAAATGTGGAAAGACCTAAACTACAAGATATGGACATGACATTAAGAGGATCAAAAGTAGAGGGAGATGTGGATGTTTCTATTCCAAAGATTAAAGGTGAAATAAAAACTCCAAAAATTGGCATTGAAAGACCGGATGTTGACATTGATGGCCACAAAGGAGGATTCAAAATGCCTACATTTAAAATGCCTAGATTTGGTGTGAAAGGATCACATGTTGAAGGCCCAGACGTTGATGTGAGCTTACAAAAAGCTGATATTGATATCAAAGCCCCTGAAATGGAAATCAAGGGAGGAGACATTGATATTGAGAGTTCAAGTGGTAAAATCAAAAGTCCCAAATTCGACTTGCCATCAATTTCAGGACCAAATATATCCATGCCCAATGTGGATGTCAATCTGAAAGCTCCAACACTCAAAGCTGATGTGGATGTGTCAGCCCCAAAGATAGAGGGAGAAATGAAAACACCCGAAGTTGACATCAAGGGTCCAAAAGTTGATATTAAAGGACCAAAGGGTGGATTTGACATGCCCAAAATCAAAATGCCATCATTGGGCATCAAAGGTACAAAGATGGAGGGCCCAGATGTTGACATAAAACTTCCCAAGGCTGATATTGATATCAAGGCACCAAAGGTTGACATCAAAGGGCCAAGCATTGATGCTGAAGTTCCGGATGTAAATCTGAAAGGACCCAAATTCAGTTTGCCATCAATTTCAGCACCCAAACTGCCAGACTGGGA